>CM040182.1:1283366-1365866 GCA_022606455.1 Callitettix versicolor
TGTGTGTGTGTGTGTGTGTGTGTGTGTGTGTGTGTGTAATTGTATTTTATACTGTCACGTTTGTAATTTTTGCCCGATTTGATTCAAACGACACAAAAATCGATTTTGGTAATAGTTTGGACAAGTTCGTTATTCAGCAAAATCCGTTCAACATTTTCGGAATTGCGGCCATAGGCCCTATCAAATCCTTAAAGAAATTTAAGTTTCTAGTCCTAATTGTTTTAAACGTCTGAGTCTTTTATTTAAAAAACTGAATAATTTAAATTTTTAAATTTTCAAAATCCGCTGAAATCAAGAAATTGAATTTGACGTCAGCTTGTTTTTGTTTTTTATATATTCGGTGCAATTTAAAAGTTTAAAATCTTAATACATGCTATTTTTAATGCTGATTAAATCATGGTGGAATCATGGTTATCAAAAAGTGCAATGTAAAAAAAACTTTTTGTTTGAAATTCGCTTCCATCACGCAAGCAAAAACGATTATTTCTTGATTATTTTTAATATTTAATCATCAACGTCACCACATTCGTGTTTTCAATTTCTTTTGAACGTTTTGACACAAATCGTTTTATTCCTAAAGAGACTATAAATTATAGCCTATAATAGCGCCAATTTTGCTTTCCTTATGTTAGGCACGATTATAACTAACTACTTAGCACTAACCAGGTTATATGGGCTACTGAGTACTGCAGCAGTGTCAGCAGTGTCAGCAGATCGGGAACGCCTTCATTGACCGCATGTTCTTGGCAGAGGACACTCGACGCGACAAATCGCTTCACCAAGTGTTTTTTTCCTATTTCGCCTGCAACGTTTCTCATGTACAGTACTAGGATTTAAGGGGCTTGATGGTGAAAAATGTTATAATCGCAAACTGGTTTACATAAATGAACACTTCAAGCATTTAAGATGTACGCCCTATCATTGGTTTATGTTTGGTTAATGAAGTCACGGATCTAAAAAAATTAAATAATAATAAATTCCATATTTGTGAATTCCAGACGAAAATTCTTAAAACACTAATTTAAATTTAATGCCAAAAGACAAATTTATTAAGCAGAAATTAACTGCAATAAATAGGTTTTTTATTATATAATATGTATATATATATATATATATATATATATATATATATATATATATATATATATATATATATATATATATATAGGCTCTACTATACTATTCCGTAAAGTCATATTTAGAAATAATATTTTGAGAGACTGATGTTTTGAAGAAAGAAGGTTGAAGGTTTATTTTAAAGGTCTTGTTTTCAAATTTGAGGGAAACTATATTTTTCTAATTAAGGAACGATTATAAAGAGCCAAAGTTTCAATAAGAAATTAATGGTAATCATCAGCTATAATAATGAAGTCCTAATATTGGTTTCTATGGTATCAAAAGTGTAATTATCACAATAGCTGTTAAATAAAAACAAAATTATAAATACATAAATTCTAGTAGCCTACTTATTTCTATGATAACATTATTGATAATTACATTTAAATAAACAGATATTTCGTAGGGGCTCACTTGGTATGATATAACATTAATGATAATTACATTTAAATAAACAGATATTTCGTAGGGGCTCACTTAGTATGATATAACATTAATGATAATTACATTTAAATAAACAGATATTTCGTAGGTGCTCACTTAGTATGATATAACATTAATGATAATTACATTTAAATAAACAGATATTTCGTAGGTGCTCACTTAGTATGATATAACATTAATGATAATTACATTTAAATAAACAGATATTTCGTAGGGGCTCACTTAGTATGATATAACATTAATGATAATTACATTTAAATAAACAGATATTTCGTAGGGGCTCACTTAGTATGGTATAACATTAATGATAATTACATTTAAATAAACAGATATTTCGTAGGGGCTCACTTAGTATGATATAACATTATTGATAATTACATTTAAATAAACAGATATTTCGTAGGGGCTCACTTAATATGATATAACATTATTGATAATTACATTTAAATAAACAGATATTTCGTAGGGGCTCACTTAGTATGATATAACATTATTGATAATTACATTTAAATAAACAGATATTTCGTAGGGGCTCACTTAATATGATATAACATTATTGATAATTACATTTAAATAAACAGATATTTCGTAGGGGCTCACTTAGTATGATATAACATTATTGATAATTACATTTAAATAAACAGATATTTCGTAGGGGCTCACTTAATATGATATAACATTATTGATAATTACATTTAAATAAACAGATATTTCGTAGGGGCTCACTTAGTATGATATAACATTATTGATAATTACATTTAAAAAAACAGATATTTCGTAGGGGCTCACTTAGTATGATATAACATTAATGATACTTACATTTAAATAAACAGATATTTCGTAGGGTCTCACTTAGTATGATATAACATTAATGATAATTACATTTAAATAAACAGATATTTCGTAGGGGCTCACTTAATATGATAGTATGATAAAAATAATTTTGAAAAAGGTAAGGTAAAAAATAATCATCCAAATTTGTACGCAAATGTTCTCAATTTCGGTTAGATTAATTAAAAATTCGCCCCAAAATCGATTTTGGTACTACGTTAAACAAGTTCCTTACGTAGGAAAATTCGTATAAGATTATCAAAATGGCGGTCATCCCAAACTTTAAAAAAATCGTAACTTTTTTATCTTAAAATAAAAATTAGTTTCAACATCGTAATCAGGGTGAAAAGCTTCATAAATTAGCATTTCAGTTTTAAATTCCATTGCATGAAAATACAAAAATGAATTCGTGACGGTTAGGGTTCTTTTATTTCTTAAATAGAATTTAAAAGTTTAAAATACTTATTTACGCAGGTTTTTAATGTTGATAATAATGGTGAAATCAGATTTTCAAAAATGTTGTTGTGATATTACGTTTTGGATGTTTGCTAACTTGTCAATGAGACAGCCGAGTAATGAAATTATTACTTTCTTTGAGATGAAGAACCTTTGAGATGTAACTACTTAGGTTTTCTACATTTTTGTAGAATTTTTGTTTTGTTTTACATGGTCTGAGCTATGTCATTTTACTAGTAGTTCAAAGGACAGTAGACCTCGTAGTAGGAGCAGTAACGGGGAGGGACAAAGAGAAGATCTGTATCGGGCTTCGAGCCCGAAGAGGGCCCCACAAAGTAAACAGAAAACTGGGTTTTCCTTTCATAGCCAAAGTGAAATACGTTGGAGCTCAAGAAAGGAAGCAGCTCGCCCTGTTGCTAGGCATCTTCCAAACACCATCGATACACTGGAGGACTTGATAGAGAATAGACCCCAAAAATTTAACCACGAAGCTTTGTTGAAGCTGTTGGTCTGAAGCCTCAGAGCTCTTCAGTCAACTCTTTCAAATCAGTCCTTATGAGTGCTGTATGGATAAAATTTCTAGAGAGTTTCTACCAAAGAAATTTGGTTTTACAGTCCAGAAGTGTCACGCTGGACATTGCAGTTGCTAACCTTTTAGAAAAATAACAAAAAATTGGAAACTTAAGGGAAAACTAACCAGCAGTTTTATCTGAAGCAAAACTTGTACCAAATAACTTTCAGTTGAATAGGTATCGTTCCAAAGTTAAAGCAAGGAAGAAAAAAAAATACAGTGAAGATATTCCTATGAAACCAGAAGAAAACTTTAAGATAACATATTTTATGTCATATTACACTTCCTTATCTTTTATCTTGCCAATGTGTATTAGAACTTGAATGCAACCACTAAGTTTTTCCCTATCCTTTCATTTAAGATCTTAGCTAAGGAGGAACTAAACGATCTGTGCAGCTAATGGAAAAGTATCCCGACGAACTAACAATGTCGTTTGATGATGAGATTGTACAACTAAAAAATGTGCACAAAACGGCGTTCCAAGTCTCTGGTGAAAACCAGAAAGAGCCTGAAGATTCTTTAAACAACATTTTTAAATTACGACTTAAAGGATGTTTCCCCGCAAATATGCGTAGCAGCAGGATCTTTGCACAATTCCAATAACAGTTGCTGAAGATGTCATTAATAAAGAACTTCCTTCGTTCAACCACGACGCAAGATCGCCTGAACAGTTAAGATTTGCTTTCGATTGAACAAGAAATTTCAAGAAACATAGATTTCGATTGTATAATAAGAGACTGCTAAAATCAAGCTAAGAAGGCCACTGTAATGATTCGATTTTGAATTTTTTTAAATGTTAACCTTCAAATCCAGCATTAAGTACTGTACCGTTTTTCTTGATGTAAGGTCTTCATTAAACTTTGAATACTATATTTACTTAATTTTCTATTTACCCTTGTAAACCTTTTATCATATATGTGTAATATTTAAACATGATTATGAAGGTTGTTGTGGGTATGACGTAACCAGTGATGGGGGTTGGGGTTGGGCGGAGGTCTACCAAGGAAGGTAAAACAAAGGGACCCTATTGGACTTAATTATACTAGGTAACGGTTACAGCCCCTGTCACGCATTATATTCTTAGTTAATTGTCTGGTTGGCGCTCCACGATTGTGTACTGACGCAATCGCAAAATCGGTAACCGTAATATTTACGAAAAATGTTACTGAACCAGCTTTATTGGAAATTGTATGCTCTTTAACTATGAAGCGGTCAAAACTGTGAGTGGACAAGCCGTTCAGCCAGTATTAGGCTACAGAAAATTAGCCAAAAATTACACTCGGCATAGTTAAATCAACGATCTCCTTGAAGCAGATGTTAATGGGAACATATCTTACACAAACGTTGTTAAAAAAGTTTTAAGTTTTAAGTTTAAAGTTCTAAGTTTAAAGTTTTGAGTTTTGAGTTTTGAGTTTTAAGTTTCGAGTTTCAAGTTTCAAGTTTCAAGTTTCAAGTTTCAAGTTCCAAGTTCCAAGTTCCAAGTTCCAAATTCCAAGTTTCAAGTTTCAAGTTGTAAGTTGTAAGTTGTAAGTTGTAAGTTGTAAGTTGTAAGTTGTAAGTTGTAAGTTGTAAGTTGTAAGTTGTAAGTTGTAAGTTGTAAGTTGTAAGTTGTAAGTTGTAAGTTGTAAGTTGTAAGTTGTAAGTTGTAAGTTGTAAGTTGTAAGTTGTAAGTTTTAAGTTTTAAGTTTTAAGTTTTAAGTTTTAAGTTTTAAGTTTTAAGTTTTAAGTTTCAAGTTTTAAGCTCTAAGTTTCAAGTTTCAAGTTTTAAGTTCTAAGTTCTAAGTTTTATACCGAATTTTAAAACAATCGGTCTGAGCGTTTAGCCAAAATGGAATAACCAATCAAATGCCGAACGGTCGAGTTAAAACAGTGCCCTCGCTTCTCTCGGTGAATTACTGCCAATTTAAGCATTATTTCGTCTCTTTACCTTTCTTCGCTGTTTCGTTTCGTAGAATCTGAAACCTCAAAAACAACAAGCAATATATACTCAAAGTAAACATTTTACCTTTTTGATTCCATTCACATTTGTCGTCGGTCGTAAGTAATAACTATCCAGGATAATATCATTGGGGGAAACTCACAATAAAGTATAGGGAGTGGGAAGGGGACCTAATGCTACAATGTGGTATAGTGGAGACAATGGGCAATGGGTATATATTGGCTAAGGAGGAGGTGCTTACTGCCATATATCATAAACCGAACTTTTGTTGTGATCCTTAGTGCTTTGGATTCTGCCTTCTGTTGAACCACGGAAAGATGGACCATTTTTGTTTGTCGTATTCAGACTTGGTTTTCAGAACGGTTGAGATAAATCTGTTATAGAGGGGAGGAAGGGAGGAAGGGAGGGAGGGAGGGATCAATCTATGTAGGCCTGTGTTATTTTGTTTAGGCATTAAGAAATGTTTATATATTGTAACAACATGGAATTTATTTACACAAATAATGTACTATTCTGATTGAATATTTGGATGAAATGTATTTTAAATCTGAAACAATTACAGGCATAAGCCTAAATTCATCATAGGGATAACCTACGTTAATGTAACTGCGGCAAGCAGCGATCTAAATGGAATGATGATGTTTTGTTAATTTTTTTTTTTTTGCCCAGCGCCTATACTTTATCCCAATTAGACTAAAGAAGACGAAGGATCGGCAGTAACTGCAGTCTCGAACCTACAAACTTAAAGTGTATAAGTTCAGGGACAGTAGGATGACCGGTGTTATGACACCGAGGCCTAGCCACCTCGACCACCAAATCATGCTCGAGTGATAAAGTGTTATTTTATTTAACACTTTTTGGTAATCTCACCACTTTCATAATTAGTGTGGAAATGTGCATCAGATAACATTTTTAACTTTTATGGAATACTTTGAAATACGAAAATGAACTTTGACCGACATCAGGTTTATTTTCATATTATTTTCAATGGAATTTGGGTATTTCAAATTTTTATTTATAAAGATTTAACTATGATTACGATATTGAATCATATTTTCAAAAAAGCGTAACAAACAGTTATGATTATTTTAAGATTTGGATTGCTAGCCATTTTTACCGAGATGGCTGCTCCAAAATAGCTGCTGTTTTCCAAAAAAAATTCACTAATTACGGCATTAAGCTTTTGTGTGCCCAACATAAAACTGTTTTTGTTGTGAATATCTAAATGTCTACCTGATTATATAGCCTATAAACAGCAAATTGATTTCGTTTTATTGTAATAACGATACATTTTTTAATTATTGGATTTACAAACGTCTATCGGGAGCGCAAAAGTGCAAACTGAGAACAGAGAAGACGATAACTATGAGGCTCCTAAGTAAACCTAGAACATAAGATCTTCAAGGGATCAACCTTGGTTGTTATTAACATAACACAACCCTTGTAGGGCTGGAGCGCAAAAGTGCAAACTGAGAACAGAGAAGACGATAACTATGAGGCTCCTAAGTAAACCTAGAACATAAGATCTCCAAGGGATCAACCTTGGTTGTTATTAACATAACACAACCCTTGTAGGGCTGGAGCGCAAAAGTGCAAACTGAGAACAGAGAAGACGATAACTATGAGGCTCCTAAGTAAACCTAGAACATAAGCTTTCCAAGGGATCAACCTTGGTTGTTATTAACATAACACAACCCTTGTAGGGCTGGAGCGCTAAAGTGCAAACTGAGAACAGAGAAGACGATAACTATGAGGCTCCTAAGTAAACCTAGAACATAAGATCTCCAAGGGATCAACCTTGGTTGTTATTAACATAACACAACCCTTGTAGGGCTGGAGCGCTAAAGTGCAAACTGAGAACAGAGAAGACGATAACTATGAGGCTCCTAAGTAAACCTAGAACATAAGATCTCCAAGGGATCAACCTTGGTTGTTATTAACATAACACAACCCTTGTAGGGCTGGAGCGCTAAAGTGCAAACTGAGAACAGAGAAGACGATAACTATGAGGCTCGTAAGTAAACCTAGAACATAAGCTTTCCAAGGATCAACCTTGGTTGTTATTAACATAACACAACCCTTGTAGGGCTGGAGCGCTAAAGTGCAAACTGAGAACAGAGAAGACGATAACTATGAGGCTCGTAAGTAAACCTAGAACATAAGATCTCCAAGGGATCAACCTTGGTTGTTATTAACATAACACAACCCTTGTAGGGCTGGAGCGCTAAAGTGCAAACTGAGAACAGAGAAGACGATAACTATGAGGCTCGTAAGTAAACCTAGAACATAAGCTTTCCAAGGGATCAACCTTGGTTGTTATTAACATAACACAACCCTTGTAGGGCTGGAGCGCTAAAGTGCAAACTGAGAACAGAGAAGACGATAACTATGAGGCTCGTAAGTAAACCTAGAACATAAGCTTTCCAAGGATCAACCTTGGTTGTTATTAACATAACACAACCCTTGTAGGGCTGGAGCGCTAAAGTGCAAACTGAGAACAGAGAAGACGATAACTATGAGGCTCCTAAGTAAACCTAGAACATAAGATCTCCAAGAGATCTTGGTTGTTATTAACATAACACAACCCTTGTAGGGCTAATAGGAACCGTACTCCAAGACTGGATGGCTGTCAACCAGGAATATTAATATCCCGGAGATATGACATAGGACTCATTACAGAACACTGTGATCTGAGGGTGCACATGAATAGGATAGGAATGTACTAAAGAGAAACAGGGTGTAGGTTATACAGAAAGAAAGAGGAAACAACGTTCTATACAATCTAAGTTGTGAAGCTTGTAACGGGTTAAAAATTAACCCTGTTACTAAATCGCACAGCTGGCCCTACGTAGCCTGAGATCAGGTAGCAAACCGTACAAAGGTCAGTTGACGGTTGTAGATGGGTACAGTGCAAAGGTCGGTTGAAAGGGTATGACGCGCTTGTAGCCTAAGGCAAGAACGCAACGAATGCTCAGGGCAGTTTGCAATGGCTCCCATTAGCTACGCAAGGAAGAACCGCTCGATTCGAGCTCTGGGACCCGACTGACTAAGAACGGGTTTCTGCGCATGCGCGGCGCTCAACAGTATAAAAGGAGGCCGCTGTGGCTGCCAAGGGGCACTCGTTCGTCGACCGCCGACCATTCGATAACTTGGGGCAGTCTTTCGAGGACCATCCGATAATTTTGGTCACTCTTTCGCGGACCGTCCACGATAACAGGGGCAGTCTTTCGAGGACCATCCGATAATTTTGGTCACTCTTTCGCGGACCGTCCACGATAACAGGGTGAGTCTTCCGCCGACCGCCCACGATAACAGGGCAGTCCTTCGCCGACCATCCGATAATTTTGGTCAGTCTTTCGCCGACCGCCCACGATAACGGGCAGTCTTTCGCCGACCACTCGATAACTTGGTGCAGCCTTTCGTCGACCGTGCAGTATAGTAAACAAAAACGCATACCGGCAGGAAACAGGTAGCGTATACCGAGGTAAGCCTTAAATCATAGCAGCAGTTATAAATCTTAGAAATTGGGCATTCCGAATCCTTGGCGTGTTTAGGATTCCGAGAGCTCGAGAATAGCGTAGAAATTGGGCATTCCAAATCCTTGGAGTATGTAGGATTCCGAGAGCTCGAGAATAGCAACCACCTGGAAACCTAAAACTTCCTTACGCTCGAGAATATTGAGCACCTAAAAACTTCCTTACGCTCGAGAATATTGAGCACCTAAAAACTTCCTTACGCTCGAGAATATTGAGCACCTAAAAACTTCCTTACGCTCGAGAATATTGAGCACCTAAAAACTTCCTTACGCTCGAGAATATTGAGCACCTAAAAACTTCCTTACGCTCGAGAATATTGAGCACCTAAAAACTTCCTTACGCTCGAGAATATTGAGCACCTAAAAACTTCCTTACGCTCGAGAATATTGAGCACCTAAATCCTTGCTCCCATAAATTTTGCGCAGCTAATCAATATTCAAATACAAAGCCCCTATTGGCAATGATGATTTAAACGTGGGTGAGCAAAATCATGAAATACTGATTTTGTCGATGAGCCCAATTTATAACTGAGCCAAAACCATTACCTGCATTTGAACCCTGGCGAAGCCTATGAATGCGGACGGCTATCCGGCGTTTAGTCGTAACGAAATTTAACGTTACAAGCTCTTGCAAGAAGAAGACAACGATTACTCTGCTCTGACGACCTCCAGCAGAGTAAGATAGTGGACTGCTAAAATACATCGAGAACATCAGTCTACAAAACTATAATCTGAAAAGACTTAGAAGACTTACAAGAAATCCTTTAAACGCATTGTCAAAGGTCACCCCATAACGCAAAACACTAAATCTAATTAATTATTTTCGAGTTACGTAATACATTTATAAACACATTTCTTTAAAATCAAAGAGACAAAAACTATACTTAAAATTTAGTGCTTTTATAACGAAAACTGCTTAATGTGCTACACACTTTGGTCACTCAATTTTGCGCTGCGATCGTCTCGGCCGACGATACAAGTCTAAAAATTACGTAATATTTAAAATATCATATTATACATATATATATATATATATATATATATATATATATATATATATATATATATATATATATATATATATATATATATATATATATATTGTTTAACGTCCGACTATTGCGCACACTTGGGCTAATGCAGATGATGGGATGATTTATAGCTTATGAAAATGCCTAGCCCTGGCCAGGAATCGAACCCGGGTTCTCGGGGTGAAAGCCCAGTACGCTATCAACTAGGCCACCAAGGCGGCCATAATATATATATATATATATTTATTTATTTATATGCGTGTGTATGTATTTGTTATTTGAAGGCGAAAGGTACATTGAGGCTATAATCGCCGCCCTAAATGTAAGAGTGAGTGTAAAGTGTTAAATTCGTAAGTGTAGTGTTGTAAGTGTAAGTGTGTGTTAGACTCGTGTACCGCGAGGGACGTCTAAATCCTCTAAATAGGTGCAGCTAGTCTGCACCCCTGCGAAGGTCATATAACGAGCGCGAGCACACACACTCAATATATATGTGTGTGTGTGTGTGTGTGTGTGTGTGTGTGTGTGTGTGTGTGTGTGTGTGTGTGTGTGTGTGTGTGTGTGTGTGTGTGTGTGTGTGTGTGTGTGTGTGTGTGTGTGTGTGTGTGTGTGTGTGTGTGTGTGTGTGTGTGCGCGCGCTGTGTGTGTGGGAGTGTGTGTGTGTGTGTGTGTGTGTGTGTGTGTGTGTGTGTGTGTGTGTGTGTGTGTGTGTGTGTATAGACCTCTATATATTATTGTAATGAAAGTTTCTGATGCTCATGAATTAATTGTGACATTCCGGTTTAGAAAAGTATTTTAGGCTACGTTATACGTGAAAAAATAATTACTTATAAAACTAAATGATGGCGGTGAAACTGCTTCATAGCACGATTTTTTTTGTTGAACAGATGAACAGGTCTTTTTTTTATCAACAGGTCTGTCGATTGGCTGTTATCGTGCCCATTAATATAAAACGAATATACTCAAAACATTAAAAGAAAAATTGGACATTAAAGTCCTACGAAAATAACAAAATGTGTCCGAAGTTTCTTAACAAGAACTTATTAAGAAGAAAAATAACAATCTATAGTATGTTATAAAATATCAAA
Source organism: Callitettix versicolor (assembly GCA_022606455.1). Classification (NCBI taxonomy): domain Eukaryota; kingdom Metazoa; phylum Arthropoda; class Insecta; order Hemiptera; family Cercopidae; genus Callitettix; species Callitettix versicolor. The sequence goes on from CM040182.1 coordinate 1,294,375, forward strand.
TTTTGCAACAACCAACCAGAATACAAACTCGCTGCAAATAAGAATTTAATATGTACTGTATAACATAACAAGAAGGTTCATTATATATATATATATATATATATATATATATATATATATATATATATATATATATGTGTGTGTGTGTGTGTGTGTGTGTGTGTGTGTGTGTGTGTGTGTGTGTGTGTGTGTGTGTGTGTGTGTGTGTATAGACCTCTATATATTATTGTAATGAAAGTTTCTGATGCTCATGAATTAATTGTGACATTCCGGTTTAGAAAAGTATTTTAGGCTACGTTATACGTGAAAAAATAATTACTTATAAAACTAAATGATGGCGGTGAAACTGCTTCATAGCACATTTTTTTTTGTTGAACAGATGAACAGGTCTTTTTTATCAACAGGTCTGTCGATTGGCTGTTATCGTGCCCATTAATATAAAACGAATATACTCAAAACATTAAAAGAAAAATTGGACATTAAAGTCCTACGAAAATAACAAAATGTGTCCGAAGTTTCTTAACAAGAACTTATTAAGAAGAAAAATAACAATCTATAGTATGTTATAAAATATCAAATTTTGCAACAACCAACCAGAATACAAACTCGCTGCAAATAAGAATTTAATATGTACTGTATAACATAACAAGAAGGTTCATATATATATATATATATATATATATATATATATATATATATATATATATATATATATATATATGTGTGTGTGTGTGTGTGTGTGTGTGTGTGTGTGTGTGTGTGTGTGTGTGTGTGTGTGTGTGTGTATATATATATATATATATATATATATATATATATATATATATATATATATATATATATATATACACACACACACACACACACACACACACACACACACACACACACATACATTATATTTATTATAAATATTACTATACTATTATACTAGATACTATATAGAAACTGTATACGACAAAATAATACTAGATTTATTATACTATAAATTATAAATAAATAAATATATATATATATATATATATATATATATATATATATATATATAGATAATTAATCTTGGTTAGTTTACGTTTATCTGTGGTTTATACGAATAATCTGTTAATTTGTAATATGACGTGTTGTATATAACCTACGATCTGTGATGTGCACATTGCTGATTAGCTATTAGTGATTGTGATTGGTAATTGTTTGGGAGGTAGTTTATTTACCTTCAGCTGTACATTAGAAAACAAGATATACGAATTTAAGAACAAAGATTTCTTTGTACATTTATTTCCAGTGAAACAATTGCAGTCAATATCATGAGAGTAGCAGTCTTTATAGTGTTTATTGTTGAATCGTGCAGAGTATACTCGTCTGATGAATGCGAAAATACAAATGTTGAAAATGAAGTTCATAAATCTACACACAATTTATACAGGCGAGGTTAGTTTCTTATTTTTTAACGATACTTCATGAAGTTTCAACTAATAAATACAAATATTTACGGTATTAGTAATATTGGTATTTTTGTAATAAATGGGAACCGCGTATTTTGATATCAAAAGGTATTTTTTATTCTATTACCTGTTTTATCAGTATTTATATTATTTCAAGCCTGGGTATTTCTGCACTTTTAGGCCTCATGTTAAAGTAGTGATTTCAACAATTTATATTTGTTTTATTATGAACTTTATTATTACAGTAACACATGTTCACATGCGAAATTTAGTTTATTACTTATGTTTCTAAGCCCTTTTTTACAGAACTACACTGTGATGTTATTGCTGTTTATTTACATGGAGCATGCTAGATTTACAACACAAGATCACTATGCCTGCTTCACAAGGTACTTTTCATGTGAATAGTCACATTATTACTGAGTTGTTAGTAAACACCGAACAACCGAGTCAAGCTAGGTTAAAGTTAAAGCTTATATTCTTTTTATTATTATTAACACACATTTAATTAATCATTTTCACAGTGAAAAATACATTATGTACTTTTGTGCGGGAGTGATTTTGGGATTATGTTGGTCATTTTTATGTTTAGATTTTTTCAAACTTCCCATAGTTTCTGCATTTTCACGTTTTGTATTATTACTGTCACATAATAAAGCGTTTTGGCAAAAAAATACGAAAATTGACAAAACTTGTTTAATGTCATGTTTACCTTGTGCAGTAGTTATTTTGAGATAAAGCTTGTCACTTATTTTCATTTTTTCTAAGTTAACATTGTTTCTGAATTTTCTATTTGGGATTATTACTATTGGCCATATAATAAAATATTTTAGTGCAAAATTTACTGAAAATAACATGAGGCTCAAAAGTGCTGTTTTACCCAAGCCTGTTAAGAAATAATTGATATTTAAATATTTGTTCTTTTATTTATTTTATCTATTTATTTATATTATTTATTTTATGTTCTCTGAATCATCATTGTTATTCAGTTCAGAGATATTCACCAATGGAAGATACAATTTCTTATAAGTTTTGCTTTTATGCAATTTTTAACAGAACGATGTTGTGATGTCATTGCCATTTACATTACGTGGAACATTCTATGCATTTATGCATATAGTCTTACCATTAGATTTACTATGCCAAGATCACCCACCAAGGTAATATTCATCCAGCTGCTTTATACCCGCCGAATTATCATACAGTCATTACAAGTTTAGTAACTTTCACACAGTACTACTTTCATACAGTACTGAGTATTGTTAGGTTGTTAAGGTAACTTTTTTTGAAAAAAAGTACTATTGCTTTAAGGTAACTTTTTTAAATTTTAAATTGTTTTTATTGTTAATTACGCACATTTAATTTAGCATCAATACTATTTTCAAACAAAAACTTTGTTAGATTTTTCACACAACTTCCTTCGTGTTCGTAAGGTTCTTAAGGTAATTTTTTTTAAAACTCTATTGTTTTTATTATTAATTACACACATTTAATTTATCGTGAGTACTACTTTCAAACAAAAACCTTGTTTGGTTTTTTACACAACTAATTTGATACAAACCCATGTTAGTTATGTTCTCAAGGTAATTTAGGAAAAATGTTTATTGTTTTTTATTATTAGTAAATGTGTAGTATAGGTTGTGTTAGATTTTTTTCGGTAATTTTTTCACTAAAACACTATTATTTGCCTAAAAGCAATAATCCAAAATGTAAAAATGCAGGAAGTACGGGAAGTCCTTATAATCTTCGATAAAAATTGAAAACAAAAGTGACCCGCATGACCTTAAAATTGTTACTGTATAAAAGTAGGCAATGTGTTTTAATCGCTAAAATGATAACAAAAATTACTGAAGGCCCTAACTGACACAGTTGTTGGGTGAAAAACCTATTTGATTAAATGGATGCCATTTTAACAATTTATTCACTACAAGAGCAAACAATATAATGCATATTAAAATTAAGTAAGACCTCTTAGATGCGATAACAGGCATGAGCAGTAAGTTGGTGTAATGAAAGATAACTTGTGTGAGTTGTAAATCTGTATAGAAAATCTAGTATGTTCCATGCACTGTAAACTATATTTTATGCAATATAGATTCATAAAAAACAGTCTAAAATTATAAGTAATCGTAAAAAAAATGTTTTCTGCTGATGAATATGTGATAATTGGAATAAGATATATAATAATATAAAAAAATATTCAAAAATCTCTCTGAAAAAAGCAACTTACACTTCATAGATACCTTAGTATTTACTGTTATATCTAATTAATTGCCTATGTGATGAAAAACTTAGCTACGGTCCCAATGCAGTAGTAAATTTTAGGTTATGTGGAACTTTGACTTTATTTCAATTTTATTTTCAACATTTTTCAAACTATCTGTGTTTTTCACACTTTTGTATTGTATAGTATTGCTATTGGGCATGCAACAAATCATCTTACTGCAAAAAATATGAAATTAGCCAAAATTAGGCCTACTAAAAAGTCCTAATTTACTACTAATTTACTATTTTATCATTAAATTAAGTAGTATTGGTATTTTTGTTTTAATTAGAAACTGTATATTTTCATGATTTTTAAATTTATTTTGAAGTGAAAACTTCTACCGTCGCTGTTGACAAAACTTTGGTATAAATATGTACTTTCGTGTCATGCTTGATTCCCTAATGCATATCTCGTAGCATAAATAATTGTTCTTATATATACGTAGACTTAGACTTAAAGTGACTACTTCTGAATTGCTGATTTTGCAAACAGCTGTTGCTTTAATTTCATTTCAATTGAGGTTATGTTTATTGTTCTTGTTAATTGTAAAAGTCTGTATTTTCTAAATTTGTGTAATTAAATTATTTAATGAATATGACCTATACCAGTTTTTGAATCACAAATAATATATTTATTATTATACTTGGACTAGTAAACCCCTTTCTGAATGTATCTAAATTTTTATAAAAATAATATCATCATAATAGTGAAAAAGTAAGCAGTCAGGCATACAGAAAAAAGTTATTATTTCTGTTTGCCAGTCCTGCCACTGGCTATTTTTTTTTCTGTTCTATTGCTGTAATAATAATTGGGGGAACATTTAATATCTTATGATTTTACGCTTTTCTCCATGAATTTTCTCATTTACAATGTTGATAACTTACACAAAAAATAAATAAGAATTACAGCAATAAGCTAAGCCTATTCCTTAAGAATTCAAAAATTCCTTAAGAATTAAAAACATAATGTAATTATGTATGCTACATATAATCTAGTTAGAAATAAGCATAATTGTTGAATGTTACTTCACAGAATTAATTTTTGTTTATAGAAGACAATGAGAGACTGAAAATAATTTCAGATGCCAAAGCTAACTTCTCGCCATGCAACTATAAAAACTGCAGCTGTTATTCTAGTGTAATTGCTAACGACTTAGAGCCATTTAAAAATGGAATTACTTTAGAAATGCTGAACTCTGGAAACCAAAAGTAAGTAGCCTTAAATAAAGAACAAAAAGTAATAGGCTGTTTAAATACTTTCAATTAGACCACCTAAATTCTTTTGAATTGTAGGCCCTAAATTTTTTTTAACACTTAACCAGGTGTTAGGTAATCAACATTTATTTAACACCTATATGAATGGGAATCCTTTTCATATGTGTGTCGCATACAACCAATTTTTTTGGATACTGCTGCATACATCACAGAGTATTAATTTTTGTGTTTAAGTTGATGGTTTGAAATCATCAAATACAGAATTGCATTCTTTAAAAACTTCTATCCATGTATTTTTCTGTTATGATTCTGTCCTTAAAATCTTCTTAAGTTTTGGTCATTAAAAGAATCAATCATGTAAAGTTGCAATCAATAAAACAGTGCCTCTAATTTAGATTTTAAGTGGTTCCACAGTGGGTAGCATAAGTCGAGATACAACGTTGGAAATAGATATTCCTACTCATTATACGTTAATGTATGTCATGTTAATATTAACATTAATAAAATTAATTAATGTTACATTAGTAATGTAAAATCAAGAATATGTTTCCAAACAGTTAATTTCTTTATATAACAACTCACTGAGATATTTATTTTAATGAAAACATGCTTTAATAACAACATCAATACATTATTAATCATTTTTAAAAACAAAATTTAAAAAAGTAAATAGAACACAAAGTAAGTTATAAACCAAAATTAAAATCTTTACTGAAACAAATTTTCAAAAATAAATCACAGTAAAAAGCTACAGGCCAAAATCTCAACTAAATAAAAATTTTACTATCATATTTTATACTGACCACTCTGAAGAAATTTAAATTTAAATACACAGTTAGAATAAAGAGCTTTATGTAGTAATAAAATTCTGGTAAAAAAGTAACATACTATACGGGCTCAAAGAAAGCATACAATTTGAAAAAAAAACAATATGTAGACTAAGCACAGACCGATAAAAGAAAACTAGCAAAAAACTGGTTTATTTTTTATTTTTTTGATGGTAAACAGTCAAGAGCAAGTGCAACTGTTACTGTGTTGTTTGTTGGGTGGTGGAAACAGATTTCTTACCTTCCTACCACCTTAACAACATCATAATGACATGAATGTCTTAATGAATGATGAATTTCGAAAACAGTGGAGTAAGTAATGGCAAAAGTACGTCGAGATACGGCTGTATTTTGAGATCATATTCCACCATGAAAACAGTACAGGGTGTTTACAAAAGAACTCCCTAGTTTTAATATGCCCTAGAATCTGTACAAAGTGACATACACTATTCTAATTTGTGGTTTGTAATTCATCAACTGTCCAAGTTTTGCTTATGTAAATGTGGCAATTCAGTTGCTGCAATTTGGCAGGCCTGCGTGACCATGAGAATAATGGTGACAGCGCTCATTTCAGGCATTCAGTGCAGTGAAATGGCTACTCTACTACAAAACTGAGTCTGCTATAAAAGTGCAATGTTATTTTAGACGTGAGTATGGTGGTGAACCACCCACAGCAAAATATATCCATTATTGGCTAAAGATTTTCAAGGAAACTGACAGTGTTTTAAAAGCAAAGTTGCCAGATAGACCAAGAACTTCTGAATCTACTGTTGAACAGATCCGTGTTTCGTGTGATCATAGCGTACATACCTTCAAGAAGCCCAAAGAAGTCATTGGCCAGACATAGTGTACAATTAGGAGTGCCTAAAGGTACTTTGTATGGTATGGTATGTAAAAGACTTCATTTGCATACCTACAAATTACAACTGTTACATGAAATTAAACTTGCTGGTAAAAACAAAAGATTGCAGTTTGCTGTTAATTTTCTATATAGAATTGAAGAAAATAATTTTTTGAAAAATGTTTTGTTTTCTGATGAGGCAACATGTGAGTGGTACAGTTAATCATAATTGCAGAATTTGGGGGGCAAAGTCACCCACCATATGTCGTTATTCAGCATCAATGTGACTTCAAAACTTAAGGTTTGGTGTGGTTTGATGGAAGATTAAGTCATTGGGCCTTTCATTTTTGTAGAAAGAACAATAAACGGGGATGTATATTGTGTCATGTTGACAGAGTATATCTTTTCCAAGTGGAAGATATTGAGGTAGAAAAAGAGCTTGTATTTAGCTAACAAGATAGCGCCCCACCTCATTACAGTAAGTGTGTGCGGGTGGCTCTTGACGCTCACTTTTCAGGAAAGTGGATAGGGCTGGCCCAAACTCTTGACTGACATGAAGCCTGGACTTAACCCTGCTTGACTGTTTCTTTTAGGGACACATGAATATTGTTGTGTACACTAAAAAGATCCATGACACTAACCATTTATGGGAAAGAATCATTGAAGCGGTTGATTCTGCTTGTTGGTTCTGCCTATGTTGGTGAATACCTGGCGAGAAGTGGAATATCGTTTCTACATATGTAGGTCAACAAATGGACCTCACGTTAAAGTTAACTAATGTTTAAAAAAAATTTGAAGGTATGTTTTTGATGAAGTTTTTCATTAATTTCACCATTAAATTTACACATAAAACTAGGGAGTTCTTTTTCAAACGCCCTGTATTATGTTTAGTGATATAATTTTTTTAAATGCAGTATAAGCATTTAATAATTTTTACGTGAATATGAACAAAGCTAAAAAACAACACTTGAAGACTTTAAATGACAGCCATTCTGGATTTATTTGTACCTGAGTGAGGCAGGAAAATACAGTTATGCCTGTGCAATGAGAATTGCTGACTTCCCATTGCAATAACAAAGCTAATAGATATTGCTTATGCATCCACAATTTTTACCACATGCCTATTTTCTAGGGCATATGTGAAAGAAGCCTTAAATCCATAACCAAATATAAACTATTGCATTATAAATTTATAGAAATTAAAAATCAAAAATCTATACTTCTTTAATATAATAAAAAAATGTATGCACACTCTAAGTATGAAATTAAGTTTATTATATTCTACTATTATAGTGTTTAACAATAGTAGTTTTTTTTTAAATCGGCTGGCATTTTATTTGCATATGACCTAGCAGCAAAACAGCTATGACATTCAAAGAGTTAAAAGTTGACATGCGTTTGTGCCTAATCTATATAAATTAAATATCTAAATTCTAAACAAAAATGTGTGTATGTGTGTGTGTGTGTGTGTGTGTGTGTGTGTGTGTGTGTGTGTGTGTGTGTGTGTGTGTGTGTGTGTGTGTGTGTGTGTGTGTGTGTGTGTGTGTGTGTGTGTGTGTGTGTGTGTGTGTGTGTGTGTGTGTGTGTGTGTGTGTGTGTGTGTGTGTGTGTGTGTGTGTGTGTGTGTGTGTGTGTGTGTGTGTGTGTGTGTGTGTGTGTGTGTGTGTGTGTGTGTGTGTGTGTGTGTGTGTGTGTGTGTGTGTGTGTGTGTGTGTGTGTGTGTGTGTGTGTGTGTGTGTGTGTGTGTGTGTGTGTGTGTGTGTGTGTGTGTGTGTGTGTGTGTGTGTGTGTGTGTGTGTGTGTGTGTGTGTGTGTGTGTGTGTGTGTGTGTGTGTGTGTGTGTGTGTGTGTGTGTGTGTGTGTGTGTGTGTGTGTGTGTGTGTGTGTGTGTGTGTGTGTGTGTGTGTGTGTGTGTGTGTGTGTGTGTGTGTGTGTGTGTGTGTGTGTGTGTGTGTGTGTGTATATATATATATATATGTGTGTGTGTGTGTGTGTGTGTGTGTGTGTGTGTGTGTGTGTGTGTGTGTGTGTGTGTGTGTGTGTGTGTGTGTGTGTGTGTGTGTGTGTGTGTGTGTGTGTGTGTGTGTGTGTGTGTGTGTGTGTGTGTGTGTGTGTGTGCATGTGTGTGTGTGTGTGTGTGTAGTTATATATATATATTTTTTTTTGGTGTTTAACGTCAGACTATTGTTTTATATATATATATTATTATTATCTGCGCATAGACCCTGTTGGATCACGCAAAGCACTCCGACTCATGTCTTGTTCCTTCTAATCCTCCACACCTCCCTCATCCTGTCCCCATGGATCCTCTTCCGCTCCTCCGTCCATTTAACCCCTGCTCTCTTTGGGATTTCATTCTCTGGGACCTTCCAACCGAGCATCTTTCTCCTGTATGTGTGTCTATCTTCAACATCTGTTGAGTCTATTCCTGCGTCATGTAGGTCTATTCTGACTTGTGCAATCCACGACGTTGTTGATTTGACACCTTGTATATACTTAAGGTGTCATATATATATATATATATGAGTCGTCTGCATTAGCCCAAGTGTGCACAATAGTCGAACGTTAATATATATATATATATATATATATATATATATATATATATATATATATATATATAGTTTATATAGGCTATTATTATTATTATTATTATATCTTCTGATATTAAAGCATTTTTCTTAATTTAATTGAAATATATGTTGATCGTATTAATAAACTTGTGTATTAATTTTATATATTTGAAGAAATTTATACAAAATTTATCAATATCTTGTTTGTATGCTAGGGGAACCAAATACATATTGATAGGATCAAAACTGTACCGTGATGAGTATTGCATGTTCCCTGCTCGGTGCAGTGGTGTTGAACATTTTCTCTTGAAAATTAAGAATAAGTTACCTGATTTGCAGCTCATCCTCAACACAAGAGATTGGCCTCAAGTCAGCAAATTTCATGGCTCTCCAGTACCCGTATTTTCATTCAGTAAAGTAAGTTGACTAGCCTATTTAAGTTAAAATTGGTATTCGCTTTTATTTAAAATAGATGATAGTGCTGAATAATTTTAAAAAATTAATTTAAATTTTATGGTAAACCAAAGCATTTAAATATAATTATTTAACTTAATCTTCAGTGAGTATGGGAGCAGAAAATATCAATTTCCTAATTTTAACACAAATATACAAGAAGCACTGAGACATAATATACAAATGCAATTAGAAACCCCCTTACCACCAAATAAAATCTAACTAATTTTATTTAAAACATCAAATTAGTCAAATTACTTTAACCTGATGTACAAAAGTTGCTTCTAGTGTAACCTTAGTTGTAAACAACTACCAACAAATTATGTTTTTTTCAATTTTGTGATTATTTTTTCACCTACAGAGAAAACTGAAAATAAAATTTTATTCCTATTTACAAGAGGAGACGTCTTACACCATTAAACAATTTTTTTAAGTAACGATTTTTGAGATATTCAACATTAAAAATTTCAGATGCTATTTTGAAACAAATCAATCAGTGAAGCTGAATATTTTTTTCATAGTAGTTCATTACATATTAAATGTTTGTACAGAGTTTCATTTCATCAGTCAAACTGTTTTGAAAAAAACAATGTATTATTAAAAAAACAACAAACAAAACGACAGATAGCTGAATAGATTAGATTAGATTGGAAACTAGAAGAAAGGATTATAAAACCCCAGGCACCGCAGTTGTGCAACTAATCCTTTTATGTACTCAGCAGATTGGTGCCCTTAAGACTAACATCCTGCTGGAGATCCCTAAAGTCCTGGAAACCAATAACCTCCTGCTAGCAAGAGCCTAACAGTCCTGTAGTTTCTCCTTCTCTTTGTTGCACAACCTACACATGGATTCTCAGATGGTACGTACCTATCCTGTTCATGTTCATCCTCAGACCAGTGTCCTGTACTGAGCTACATGATTTTTCTGAGTTGTGCTTTGTCCAAGATGTCTGCCGCCCCTCTAAGTCCTCCATTAGGAACCTTACCTAAGTGGCGCTTGCTGTGGAAATGTCCATGAAGGTGTTGCCATGAATCTCCATATCGCTTGGTGTTGCTCCACCTATTGATAGCAGACGTGGCCAATCGTAGAGAGGTTCCTAAAGCCAGCTCGGATCTAATAAACTATGATGCAGATCCCAGTCCAACCAATCGGTGTGCCTCCTCATTACTCTCAACCCCCTATGCCCTGGAACCCAGTGAAGAGTAACCCAGTTATCCAGGGGAAAGAGTATTGACATTCTCCTGACACTCCCATACCAGCTTGGACCAAATTGAAGGACCCACAAGTGCTTTGATTGCTGCCTGACTATTAGTCAGGCATTGAATATGAATGCGAGTTTTCTTGAAGGCCTGTTCCAAATTCTCTGAAACACAGTCATTAATGGTCATTACTTCAGCCTAGAATACTGTTGCTTACACTCTCAGGGCAACAACTTCCTTTGCCCTTAGTTTCAGACAGTACACCCCAACACCAGTGCTATATAGCTGAGTAACTTTGAGTTCACTTGATTTTTTAAAAATTGTATTTATTGCTAAAACTAAGATACAGTCTTATGTAGTAGTTTACATTGCAATATATTTTTTTATATTGACCTATTGGATTATAGCCTAAATTATTGCACACTTTTGTGAAACACCATGCATATATGTAATCATTGTGTCCATGTTTTTTTATTTTACATAACAACTTTTTTCTGCATTTTCTGGGTTCTATTGTTAAAAATACAAAACAAAATGTATAATATATATATATAAACTTTTCTTTTTCTTTACTCTTATTAGAACCCATTTTACGCAATTGTAATAAATTATTTCTAGATATTTATTTGTATTTTGTTATTGTACAATGTGCACAAAAAGGATGCATGAATTTAATCTAAATATAAAGTTTATTTTGAATATAAATATATAGAAATTCAAATTATAGCAGTACGATCTGAAATATACCCAGTTTTGACATTCCAATGCCTTGTTTTTATGTTTGGAAACTGACATCCTTCTTCATGCATCCACATTAACATTTTTCTTCAAAGTTAGCATCTTTTTAACTTATTTAATTTATGAGGTTTACAAATATAAACCTTTGATATCCAGTAACCCTACAGAAAGCCATCGTAGACAGCGAGATCTGGTAATCATGCTGGTCAGTGGATATCGCTAAAACATGAAATTACATGTCAGGGCATCATTTGCCAAATAACTGCCACAGAATCGTTAAGCGTGTGGCCGGTCGCTCTATCTTGTTGAAACCGCATTTATGTCATGTTGATCCCCCAAAGCTTAAATAGAGGCACAAAAATGTGCTTTGTAGTGACAACATTCTGTATTCACTCAATATAATAACATCTTCAAAAAATTAAGGACTATTTCATAAAAGAGCCTGCATTGGTCAGAATCAGGTTTGTGAATTTTTGCGATCATAATTTTGTAAAGGTGGAATTTTACTTCACAGTGAAGAATATGCTGAAACAAATGAAAGGCAGAGCACCTTACACCTAGTCGAACAATGACTAGGTGATTTTGAAGAACAGTCTTACTCTGTTGATATTTCATCAGGTTCGTGCAGCTGATGAAAGACCAATTGTGCGAAGAGAATTAACCAACGTAATTATTGAGTTGTGATCAGATCGGCCCCCTACATGCATTCCACATTAAACTGTGTACAGAAAAGCCATTGGACAGTGATAATAGATTCATTACGCTTGAAAAACTGTTTAACTGTTAAAAAAAAGATTTTCTACACTCCACTATATCATGGTTATTGAAACTTGATGCATACCCTACAAACTGGTAGCATTTGAAAGTACGAGGGTTGATCAAATATAAACGAGACTGATTTTTTAAAAAATTTATTGCTTACTTACAAATTATTCTTGATACAACTTATTTTTCTACATAGTCTCCCACACGAGTAACACATTTTTCCCACCGGATTGGAAGTTTTTTAATTCCATCTTCGTAAAAAGTTCTCGGGCGTTCATTGAGCCATTGGAGCACGAAGGTCTCCACCGCAGAATCGTCTTCAAACGCTGGCCTCCAAGCGCCTCTTTGAGTGGCACAAACAGGTGATAGTCGCAGGGCGATAAGTCTGGACTGTATGGGGATGTTCCATTGGTTCCCAGCCAATTTGATCGAGTTTAAGCCTCATAGCGTTTAGCCGAATGTGGTCGGGCATTATCGTGAAGAAGAATGCGTTTTCGCCGGTTTAGATTTCCTTTTCCTCTGAAAAGACTGTTTTGCGACCTCTAAAACATCTTAATAATATTGTGCATTTATTGTGCGTCGTTGATGGAGGAAATCAACGTGAAAGGCGCCTTGATTGTCGAAAAATACAGTGGCCATTACCTTCCCGGCCGACGATCGTGATTTGGCCTTCAGAGGCGCCCTCTCTCCCCTCTTCCGCCACTCCATACTTGCCTGTTTCGACTCGGGAGTGTAATGGTGAACCCATGTTTTGTCACAGGTGACAATCCGGTTTAATAATGCCTCACCATCTCGTTCAAATTGGGTCAATAGTCGCTGGCAAATCTCCAAAGCGATTCTGTTTGTGAGCGTTGGTCAAAATTCGTGGAACCCACCTTGCAGATACTTTGCTGAGTTCCAGGTTTGATGTAACGATTTTTTGAACGCTACCATAGCTCAACTGGAGTTCATCTGCAATAAATCGCAGCGATATCGTCTGTCTTCGTCCAGGAGCTTCCGAACAGCATCAATGTTTTCGTCCGTGGACGGAAGTGGTCGGGCGACGATCATGGCTGAGGTTTTCTACTGCTTCCGTCCTTGGCGAATTCCTTGTGCCAAGCAAAACGCGCGAGCTCTTGACAGGGTCCTGTCCCGTATTGAGCCGTCAATCTACGAAAGATTTCAGTCGGATTGACCCCCTCCTTGGCCAAAAACTTAATAATAATTCTCTGCTCCACGGAAATGTTACCCGTCTACGCCCGTCCCAAACCTCCCAGGCTACCTGAAACCCCACCCTTTAGAGTTCAATGTCCAACGGAAAAGTTTTTAGAAAGTCAGCCTCGTTTATATTTGATCAACCCTCGTAATTGACCTCCAGTCTACTGCTACTGTGAACTTTTTAAGATTAACTAAAACTGTGTTTTATTTCAGACAAAGGATTACTTAGACATCATGTACCCCACATGGGGATTTTGGGAAGGTGGACCTGCAATCAAATTATATCCCAGAGGATTAGGTCGTTGGGATATACACAGAAAGTCTTTAAATGATGAATTTAAAAAATGGCCTTGGGAAAACAAAAAACCTATTGGCTTCTTTAGAGGTTCACGTACGAGTAGTGAAAGAGATTCTCTGATCTTACTATCCAGAGAATCTTCAGATTTAGTTGATGCGGCTTACACAAAGAATCAAGCTTGGAAATCTGACAAGGTATGTCTGTTTTACTGTTTATAAACTGAGCCTCGAAAACTAACTTTGTTATAGGTTGTTTATAAAAAAATATATATAATTTTTTTAAAGATTAGAGTGTGGGAAAATCTAGTTAGCAGATTAGAAGCACCACTACTTTATATCCATTTTTTACAGCATTGATTTAAGTTGTTGAATCCGTCCACCAAATAGTGTTGACCCTTTACACTCTTGTGTAAAACCTTAAAAATTTGAGTTTTAGCTTTTTTTATGGCAAACTATTGCAAAGTAGCATGTGTGCGCGTGCACACATACACACACACACACACACAACAAATAGTATTAGGGTTTATTTTTGTTTTCCCCGATTTTTACCCAAACCATAGATTTCTCTTATTTAAAATTTGCGACACTGACTTCAGTTATGTATCTATATAGGTAAACATTTCTGAACAAAAACTGTTAAAACAATTTAAAAAATAGGTTGTTTTTCAGGTTTTTTTTCAATCGCTTCTGAAACAAAGTTTTTAACATATATTACCCTATATGTTTTGTTTAGGAACTGTATCAGTGGTCTCTGTTTGATCCAAATTTAGTCAACAGTGTTAACCCTTTTAATCCTAATATCCGGTTTATCAGACGTCTGTTCTTTATAATCATAACCTCCTTTAGTTGTGATAGATTTTTTACAACCTAACAAAACATGAATACAATAAGTAATAGCTTATGAGATTTGTTAAAGTATCAAGATATCAGGTTAATGAAACTATCAAACTGTCTGAGGCTAGTATAATGTGAGGCAGTGTTTGTCAGTAGTAGAGGGACAGATCAAGCCCTTCATAAATAAATGGTGTGACTATCACATTAAGACAAGATTAAGTTTTAACAGACAGTCAAGGTAAATGATAGATTTTTTATTTTTATGAAATTCTCGTGGAGAAATATTAGTAAAGGTAAAATCATCAGATTTTTCAAGGATTTTTTTTCAAGGATTAGCGGATTGAAAACATACGGCTAGAAATAGGATGTATGGATTTGGTCGAACACTGCACAGAACACACTTTACTGATATAAAGTTGTAAACGAAGTGATGATCAGGACACGAGTCAGAGAACGCTATGGGCTTGACCATACTGATGCCTTCTGGGAAGCCACCCCTGAGCTAGGGTTTTTGTACAAATTCCATTTGCGACAAATTCATGAAATTTAGCCAGCTTATAAATCAAGCATTCTTACTTGTAGTTGCACTTGGCAAGAAGATCTAAACGGAATCATGAGTTAGAGCTGATTCACCCTGTGTGGTGTGATGTTAAGCATTTCTCTGATTAGCTGAAGAATATAGCATGACCGATATTTTATAGATAGTTAACAATTGTCAAATTTGTAATGTTTTGTTTAACCAGAAATCATAAACTAATGGCCTTAACACTACATAAGACTTATTTTACCATATTCGGCTGGTTATTATGGTCACAGTGGGGATTGCATGTTTTCATGGCCTTAACACTACATAAGACTTATTTTACCATATTCGGCTGGTTATTATGATCACAGTGGGGATTGCATGTATTCAACTTCATAAGCAGTGATTGGTAAACATGACACATGGTCCTTGGAATTGGCTAGCATCATGTTCGTAACCGCGATCCACATTCATAAGGCCTATAGGCTTTATAAAAAAACATTGCATTTTAAAGTTTTTTATTTATACAAGTCAATTTTTTTATATACTGAATTACGGTGCAACAAATACTGTACACACTGAATTACAATTAGGAACACATGAAGTGTACAATATTGTATACACCTTTATATAAAATTACATTACATAAAAATAGCCTGCCAAGAATGTAATTAACATTTACAGACAACTTAAGTATCAGCGATAATGGTTGGAATGGATATCGCGGATAACAGTCATAATTTATAATCATAGTTATTTAAATTTGATTTGTTAAATTGTTTTAAAAAATAATTTTTTCCAGAATTTAAATCATTTCTCTTACAAATACATTTTCAAGCAGATGTAAGAATTACATAACTGAGACTGAGACTACACTACCTTTATGATCAGTAATCATTGCACATGCTACAGTATAAACCATACTGTATAAAAATTAAGACAATGTGAAATGATGTTGCACTGTATGAATCGGCTTGCCGCTAATCAACAAACTGATATCTTATCGACTGACATTATGAAGGGAAGAATAATAATGTTGCAAAGCAAAAAAGTGTAAAAAGGCTATTTTATGTCTGTTGTTGTACTGTTTTAATTGCATAAGACATTTTTTCGCCAAAAAACTGTTAAGATTATCATCACCGACATAACAAGACAATCACAGACATTGTCGGATAACATAAAGCAGCTAAACTGGAGGGATTAGAGAGAGGATTTAGCCTAAGGAATGTGTTCATGATTATTGAGTGATATCGCCAACCTATTAATCACTGAGCTATCATCTGTCCTAATAAAATGACTACCATTTTGTATGTTGTGCTTTGTCCACAGTCCTCATTTTCACTGAATCAATAAACTATATACAATCTTATCTTCTTTTGTCTAGTTCGAGGGAATGTAGCCTGTCAGTCGCTGCAGTTCTATTCAAACTTAAGTGTATAAAATAATCCTTTTATCTTGACATAAATGCCACATTTAGATAAAATACCTAAAGACATTTTGAACGCAGTAATTAGCAAAACCCTATTACATTGATCATAATAACTACAGTAAAAGTAATGTTAATTTACAAGTGTGTGCTGTTCTTTATGATTTGATCAATAAGCAGCTGATTGGATAAACTGTCAACTACTGTACTTAATTCCTTACTGGATAAATATTACAGTACTTCAAGAATTATAAATTTAGCCCATAATAACACCTAAGATATGTAGTAAAGATGGTCTTTCACATCCGTCCCAAAATCAACTTAATTTGAAGAGAATTAAATGTCATGAATTTATACAACTAGCCTATTGTATTTTCATAGGACACATTGTTCGCACCACCAGTAGAAGAAGTTCCATTGGAGAAACACTGCCACTACAAGTATTTGTTCAACTTTAGAGGAGTCGCAGCTAGTTTCAGGTTAAAGCATCTTTTCCTTTGTGGCTCTTTGGTTTTTCATGTTGGAGACGAATGGGAAGAATTTTTTTACTCCTCTCTTAAACCGTGGGTGCATTACATACCAGTCAAGAGCAGTGTGACCAAAGAAGACTTGAGGTAAGCTTTATTGAACTTTGAAGTGTCTTTTATACTAATAAGTGTCAGCGTCAATACTAATTATTATCAACGGAATCGTAACTGGAATCACAGTTTGCGCTATGATTGTTAGTTTTTCAGCGTGCCCTACCAATTTGCTCACCATGGCAATTTTTAATTAAGTGTTTTGTAAAAATCAGTTATGATTAATCCATCATTTTTTAGCTAACTGACTAATCACTTTTTTCTAATATTATTTTGAGGTTAATGGTTTCCTACTTAGTAGTCGCAAGTAACTTTTTCTGTATTGAAATGTTTATTATTTATGCTTGCTAACAACAGATTGACATGTTTAAAATTATTTCGTAACATCCAATGTTAGTTAAGTTAGCAAGACTTACTAGTAAGAAAAATGATTGATAAATTCAGCCAGGGGATTTACAAATTGATGTTCGCAGTCGCCATAGCACGGCACTATGATTCGTACTACACACTTCTTGAAACATCCATTTAATATTGTGAGATAATATACTCTCTTTATTTCTTTTCTTTAATTTTTTCATTGATTCAACTCTTTAAATATATCAATCTGTTATAGAAAGCAAAAATAAACAACATATAAATATGGAAAAAGTTACTTGTAACTGTTAAATGACGAACAAATGCCATTTTTGAATTTTAATTGTCTGCAGTTGTGATTTTGTTGTTTATCTGATCGACCTTTCCCCTTTTGTTTTTGCTTTTTTCCTGATTAGTTTTAAGTGTTTCCAAATCTACATTTGTTATGTTAAGATTATAATTTAAGGACAAGCTGGGGCCCAGTGATATAAAACAGAAAACAGTCTCAGCCAAGTGCGAATTGTACGATATTAGAATTGCTTTTTCTGATAAAGTTAAGACAAGCATAGGCGATCTGCTTTCCCCTTATCTGAGCCTTAGTGGATATATATTAAGTTGGCAGTGGTTATTACTTGCGTGCTCTTTCGAACATCAAAACTTTAACTTCTTACTTACACGATAAGACCGATGTCCTTCCCTCCCTTTTTAGGGTAAGCGTGCGCTAAAAACATATTGGTTTTATAAGTAGTTTCATTTGTGTATTATGAATGAATGTGAATTTTTTATGTTTTCTGGATAGAGACTTACTACAGTTTGTAAAATCACACGATGATGTGGCCAAAGAAATAGCAGAACGAGGAAGGAAATTCATCTGGGAACATCTGCAGATGAAGGATATCATGTGCTATTGGAAAGTCCTTCTGAGAAAGTATTCTAAACTCTTACAATTTAAGCCGTCGCTAAATAAAAATAATAACTTGATCGAAATTACCGATAACCAAAGATAAAGTATTATATAAGTATCAGAATGGGGTGGGAGCTTCATCTCCCTCTCTTGTTATATGTGAGTGTTATTTTCTTATGTAATTATTTTTATATTGTATTACAAAACATTTCAAACACATTAGTATTCTAAATTATATAAACTGCCAAACATACTACCGGCATAATATTTCTTCATTTGTGAAATCAGCAGTCTGTGCAACTAATATGCCTTCTTCACAAAATAAATGGTTAGTGTTGTCATAACATAGAATTCAGTGAATTTAACTCTTGTCTTACCTAACATAATGAATGTGCTTAATCCCAATTTTTAAAGCAAACATTGCAAAACTAGTACTTTGAATGTTTATTAGAATAGAATAGAGTGAAGATGTTATTGTAGTATTCGGATTTGATAACTGTTTTACTTGATCATCATGTTATCAAAATTTGCAAACTATTTTGACACACATTAAATTTTAAAATTCCAATTTACAGTTTTTTTTTTTAATTTTATGTTGTATTAATTCTTTTACATCATCTAATCTCAGACGAAATTATCATACTGTCTAAAGTAGAAAGTATTACTGCATATTGGATATAAAATTGTATGTTCTATTTAAGATTCCTTAAACTGCATTGTAGATGGCCTTTTTGGGCACAATTTATTAATTACTATGCCGTTAATTTAAACAGTTTTAATAATGAAGCCTATTTGCTGATTGACAGTGTTCAGTTAATAATCATTAATAGCATGAACCATATGGAAGCTGCTTTAATTCATTTGCTCCATTATAACACGCTTAGATATTCTGTGGTATCATGTGAGCTATAACATGAGTTTATATCATACAATTTCTCGTGTTGTACTGAAAAATGTTTGTCCATCAAGATTCAGGGGTTAAATTTGAAATTCAGTAAGATGTTGTAAGATTCCAATTCAAATCTTTTTGACAGATATGAAAAAAACTTACAGTAATACCAAACGTACCAACTTTCATTATTATTACTTTCCACTCGTATTACTGTAAGAGCAAGACAAAGAAAGAATGTCATTATTATATTTTTATTATAATTTTTTTTGACAAATAATTTTGTGTATAGTTAAGCGTTGACAATCACATCCGACTATTGTGCACACTTGAGCTAATGCAGACGGTGGGATGATTTATAGCGTATGAAAATGCCAAGCCCTCTCCGGGAATCGAACCCGGGTCCTCGGGGTGAAAGTTTTCAAACTGTAAAAGTATATTAGGCTGTAAAACAAAAAACATTTGTACAGGATGTAGGCCAACTTGAACATGCCAAAAGAGTCAAGTGCTTCGCCGCCAAAGATCACTTTCTTCCTGCCTAGCCTCTTCTGCTTAACTATAGCAGTTAAAGATGGCAGCACTAGTAAACTGTTCAAGCACACTTGCTATACAATTACAGCAGTAAGATCGCCATACACTATTCATCGATTTAAGAACTTTTCATAGCAGAATTTAATTTTTCTTATATTTGGATCTGGATAATCATCGCTCTACTGTAGCTTTAAGACAGGGTTACAGAACTGTGAAAACATGTAACAGCATCTCGCCATCCCTTACGTTTAATGAATAAGGGTCGGAGGCTAGTATTCAGATCCTACTGTGCAAGGCATAATAGATACCTTATCTAGTAGGTCTGTAAATAAACCTTATAGATAGGCAAATGTTACATTTTATTTTACAAATTTTGAACAGCCAAATAATGTTTGTTTGGTTTTGTTTATTTTAGTACTAGGACGCTCCACCCTCGTCCTAGCCTTCTCAAACCTAGTGTCTGGCCTTTTTATGAACACTAAACTTTTTAGAGCACTGTCTAAACTATTACAGTAGAATTAATAAATATGTTATTAATTCAAATTTGTTTAATTACAATAATAACTTCAGTTGTTTCTGTTCCCAAGTACATAATTATTTAAGTATTAACAATTAATGATGATTTTTTTTGTAATTGTTTATACTGGTCTTACACAGTGGCAGTAAACATACTTTTAAGTTGAAATAGTGTTATCGAAGAAACAGGTGTGGTACAGAATCAGCTGTTTAGGTGAATATTACAGTTTTCTCCTCCATAGTGTAACAATTTCTGTTGCATATAAGGACTGATGTTTTTGTATTTATTACAGTAGATATGTATTGTAATTAAACTGTGTAATGTATGCACCATATAATTAATCCATTATTTTTTTTATAAATTCCCAAATACCATTATGCATTTAATATTAATCGCTTGTATATAATTGTAACTAAGGTGCTGTATGTGTGTATATAATTAATCAGTCGTATATTGTAATTAATTTTTATGTATAATTAGGGGTGCTGTAATGTGTATTCCACAAATTATCTACAAAAAAAATCATTAGAATTGGATAGATATCAGGCAACACATACCAAATGATATAAATTTCGTTTCATAACAAATGAAACAAAACAAGGGTTAATCCTAACTACATGATTTGTATACCCAAATTAACCACAATTAGCCCTTTTACACTGGTTTATTTTATCTACAAAAACATGCGTTTTTTTATCTACAAAAACAATTAATACAGAATACTCTTAAGAAAGTCTTGTTGAAGATTCTAGGGGATCCCTTAGATTCTAACATTAGGGCTAATGTTATTTATTACTGTTTTATTAGTTTGTTTTTTGTATTTCTAATTTTACTGAAATGGCAAGTAAAATAACTTGTTAAAACCAATTTGTTAAAACTAAATTTAAATAAATTTACAAAAAAATTCCATAAATAATAATGTGATACAACCAAAGAACTAGGACTTTAAAGCATCTTTTTGTAACTATAAAATTTATCTTCTTCATATGTTTTGTATATTATTAACATTTTCATTTGTTAAAAAAATATAACGCTACAGACTTAATTTGATTTGCAATATATAACTTTCACATTGTAGATAACTTTGGTGTTATACACAGTTAGTTCCTTCGATTACCAGATATTGCAAATTTTCCAAACATGAAAGGCAGTTTTTGGATTAGAACTAGCAGTACACTTACAAATGTTTGGCTTGATTTGATAACTTACAAATTTATTTTATATATTAATATTACAGTAGAACCTCGATATAATGCACTCGAATTAAGAAATTTTCTGATATAATGGTTTTTTTAAAAATCCCCTTCATACCCACGTAACACCCAATGCAGTAGAATTTTGGATTATAACTTCGATATAAAGAATTTTTGAAGTAGAGCATAAAACCCTTATATTATGAATATCCAAAGTACAAGACCTCTACTTAGCGAATGAAACACATTTTACAAAAACTGTACAATACACCACTTGCTTTCTGTTCGCTTTCCTACCCCTGCAACCGACAGTCAATGTTGTCTGCGATTTAGTAAATTGTGTACCATTTTTTTCAACATGCGTAGTCAACATACTAACACTTTTCAGTGTAGATTGAACACTTTTCGGCCTGTAACTGAAAATCATTCATAAAATAAAGGTTGAACTCTGCTACATTCGTTACATAGAGTTTTTCATTAGAGGAAACGTCTTTGTAATGAATATTGGCACCATTTAACCTCACTATTATGAACTTCGTTTTTAAGGATATAATGATTTTTTTTCTTTGGACCCTTGAGATTCTATTATTATGTCGAGGTTCTACTATACTACATTACTATTAGAAATGTTCATTTCATTGCAGTAAACATTCACTACATAATCAAAACTCGCACTGAAAAAATGTTTTTTATAGTTTGAGCTTAAATTACTTAGTAGCATGTCATAATTCTTAGTTTTTTACACAGGTGTTGGCAGGATTTTTTAGTATGGGCACTGGGGCCTAAAATTCCCCACTTGTGATAATCATGCTTTATTTTAAACTTTAAAATTAGTCTACTTAAAAATAATTAAAGGTAGTTTTAGTATATATATATATATATATATATATATATATATATATATATATATATATATATATATCAAAACTGTATTGTAATTTAATATAACCTTGTGTATCATATTTCTCAACTTAAGTATCAATTTTTATAGTTGATACACTGTTTCCCAAAAAAAATCAGCTTCATCAGGTATAATTATTATTAAACTATTTTAAACCAGGAAATATCTTATACCTAATAATTGCCAGTCGCAACAGGATATTTTAATTTCATGAAAACATGTTATTTCGTCATGCCCATTATTGTTTCTGACTCTACTCACCTGCAAAATATGTTGCGATGACGGTTTACTATATATTAAATATTAAATAAAGTATTTATTTAAAAAATATTCAGGATTGAAGCAAGGATTTTAGATATAACAGACAATCAGGACATTATAATACCATTTATCCCTCAAAAGTTGATTTGTTTTTTAATTCTGTAATTATACTATAAGATCAGCATTTACAATAGCTCTTGTTCTATCAGTAGTACCAGGATATGTTCCAAGCTGTCTTGCAACATTGTTGACTGTAGTTTTATTTTACAATACTAAGCTTAGAAAAGTAAGTGAACTTGTTAGCAGAATTTTAGTAAATTTTCCAAATAGACATTTAAAATTAGGCAAAGTTGACGTTCTGTTGTGCTTGGAAAGCCATTCCAATCAGTCAGAAACATTTGTACAGGGAAATTTTTCCCTTTTTATTTTTAAAATATTGAATTCTGCCTCTAGACCAAATTCCATAGAAAGACATTTGGATGCAGATGATAGTCACCTGAACCTAGTGTCATAACTTTGCTTGTAGCACGAATGACTTGTTTTCTTTCGTGGCTAAATTGATATTTTAATAACCGGAGCATTTTGTCCAAATTGGAGCGTAATAATTTTTAAATCAGTTGTTTTAATTCTAACACTATGCTAGGTCAAATAAGTTTTAGTAACCTGAGGAATCAACTATCATAATGTTACATTCATTACTTTTTTCTTTTATAACATTTTCAAATTATAAATAGTGTGATAAGTACCCAATTTCAATGCCCACGCCTGTTGGTTTCTTGCTTTTTATTTTGCAGCAATATCATAATTTCTAAAAAAAACCCAAATAAAAAAATAACAATTACTTAACTTTCCATTTCAACTGTGGCTTGTAAATTTTTATTAGATTAAAATTTTTGTAATAAAAGACTCCTAATTTCAGTTCGTTAACACACTTTCTAACACCCTGACAGACAATACTGAAAATGAAAACAAGCGAAAAGAAAATATTCACAAGTGTCAAGAAAAAGTAATTTATTCCTCATTAAATGTGAATTATGAAATTCCAGTTAATTTCTTAGAACAATAAAACCAAGTTTAAACACTGTTGGCTATTCTCCAGAATCTAGACTTATCAATGCAAAGTTTTAATGTCCTTGGTTTCACCAAGGTCATTTAAATGAATACAGGAAGCTTTTGTCTTACAAACTTATTGTGTTAGAATTGATCATTGTTCAGAGGACCACTAAAATTAGTGTTTGCCGAATTTAAATATGTATTTAAATTTAAATTTTGTGTAGTATTTATTTGTTTAGTCAATTTAAGTACAATTAAAGTCACTAATTATGAAATTGAATGTTTAGGTTAAGGTTTTAAACAGTATAGTTTTTTAGGTTAAAATTATATATGGCTTTAAACAGTATAATTAAATATATATTTAAATAGTTTTTGAATAAAAGTATAGTTTAAAAGTTTACAGACCACATATGAATTTTTATGTTATTTAAAATTATAAATACATTTCCAATTTATTTTTGCTTAAAATTAATATACGTACTGTATATTTTTTTAACTATTTTTTAAATGAAAATGTATAGTAACTGGAGCAAATTGTGTAAGTTTACTTGTGGATTCTAGTGAAAAAGAAAAAATTAGATCTAATCAAAATTTTATAATTTTTTTGTGTCTAATATTTGGGGTAATTTAACCATTTTTAACTGCAGTTAAAAAGTCAGTAATTACAAAATTGATTTTTTAGATTAAGGTTAAACAGTGTAATTTTTTAGATTAATATAATATATATATATATATATATATATCTTTAAATGTAATAATTAAATATTTATTAAAGTAGTATTGCAATAAAAGTACAATTTAAAAGTGTGCAGACCATCGTGTATTTATGTTATTTTAAATATTATAAACAATGTTTCCAATTTAAATTGTCCATAAAATTAAGATAATAATTTTGTAAAAGTCAACTAATTAAGAGAACATGTATATTAACTAAAGCGAATCGTGCAATGGGCATTAGTTGATCCCATTTAAGAAAATGAAAAAAAATCCAAATTTAAAACATTTAACTAAATTTTTATAGAACACTACTGCTTTAGTATTTTTTAAATAACAGTTTACTAATGAATAACAGGTACAGTTGTAAACAAAATACCATAAGCCAAACATATATGAAACTGGACTGGAGTCCAAATAAGTTCAGCGTAGTGCAATATTCTAATCTTCTACTCTAGAAAGGATTACTGTTGTAGTAAATTAGTCTTCAGATACTAATCACCAGGTGGGAAAACCATGATTAAAGCTTGAATAAGTGCGATTCAACTTGCGTTCTCCATTCTGGTTGTGTTAAGCTCTTTTCCTGTTACCTTGTTTTAATGTGATAATTACTAATATTAAAATGTTCTGGGTAACCGTTAAACCAAGATTGTTAAATGCTGAGTTGTGTTTTTAGTTCCATTAATCAAACTGTTTTGTGGTTACAAATCACTAATCGGTTACATTAATCATAAACTGTTTTGTAGTCTGTATTAAATCATAAATCAATAGTCAATAATAATAATCTGTAATGATAATCAATCATTTTCCATAATATTTATTAATAAGTCATTATGAATATTTCTGCATTTAGCTAATGTAAATTAAATATATCAAAAAATCGTAAAATATAAATAAAAACAACTGATATTCCAATCTATTTATCATTCAACTTTATATAAGAATTTATTTATAAATAAAAATTAAAGCTAATCTTTTGTACACTTTTTCCTAATAATTTTGGTTTAATAGTATTAGTTTGAAATTTTGAATACTGCAAGTTTTCTTAACTGTTATTGGGGGGGGGGATAAAATGTACTGAATAATTTGATAGAATAATAGGTTAGCACTCAGTTATATAATTACGTCCCAATCCACATAAAAAACTTAAATAAGTGGAATTTTATTGATGGTATTTCTGTAATTCCTTTTAATCATTCTTTTTCTGCTCCGAAATTCTTGTACAGCTTTGCATGTCATCGTCCTTAAGCGAGAGGGAATAGAACCCTTACTCGCTAGATGAGTATTTAGGTGAACGGTTCATTTTTTTCTTCTTCTTAATCTGGAGTATAAATGTCTAACCAACTTGTGCTCTAGCCCAAGTTAAAGAATCACATTAGTACACTAAGTTAAACCTGCTTGGGCTCCAGTCCTACACTTAAACAGATGGTAACAACTCTTATTTATGGACAAACAACAGCATATTTCTAAAGAGGAATAAAAATATTCTAAAACCAATGCTTTATAATTATCTGCCTCCTGAATAAAGTCATGTAACATGATTTATCATGTGAAAAGTTAACAACTTTCCATAGAGGTAAAATGTGATATTCTGCATCAATAGGCTTAGTAATCACGTCATAAATTTATAATACATTACAACCCCGGTTATCTGAAGTTGTCTGTTACCATTTCTGATAACAATTTTTTTTTTGTTAAGCCAGATTATAACTTTAGAATACATGTACTTTTTTCTATCTAATTCAAGAAGATTTTGAAGGTCAAATGATTCTAACCTCTTCCTAAGCTAAATATGATGTATGTTCTTTATTAAAGTTACAAATTATATTTTTAGGCTCATATATTTAATGACTGTATTCTTTACTTAAATAGGTTATAGCATAATAATTATTCATGTAAAAACAAGTAATTTTCGTTTGTTTCTTACTACGCAACGTTTTTTTTTTTTAGCAACAGTGCCCCTCCATCTTTTCATTAGAAGGATGTCAGCCAGCATTGACTTGCTGCATTGTTCGAATTTTTTTAGCACAATCTAGAATTAAGCACAATTTTCACTTCTGTATTGACAGCTAGTGAACAGTGAGGATGTCAGTGTTGTCGAGTGGGGGTGCGGATTAGCAATGTAGACTGTGTGAAGTGAACTCAGAGTCAGGCATTTACTTCTAAATACTAACTCTTGTAATCTTATCCTTATATTCCTGTATATTTTATTTATCATTTTTTTAAAGGAATTTTCGATTCTGAATGTGCTTTGGATCCTAGGTTTCGGTTGACCCTAGTTCGGTTAAACAGGGTTTTACTATAAACGTGTACAACTCAAAAAAACTTTTTTTCATCTTATTATTTTTTTAGCAAAAATGATCCATCTTTAAAGGACAAAATGTACTGAAAAAATATTAAAATACATCTAAAGAGCTCAGAAAAATATTTTCTGTATTTTAACACACCTGTTTATTTTAAATTCAGTTTCAGTGCATCTTTTAGGTAGTTCTGATCAAGAGCATTCCAATGCTTTTTTAAAATCTTACTTTAGTAGAAGCCGAGAAAATATTACATTCCAGACTTCTGATTCACCCTGCGTATAATATTCCTTTCTACTCATTCGTTGACTAATTGCTGTATCTCAAGAACTAAAAAACCTAGCGAGTTGAAATTTTGTACAATTGTTATTCTTATGTTGTAGAGGCACACTAAAAAAGGGTTTAAAAAGCAAAACTCTGGGGAGAGGGTAAGCTATTAATGAATTATTTAGTGAGCAAGGATATGTTGTTAGTATTTTATAAGCTATTTATGTACAATTTTGTTTTTGTGTTAAGCTTCTAATAGTGATTATTTTGGAACATAATAATTGTATTTGTTTAAGTGCAATCAATGACTATCAAATTTTCTGAGGTATGCAGAACTTTAGAACTGAAACAGACTTGTAGTAAAGACCTTATTACAAGAAGATAGTAAAACAGAGTTGAACAAGTAATTTGTGTTCTACCAAAAGCATTTACACTATCAAATTCAATATAAAGTTTTTCTAAATGCCAGTGTTTGATTTTGTTGATTAAAAACGTGTAGTAATCTCAATTAGTTATAATGCAACTGGGACTGACCAAAGGCTGTGCCACTGATATTAGTTTAATAATTTATTTAGCTTTCTCTTAGTTTTAGGTTTTGTATTAAACTTATTATCTCTACCTCAGACTAAATTAAAATTAGTATTTTATAGATAATAATTTTGAGATGTAAATTTCTTCTATGTAAATTCAAAACATTGTTGAATAAAGTGTTGTTAGAGAATGTAGTTTTTTTAGTCTACTTATAAAAAAATATCTTCTAACTTCAAATTTCCTTTTTTGTTTCATTGAAACTTATCACATTATAAGCAAAGCTGTGTTCTGTTATAATTGATCTTATTTGTGTATTAATGTCTAATATATGATTTTTATAAACTGTTTTTTTATAGTGATTAACGTGATGAAATAAATTTCAATATTGTTGTGTTATTAAATATTCTTCAATTTTGTCGTGTTTTTAAAGCATAAAAACTATGATGGGCAACTTTCTTTTTAATTTATTATCTATTAATAATTTACGGAATAAAGCAGTAAAAAGTACACATTTAACTCTTATGTAGATTTATGCCGTAAAATTATCCTTTTTAGTTATCATGCATCTCTATCGGTAACACACCTCATTACTCATAAACAGTGTGACCAGTCACTATAAAATTTAGCAAAAATGATAGTGGCATGATTTCATAAACAATATAAAGATTGATGACAAAAAATATTTAGCGGTGGTTAAGCGGTAAAATCTTAAAAGTAAAAATATTTGTTATTTTATTTGTGTAGTGAGGGTTATTTGAAATTAGAAGGGATGCTGATTCCAAATATGTAGAATTTTTGTGCGTAAAGAGTTTATATAGACCTTCTAGTCCTCTTCAAAAGTTCAAATTTTCTTGTATTTCCTACAGTTTGTTACATATTCTTTCATTTATGGACCTCAATAAAAGCGTATGTTGATAAATTTATTAACAACTTCAGAAGATTTTTTTACCCTGCTTGACCTTTCACACATTGTAAAAGTAAGTAAAATACAATTCAGAAGTAATCCTTTATGTTTGGGCATAAAATATGTTTAAAAAACATACACTTAAATCATATGCTACAAGGAGTAAAGTCCACATCACAGTAGTACTGAGAATTAATCCATTCTTCTTAAAATGTTGTTCTTATTTGAAACAGGGCACTTGAGAACCCTCAGTACATGTTTGAAAGTCGTTTGATTGACCATTTTATGTTACTGAGGTATATATTATTCTAGTTTTAATAAATATTTATTTTTATGATAAAAAATTTCATGAAATATTGTATATTTGTTTCTAGAATGGTCTAAAATCCGAAATCCATGTCTATTCTAATTTCTGTCTAGTCTATAATAAAACATTTTATAGAAAACAATTGTGTGCCATCATATAAATGGCCAAAAATGAACATCTTGAGCTTAAATAAAAAAAAAAAACAATAGGCCACTTTGCGTGAATTAATGGATTTTAAAAGTGGAACTAGTGGGTAATGGATTTTAAATTATTTAAAGTTGAAGGTCAAACTACATAAACTTTATTAGGTTAACAGTTTTATTTTGTATAGTTTATACAAGCAATTAATTACTACCAATACAGAAAAACTACACTGCTCAAAAACTAAAAATATAAATCAAATTACTGTTACCCTCAAAATTTACTAATACTGTTCTGAACTGACTTGTTGGAAAATTATGATTAGAAGTTATTAAGCAAATAATTTTCAGTTTCTTTCTAATTTGAATCGCAGACTGTTCCTTTAATTATTTCTGGTACATAACCTCTAAAGATCCTGTAATTAACTTCTTCTGGATTAAGCTTTACATAAATATGTGCTGGCAACTTATCAGTGAGTACCCACAAATTGCTTTCTCTATCGACTTTCAAATCATTTGGGAATACCATAGTGTCATTGTCGGATGTTACTAAACCAGTTGTATCTGCTGAATATTCTTTCTCATGTCTGAACGAGTTCCAGCAACCGATTCCATCTTTGTTTGGCTGCGTGTAAAATATAACTCCAGATTTTTCATCCAGGAACGATGCGGTGGCTTGCGTATTAGGACCTCGTGATCCAAGAATTTTATACTCGTAGTAACTTTCGGAAGCCTTAGTTTTATTTTGCCAAATTTCCGTAGATACCGCAAATTCACGAGTACTCGATAAAGGATGGAAATAAGCTGTTCTGTAACCGGTATTCTTATCCACAGGAGATAAAGCAATTCCAAACACACCATCGGTCCATTGGAAGTTGACTCCACCAACATTGTAATTACCTGATAATGGATCAAAGTAGAAGAAATGATGTTTTACTCTCCAGGAGTCATTCTCTCCAAAACTGTATACAATCACTGCATAACTTCCAAGGTCAGGGAGATACGCGAATGCATTGTCACAAGTTTCAGAGGTAGTGTCGACTATAATATTTGCTAGGAAGGTGTTTTCTTTAATGTGTTCTTTCTTAATTTCAAATTCTCTTATAAGTTGATCAGTTTTTAAGTCGTAAATGAGAATTTTTGGTGGGGTGATTTGTTCAGGCTTCCCAAGTATATCTGCAAGTCCGGTGTCCATTACCCATAAACGATCACACTCATCAGCTCGAATCCGAAAAGTTGAGATAATTTTCGTTGTATTCGTATCATCGTGGATTCTGTTTGCTTCCCAGCTAGGGTATGGAATCAATAAAGGTGAGGGATTCTGATCTGAAATAAACAAATGATTATGTTATCTGTTTTTTTTTTTACCAAACAGGATGATGTTTATAACAGTATTAGCTTGAAAAAAGTTTTGTCTGTTCATTGAAATGTATTAGAAATCAGTATGAATATGTAGAAAATATATTTTTTTAAAGAAGTAAACCTAAATAAACAAAAATAATTACACTTATTGACTAGTGAAATTTTTTTAATAAAATGAAGGAAAAAATCAATAATATACCCTAAAATACAAAATGTTTATCAACACAATATTTGTGTTTTCCCTTAATATTTGTGATTTTCTTATGGATGTGAAAAAGTGAGGTTTTGGAAAAAAAATTACTAGGTTTATTCATGAAAGGAATAAAAATTGGATTGCACAAATTACAGTATGTAGTTCATAAGAATCACTACTTTGAGATCTTCACTGTCCGTTTAAATTCGCCAGACAGTAATAATAGAACCTCCCTCCCAAGTTGATACATGTATGTTAGACCTAAATTATAGGATTTTGTTTTTGAGTAGAACATACAGTTACAGTACAAAATAAGTAGTTAATAGATTTTTAATAAAGAACAGTACAAATCTACAGTTCTTTACATACGACTTGATAATGCGTTAACAA
The DNA here is from genome assembly GCA_022606455.1 of Callitettix versicolor. Taxonomy (NCBI): domain Eukaryota; kingdom Metazoa; phylum Arthropoda; class Insecta; order Hemiptera; family Cercopidae; genus Callitettix; species Callitettix versicolor. The sequence continues at coordinate 1,325,260 of CM040182.1, forward strand.
ATCAATCATACTAGCGTGAACCATATCCATTACTATTGTATATAGTATTTTGAGCCTGAGTTACAAATTTAGAGATAATATAGTACATTCTAATATTGTAAATTTTAAATTATACGTGTTCAGTGACTAGTTTAGAATATAGGCTCAAGTACTGCCAGCCCAACACTCCTTATCTGTGTTTGTGTGTGTGTGTGTGTGTGTGTGTGTGTGTGTGTGTGTGTGTGTGTGTGTGTGTGTGTGTGTGTGTGTGTGTGAGAGAGAGAGAGAGAGAGTGAGCGAGTGATAGTGAGTGAGTGTGTGTGTGTGTGTTGTTTGAATTTTGTTTCAAACAACAAAACAATCAATTGTAATAGCTTAGACAAGTTTGTCACCTAACAATAACAGTATCAAAATAATTAAACAATGAAAAGAACTTTTAATTTAACTAAAAGTTATATTGCTACAGTAAACTGAATAGTCAAGCTGCAGAAACAATTCCACTATATCTCAGTATATTAATTTATCTATAGCGTATGTTTTACTATTAATTTCAATAGTGTAAAAGAATTGGAAAAATTAATGTTTCATTATCTGTCCGTCCTGTCTCTTTACATACTGAAAAAAATATCAACTAAAAACTCAATTTAAAATGAGAATTTAAAATTTAAACATGAGAAATAGTTTAATATCCTAAATTAATTACTAGGCTATATCAACCATGATAAAAACTGTAATTGTTAAATCCCACTAATACATTGGGATTTTACATCTTTTTTTACTTCAGTTTTATTATTTTTTTATTTTGCTATTGTAAGCCATATTTTAACTAACTGATCGTACTTAAAATGTTGAGTAATGATATGGGAGACATATGATTACAATGCAGGTAATCAAACATTGGGTAATCATACTGCATAAAACTTCAAATTATGCAGCAGAATTTTTTACTTACTTCAGCAAGAAGTAAACTTCACAATACACGACTGTAATGAAATGATTATTTTTCATATACATTGTATGATTATTTTTTGTATGGTACAAAAATGATAACGATGAAAGAGCTTCTATTTTTAAAATTTGTATTACCATTTTTATTGACATAAGTCAGAGTAGCAGGGATTCCAGATTTCCAACGTGGAACAGTTACGAACACTTTATCGTTCCAGACTTCCACACCAAGTGGTAAATTATTATGTTGAATAAATTCACCAGCGCTTATTGACTTGTTTCGTTCTTCAGCATTCGTAAACGCAAAGTCAATTTGTTTCCAACTGAAGACTTCTTTTAACTTTTCATTTCTTGCTAGTGTTGTAACGACCAAACAGGTAAAAACAGTAATCCACAGCGGGCTAACCATTCTTCTGCTGTTTTAAAAGAAATTTCTTAATTAATGCACAAATATACTTCCTGTTTTCTTACATACTTAAATACACCAATAAAATCAAGTTGGTCTTCCCAAAAGGAATCTAAGAGGAACTGCAATATGGTGTTTGACTTGACCGTTAAAAAAATTCAGTTTGTTATGAATACTAAAAGAGTATTTAATATTATATATTAATTGAAATAATACCCTAATGCTCTACCGCCATCGTAAATCAAAAAACGGCGATGATAACCTTAATGGTTTTTCGCCGGAAAAAAAAATAATTGAAATAATTATTTTAACAGTATTAATTATTACCATGAAAACGTGGGAAGCAGTATAAGACAAAAGCAGTTTATTTTAATATTATATAAGAAAGTGGAAAACTTCTATAGCTCTCTAGAAATTATAATCTGCGGCACTTTTTTATGGAAAAATGTTAATGTTGTCGTCAATGTGGCTTGATACCGGTCAGTCTGTTGTGTCTCTGAACTTGTGCACCTCAAGTTCATGTATTCAAGACATCAATTACTGCAATTACCTTTTCTGTTAATGCAAATCCTTCATCCTCATTAGTCTAACTGGCATAAAGTGTGGATGTTAAGCAATAACAATAAATACAGAAAAATGTAGTTATTAGTGCCCGATTTTCAACTTTTAGAATTAACTTTAACACAACTCAGACTATATACATGAAATAAATTATTAGTAGAACAATAACTTTGTATTTGTTAATAATTTACAGCTAACTTGCATTTATTACCTCGTGCATTAAAAAATATCTAAACACAATAATGTTTAAAAAACAAGTTCGTACTAAATTTATACATCTGCACGTTGTCGAAGATTATTATTTGAAATTGGGAATAACTTTGTATAAATGTTCGCAGAAAAACTCAATGTTTATATATAGAACTGTCTTTAATAACCAATATTTAATAAATTTTTATTCTATTATTATTGTAGAGAAGCAACTCTGCTTTAAATATACAGGTATAGACTTCAATTGATAAATTGAATAGACAGCTATTTAAGTTTTTGCTTGATTTGTTTGTAATTTATAAATAATGTATAAATTCGTTTTATTATAATATCATATTTATTGTCCTACTGGATTGGTGGATAAATTTGAAAATTAACTTTTTGTGTTAATGTCAGTTAATTTCACAGTTCAACCTGTGGATTTTTTAAAAAAGTATTTTAAGGCCACAAGCACATTGAGGCCCTTATCGCCTCCCTAAATGTAAGTGTGTGTTAGACTCGGGTACTGTGAGGGACGTCTAAATCCTCTCAATAGTATGCACCCCTCTGCAGGGTTCAACCTGTAGAAGGGTTGAATGGTGGAAGGGCCCCATGTATCATAGCCAGTGCCCCAAGACCCATGTCCACTAAACTTTTGTTTACCTCTCAGCCTGTTAAATGTTTGTGTGTGTTGCTTTCACACACAGTCAATAAAATGTTATACCACAATTCAACCTAAACTGAAAAATCGTTTGGTAGACAAAGAAGGTGTTTGAATTGCAAACTGGTATTCATACAAAAAGGTAATTTACAATTTTTTTAGTTAAAATTAAACATTTTTAATGTGTTGCATTTTTGCTTGTGTAGACCCTTAGTGTTTGCTTTGTTTATTACATTAGATCCTATATTTTATGTTTCACTATAAACAAATACAAACACAATTTGTCCTACAGTGCTCTGTTTAGTAATAAATACTGTCGGACGGAAGCTGTTTTATTTTTTATGAGTTGAAATTAATGAAAATTTTAAGTCAACTTATTTGCCAAGTAAAGAAACAAAATCAGAATCAGTCAGTTAAATGAAAAAATCAAGCAAGTTCGGAGCACAGTAATTATTCACTAGGAAATTAGAAACAAATTATAATTAAAATTATTTAATCAATCTTTCTGGAAAATTGTGAAAACAGTATGTGCCCTTCCCGTTGTAGCCGAGAACCATTGTTTGTAAACTGTAAAGAGAAAAGTTGTTCTACAGTTCTGTCGGAGACCTTGATATCACTCGCCAAGGACCCAAGCAATCCTTTCTCTTTTTTGCATCAATTATGGTATTGTTTATTCCCAAGGTCGCATATGTTACATTAATTAGAGTACATTTAACTATGTTTAACTGTTAGTGTTTTATAATATTTAAGTGGATCGTCTGTTTCCGATGATGTGGGCCTTCTTTTGTAGTTATTAAAGTTATTTAATATGGATTAGGACTGATTGTGTGATCTAATTCCGCAAATTAACATTCTTTGTAGTTTCTTTGTGTAGGTTTATGGCTTGACGTATATATTAGCTATGATTAAAGACCCACCGCGGCCGAAACCTTTGTGTCGAAACATATTTACATATAGAAGGCATAATCTAAAAAATTTCTTTTTTTTTGTGCAACCTCAGTTAAAAAGAAAAATATACTACATATTTTATTTTTCTGCATACGTTGAAGAGTTTAAACGTCCTTAAATAATATTTAAGTAGTTGTTGAATAAGAAATAACATAGTAGTAATGTCGATGTTAGCCTCAAAGTTATTGAGTAGCCTAGGCCTACTTCTGAAGTGACTTGTTTCGCACAGTTACCTATTTTACAGCGCGGCGCACATAGGCCTAACAGAAGCACAAGCATTCGGCCATCGCGCAAACAGCACAGCTGATTTTATTTTCTTCCTTAATGTAGGCTATTATTTCTTTTTCAGTTAAAACATTTTGACATGTCAGTTTTACTTTGAAGGAAATTAGTGGTTGGGAAAACAGACTCGAAGAAACGTAATGCACATTTTGCTTACTGAATTTCGTCTAAAGTTATAGTTTTGAATCAGTAAAATGTTTGCAGAAATGTATTTAAAGCCGGTACAATGTTACTAGTACAGTAATTCAAAGAATAGTGCACTTCACGATATAGGCCTACTCTTCATTAATTTCCTGGCCTCCGCTCTACGATAACGCTCATAACCTTTTCCACCAATTTAATCGGTAACAGTAATATTTAGGAAAAAAGCTTACTGGACCAAAATTGTATGCCATTTCTCCATGAAGGGGTCAAAATTATGATAGGTCTTGCCGTTCAGCCAGTTTTATAGAAACGAACAATTACACCGTTAAATCAAAGGCTGCTGCTATATTGAATGGAGAAAAATCTTAAATATAGCCTACGTCGTTAGGATTTTATACAAAATACCTTGTACTAAATTTCAAAACAATCTTTCAGTGCATTTGGCCAAAACTGCGCATATTTATCGTATTGAAATCAGAGGTCGCCGTCTTGAAACGGAAGTGAATGGGAAAAAATCTTACAAACACTTCGTTCGCGCTTTATACAAGGTACCTTCGTACCAAATTTCAGAATCGGTCAATGCGTTTGGCTAAAACTGCGTAACAAACACGCAAACCAAATTTCGAACTTCGAGTTGAAACGGAGACTTACTTCGCACGGTTAATAAGAATAAATACAATTTTAAAACAGTTGATTTTAGGTTATCGATTTGGATTTTTGTTTGAAACTTGTTTTGCGATTCTAATAAGACATATTTATGGATTCTTCGACAAGCTACAATGCCCTCCATTTTCCATCATGGTCAGATGGCAACCCTGCCACTGTAATAATATCCTAGCCACCGGGAAACTTTTAATATAAACCGGTTTTAACTCTCTTAATACTCTTAATATGGACTAGTGATAAAAAAGTATAATCCTTTAATATTTACCAGCCAGTATTGTACTACAGCGGATTTTCATACGGGAAATTAATTATAAACAAAATCGGACGTGTTCAGTTCTCGACTGGACATAAGTTTTACCTCGGAACTAAAATTGCTGAAGTATTTTGTTTTATTTTGGTATTTTTGGAATCGAAGGTTTACCTTGTGAAATGTCGGGGAAAGATCGTACAGAAAATGAGATCGTTTTGAACCTCAGATATGTGTTGGAAACTTTACGAATGTTAGAAATCGAGTAAGACCATTTGGTACTGTATGTATCCTATAAACTTCAGGAGTCGAATGAAACTCATCCGGTCAGTCAGTCTTCAAATTGTTTACTTAATAAAATTATAGTTTGTAATAATTGTCCACTATTTACTGGATAGTACTGTCCACGGCACCGCGCAACGTCCTATGATACAGCCTGTATAAATAGAGGGAGACTGAATGCTGCAGTAGGCTATTACCCGTATTTCATCGATTCTAAGACGCACATTTTCCCCCTATTCTTATACTCAAAAAAACGAGGTCCATCTTGGAATCACATTTGATGTTAAAACGATACTAGGTAATCTAAAAATACTTCTATTTTTATATTCCGAGAAATGAACAATAGGACAAAGCGCACGACTGCAAAGCACATTGAGGCTATTATCGCCTCCATAAATGTAAGTGTGTAAGTGTGAGAGTAAAGTGTTAAAGTCGTAAGTGTAAGTGTGTGTTATACTCGGGTACCGCGATGGACGTATAAAACCTCTCAATAGGTGCAGCTAGCCTGCACCCCCCTGCGTTTGCAATAGCTAGTAGTAACGAGGGTTTTAATTTCAATCTTGGGTTGTAACGTGTTGTTTGGCGAGAACTAGGCTATGTTGTTAAAAAAATATCGTATATAAAATGTCTTCGAAGAGAGTACATTATGATGCAGCAACGAAAGGAAAAGTTATGTTATTCGCTGAACAAAACGAAAACAGAACTGTAAAACAGGAATTATAAGAGATATTGCCAGTATTAAAATAAGTAGTTTCGTTATCAACATAACCTTAATAATTACCTAGTACTAGATAACATAATCCCGAGTAGTTTAGTACATTTAAGTGTTTTATCGTGTATTTTCAAATAAGTACAATAAAAAATATTTATTAAATTTGTTCTTTTTATGTCTGTCACTTTGTAATTGTGTGTACAGAATCGATGAAATACGTTAATATACAAATTTATGCTTGATATGCGCTTTCTGTTATTCGTTGTCGGCGTTTGCTTTTAAATAAGGAAATCAGCTGCGTTTTTCTGGTAGTGCTGTTAGGTGAGATTTTATGGTCGCATATATTTAACCGAACATTCCACACAATCAGTGACCTCGCTTGACATTGGCTTCGGCTGAATTGAGTCCTCGTCCTCACGGCTTCGCAGGACGGTGTCTGACGTATCCTACTTCCTCATTCACTTCTCTTGCCTATAAATTTAGTTCCCTGTTGGGTCACCGTTTGTTTCCCACATTCAATGACCTCTCTACCATATAGGCGAGCAAGGCGCCAAAATGCGAGGAAGATAATTAAGTAAAAGCACGAAAAGTTAGGTTTTAATTTAATATTTCAATATAATTTAACTGAAAATTATATTATTAAAATATATTTAGATTTTATTCATGTATTATTGGCTAAATATTTAAATTTTCATTTCATTGCTGAAACAGTATTTTCATTCAGAAATCAGTATTTTTTGTAGTTTATATATTTTTTTGTATTTTTTGTATTATAAAATATTTTTTAAATGGATAATATAGAGTTATAATTCATTAGTGTAGTCCTATCGTTTTCAGTTGGTCTAGTGGATGTTGATCACCGCTTTTAACCGGCCTAGTGGTTAATCATCTGGTTTAAGAGTTATGATTGTGGTTTAATAGCCTATGGTTTAAGAGTTATAACTCTCATTTTAATCGGTTTTTTGGTCTTTCACCTTCGTTTTTTGATCGATCTCGTATGTTTAGCGTTGTCTAATGTTTGACAATAAGGGTTCTTCATAAGAACGAATAATGCGTCTTCGCGCTGAATGTGTCGGCCGCAAAAAACATTTTTTTTGCCTAATTAACAATGATCAAAAGAAATTATTTTTTTAGCGATCTCTATTCGAAATTACAAAGAAATCCTGCATATTTTATTTTACAGAATACGTCGAAGGATTTTTATATAAAAACAGAAAAAGTCCCAAAATATTATTTAAAAAGTTGTAACGAGCAACGTACTAGTAATATTTTTATTTTAACCAATTAACCTCAACGTTGTTTGTTGAGTCCATCTGCCATCAAAATTATCAATGTAGTTGAGGTCATAAACGTACGTTATGAGAGATTTGAGCGCTCGGTGCTGGTGGCATCTAGCGGCAGAGTGTTCAACTACAGTTAAGTAAGTAATAGTACTGTCTATTTTCTCAAACGTCTCCACCCCATGTCCTTGCAGCTGCAGCGTTCTTAGCGGCAGATAGTCCAATTACTTGGACTTTAGCCGCTCATATCGAGCACGCTTTTTATAATTTTGGCTCTACTTCTAACCCGTTTATATTCAGTACCGAGGTACACGCTAGCAAACGTGCAGCCAGCTGTTGCGTCAAAACAAAACAGCTGATTTATTTTATTTTCTCCTTTAATTTTCCTTCAGACAATTCGATAGTTCAATTGAGTTAGTTGATAGTCGATTTAGTTGATTAAGAGCATTAATGGCTGGAAAAAGGGTCAAGAAAACGTAAATGTAGGCCTATATTAACAGCTGATATTCTTTAAAAATATCATTAAAGAGTATGCTGTCCATGTCAGCCATATTGTTGAATTACCCTATAAGATTAATGTTAGTTAACGATACAGATTACTCCGCTGTTTGTTAAAATAAAATATCGTTTCTTTGATACATCATTTTAAAAGCAAAAAGCCTTGTATGTATGAATGTTGGTTAGCTTTTTACTACAAATTATTTGCTTTGAAAGTAAAGCAAAGATCTTTAAAAGCAAAAAATACATACGTAATAAAAAGGACCATTTTCCCACAAACAAGACCTTTAAAGTGAGACGTGGAGCGTAATTTTATCTTTACAAAAAGCGGAGTACTCTGTATCGTTAAATAAAAGTACTGTGTTACAAGGAATACATTCAGTATGGTCGACAGAGTCCACGAACTCTTAAGTGGACTTAGCAGCACGTTGAAAATGAATTACGAGGGTTGATCAAATATAAACGAGACTGACTTTCTAAAAACTTTTCCGTTGGACATTGAACTCTAAAGGGTGGGGTTTCAGGTAGCCTGGGAGGTTTGGGACGGGTGTAGATGGGCAACATTTCCGTTCGGACCCTTCAGTATAAAACTATACAATGAGTGAGAGTGAAGTGCACGTTTCCGTGGAGCAGAGAATTATTATTAAGTTTTTGGCCAAGGAGGGGGTCAATCCGACTGAAATCTTTCGTAGATTGACGGCTCAATACAGGGACAGGACCCTGTCAAGAGCTCGCGTTTTTGCTTGGCACAAGGAATTCGCCGAAGGACGGGAAGCAGTAGAAAACCTGAAGGCCAAATCACGATCGTCGGCCGAGAAGGTAATGGCCACTGTATTTTTCGACAATCAAGGCGCCTTTCACGTCGATTTCCTCCATCAACGACGCACAATAAATGCACAATATTATTGCGATGTTTTAGAGGCCGCAAAACAGTCTTTTCTTAGGAAAAGGAAATCTAAACCGGCGAGAAACGTCATTCTTCTTCACGATAATGCCCGACCACATTCGGCGAACGCTACGAGGCTTAAACTCGATAAAATTGGCTGGGAACCAATGGAACATCCCCCATACAGTCCAGACTTATCACCCTGCGACTATCACCTGTTTGGGCCACTCAAAGAGGCGCTTGGAGGCCAGCGTTTCGAAGACGATTCTGCGGTGAAGACCTTCGTGCTCCAATGGCTCAATGAACGCCCGAGAACTTTTTACGAAGATGGAATTAAAAAACTTCCAATCCGGTGGGAAAAATGTGTTACTCGTGCGGGAGACTATGTAGAAAAATAAGTTGTATCAAAAATAATTTGTAAGTAAGCAATAAATTTTTAAAAAAATCAGTCTCGTTTATATTTGATCAACCCTCGTACAACGGCTACACAAGGTTATGCTATAAAGTGGTAGACAAATTCCGTCTAACTGGAAGCGTAAAGATTGCACCGTAAAGTCTTGTTACAATAACTGGATTGAAATATCAAACATAACTTTATCTTAACAAATAGCGGATTGATAGTTATAGTTAATTAACATTAGTAATATAGGGAATAAATCCAATATGGCCGACTGGATGTATGCATACATATACAGTATACGTATGCACAGTGTGTGTTTTGGCACTACCCTCGTCTGAATTTGGTCCGAATAGATCCAAATTGCACAAAAACGTACTTTGGTGATCGTTGACACTAGCAATGTTTTTCATGAGTTTCAAAATGTCAGTAAATTAAATTTATTTTTACGCTGTTGATAATTGGATTTCACCATCGTATTCAGAGTTAAATTTTACTAAATTACCATTTTAAATTTTCAAATTGCATTGCAGTTACGAAAAAAAGAACCTGACGGCGGTCAGGGTTAAATTTTTTAAAATTTGTAACGAATTAAAAGAAAGTTAAGTGCTAATTAATGCAGATATTACCGTCGGTTACGATGGCGATGTCTGATTTTTTTTTAAATTACTTAAAAAAGCGATGCATTTTAAACATTTAAATGGTCGCTATTTTGAAAAAGATTGACGGTTTCACTGGCTAATAACAAAATAAATTGTCGTGCCAAGTTTAAAGTTTGCGTTTCATAACGTTTTGGAAAATTGGTTATGCAGTGCGACACGGTTTTCTTAACTATTATTAATTCATTAGAAATTAAAATGACGTAATCGGACGTGAGGCCACAGAATCGAGGATTCACTGTAATTTTCACTTTCTAAAAAATTATTCAAGGTAACTTGATGGCCTCACGGTCGCTAGATCGGCCCTTGTGTACGTGGGCTAAAATTTAGCGTTTTTGTCAGTGGTTGGTCTAATGGTCTATGATACAATACAAATACAATTATAGTGCAGTAAAAATACAGTAAACTGTGTGGCGGCGGATAGTCAATAGTTAAAGTGATTGTTGTTTAAATGAGGGCGAAATATGTAAGTGCTTTATGTAACAGTAATCGTTTTATCTGCTTTTTATTGTGTTTTAATTGCCCCGAGGACCTGGGTTCGATTCCCGGCCAGGTTTAGACATTTTCATACGCTATAAATCATCCCATCGTCTGCATTAACCCAAGTGTGCACAATAGTCGGACGTTAAAAAAAAGTGTTTTAATCTTTTTCAGTTGTATGCAAAAAACTGTTTTCTTAAACGTTTAGGTTTCTTAGAACTTATTGTCGGCCCTACAAAAATAATGTTAACGGTCAGATCCCTCCGCTATTTGTTAGGATAACATCATGATTGACATCTCATTTCAAAGCTGTTTTACGTGGAAATTCATTTCGCTTTTTTACATTTTGTGTATTTTTTTAAAATTATTTTCTGCTCATGTATCTTTAAAAGTAAAAAATATATTTACTAAATGCAAAAAGCATATCACGTTTCCATAAACAAAACTCTCAAAATGAGATGTCAAACTTATTTTGTCTTAACAAATACTACCTTACATGTAGGCCTATCGTTAATTAACATTAGTCTTATAGGGAATAGATTCAATATGGCCGACAGGGTACTCAGACTCTTAAGAAGGATTTCTGTTACAGCACTTTCATTCATCGATGAATTGAAACTATATTCTTATAGCGAATAGATTCAATATGGCCGACAGGGTACTCAGACTCTTAAGAAGGATTTCTGTTACAGCACTTTCATTCATCGATGAATTGAAACTATATTTATTCTTATAGGGAATAGATTCAATATGGCCGACAGGGTACTCAGACTCTTAAGAAGGATTTCTGTTACAGCACTTTCATTCATCGATGAATTGAAACTATATTCTTATAGCGAATAGATTCAATATGGCCGACAGGGTACTCAGACTCTTAAGAAGGATTTCTGTTACAGCACTTTCATTCATCGATGAATTGAAACTATATTTATTCTTATAGGGAATAGATTCAATATGGCCGACAGGGTACTCAGACTCTTAAGAATGGATTTCTCTTACAGCACTTTCAGTCATAGATAAATTGAAACTATATTTATTCTTATAAGGAATAGATTCAATATGGCCGACAGGGTACTCAGACTCTTAAGAATGGATTTCTCTTACAGCACTTTCAGTCATGGATAAATTGAAACTATATTTATTTTTATAGGGAATAGATTCAATATGGCCGACAGGGTACTCAGACTCTTAAGAATGGATTTCTCTTACAGCACTTTCAGTCATGGATAAATTGAAACTATATTTATTTTTATAGGGAATAGATTCAATATGGCCGACAGGGTACTCAGACTCTTAAGAATGGATTTCTCTTACAGCACTTTCAGTCATAGATAAATTGAAACTATATTTATTCTTATAAGGAATAGATTCAATATGGCCGACAGGGTACTCAGACTCTTAAGAATGTATTTCTATTAATGCACGTTCAGTTATCAATGAATTGAAACTGTTACATTATGAACTCTTAAGTGGTTCGTAATAAGTAATATGAATATAATTCACTTAGGCCTACATAATACGTAAGTGTGATGACAGCATACACCATACACCATACGGGACCACCATCTTTACTTACATATTGTGTATGTACTGGAACTATTAAAACATGTTTACGAAAATTCTGATACAGTATCACCCACTTTATAAATTTCCAACAAAAATATTAATTGGTTTTTCTTGTCTGTTGAATCCCAAGTACTTTCAACCTAGTGTTTACTGTACTGCAATTCTTTAATGAGTTAACCTTTTACCCGTGCTTCATTATTGCTCCTACAATCAAGTATAATTACAACTAATGATATACAGTTGGCAGTGGACTATTGTTATTCTTTACTCTTTTCCTATATAAAAGTAGGTAGGTCTAACGTTGTCGTTACTGCCAGACAGACTGGGTCAGAAGAAAGGTTTGGCAATGTCTTTAAATTGGCAAAGCTTTGTCGTTATGACGCAAGGCGCAAAGCAACATATGAAATGTTATTCCGGTTCTCGCGTGTCATGCCCCCCCCAACGTGAAACTTCGGGCCCGGGACCGAAAATGTTGGTCACCCTACGCGTATAATGGGTTTTATTTGTTGTTATTTCGCTAATCGCTGTATTTAATGAAAACAATACAGTGTATTGGATGAAATCCTAAAAACTAAATTAAACTGCGATCACATACATTTTTTCTTTCAAAAGATAGTAATGGTAAACGCGTAAACTTATAAATGAAAAGGAAAATATTTTTCAGTCAAACTTTAAAGTTTAAATTTGTGCTTGCCTTCACTGGAGGTATAGTATAGTCAGATGGTATCACCTAGATTCACAAAACGGTAATGAATGTTATTAAAAATACTCTACATTTAACTGTACATTTGTTTGGCTTTTTCTGACTGAATGAGTAACTTTAGAAAAGTTATCAGTGTTTACCAATTCATTTTTAGTAGCTAAAACAGCCGAGTGATTGAGACAGATATTTTTCATTTGTTTTTCTTACATAAAAAAGGAAGTACACTTGGGGCCTGGCTCCAGTACTGTATTGTACCTAGAGCTTATTGCCTACAGTGAGCTTTTTGTTGAGCTTTCCTAGCTTTTCAGTTTTGTTGTTTGTTGATGCAGAATTTTACACCGTTATCAAACCTTATTGCTGTACGAAAACAGTATTACCCTACAGCAGGGGTTCTCAACGGGGTCCAGGCGGACCCTTGGGGGCCTATTGGGGGTCGATGAAATAAATTCCATTTTAACCCCTTAACGCGCACTTCATAAAGAAATGAAAACGGTAGACAAATTATTTTTTCTTTTTAATTTGCAATATCTGCAAAATATTTGCTTATGTTTCTACTCGTTCTCGCTTAGAACAAACACGAAACATTCAAGTATTTCAAAAGAATTGAAAGAGAATATCAATGTTCGTTACAAGAAGTTAGAAAAAATAAACGTTCCGTCTTGGATTATAAAACCATTTGAAAGCGACATGGCCAATATTGATTTCTCACTACAAGACTGATTGAACTTAAAGAAAATTTGAAACTCAAAATCAACTTTCAAACATGCCGAATTTTGGAGTTGCAAAGACATCGGACGAAATATGTCAAATTAAAATTATCAGCGAAGCACCGTTTCCTAGTTCTTACTTAGTTGAGGCAGGATTTACGAGGGTTGATCAAATATAAACGAGACTGACTTTCTAAAAACTTTTCCGTTGGACATTGAACTCTAAAGGGTGGGGTTTCAGGTAGCCTGGGAGGTTTGGGACGGGCGTAGACGGGCAACATTTCCGTTCGGACCCTTCAGTATAAAACTATACAATGAGTGAGAGTGAAGTGCACGTTTCCGTGGAGCAGAGAATTATTATTAAGTTTTTGGCCAAGGAGGGGGTCAATCCGACTGAAATCTTTCGTAGATTGACGGCTCAATACGGGGACAGGACCCTGTCAAGAGCTCGCGTTTTTGCTTGGCACAAGGAATTCGCCGAAGGACGGGAAGCAGTAGAAAACCTCAGCCATGATCGTCGCCCGACCACTTCGGGAAGGTAATGGCCACTGTATTTTTCGACAATCAAGGCGCCTTTCACGTCGATTTCCTCCATCAACGACGCACAATAAATGCACAATATTATTGCGATGTTTTAGAGGCCGAAAAACAGTCTTTTCGTAGGAAAAGGAAATCTAAACCGGCGAGAAACGTCATTCTTCTTCACGATAATGCCCGACCACATTCGGCGAACGCTACGAGGCTTAAACTCGATCAAATTGACTGGGAACCAATGGAACATCCCCCATACAATCCAGACTTATCGCCCTACGACTATCACCTGTTTGGGCCACTCAAAGAGGCGCTTGGAGGCCAGCGTTTCGAAGACGATTCTGCGGTGGAGACCTTCGTGCTCCAATGGCTCAATGAACGCCCGAGAACTTTTTACGAAGATGGAATTAAAAAACTTCCAATCCGGTGGGAAAAATGTGTTACTCGTGCGGGAGACTATGTAGAAAAATAAGTTGTATCAAGAATAATTTGTAAGTAAGCAATAAATTTTTTAAAAAATCAGTCTCGTTTATATTTGATCAACCCTCGTAGCTATAGAAATAATTTGATGTCAAAGGCGGGAAATCTGTTCAAGATAATCAGGTCGCGGTGATTTACGATTAATATTAACAAATATTTCCCCGGATATAAGTACGATAATCGGACAATTTTATGTATTTATGTTTTATTTAAATATTTGCTTCTATAAATATAATTATATCATTAATGTATATCTAATGATACAAAATACAAATTATTAAAAAAATTGTATAATAATTTGCGGTGATATTTGTGAAACACATTGTAAACGTAAGGGGTCTACGGAATAAAAAACAATTATTTAGGGGTTCGAAGCAGAAAAAAGGTTGAGAACCCCGCATTAATGTACTGAAGCAGTACGAGTAAGTTTTGATAATGGTGGTTATCCGAAAAGCGTCAACAAATTAAAAATTGACAAAACTAGGAAAGGCAGATGAGTGTATCCAACAAAAAACCCTATAGTCTATTTTTGTATAGTTACTTATAAGGAAAATTACATCGAGTAGGCCTAAATCGTAAGGATGTTCTGAACGTCATTTTGTTTAGTTCGAGACTATTAATTAGAAGTACGAGTGACTGAAAAATCAGCTGTATTGTTGTAGTATAAAAACACTGTTTATGATTTTGAATCGACCCTGAGTGTTTGATCTTAGTTTTTAGTATTTAACTTAGGTGCATCTCAAGGTCGGATTAGGGAGACGAAGGGGGCGACCGTCCATCCAGATACAAAAGAAATAAAATTTAAAATGTAAAAGATCCTATTTTACACGTAAAATGGAGTATGTGTGTAGTTTCGAGGTGGGTATTCTGGAAAATAGTCAACGAGACCTCTGAGGAGTCCGAAACCCGTCACGTTATCCGTAGGCCTATGTCAACTTTATATACACGAAATTTTGTCCGTATGTCAACTTTATATACACGAAATTTTTTCTGTATGTCAACTTTATATACACGAAATTTTGTCCGTATGTCAACTTTATATACACGAAATTTTGTCCGTATGTCAACTTTATATACACGAAATTTTGTCCGTATGTCAACTTTATATACACGAAATTTTGTCCGTATGTCAACTTTATATACACGAAATTTTGTCCGTATGGAAATATTCACTTTGTAACGCTTATACTGAGGGTGAGAACGGGGTTAATCAATTAGATATTTTATGTTAGCACTCTCTTCTCTTCTCTTCTCTTCTCTTCTTGTGTTGATGAAAACAGAAGAAAAAAAAACTTTCTCGATTAAAATTGATTAAAACTTTGTTGAGTTATGGCCTTTAATTGGACTTGTTTTGCTATATGTTCATACAGATATACATGTTGACAAAGAAAAAATACATTTTTCCTTAACTTTACTTTATGCCTTTGTACTTTATGCCAGTTGGGCTAATGATAACGAGGAATCAGCTGTAACGGTAAGGGAAAAACAACAGGAGTAACTGCCGCTCTCTCTCTCTCTCTCTCTCTCTCTCTCTCTCTCTCTCTCTCTCTCTCTCTCTATATATATATATATATATATATATATATATATATATACACTAAATAAATCCCACTAAATATATAAATATATATAATATAATATAATAATATATATAATAAATAAATACTATATATATATATATATATATATATATATATATATATATATATATACACTAAATAAATCCCACTAATCTCAGTCGAGGCTAATTTGCTAACCACTACTCTACCAGCACTGACATTTTTCTAATGTTATTTCTAAAATAAAATTATGTATAATTAGGAATTTAAAGCTAATCAAAACGCAACTACCAACAACTTACAGAATATTATTTTAAAATTGTTTTAATGTCTCTTACAATATTTTATATTAATGTTTCTATATTGATAAAGGCTTATAGAATTGTGGTTTTTGCGTTAAATTTATGATGGAGCCAATTTTGCAAAAGTTTTAAAAACTAGGCATCTAAAGAAATTAAATGATTAAAAAAAATCTAAAATAGAGTAAATTTTCACACATTTTATACCAGTTTTACGTCTCAAAACAGCTTAACAGTTTAGTTTTTGAAGGTATATTTTCAAAAAATTTCATCCCTCAGGGAGGCCCTCCTGTAAGTTGAATCATCAGCTAACCGTCCCTAATCCGTCATTGGCGCATGTAGGATTGTATTCTAATTATATGTTTGTTTTCAGTTAGGAGATTGAGAATGACAATTGATTCATACTCCGGAAATGTCGTGTTTTTCCTATGCACTAAACATTAATAGTAATATAGAAACATCCCATCATTAAGTTACATTTTTTAAAATAGAATTAATAGTAGCATTATTTTGTTTTTTCCCTTTAAAACCATGAATACATTTTTGGTGGGTTAGGTTATGGACACAAGCACAAATTTAGTAGTTAAGAGGTAATATGCGTGACATTTAGCGAAAACGTTTTTTAAAAAACTCATTTAGTTTGACCGTTTTCACCAAAATCAATCAAATTTGTCTAAAGTGTACGTAAATGTCTACAATTAAACGGCATTGTACAATTAGTATAGGGCCTAGTGAAAAACTAAAAACTGCTTTTTCGTGATTTTGTTTGGATTTAAAATATGAGTAGATTATTGACATTTTTTGCACTATAGGGAAAATATGAGGCGTTAATTTGGTTGGTATATGCCTGTCTGACATTTCTGTACGATAGCCACCTGAAAAGTGATAATGTCCTAAATTGTTATGATCCATTATATAGTAAATGTTTTTTTTAATTCTTCTACCAACTGCAGAATTTAGTTATTTAAATAGAACTCGACTTTTTTCCTCCAGGATTCGATACGAGTTTTAAGGTTATTCTCAAAACTCTTTATTTGTTCTACGGTACAATAGGTGGCCTAGTTGATAGCGTACTAGGCTTTCACCCCGAGGACCCGGGTTCGATTCCCGGCCAGGGCTTGGCATTGCATACGCTATAAATCATCCCATCGTCTGCATTAGCCCAAGTGTGCACAATAGTCGGACGTTAAACACACAAAAAAAAGGTACAATAAGCAAAATCTTATAGTAATTGTTAAAAGTTTATAAAGAATAATGACAAAAATAATGTAGACTACATTATCAGATAACATGTTAATAATACTTTTATTTACGAGTATTATGTTAACAGTAATTATAAAGTTACAAAGATTGCGACAAATATAAAATAATCTTGTTGTCTCCCTGACGTGATAAAAGCGAATTTACAAAAGTATTTTCCTTTATCTTGCCTCTTTTTGAAATTCTGATTTCACCATCATAATCAGGATTAAAGTCTGCATGCACTACGACTTTAAACTTTCAAATTGCATCGAAAATTAAGCAAATGGACCCTGAACGCCGTCAAAACATTTCTTAGAATCAACGGATTTTGTAATGCTAATTTGTGCAGCTTTCGACCTTGATTGCGATGGTGAAATCAGATTGAACAAAATTTAGACGAAAAGTTATGAATTTTTAAAGATTTGAAAATACCGCCATTTTGAAACTGTTGCACTAATTTTGTTGGTTAACGAGCTTGTCAAGCTGTTATTAAAATTGATTTATGTGCCAACTTTGAATCAGATCGGACCAAAATTGCGAAAGTGAGTGTGCTAAAACACATTAATATATATATAATATAAAACACTTTAATATATATATATATATATATATATATATATATATATATATATATGCGGGACATGTATATAGAACATATTTTGCGGGATTATTAAAATTATATATTGTTAAGACTGGTATAAACATGTGTAAACATTTACTCTATTTAAGATTTTTTTAAAATTATTTAATTTCTTTAGATGCCTAGTTTTTAAATTATATATATATATGAAATATTAACAATCCCGCAAAATATGTTCTAGAGGTCAGGATCCTGGGTTTTTCCAATTGAAATTTGCTAACAAAAGTAGGACCTATACGCAACAACTACCTGGCCACTGACCATTGCCCCCGGAATTGGGTGAGGCGGGGGGAGCAATAACCCCTTCTGCTTTTGTTTGAATTCGTGAAAGTTGCCTTCAGGATTCCAAGAATATAAAGACACGTTATTTCTTATAATTAATGTAAACAGAGTTTCGCCGGTGTTTAATTGAGGAAAGAACTTCATTTGAACTGTGTAAGGCTTTATCTATCTGTGTTCAAACAAATATAGCCATACATCTGTTCTACGTACAATGTACTATAAAAGAGAATATGTGTGCATTTTCCACAAATACTGTGTTGGGTTTTTATAGTATACTGTTTAAAATGCAAGTTTCACTGTAACGCGCGGGAAATAGACTGATTTACGACCTTGTGTCACAGATCCGCCCATTTCGTACCAAGTCAAGGTCCATTATTTAACGCTGCAGCGTTAATATCAGGCAGAACAATGCATGAAAACTTTAAGTCTATTAGTGGTCTTGTATAGATTATGACTATATGGTTATTTACATTTATAAGTCGGCCTATTGTAATACAGTACTTGTTTTAAAGATTTGCCCAATCAGTACCTTCGGTAACAAAATTTTTTGTAGGAACCGTGTTTCAGAAACCAGCTTTTCATTTATTTGTTCATATAGCCTACCTGTATTGTTAAAATTATCTCACAAATTAATATTCTTAAGGGATTATGGTACTAACCATTGATGTAAACAAAATTTTGGACGCTAACATCGATGGTCTTTAAGTTCCGTATAAATTCTGGTTGAATACACTAGCCTACTGATGGCGAAAAAGCGAAAAATCATTAATAAGGAAAATATAACCTTGGCTAATTTTTAAACATCGTACCTACAGATTTTACTGGCACGTTATAGTTAAATATATAACATAAATTTAGTTATATCGTAACTGATGGTACAATATTTTATATAAATGACGTCACGTACGTAGCAGGATCAAAGCAAATCCGACGGAAAAATTGCAGCCCGCGCTGCTTCACTGCCTCATAGAGCTTTATCAAAATCGTAAGCGTAATCAATATAGTTAAAATATTAGAATTAGAATTTAACACGTTAAGCGTTGAGTATTTTAGAAGGGATTGAGTGTAGCCTATTAATAACAATTTCAAAATAAAATTCTAGCGTCTTTAACATAAACCGAGTCATTAACATATTGCTAATATGTATAACAAAATGTTCTATTAGTAAGATTTGATTATTGCTCAGTTATTAGGTATCAATAATTGATTTGACAAAATTGCTAAAACTTTTTAAATTTTACTTCATAACAATTTTTTTTAAATTAAAACAAGTAAGGTATTTAACTTTAATGTAAGTATATATTTTTCAAAATTTTAATATTTTAATGTGTATTGGGAGTTTTTAATTTTGAATAATTTGTACTGAACAAAAAACAAGTTTGAACAGTATACACAAATTGTCCTGCCTATCCCTCCCACAGTTCTGTTTCATTATTTTCATTCAATCATTCCAAACTGGTAATATTTATAAATAGCAAGCTAACTTTTATAACACTAATATAAATATAAGCTATTTAATCTAATCTGTTAAACATATTAATTGGTTCATTTTATTAAAATTAAAGGACAGGCTACTTCTAATGTCCTTAGAGGACGTAGTTGTGGTACTTACGTCTTAAGAACTGGAGTAGAACTGACTGCAGAGTGCAGACTGAGCCTTGTAGTAGTGACCAAGACTTGGAGTGGAGTGTGAAAGTCACAAGGTGAGGTTTGAAGGACAACCCAGACTCCCAGGCCAGTCTTATCCTATTACTTTCCCTTCAGAACTATTGGAAACAAAAACCCAGGACTACAAAACTAAAATCAGATCTATTTTGTCTCAATATATATTACCCCACAACAGAATTTACAAAGTTATGTTGTTTCCTTACTATTTTCACTTATGTAAATCAAGAAAAAATGTATGCATTGGAAAAACTAATTATTTTATCTACAAATCTAGTACATAAAACAGTTTATGACCAATGTCTTCATAAACTTAACTATTTAAGATTATTTTATTAGTTACTTTTTTTAATTATTACTTACACTTACACTTCTTCAAAGGGTTTTGCACTACTTTATTTGCTATAGTATGTCATCCATTTTATTTTATTATTGTTTTAAGCAAAATGCAGGTATAGGTAATTATTGCCTGAAAAGACTTTGGACCAGGAGGGTATTGAACCCTTGACCTCCAGGTTCCTGTTCTCTGCCATTTTTGAATCATTTGAACTACTCCCAGGCCAGTCCTATCCTATTACTTTCCCTTCAGAACTACTGGAAACAAAAACCCACGACTACAAAACTAAAATCAGATCTATTTTGTCTCAATATATATTACATATATATATATATATATATATATATATATATATATATATATATATATATATATATATATATATACCCAACAACAGAATTTACAAATTTATGTTGTTTCCTTACTAGTTTCACTTTTGTAAATCAAGAAAAAAAAATGTATGCATTGGAAAAACTAATTATTTTATCTATAAATCACTAGATAAAATAAGACAGTTTATGACCAATGTCTTCATAAACTTAACTATTTAAGATTATTTTATTAGTTACTTTTTTTAATTATTACTATTACTTACACTTCTTCAAAGGGTTTTGTACTACTTTATTTGCTATAGTATGTCATCCATTTTATTTTATTCTTGTTTTAAGCAAAATGCAGATATAGGTAATTATTGCCTGAAAAGACTTTGGACCAGGAGGGTATTGAACCCCTGACCTCCAGGTTCCTGTTCTCTGCCATTTTTGAATCATTTGAACTACTCCACAATTTGTCTAACCCTCATAGCACCTACTGAATCTTAAGAATTGTTTCAATTTAAGTATCAAGCTTTTGACAAAATTTGATGTAGCATCTTTACTGAACTCATACAGTCATCTTGAGAGAAATCGGAATATCTAACGAGCTACCTACTCAGAGATCAGCAGGCAGAGACACACTTAAAGGTGGAAACAAAATTGAAGCATGCACATTAAGCTGTTTCCTTCCACTGTGAATAGCGTAACACAACTCACCTGCTTTTACAGTCAAAGGTGCTTTTTTAAAATTCTTTCAGCCTAATCATACACAATATAATTACTTTGTCATGAATATTAATTTGGTTTATATCACCAAATTGCCTTTTTACTTATACGAACAGTGATCAGCATATCCAACAGGTTCTTAAATTTTCGACCGCTTTTATCATTTTGTCAATGTCCCAAGGTTTACTACTCCAATCATATTTATCTCTACATATAAATGCACACAAATCCTGATGTCGCTGTTCATTCTTGCATTTTTATTTTCATTTATTTTAATACAATTTTATTTTCATTTAATACAATTTTAAAGTTTTAAATGATAATTTATACAGTTTTTAACTCCGATTACCATAGCGAAATCAAATTTTTATAGAAAGTATAGCATAAAAAACTTTGAAATTTCACGGCATTCTATTTTTGTATTTTTATCGTTAAGAACAAAAATTTAACACATTTAAAATGTTTGTATTATAAACAAAAACAGCATTTTTAGAAAATCTGCTTCTATCACATCAGCGAGTAGTGTGTTACGATTACAAATACAAGTTGGAATAGGCAAACTACAATATAATTAAAAAAGTGACATTCTGTAAACACAGAAAATATAACGCATGAATGTGAAGTTCTGTTTCGTAAATCGCATAGAAAGATGTCGTAGTATAGCTGTGAAATAAAAATGCCAAGTAAGCATAAGGCCTGGTAAAGCCCAGAGTCACCGAAGAAACCAAGAAAAGTGTAGAGCGTGGAGGGGTACACACGAAACACAAAGCGGTTGGAGGGGAAATGTTCATCTATCAAAAACAGCCTGTAGAGCGAGTGGCCTGTGATCTAGCGGACAAAGGTTGTCAGCAGACGTGATTGCACAAGCTTAACTGCACCATCATTCCAGATACATTGTTTGGAGTGGGTTCTGTTTATTAAATATGTAATTTAACTTGTCTGTAATGTAATTAATTTATTTAATATAAATTCACATATTACATGAATTTCTCAAAATGTTCTGGTATTGTTTCTCATTGTCTATGACATTCATTTTCACTGTAACATGGGATGTCCTCTTGTTACATCCTTGGGAGTTTTGTCACTATTGATTCCTGTTGTTGGTTAATTAAAGTTTATTGCTCCAGTTGAAGTTTTCTTGTAGAATTTCAATGTTATCAGCTGTGGGGTCTTGTCCAAACTAATTCCTGTGGTTAACTGCTACACGATCGTTCCTGTGCCTTCTAGAGTAACTTTTAATGATAATCTAGTGTCCTGGAGGTTTCCTGTATTTTATCCTAGGGTTGGCTAAATAAACACACAATTTTGAGCTTCGGGTCAATCATTGGACACTCCTTTCTCATTTAAACCGCTGTGATCAACCGCGACCGTTGTAGTTCATTTCTTGCAATGGCAATGATAACCTTTATGGTTTGTTGTCAAAAAAAATCATGTCACCAAATGAAGATGGAGACATTTGACTGGCGATCTGCATCAGACTTAACAAATGGAAGAGTAGCTGATACCACACATTATTACTGAATTCTTAAAATAAAATTGCTATAGACCTAATAGAGCCTTTGTCAATAGGAATTCTAATCAGCTCAACTTGCTAGTATACTGATATGGAAATAAATGGCCGAATATAGTCACGGGATTACAATCAGCTCAAACAAGCAGGTGATAGACAGGAGAAGAAGTAAGTAAGTTATTGACTTAACATCTCGGTATAACCAAAACAAAGTGATGAATATCAGCTCAGAACACTGATATAGTCAGCTCAACTTGCTAGTATACTGATATGGAAATAAATGGCCGAATATAGTCACGGGATTACAATCAGCTCAAACATGCAGGTGATAGACAGGAGAAGAAGTAAGTAAGTTATTGACTTAACATCTCGGTATAACCAAAACAAAGTGATGAATATCAGCTCAGAACACTGATATAGTCAGCTCAACTTGCTAGTATACTGATATGGAAATAAATGGCCGAATATAGTCACGGGATTACAATCAGCTCAAACATGCAGGTGATAGACAGGAGAAGAAGTAAGTAAGTTATTGACTTAACATCTCGGTATAACCAAAACAAAGTGATGAATATCAGCTCAGAACACTGATATAGTCAGCTCAACTTGCTAGTATACTGATATGGAAATAAATGGCCGAATAAAGTCACGGGGTTACAATCAGCTCAAACATGCAGGTGATAGACAGGAGAAGAAGTAAGTAAGTTATTGACTTAACATCTCGGTATAACCAAAACAAAGTGATGAATATCAGCTCAGAACACTGATATAGTCAGCTCAACTTGCTAGTATACTGCTATGGAAATAAATGGCCGAATATAGTCATAGGATTACAATCAGCTTAAACATGCAGGTGATAGACAGGAGAAGAAGTAAGTAAGTTATTGACTTAACATCTCGGTATAACCAAAACAAAATGTGATGAATATCAGCTCAGAACACTGATATAGTCAACTCAACATGCTAGTATACTGATATGCAAATAAATGGCCGAATATAGTCACGGGATTACAATCAGCTCAAACATGCAGGTGATAGACAGGAGAAGAAGTAAGTAAGTTATTGACTTAACATCTCGGTATAACCAAAACAAAGTGATGAATATCAGCTCAGAACACTGATATAGTCAGCTCAACTTGCTAGTATACTGATATGGAAATAAATGGCCGAATATAGTCACGGGATTACAATCAGCTCAAACATGCAGGTGATAGACAGGAGAAGAAGTAAGTAAGTTATTGACTTAACATCTCGGTATAACCAAAACAAAGTGATGAATATTAGCTCAGAACACTGATATAGTCAACTCAACATGCTAGTTTACTGATATGGAAATAAATGGCCGAATATAGTCACGGGATTACAATCAGCTCAAACATGCAGGTGATAGACAGGAGAAGAAGTAAGTAAGTTATTGACTTAACATCTCGGTATAACCAAAACAAAGTGATGAATATCAGCTCAGAACACTGATATAGTCAGCTCAACTTGCTAGTATACTGATATGGAAATAAATGGCCGAATATAGTCACGGGATTACAATCAGCTCAAAAATGCAGGTGATAGACAGGAGAAGAAGTAAGTAAGTTATTGACTTAACATCTCGGTATAACCAAAACAAAGTGATGAATATCAGCTCAGAACACTGATATAGTCAGCTCAACTTGCTAGTATACTGATATGGAAATAAATGGCCGAATATAGTCACGGGATTACAATCAGCTCAAAAATGCAGGTGATAGACAGGAGAAGAAGTAAGTAAGTTATTGACTTAACATCTCGGTATAACCAAAACAAAGTGATGAATATCAGCTCATAACACTGATATAGTCAACTCAACATGCTAGTACTGCACCTCAGGAACATAATACTGTCAACTCAACACACCAATGTAGTATTGTTGCAGGGTCGGAAAGAACTGTCTGGATTATCAGTTCAACACCCTGTTATAACCCAGGCAAATTGACTATTGGTTCAGCACACCAGTATAGTTGACGAATGTACAATATACCATCAGTCAGCTCAACATGCAGGTACTGCACCTCAGGAATAGAATAATACCAGCTCAGTACACCAATTGTAGTATTTCTGTGGTGTAAAAAAGAACTGAGTGGATTATCGGCTAAACAGGCCGATATAATACAAAAAGGAATGGATGACTATCGTCTTTGCACACCAGTATAGTAGACCTATATACAGTTGGCTCGACCCACTAGTACTGCACTTCAGGAATGGAATACTGACGACTCAGCATGCCGATGTAGTATGGCTTCAGTGTTGGGAAGGATTGACTAGATTATTGGCTCAAAAGGAACTGGTGACTAAGGGCTTGACATTCTGTTATAGTCGAAGGATGTGCAAGTCTGTTCAACACGCAGTACTGTAATTGGATAGGAAGGGAGGGAGGGATTGGACTGAAGGAGCTCAACTCTCTTATGAATTGGCAGTGGCAAGAGAAATTAAACTCTCTCTGTAGGATGTAATTTCTGTTAAAAACATGTACAAATGTATGAAAAGAAAGTGGCTTTATTGTGCCTTGTCTAGGTGAGAAATGATGGTGTGGGTTGTGCTTGGATTTAGTAAGGAGGTATAATTTCAAGATGAGTGACTATGTGAGTTTCACATGAGCCACTTTATGGGGGTTAATAGACTAGATATAGAGGCCTTTTTCTGTATTGTAGTGGGGGAGCGGTATGCTCTGCCATTGAGGGTGGGTGAACTGCTTTTGATGTTGGGGTATTGCTACTGTGAGTGGATAAGGTGTTATCTTGTTTCCCAGTTAATTCTATTGATTGCCACCTGTACCTTACAATTTAGCATGTTTACTTAGCTTATGTATTTGAAAAAATAATTGGGGTATACAAAATTTCATTAAAATGGGTGGTGCTATTGTAGCAAACTCTGTGTGGGAAAATTCAAGGTTGGATACTTTTTAAACAGAAATTGAATTACTTAATACTTGGAATTTTTAGACAGGATGTGTGTGTGAACAGATGAATGAATATGTCTTATATATGTTCAATAAATCTTTACTGTCCACTTGTTGTTTGTGAAATTCACTTCCTGAAGTAATTAAGGTTAATGGTGGTGTCCAGTTTTTAAAATTGCTAGTGACATTTGTTAAGTGACATGTCCCAGCTTTGAAGTGCAATTGAATGCATTGTTTATTGTTTGTTATATTAATATGAGTATGAATGTATTTTTGCTTTTGCAAACATTTTAGTATCTAATATATTTTATTTGGCCTTAAAGTATTTTTATTTTATTTTTGTAATATCGTATTTTATATTTTTGTTTTCATGGGGTTAAGTGGAAGAGAGAATCTGATGGTCCTAATTTCACCTCTTAATAAAGAAAAACAATTTTTTTGTAGTACTGTTATTTCAGTGGTAGATGTCATTTTTACTAATTTCTATTCATTTTTAACTATCTGACTTTCTGCTTATCCAAAAAATTCCAGTTCCGATCAATCCAGTTGAATATGGAATTTGTTCTAATTCCAAAACAATGTTAGTAAAAAATTTGTATAAATATTTAATACGTTACTCATGTGAGCATTTAAGAGAAAAAAATAAATTCAGAAAAAGATATTTGAGGCTGTCAACATATTCGATTTCTGTATACTGCAGTTAGTGCAATATTTGCATTGCGGAATTAATATGAATGTTTTAATAATATGAAAACTTTACAAATAAAACAATAATTTCTTCAAATAAAATTTATTTGTCTTAAATAACAGAATGGTATGCCTAATAAATGCAAATTCCTTAGATAAGGAACCTGTACAATATTTACAAATTAGATTAGAAATCTAAAACAGAATTAGTTTTCTGTTAAATAACAATGTCTATAATAAACACAAACATAACATCAATGGCTCTGAAAACCAAAATGTTTTAATATTGAAAGGATAACAAGAAATGAATATTTTTAAATAAATAATTCATGGATCTATCACCAAGTGAAGTTTTAGGTGCGGTAATAATGTGATCTTCTCATGGTGTATGTACTCATAGGTATACAACCAGGATGTTGTTTGTTGGGAGCGAAGAGGTCTCCTTGCTTTTCATAGTCTACATCGTAGTAAATACCACTCTGGTTCTGGAAAACAATTTGAAATGAGATTTGGTAGAAGTAAATTTATGTTAAATGTAGTATTTCTTTTAACCATTGTCAACAGTTGGGTTATTGTTTAAAAAATTATCTTTTCATTTAGTAATGTACATTTATTTTAAGAGTAAATATAACAAAACAATGTATGATTTAAACTTTTTTAATCTACATTTTTTTGGTAATTGTTAAACTAACACTATCACTGCAGTAATTTAATTAAAAACATCTGTAAAGATCACTATAGTTTATTAAGTTACCTACAATTCCTGAAATGAAATCAATAAGTGAGCGATTAATTTTACTCAGACCTGTATTTAGGCTGTGCCATTCTGGACACAAGCACAGGGTGGTGGCATAATTTTGAAATTTTTTTAGATATAAAGTTATATTTAAAATTCAACTAACCAATTACTGTTGATGAATAATATTGGTAATTGTCTTTCGTATCACCAATAATTATAACGTTTGGACTATTATTAGAGGAATAAATTACCATATTACAGTAATATCCAGTGCACTGCAATGATTTATGACATCGGATATTCAAATTCAGTCCCATTCATCTAGGTTTTTAATGTTCAAAATACAAAACTTCCATTCCTGTGTTACTTTGTAATTTACACCAATACTCTGTGCAAGTTAAGTAGAAGACAAATTGAGATGTGCGCATGCACCTCAATGAAGGGGGGGGGGAGGGCCCTTCAGTTATTTTTAGTTCATAGTCAGATAACATCATCCGTGCTTTCAGAATAAATTGCATTTCCAAAAACATTTGTACCGTTTAAAAAAAAAGTATAGTAATTTTAAAAAAGTTAAGAGAATAATTTCAATACATTATTTATTTATGTGTGTTAATTTTAATTTTTTTTTAACATCTTCAGTTTCAAAATGGACACAGAACAATGAACTTTACAGTCGTGAAGCCTAAACAATACTCACGTGAAATGAAAACAAATCATTATCTGCAAATAAAAGTAAATTTACTGGCTGTGTTTATAATCTATTGCATTTCAAGTTGCTGACTAAAAGACAATAAATGTTATAGCATTTATTATGACTGCACAGTATTGGTAATACTGACTACTAATGATAATACACATTGTCGTATAACCTCAAATAAAACTTACAGCAACTGATGATCTGCTTTTTGGGCGTGGTACATGAAAGTTACGCCCCAGCAGATCAGCTCGATCTTCTTCTTCACTGCTACTAGAATCAGGAAGTCTCATTGCATGTACAGAAGCAGGCCTCAGGCCTAACCTTGGTAGAGGAATTGGTGCTGCTAAGTGCGGGAGAGTGCCGTTATACCCAAACATTGCTGAGGAAGGCCTTGTTTGGGTTCCCACAGGCTCCGGCTAGAATTTTTAAAAATATTACAAGAAGTTTTGAATGAATAATGTTTTTAAAGCAACGATTAGCAATTATTGTTGAACGTTAGCAATGTGGTATTTGGACACTGCAAGATTTTTGAAAGAGCCCTTCGCACAGCCCAAATAAATATGTGTGGAAAGATTTATAAAAAGACACAATTAATTATTATACTTTTTACCTATTAACTTTTTCAATGCCATTAACTTTTTTACATGGACAACATTTTAATTTAAAAAAAAAATGTTTGGATGTATTTTAAGCTAAATAAACTTGTTTTAAGAAAATTATACTTTCAAGTGGATACACACGCACAGTACATTGTAAGGAAAATATAGGAAAACGTGGTCGGCTATACAACTCGCAAAGAATTCACCTATCCCTTTCAGCTTCCACTCGAACGGTCTGTCATTTACCTAAGGTGGGCTTCGCCTCTCGCTCTACCACAGACATTCAAACTCTAAGGACTTGCACAGAAAAATTGATGCCCGATGCACGGTTCAAACCTTCTAATGCTTAATGCACTATACTGGCTAGGCTAAGTATAAAGCCTTAAAAGCCTCTTACCATTTGACTAGTCTGAAATTGTTTCATTTAACAAGTCCATAAGTCATTGGTTATTGCATTATTGTTTGGTTTTGTTAAATAACTTGTTTACTGCTTTTTATCTTTTTAATTTATTTTTGAAAAAAACATCAAAGCTAGATTTATAGAAAAATTACATCTGAAAACTATTGGTACAGAAAGGGTTAAACTTAAAAAGGTTTGTAATTTAGTATGCTTGTGTATACTAATAGTTACTTAAATATCTGGTTACAATGACCTAAACTAAATTACTATTGTGTATTATGATAATAATCATTTCTGATATTGCATGAAGGCCTAATCATTTCTCTAAGGCCTAAGCAACATACTATCACATCAGAATTGCACATGGGCTTGACTAGGCTAGTGTTATCTAATTTGCAAGTTGTAAATAGTATATAAAAAAACTACAGCAGTATTCAAAACTGGCTATAATTACCTCTTTGGTATATTCAGCAGTCTGTATAAAATTCTATCATTTAAGTCTGAAGCTACCTACGCCAATGCGAAGTTGTGATGGTGGCTTATTAAAGAGGGACTAAATAAATGATATACAACTGCTCGCTCTGCTGTTTACATATTTTTTATGCTTATTCACTCACAGCCAGATAAATAATTATTCTAATAATTACAGATGTATAGCACAAAAATATTAAGAACAAAATAAATCAAGTATTTTTATCATTTGAAGTATTACAGTCATCAGTCAATAAATCACACCTCTATAATTTGTAAAACTTTAATTCGTTCAGAAATTACTCTTGGAAAACTTCCAAAAAATTATAAAAAAACAATGCATTTTGGTTCTTTTTCTTATTTTTTACTGAGGAACCTCTTATGTCCACTCAGCCTAATTCGTACTCGGCCAAGCCTTCGCCTCTACTAATCATACGAACTGGATAGATTGCACAACATTCTTATTTGTTTGGTCATAAAAGAGGCCTATTTATTGGACAGTGTTAGGTGTCAGTCAGTTCTTATATAAACTGTTAAAGTGCAATATCATTTATGTAGAGCTGTTGTCACTTGTGATCATGATAATGAGTGCATCAAAATATAAATCTCTTTCTCTCATGGACAGTCAAAAAGAGAATAACGGGACATCTTGCTCTTCATCGATAATTGCTCGGCACACAAAAACATTCCAGCTCTGAGTAATGCTAAGTTGAACTTTACTACCAAATACAACCTTGAGATTACAGCTCCTTAACCAAGCAATTATGACAAATTTACAAGACTCTTCTTTCTTCAACCTTCTTTTTTTAAATCAACTTATACATTTTGAACTCTATATTTCACCACCCTCAATAATTCAATTTTTTCCTTGGTCTGTTTAAGTACTAATTATTGAGTGGTGACTGCATCAACTTCGGTATAATAAAGCTATGTTGATGTTATTCAACTAATACTGTAAAATTACTTTCATTTAATATAAAAAGTCACAAGTTCTCAACCCAAATCTGTTATAAACTTCATATAGTCGCAGGGCCCTCTAGATGCTAACTCCTCCATATTGCCAGCATGGCATCATTACCACTGAATTAAACTAAACTTGTCATATTTGTAAGGTATAACAACTTACAGCATAATGATTTGTAGCTTGAGCCATGACATCGGCTATTTGAGCCCATCTTAATCTATCTTCTAGAGACACCTGATATGGAGGCGCTCCAACACCAGGTGTTTTTACAGTGCTGGCGCCTGTGGCCATATATCCAAACACTGGTGACCCCATGCCAGCAGCTACTTTCTGCTCTCGACTCCACCTTCGACTGAAACAAGTATAAATTAAATGAATTATAGCAATAGTGGTTAGTGAATTTCCATTTAAAAATGAGCTATTTAAGTGTCCATCATAGTAAGACATAGACTCAGGGATCTTGAAATGAGCATGGATTCTGACATTTAGATTACTTTTTGAAAGGTATTGAAAATGTGTGTGCGTGCATGCACGTGTGTGACACTCTATCATTCACAATTTTGATTTGTTTCAAATTTGGCACAAAAATCAATTGTAGTAATAGTTATAATTCAGAAGTTTCAAAACATCCATATTAAATCTTCAAAAAATTACAGTACAACCTCAATTATCTAAAATAAAAGGAAGGAACCATTTTCGATAATGATTTTTTTGGTTAAGCCATGCATAGCTAATACTAGATACAAGTAATTGTATCTAATTATTTGTAGAAGATTTGAAGATCAAATGATTCTAACCTCTTTTTTAGGCTGTACACAAGTTCTTTATTAAAGTTAATAATTACATTTTTTGGCTTACATCAATAAACTGTATAATATACTTAAGATAGATAGGTCCTGAACTTAAGACAGATAAACACATTAATTATTAATTTTTTTAAAAAATCAATAATTTTTGTATGTTTCTTATATCCCTCGCAACATTTTCAAACAGCAATATCCCGCCATCGTTTCATTAGAATGTAAGCTGGCATTAATTCCTGCATTCTTCAACAAATTTTAGCACAATCTATACTTGTATTGATATCTAGTGACTAATACACATGTCAGTATTGTGGAGTATGGGTAGGGAAGTTTAGTATATTCAAACTCGGGAGCAGTGGCTGGGGAAATCAACTCAAGGTCAAGCAGGCATTTACTTCTCTGCTAGCCCATGTGATCTCACCCTCAATATACCAGCATATTTTATTTTTTCTCAGTCAGTTATTAAAAAAAGAATTTGCGATTCCAGATACGTTTCATGTAACCTGGGCTTCGGCTGATCAGAGTTCGGTTTACTGTTTAACTTTTTATTTTACATTTTTTATTCAATCATCATAATTAGCATTAAACTCTGTACAAATTACAATTTTAAATTTTCTTATTCCATTGAAAATATTAAAATAAACCTGACATTGATCAGAGTTCATTTTTGTATTTTAAAAGTTTAAAACGCTAACGTATTCAGATTTTATTTTTTATTATATTTTTTTTGGTGTTTAAAGTCCGACTATTGTGCACACTTGGGCTAATGCAGACGATGGGATGATTAGCTTATGAAAATGCCAAGCCCTGGCCGGGAATCGAACCCGGTCCTCTGGGTGAAAGCCCAGTACGCTATCAACTAGGCCACAGATTTTAATGCTGACTATGGTGGTGAAATCAGATTTTCAAAAAAATGTATGACAAGAGAATGCTTGTAGAAAATTCACTACCATCATGCTAGCCATCACTCTAGCTAGTTGTGTGTCGCTATTATATTTTAATTATGTTACTCACCTCCACATGCAAAGGCAGATGAGAGTAGATACAATAATGATAACAGCAACTACTGATGCACCAACAGCAACTCCCAGCACTTCTCCATCTATCTCACACTGAGCACCGTAATAGCTTCCAGCACATCTGAACAAATAATTACAAATAATCATTACAGTTTATCAAAAACTGAAAAAACAACTAGATACAATACCTCGATCAATTGTTTTTCATAACATGCACTAATCTTACAGTTTGATTATTTTTAATTCATATTAGTTACAGAATCACTGATAAATAATTTGATAAAAACTGTGAAACATTTTTTAGGAATAATTACAATTATGGAAAATAAAGATAGTTTATAAATAACAAGGCCAGTTTTTTGTCCAGGCGTTTGATTGATTGCTAAGAAAAAGCACACTGTACTGGTACAAAAACATAGAATTCTGATAAAGCTGGTGCCCAGCAATTGTCAAAAATAATCGGCGAAGGCAGCTGAAATGAGCAGCTGATGGGTTTAGTGATCCCACTGTACCTCTAGTTCATGCTACACTCATTCATATACTTAAAACACACACACACACACCCCAAGTGGATGTCTGGGATACCTGATAACCTCTCAGTATACCTTAGTCTTACTCAAGCATGTGAGGCTCTGTGTGGGGGCACAAGTTCTCACACAGCTACTCATGTTCTCATGAATAAGAGTGTAAATAGAATGAGCTACACAACAAAAGGCTGGGCAAATAGGGTTGAACCTCTGTGATAAGGGTCAAGAGAATGGGAAAAAAGAAGGTAATTAGCAGAGCAAGCATCTGCAAGCACCTCAATAACAAATTGGAATGTAACCAGTTAGAACTGTGTTCAGTATAATGATCTACCTTCCCTAGCTTCGTCAATTCTACTTTCGTTGACACGTTTCAGAGAACCTCCATCTTCAAAAACGAGTATAGATATAGTTTTTGAAGATGGAGGTTCTCCGAAACGCGTAGACGAAAGTAGAATTGACAAAGCTAGGGAAGGCAGATCATTATACTGAACACAGTGATAATAATCCTAGCAGAAAAAAAAGAAGAATATAAAAAGATAAAAAGAATTTTAACCAGTTAGAACTTGGGGAATTAACCATCTAAAATCCTTCCCAAATCCTACATATTATGAAGATATTAGGGTTAGAGAAGGTCTTACAACTAAAATAAAGAAAGGTGGTGTAATAGATCTACAAGATTACAGTGCGATATAACTCTAGGATGTCATTTATTCATTCATTATCAAAAGTAGTGCTTAATATTTTTTGCATGACTCTGTCTGTGGTAGAACTCTGTTATGGGATCCATCTAGTTATTTTAATCATAATCATGAGCACATCATATTTGCTACAAAGTTTTCTGTTAACCTTACTTGCCTATTTTTAGTACGTATAAAATGCATGTTATTTTTTTATTACTATTCATTTTTTTTTTTAATGTGTATACTTTAGGCCAGTTAGGCGATAAGGACGAGGGATCAGTGTTAATGGTAAAGTTAAAGTAACAGGAGTAACTGCATCTCAAACCCACAACCTTGAGTTGCACACTTCAGAGATGCAACAGACTGACTGGTTCTTTAGCCACATCAACAACTGATCCCCAAAATGACTATGTGTTCTTACTTGCAAACAGGTTGGTCATTTTGGTATCGGCATTCCCCTCGGTGATTGCAGTGCTCTGGAGGACAAGTGTGGCATTCCCGTCCACTTCGATGAGGGTTTCCAGCCCAAGGGTCTCGGTAACCATCAGGACAGGCACATTTGAAAGAACCAAATGTGTTGCTGCATGTTGCTACCAGATGGCAGTCATGTAGCTCTGAGCCACTGCATTCATCTAAGTCTAACAAAAATTAAAATTATTAATAACTTTCTCTTATTTACTGTACATAATTAAAATTATATGGGCAGATATAATACCTTTCCTCTTTAACATTATATAGCAAACATAGTTCGTGGATCAAGAAATTATATTTTTTAGATTTGCTAGACAATTCAAATTTAGCACATAAATAGAAATACATGTTGAAAAAACATTATACGAACATTCTCATTATTAAGTTATCCCCCCCAACAATTGTTTAAAAAGTTAGAGGAATAAAGAAAGAAAACTGTACTAATTTTTCAAAACTGGTTCCTCAGATTTTACTCAAGTTTTTATCATAAAGTAAAGAACCAAAACTACAGTCAGTGCACAAGATTTTAAATACAAGAGAATTATAGTTTTAGAGAAAATCTGAAAAATTAAACAAACCTGACCATCTGAGTTTTATGAATGTTCATATATAACCTGATTAGTCTGGATTTAAAAAGTTAGACCACAATATTATAGTTCTTTCCAATAGAAACTGAACTGAATATTTTACAAATAATGACAAATACGTTTTGTGCAGTTAATTATGGATAACACTTTATCAAAGTCATTACAGACAACCATTTGCTTTTTTTATTAGAAGAATTTTACTACGTTAATTATTAAAATCATTCATAAAATAAAATTTCTTAAAAAATATATTTTAATTTAAATTTATTTTATGAGGAGTAAGTAAGAAAAACCATAACTGCATGGGATAGCATGTTTAATATATAAAACAAATTGTTAAACAAACATTTCAGTTTGCTGTTATTCCTTACAAAGATAACCGTAAGTCTACTTGAAAATTCGAATTTAAGGGAGGAGTAAGAAGTGTTTACTCCATCAGAATTATCTTTTGTTGTCTTATGAAGATTCTGAAAAGTGAATAAATTTTTTGGGTGTGTATTACTGGCTGGTGTTATTATTTAGTTTTTCTAGTTACCTTGAATTTGTGACACTGAGCCAGGGGGACTGTCTACCCATAATCCACTTGCTCCAACATTATTCCCTCGTCTGTGAATAACACCCAACAAATGTCTCTGAATATCATGTTTGACTGCTGGACGTAATGTCTCGGCATTTTCTTCCAACTGAAGTGTTAGGTTAACAAATACTGAACCTTTTGTCTCCACTGTTGTATACATACTGTTCACATGACAACCCAAAAACTCATCTGAGAATGGTGTCATTGACATTGCCGACTCAATCTAAAACACAAAAATATAATTAACTTGTTTTTCTTAACGTCTATACTTTATGCCAGTTAGACTAATGAGGATGAGGGATCAGTGTTAACAGTAAGGGAAAAGCAGCAGCTAGAACTAAGAATCTTAAGGTGTGCACTTACATACCAGTAAAAACTGTATGATATATTAATTAAAATTTTGTCTCAAACACATCTTTTTAATATACTTATTAAAAAAATGTATTTTAGACATAAAATTCTTTATTAATTTTTAAATATTTCTTTTCTATTGTTAAGATCCAAATGATGAATTAGTTTTAATTTATGATAAACTTTACCTTATTTTCTTTTAACAAGAATGAATTTAGTAACTTATATATGATAAAGTAAAGTAAAAACCATTGCCCCTCATATTATGTTGAATTCCTGTTTTGTGTTAATTCTTAATAACACTTGATCTTAGACTGCGATTGCTTGAAACCATGCGTACAATATATGGATTAGGAAACTGTATGCAGGCGATCTTGGGGGACGATTCGTCAATCATTGATCGCGTTTTGGCCATCTGCTTGCATATATATATATCAATATATTTAATTTTTTTCTTAGTATTTATATATTTTTTATAGTTTATATTCTTGTTAACTAATTTTAGGTAATTTTATTGTGTTTCATAATATTTATTATCTTCCTGTTTGATTAGGACCCCTTTACAGTCCACCTTTATATTGTTTTGTTTTTAAGTTATTTACTCTTGTTATAAATGTTATCTAGTTTGTAAGTAATGTTAAGTTTTATCGTCCTTTGTTTCTTTAGTAGTTGTGTTTAGGTGATGATAGCCTTAATGTGCTTTTCGCCTAACTAAAGCTTAATGTGTTAAGCGTAACAAAACTTTAAAAAAACTAAGATACTAAGTTAAAAATTTCCAAATTTGTAGAACCAAATATTTTTTAAATATTGTCCAAATGATTTGATCTGGATAATCGACAAAAATACATGAACACTAGGTAGAGAGACCTAGCATTCGCTAGTAAGGGAAGGATAGAGCCAAATCAATATTTGTAAGGCAGGAAAGGAATGATTAAAATATAAAATCAGTAAGAACGGTTTTTGCAACTAGAAAAAATTAAAAAATTAACACTAATATTGTTTGTTGTCCACAGTTATGTATGTCCACAAATCTTACAAAAACAGAATCACATTATAAGTAATAATTGTAATGATTGAACGCCAATTGATAGAAAAATATTTCAATAATAAAGCAACTCAAGTATCTTAAATTTAAAATAAAATAAAGTAAATATCATCCTTACTGCATTGCTGGCTTCATATTCCACTTCCAAATATTCAGGAGAATTTTTGTTGTTTAGTTTATCGTTCCATGTCAATTTCTGTTCATATAATCTGTCCACACGCAAGGACATTACCATTGACACAATCCCTATAAAATGGACATAATTCAATTATTAGCAATCCTCTCTTAGAATATTCTAAAAGTTATATTTTGGCATATATCATAATGTCAATAATAATTAAATTTTACTGTTGTGTACATCAGGGTGGTTTAATAAACCTGTATAGTATTTGCTAAAGGAAATTTAAAGCTTATATTTTGTAATATTTTTCTGTAAAACATTTCTGTTATTTTATAGTTTTGTTAACTTTAATTTTTTTAATTAAGAGGAACAAAAAGGGGGAATATTGCTAAAATAAATATCAGGCTGGAGAAGACGAATTGCAGTTAGATACTTATAAAAATTAAACCTTTACTCATGTGCAATTTTAATTCTGGTGCTAATAAATCATAGCAAGTTAATCAGTGTGTTTAAAGGATTTGTTTGTCATCTTGAAGTTACTGAGAGAGTTATGTCATAATTTAGTCTTTGGAAATGCAATTTTATTTTATTTGATCATTCTGAATTCACAGTAGCGCTTCTTGTATGTTTATCTTCATCTTATAAAAATATTTTTTTCAAATTTGAATTCATATTTAAAACATTTTCAAATCTCCATTAATAAAAACATATTCTGCAATAATTACTTACTGTGACACGGTTCTCGATGCTTTCTCCTGCTATAACCAGGCCTACAGTGGCATGATGAAACACCCACCTCTGTCCGACATCGCTCATTTTGCGCTGCATCGCATGTTGAATCGTCACCAACTATACAAGTGTCTATACGTACAGGAGGATGTAAAGGTCGCCTATGTAATGAAGGGTGTTTGTGGCTTTGGGAAGGTCTAACTCCACTGATTGGTGGTTGTCCGACACTGTAAGTCCTGTTAAAAGTAAATGTGTATCAGTCTGAGAAATAAAAATCAATACATTGAACACAGAAATAAGTCATATCAAAGAAATAAATTTTGATTATATAAAACAATTTCATTCAGCATAGATAGATTGATAGATAAGAATGCTAGATGAAGGGATTATTTAAAAAAATCAAGATATTGCAATCGATGGACTTATTGTGTATCTAACCCTCTTAATAACTTTCAGATTCCCTTAATAAGTTCTAGCAATCCACTGACTAACTCATCCTGTTGGAGGTCCTCAGGGTCCTGGAAACCAAAAACCCTTAGCCTCCTGCTAGCAAGAGTCTTACAATTATAAATTATGTGTCCTGCAGTTTCCTTCTCTTTCCTGCGTAATTCACACATGGTTTCTCTGTTATAATTGGTGCTTGGAAAATGTTTTTATCACTTGAGAATTTTATAAACTACATAAATCAAATGGTGTTGGATTTTGAAAAACAGAAGGGTGTTATTATTATAACTTGTTATTGTAGGGCTTTTACTATAACTTAATAAAAAGTATACAGAAATTGAAAACATCCAAACTCAAATTTTAAGTAAATGTTATAAAACGAATGATTAACCTACACACCCTGTAGTAGCTTTCACTGGAGGTTGTCTATGGGTGTTTGTAGGTGCAACTGGAGAAGCACTTGGTTGTGATGATCCAAACAAATTAATGTATGTCCTTTTACCATCGATCGACACAAAATGTTGACCAGCTTCGGCCGTTGTTATAACAGATACCTCTCCAGTACCGCCACCTCCAACTTCGACTCCTTCTATCTCAACTGAAACAGGAAATTATATTTGTTAAAATGAGCAGTAATATAACTTAAAATAATTTAGAGTATGGCCTAATTGGTGACTTTTATCACACAGGAAGTACTACTGCACACCTCTTTAGCACCTAAGTCTGAAGAAACATTTTGTGCACTTCCTAAACTAGAAACCAGTTTAGTTTTAAAACCTGCTTGTTATGTTGTCTTCTTTCCACTCCACTGCTTCACACTTCAAAATTTGATGTTTTGTTGTTTCAGTGTACCATTCATACAGTCTGCATTTCAAACTTCTTTGAGGTTTGAAAAATCTAGAGGCATTTCTTGAATGCAAGGGTCTAGTTATGAAGCTCAAACTTTTGTCTAACAGCATCTGTTTTTTCAGGATACATATATAGAGATTGTTTTTATCACATGAGTAAAGTGAACTCTATTTTTATCACAAGAGCTTAGCTTTTGAGAGTTCTGTCTCATGATTAAAGGTCTTTTAGCTTATCCACCAATTCAGTATTACTCTTGCTAGTTTTACTCACTCAAAAAGCAGGTAAACGAGTGATGGACCAAAGTATGGTGTCCTTCCTCTATCTTTTACCAGTTCATCAGCTTTCTCATTTCACTCATCCTCTGTGACCAGATAACCAATGCAGCATCAACTGGTTGGCGCTTAAAATCTAATAACACTCCTATACTAATTTAGAATTTTATTTATGTATGCATTGATAAGTCTTGATAATGGTTTGGTTGCTTATTCTATCTATGCATAAAGTAAAAATTTTATAAAAAAAGACAACTGAGGTTCAGTTCAAAATTATATTACTTGAGATACTTACCAAAACATCTAGGAATTATACAAAAAAAGTTCTTACAAAAATTTAATGGTTTCCTTCAAAGTATTCATTCCCTTCACCATTGCTAACATTTCTCCTAAGAATGGAAGCACTTCTCTTGTCACATGTAATAAGCACCTTGTGACTCCTCTTGAATTACCTCTGCCTAGGCTATCAAATCACTATGGTTTCAGATTGCAGTCATATATATTCAGCTTTCATGATCTTATAAAAGAAGTTTGTATTCTTTATGAAGTTAAATGCAGACTTGTGTTCTTCCAACACATTGGTCCTGCATTAAATACCAGAGGGACAAGCATCTCATGCTGAGTTTAACAAACAAAAAGTTTCAGCATGTCTTTGAAAACATTTCTACAGCTTCAACTACATTGTGGACAGTTAGCCATCTATCCTGAGAGATGATTTCACCCACCCTGGTAATGTTTTCTGAAATGATGCCAGTTAATGGCTTACCCAAACATTGGTTATCTTCAACAGACTAGCAGCCTTCTTTAAAGTACTCTTTCAAAAGTCTCTGATTCATTTAAAGCTTCTTCACAAAATGCTTGAACCAACTTTGATGCTGTTTTGTTTATTCATAACAAAAATAGCAGAAAATTAAAAAAAACACTATCAAATCCGTGTTTAGCTGTGCAATTTCTCCATAGAAAACTAGACACTGCTAATCAAAAGACAACTAATAATGACCCGAACAGTGGTACTGTGTATTACAATTGTTTTGCAGGTATTATTCAAAATCTTGAAACTTGTTGGTACCATCTCATACTTTATACCTAATGTGTAAATGAAATTTGGTATTGGAAACACCTGTCTGCTTTACAACTTAAAAATAAATATTAAAAAAAATGATTTATATATTGTGCATCACTTTAAGGTATATTATGTAAAAATAAACCTTTTACAGTGTCAAAATGTTTAAAATTTACCTGGATATACAAATGGCTGCCCTGTATTCGCTCCTCCAGGTCCTTGTACAGCACTAACAGTTACATCAAATATTTCTCCTCCTCCAGGTCTTGGTGGCGGAGCTGTTAAAATAGGACGGTGATGGAAAGCATCTCCTGGTTTGTACTCAGGATCATCCAAGACAATTCCAGGTCGAGGATAGTATGGGAAACTGGTTTCACCTGCTGAAAATAGAAAAATACCTTTAAATATTGGAATAAATGATTATTGTTTTGTTTACCCCTTTAGTAGCTCTGCTGAGAAATGTTGTTCCTTTTTATGCTGGCTTAATTTTGTATC
Organism: Callitettix versicolor; assembly: GCA_022606455.1. Taxonomy (NCBI): domain Eukaryota; kingdom Metazoa; phylum Arthropoda; class Insecta; order Hemiptera; family Cercopidae; genus Callitettix; species Callitettix versicolor. The sequence continues at coordinate 1,365,565 of CM040182.1, forward strand.
ACTGTTTGCTTGAGTGGTACCTCACCAGTTATGTGGGAGGCACGGACTATCCCAAGAATGTCATTATTTCAATGAACAGAAGCTCCCTCCCTCTTGTCCTCTTATTGCTAACTATTAAATATGAACAAGCTGCTCAATTTTTTTTACACTTTCATGAAAATGGCATTGTTTGTTTGAAAAAGCATTATGGTATGTAATATGTATATTGCATAAAGTGTGTGATTATTGTAAGTGATTGTACAGTATGTAAATTACTACCCATACTCATATACTTTAAGTCCATGCGAATCCAAAGTAGCGTT
>CM040182.1:1370866-1388366 GCA_022606455.1 Callitettix versicolor
ACAAGCGATTCTTCTATAGCTTTCTCATCATAATCAAACTCTGCTGTCTGTTGTGCTGGAAGATCTGTGAACATAAACCAAAAAGCTGTTACAGCAATTGCTAATGCAAGTATGTAGATTATACTTAGAAAAAATATAGATAAGTAATAAAATTGTGTACATGTATATACACAATCCTTGTGTATACCACCAGGATTGTTTTATAATCATGACAAATTACAGAACAAAGTCTTAGTATCAGTTTTAAGTGTGCCTTCTTGATCTAACAGATGTACCAGTTGTATTAAATTCAAATAATCACAGCCGCCTCGGTGGCCTAGTGGATAGCGTACTAGGCTTTCACCCCGAGGACCCGGGTTCGATTCCCGGCGAGGGCTTGGCATTTTCATACGCTATAAATCATCCCATCGTCTGCATTAGCCCAAGTGTGCACAATAGTCGGACGTTAAACACACAACAAAAAAAAAAAAACAAAATAATCACAGCATACGGTTTTATCGCTACCATGATGGAAGCAAATTTACAAATTTTGAAAATATGATTTTAACATCATTATCATTATCAGCATTAAAATCTGCATATATTAGCATTTGAAATTTTGAAATTACATTGAAAATATGACATTCAACCGTAACGGCTGTCAGATGCATTTTTATATTTTCAATTGAATTTGAAAATTTAAAACGCTAATTTATACAGATTTTAACACTGATTATGAGAGTGAAATCAGATTTACAAAAAAGTGCAACATGAAAACGTTATGGTTTTTTGAATATTTGAAATTACGGCTATTTTTAAAATGGTTGAATGGATTATACTGAAAAACGAATGTGTGTGTGTGTGTGTGTGTGTGTGAATTTAAAATCCATATTTTCAAAAAATGTATTTTTTTAGAATTTTTAATATCCGCCATTTTGAATTTCTGAATTTATTTTTCTAGGTAAGAAACTTGTTAAACTATTTATTATACTACCAGAATCGATGTTGGTGTCGATTTGCATTAAATACGACCAATATTATGAATGTGAGTGCTAATATTATATATATATATATATATATATATATATATATATATATATATATATATATAATACACACACACTTTTTTTTAATACACCCCCAATTTTGATTTCCGCTCCAATAGCTCATTTTCTAACAAAATTCACCAGTTACTTGAGTGTCAAAAATTAACAATAGAAGTCAAAGTGAAGAGGATTACAGTAATTTATTTATTAAGAAGTTACGATTATATATGAGTGATGATAGAATGATGTAGGTTCCTTAATATACAATAATTAAGATTTTGTTGTGCTAGCTCCACATAATCAGAGTATAAATACACACGTGCGTGCGTGCGTGCGTGCGTGCGTGCGTGCGTGCGTGCGCATCAAAGCGGATACAGGTAAGGGTGCCATCAAATAGTAGGCCTATGTATTATACAAACACTGGTTGTTAAATACTATCATTTTGTCAGGTTGCGAATTGGCCTATGACTGCCATTGGATAAGTGCAGTTTTGACCTCCGCGTAGGGGGTTGCAGACTACCTGTACCTATTGAGAACATCTTGCACATATTTCTTTCGGGCCTTAAACAAGGTACCTTCGTACCAGATGTCAAAACAATCGGTCATTGCGTTTGGCCAAAACTGTCATAGTTAAAACAGAGGTCGCCATCTTTAAACGGAAGTGAATGGCAAAAAAAAAAATCTTACACATACGTCGTTCGAGCTTTATAAGGTACCTTCGAACCAAAACAATGCGTTTGGCCAAACAAGTAAACCAAATGTCGAACGAACGATCGAATATACCTCGCTCCGTCCGGGCAAAAATGTTTTCTAACATACCTGATGAAAAAGCTTCATTTATCTGATATTACTGTAAAATAGTATGTGTATCTTATTATTTTTTGTGTGCAAAATTTAAACAACAAAGAATGTTAATTTTTTCTTGGAATTTCTTTAATAAATAAACGAAATACTGAATTCACGAAAAACAAAAAACCTATTCTGTTTTTATAAACTAGCACTCCCTTTCAACAGTTCATTGACCCCTACCCATCCCCACATCAGACCATTCAGGAGTGGCCTAAACCTTATCGGATTAGAAAAATATGGTCACCAATACATATGCAAAATATTATATATACTACGAAGTCGGTATATGTTAGAAGTCGGCGAAAAAGACCGTCTATTATTATTTTAATCGTCGCTTTAGGGTTTATATTTGTTGAGAAAAAAGGGATAATAATAAAACTATGTCCACGATCATTTCACAGGTAGCCTATATAACCATACAATATTTCGCGTTAATAGCCCATAAACGTTCATACTTTTTTTATATGAATAGCATTTATAAAGTATTGAATACCGTGTATCAGTTTAAAAATCACAAACACAAGCCAATTTAAAAATCAATATAGGCCTATATCAAAATCAATATAAAAATCAATATATCAAATGACGTGAAGCGAATTTTCTATATTTTTAATCTTGTATTTTTTTTTTTAAACCGATTCCACTACCGTAATCATTATTAAAAACTACAGTAGCATTAGAATTACATTTAATTTACGAAAATGAACCTTTAATGCAGTTAAATTTCTCAATTTCAAATCAGGATTTCAAAAAAGTGTAAGCTAAAAAGTTATGGAATTTAAAAAATTTGAAATCGCTGCCATTTTGAAACTGTTGGACGTATTTTGCTTCGAAACGAACTTGTACAAACTATTACAAAAATCGTCTTTTGTGCAAAAGATATAATGAAATAACCAGCATCTTTTGTATATTATTATGCTAAGCATTCCGATCGGTTTTGTACCAAACAATAAGGACTTGCCTTATTGAAACTACATATATGGGGTACCTACACCAGGGAACTCTCACGCTTCGTACTTCTAAGGCTTACAATAAAAAAACTATTAAAATATTTGTAAACAAAATTCCAGGAGCAGTATACTGTTACCGCGAGAATGCAGCGCAATCTAGGCATATGTGACAATTAATTGTGTGTGTACCAAAACAGCTGATTGCTAAAAAACATTGTTGAAAGTAATGTTTTAAATTATTACTGTGTTCAAGACTAAAATTACTGGCCAAATCAGTTTTGAAAGTAGAATCGGCAAGACAATTCTAATATGTAAATTTTATTATATAAGAGACTCTGCTTTTAGTAAACAGTAAATACTGTTGCCTAATTTAGGTACGTAATGTAAAAGCCTTAAGTATGTTTCATCTGTAAATATTTCAAGGTACAACGATAGAATTCAGTTATTAGTTTTATATGTTATGTTTTAAATAACCTAAATATAATGAATGGCACTGCTGTGTTAACAAATCGTGCAATTATTTAATATAACCATAACATATATTTTAACAGAAGTTCATATTGACAAGAAACAGAAGACCTACATGGTTTTTCAACGATTTTGCTTAGGAAGAAACAACAATCTTAAATACAAATATTTAATTTAGGATTAATGTATTACAATAGTTAAATGCCATCCAATGGTATTATTTTAATTATGTGATTTAAAGAATGCATGTTTTTTCACGTTCAATTACGGATAGCGATTTCATAAAAAAAGTCCTAACCTCTTTTCCTTTTCATTCATGTACCAACAAGGAAAGTTACGATTGCCACATATTTCATAGATCAATCATTTACCTACAAATTTCTTATGATGTATGGTCATATACTTCAACTATATTTCATTGTTCATAAAGAGGTGTTCTTCAACGTCTTGCTGTATGTTTTCTAATTATTATTCGTTCCTTTTTCCCATTATCTGCGTAAGGATGTACGGACCCACTAACTATATATATATATATATATATATATATATATATATATATATATATATATATATATATATATATATATATAACGGCACCTTAAAAAGGTTTTTAAGGAATGAACTGAATTTTGTTAACGGAAATTCGCTAATGAATTATACAAGAAAAAAGACAATGTTTTTGATGATTCCTCTAGGGGAAGATGAAAGCGTTTCATTGCAACGATTCGAGATTTTATTTAGGTAATTTTGGCTTGCCTTATTGCCTGGCTGATAAGCTCAGCGAAATTTCAATTTTTTATGTTCTTACTTTGACAAAATTCAAACATGTTTTGATTCTCTTCGCACTTTCATACTTTTATGACATACTATGTATGAACGTGAATTTTCTGAACAGGAAGAACATGACAGACATTGTATAGAAGTTGAGTTCATAATTTTGAAAAAAAACATATTTACCAAATTTAGATTAATTTGGCTACGAGACTTCGTATTTTGGCAGTTCTCTTTTTCAAGCGACATTCCGTGGAGTGCAGTAAGTGCAGTTTTTATTACCACCGTAAGGACGTGTTTGCAGATTCTCCATTAACACGCATTTCGGAATGCTTAACATATATTTACTTAAAGGCATTCCTGGCCATCGATACAATGTAGATGAGTATTTTGATAACTTACCGGTTTAGGGTTTAGTGATATGTAAATTTGTACATGTCAAATAACTCGCATACTTTTCTCTTATCCACTAGGCCTACGCAGCTTAGAAAGAAAGAACAAAAAAGGTGTTCCCATCCCGTTACCGGCGACCGTTAGCGTTGTTGCCGACTTATTCAACATTGTTGCCAAGTTGTTACTCCTTGCTTCCTCGCTTCGTACCTGATCAAAATATTTACACTTACCGTGTGTGTACGCTATGATTTCTTTAACATTCACATCGCTATAGATTTTTATAGAAGTAAAAATTTTTAAAATCGCAACTAAATAGTTACACGTATTCAGTGAACTCCAGTTTATGCATTTCGGATGTTAACTCTTTACCTTCCGAACAGTTAATATTTTTGTCGAATAAATTAAAAACACATTTAAGTTTCTTTAAAACATTAAAATTTTAAATTGAAATGTTAACATCTGGGTGACTTCAGTAGGTGTACAATAACGCAAACATCTTTAGAACAACACACTTATAGTGTATTCATTTTTTTTTTAACGAATGGAGTTTGGAACATCAAGTTAAGACCCATACCAGGGACGTTACGAGTTTTGCTGCTATTTCTAGATCACTTTTAAAGGGATTGTTTAAATTGTGTAAGTATGAGTTTTGCTGCTATTTCTAGATCACTTTTAAAGGGATTGTTTAAATTGTGTAAGTATGAGTTTTGCTGCTATTTCTAGATCACTTTTAAAGGGATTGTTTAAATTGTGTAAGTATGAGTTTTGCTGCTATTTCTAGATCACTTTTAAAGGGATTGTTTAAATTGTGTAAGTACGAGTTTTGCTGCTATTTCTAGATCACTTTTAAAGGGATTGTTTAAATTGTGTAAGTATGAGTTTTGCTGCTATTTCTAGATCACTTTTAAAGGGATTGTTTAAATTGTGTAAGTATGAGTTTTGCTGCTATTTCTGGATCACTTTTAAAGGGATTGTTTAAATTGTGTAAGTACGAGTTTTGCTGCTATTTCTAGATCACTTTTAAAGGGATTGTTTAAATTGTGTAAGTATGAGTTTTGCTGCTATTTCTAGATCACTTTTAAAGGGATTGTTTAAATTGTGTAAGTACGAGTTTTGCTGCTATTTCTAGATCACTTTTAAAGGGATTGTTTAAATTGTGTAAGTATGAGTTTTGCTGCTATTTCTAGATCACTTTTAAAGGGATTGTTTAAATTGTGTAAGTACGAGTTTTGCTGCTATTTCTAGATCACTTTTAAAGGGATTGTTTAAATTGTGTAAGTATGAGTTTTGCTGCTATTTCTAGATCACTTTTAAAGGGATTGTTTAAATTGTGTAAGTATGAGTTTTGCTGCTATTTCTAGATCACTTTTAAAGGATTGTTTAAATTGTGTAAGTATGAGTTTTGCTGCTATTTCTAGATTACTTTTAAAGGGATTGTTTAAATTGTGTAAGTATGAGTTTTGCTGCTATTTCTAGATCACTTTTAAAGGGATTGTTTAAATTGTGTAAGTATGAGTTTTGCTGCTATTTCTGGATCACTTTTAAAGGGATTGTTTAAATTGTGTAAGTACGAGTTTTGCTGCTATTTCTAGATCACTTTAAAGGGATTGTTTAAATTGTGTAAGTATGAGTTTTGCTGCTATTTCTAGATCACTTTTAAGGGATTGTTTAAATTGTGTAAGTACGAGTTTTGCTGCTATTTCTAGATCACTTTTAAAGGGATTGTTTAAATTGTGTAAGTATGAGTTTTGCTGCTATTTCTGGATCACTTTTAAAGGGATTGTTTAAATTGTGTAAGTATGAGTTTTGCTGCTATTTCTAGATCACTTTTAAAGGGATTGTTTAAATTGTGTAAGTATGAGTTTTGCTGCTATTTCTAGATCACTTTTAAAGGGATTGTTTAAATTGTGTAAGTATGAGTTTTGCTGCTATTTCTAGATCACTTTTAAAGGGATTGTTTAAATTGTGTAAGTACGAGTTTTGCTGCTATTTCTAGATCACTTTTAAAGGGATTGTTTAAATTGTGTAAGTACGAGTTTTGCTGCTATTTCTAGATCACTTTTAAAGGGATTGTTTAAATTGTGTAAGTATGAGTTTTGCTGCTATTTCTAGATCACTTTTAAAGGGATTGTTTAAATTGTGTAAGTATGAGTTTTGCTGCTATTTCTAGATCACTTTTAAAGGGATTGTTTAAATTGTGTAAGTATGAGTTTTAACATTCTTACGTTTGCAGTTTTGGTTCGATTTGATTCAAACTTAGGATGAAAAATAATTTTGGTGATAGCTCTGACAAATTCGTTTTCAAAAAAAAAAAAAGCCACTCAATAGTTTTACAATTTTGGCCATTAAATGTTTTAGAAATCATAACCAGTTTATCTTACCCTTTAAAATTCCTTTTTCGCCATCGTTAATCATCTTACAAAAAAACTAGTTTAGGCAGATTTTAACGATAATTATGATAGTGAAATTCGGTTTTCATAAATGTGTAAGGTAAAATAAAATGTTTTTGCAAATTCGCTTCCATTACGTCAGTAAGAAAGCTTGCGTGCTATGACTATTTTACACGTTAGACTGCCAGAGGTACTCAACAGGATCCAGGTGGACCCTGGAGAGGGAGGTCGATTGAATTTGGGGGGAGGTCGATTGAATTGGGGGGAGGTCGTTGAAATAAATTCCATTTTAACCCCTTAATACGCACTTTATAAAAAATGAAAATGGTAAAAACATCATTTTTTTATTTGCAAATATTTGCTTTTGCTTCTGCGCGTTCTGGCTTAGCTGTCATACCGTCGTACCTCAACGTCGTATTGGTATTTGCGCTAAGTGGAGGGGGGGTCGAAGCAGAAAAGAGGTTGAGAACCCCTGCGTTAGACTCTGCGCGTTCTGGCTTAGCTGTCATACCGTCGTACCTCAGCGTCGTATTGGTATTTGCGCTAAGTGGGGGGGGGGTCGAAGCAGAAAAGAGGTTGAGAACCCCTGCGTTAGACTCTGCGCGTTCTGGCTTAGCTGTCATACCGTCGTACCTCAGCGTCGTATTGGTATTTGCGCTAAGTGGGGGGTCGAAGCAGAAAAGAGGTTGAGAACCCTGCGTTAGACTCTGCGCGTTCTGGCTTAGCTGTCATACCGTCGTACCTCAACGTCGTATTGGTATTTGCGCTAAGTGGGGGGTCGAAGCAGAAAAGAGGTTGAGAACCCTGCGTTAGACTCTGCGCGTTCTGGCTTAGCTGTCATACCGTCGTACCTCAGCGTCGTATTGGTATTTGCGCTAAGTGGGGGGTCGAAGCAGAAAAGAGGTTGAGAACCCCTGCGTTAGACTCTGCGCGTTCTGGCTTAGCTGTCATACCGTCGTACCTCAGCGTCGTATTGGTATTTGCGCTAAGTGGGGGGTCGAAGCAGAAAAGAGGTTGAGAACCCTGCGTTAGACTCTGCGCGTTCTGGCTTAGCTGTCATACCGTCGTACCTCAGCGTCGTATTGGTATTTGCGCTAAGTGGGGGGTCGAAGCAGAAAAGAGGTTGAGAACCCTGCGTTAGACTCTGCGCGTTCTGGCTTAGCTGTCATACCGTCGTACCTCAGCGTCGTATTGGTATTTGCGCTAAGTGGGGGGGTCGAAGCAGAAAAGAGGTTGAGAACCCTGCGTTAGACTCTGCGCGTTCTGGCTTAGCTGTCATACCGTCGTACCTCAGCGTCGTATTGGTATTTGCGCTAAGTGGGGGGGGGGTCGAAGCAGAAAAGAGGTTGAGAACCCCTGCGTTAGACTCTGCGCGTTCTGGCTTAGCTGTCATACCGTCGTACCTCAGCGTCGTATTGGTATTTGCGCTAAGTGGGGGGGTCGAAGCAGAAAAGAGGTTGAGAACCCTGCGTTAGACTCTGCGCGTTCTGGCTTAGCTGTCATACCGTCGTACCTCAGCGTCGTATTGGTATTTGCGCTAAGTGGGGGTCGAAGCAGAAAAGAGGTTGAGAACCCTGCGTTAGACTCTGCGCGTTCTGGCTTAGCTGTCATACCGTCGTACCTCAGCGTCGTATTGGTATTTGCGCTAAGTGGGGGGGGGGTCGAAGCAGAAAAGAGGTTGAGAACCCCTGCGTTAGACTCTGCGCGTTCTGGCTTAGCTGTCATACCGTCGTACCTCAGCGTCGTATTGGTATTTGCGCTAAGTGGGGGGGTCGAAGCAGAAAAGAGGTTGAGAACCCTGCGTTAGACTCTGCGCGTTCTGGCTTAGCTGTCATACCGTCGTACCTCAGCGTCGTATTGGTATTTGCGCTAAGTGGGGGGTCGAAGCAGAAAAGAGGTTGAGAACCCTGCGTTAGACTCTGCGCGTTCTGGCTTAGCTGTCATACCGTCGTACCTCAGCGTCGTATTGGTATTTGCGCTAAGGGGGGCTCGAAGCAGAAAAGAGGTTGAGAACCCCTGCGTTAGACTCTGCGCGTTCTGGCTTAGCTGTCATACCGTCGTACCTCAGCGTCGTATTGGTATTTTCGCTAAGTGGGGGGGGTCGAAGCAGAAAAGAGGTTGAGAACCCCTGCGTTAGACTCTGCGCGTTCTGGCTTAGCTGTCATACCGTCGTACCTCAACGTCGTATTGGTATTTGCGCTAAGTGGGGGGTCGAAGCAGAAAAGAGGTTGAGAACCCCTGCGTTAGACTCTGCGCGTTCTGGCTTAGCTGTCATACCGTCGTACCTCAGCGTCGTATTGGTATTTTCGCTAAGTGGGGGGGGTCGAAGCAGAAAAGAGGTTGAGAACCCCTGCGTTAGACTCTGCGCGTTCTGGCTTAGCTGTCATACCGTCGTACCTCAGCGTCGTATTGGTATTTTCGCTAAGTGGGGGGGGTCGAAGCAGAAAAGAGGTTGAGAACCCCTGCGTTAGACTCTGCGCGTTCTGGCTTAGCTGTCATACTGTCGTACCTCAGCGTCGTATTGGTATTTGCGCTAAGTGGGGGGGGTCGAAGCAGAAAAGAGGTTGAGAACCCCTGCGTTAGACTCTGCGCGTTCTGGCTTAGCTGTCATACTGTCGTACCTCAGCGTCGTATTGGTATTTTCGCTAAGTGGGGGGTCGAAGCAGAAAAGAGGTTGAGAACCCCTGCGTTAGACTCTGCGCGTTCTGGCTTAGCTGTCATACCGTCGTACCTCAGCGTCGTATTGGTATTTGCGCTAAGGGGGGGGGGTCGAAGCAGAAAAGAGGTTGAGAACCCCTGCGTTTGACTCTGCGCGTTCTGGCTTAGCTGTCATACCGTCGTACCTCAGCGTCGTATTGGTATTTGCGCTAAGTGGGGGGGGTCGAAGCAGAAAAGAGGTTGAGAACCCCTGCGTTAGACTCTGCGCGTTCTGGCTTAGCTGTCATACCGTCGTACCTCAGCGTCGTATTGGTATTTGCGCCAAGTGGGGGTCGAAGCAGAAAAGAGGTTGAGAACCCCTGCGTTAGACTCTGCGCGTTCTGGTCTTAGCTGTCATACCGTCGTACCTCAGCGTCGTATTGGTATTTGCGCTAAGTGGGGGGTCGAAGCAGAAAAGAGGTTGAGAACCCTGCGTTAGACTCTGCGCGTTCTGGCTTAGCTGTCATACCGTCGTACCTCAACGTCGTATTGGTATTTGCGCTAAGTGGGGGGTCGAAGCAGAAAAGAGGTTGAGAACCCCTGCGTTAGACTCTGCGCGTTCTGGCTTAGCTGTCATACCGTCGTACCTCAGCGTCGTATTGGTATTTGCGCTAAGTGGGGGGGGGTCGAAGCAGAAAAGAGGTTGAGAACCCCTGCGTTAGACTCTGCGCGTTCTGGCTTAGCTGTCATACCGTCGTACCTCAGCGTCGTATTGGTATTTGCGCTAAGTGGGGGGGGGGGGTCGAAGCAGAAAAGAGGTTGAGAACCCCTGCGTTAGACTCTGCGCGTTCTGGCTTAGCTGTCTATACCGTCGTACCTCAGCGTCGTATTGGTATTTGCGCTAAGTGGGGGGGGGGTCGAAGCAGAAAAGAGGTTGAGAACCCCTGCGTTAGACAGTCTAATAAAATTGTCCAATTATAGCCCATAAGTAGATCAGGTGTTGGAAAAGTATTTTCTACATTACTTTAAATGAGGAATCAGGTTTCCAAAAGATTTAAAACGACCGCTAGTTTGAATTGTTGACAAGATTTTGCTGTGTAACGAACTGGTCAATTGTGCCCAAGGTCTTTACCTTGGTCAAATCTGACCGAAATTTCGAAAGCTAGCGTGCAACGCGGATGAACCTTCTAAAGACATAGACTTTTCGATATTCATTAGGCCTGCATAGTCCAGGGAATGGATCTTACAGTGATGGCCCCTCCAGTAGCTCATTTTCCAATGGAAACAATACCGTGGAAATTGAACTAAGCAATTATTACGCATGGGAGAGCACAGACTTTCTTCACGTGCTTGGTACAGTATAAACCTTGCCGCAAAAGGACCTGAAATTGAAGAAACGTTAGTTACTGAATGGCCTGTTCTTTTATCGTGATGATGGTAAAATGTACACGGTAAGTGACCAGTTAGTTTAATCTACAGTGACAGATTTCATTATAATCGACCAATTGGTTTTGTCTCCAGCGATAGATTTTTAAAAATCGAATAATGTTTAGACTCAATCGATAGATTTTTAAAAAATCGGCCATTGTTTTAACGTCCAGCGATAGATTTATTAAAATCGACCAATTGGTTAAGTCTCCAGCGATAGATTTCATAAATCTACCAGTTGGTTTAGCCTCCAGCGATAGATTTCATAAAAATGAACCAGTTGGTTTAACCTCCAGCGATAGATTTTATTAAAATCGACCAATTGGTTTAAGTCTCCAGCGATAGATTTCATAAAAATGAACCAGTTGGTTTAACCTCCAGCGATAGATTTTATTAAAATCGACCAATTGGTTTAAGTCTCCAGCGATAGATTTTATAATAATCTACCAGTTGGTTTAGCCTCCAGCGATAGATTTCATAAAAATGAACTAGTTGGTTTAACGTCCAGCGATAGTTTTTATTAAAATCGACCAATTGGTTAAGTCTCCAGCGATAGATTTCATAAATCTACCAGTTGGTTTAGCCTCCAGCGATAGATTTCATAAAAATGAACTAGTTGGTTTAACGTCCAGCGATAGTTTTTATTAAAATCGACCAATTGGTTAAGACTCCAGCGATAGATTTCATAAATCTACCAGTTGGTTTAGCCTCCAGCGATAGATTTCATAAAAATGAAACAGTTGGTTTAACCTCCAGCGATAGATTTTATTAAAATCGACCAATTGGTTAAGTCTCCAGCGATAGATTTCATAAATCTACCAGTTGGTTTAGCCTCCAGCGATAAATTTCATAAAAATGAATCAGTTGGTTTAACCTCCAGCGATAGATTTTATTAAATCGACCAATTGGTTAAGTCTCCAGCGATAGATTTCATAAATCTACCAGTTGGTTTAGCCTCCAGCGATAGATTTCATAAAAATGAACTAGTTGGTTTAACCTCCAGCGATAGATTTTATTAAAATCGACCAATTGGTTAATTCTCCAGCGATAGATTTCATAAATCTACCAGTTGGTTTAACCTCCAGCGATAGATTTTATTAAAATCGACCAACTGGTTAAGCCTCCAGCGATAGATTTCATAAATCTACCAGTTGGTTTAACCTCCAGCGATAGATTTTATTAAAATCGACCAATTGGTTAAGCCTCCAGCGATAGGTTTCATAAATCTACCAGTTGGTTTAGCCTCCAGCGATAGATTTCATAAAAATGAACCAGTTGGTTTAACCTCTAGCGATAGATTTTATTAAAATCGACGAATTGTTTAAGTCTCCAGCGATAGATTTCATAAATCTACCAGTTGGTTTAGCCTCCAGCGATAGATTTCATAAAAATGAATCAGTTGGTTTAACCTCCAGCGATAGATTTTATTAAAATCGACCAATTGGTTAAGTCTCCAGCGATAGATTTCATAAATCTACCAGTTGGTTTAACCTCCAGCGATAGATTTTATTAAAATCGACCAATTGGTTAAGCCTCCAGCGATAGATTTCATAAAAATGAAACAGTTGGTTTAACCTCCAGCGATAGATTTTATTAAAATCGACCAATTGGTTAAGTCTCCAGCGATAGATTTCATAAATCTACCAGTTGGTTTAGCCTCCAGCGATATATTTCATAAAAATGAACTAGTTGGTTTAACCTCCAGCGATAGATTTTATTAAAATCGACCAATTGGTTAATTCTCCAGCGATAGATTTCATAAATCTACCAGTTGGTTTAACCTCCAGCGATAGATTTTATTAAAATCGACCAATTGGTTAAGCCTCCAGCGATAGATTTCATAAATCTACCAGTTGGTTTAACCTCCAGCGATAGATTTTATTAAAATCGACCAATTGGTTAAGCCTCCAGCGATAGATTTCATAAATCTACCAGTTGGTTTAGCCTCCAGCGATAGATTTCATAAAAATGAACCAGTTGGTTTAACCTCCAGCGATAGATTTTATTAAAATCGACCAATTGGTTTAAGTCTCCAGCGATAGATTTCATAATAATCTACCAGTTGGTTTAGCCTCCAGCGATAGATTTCATAAAAATGAAACAGTTGGTTTAACCTCCAGCGATAGATTTTATTAAAATCGACCAATTGGTTAAGCCTCCAGCGATAGATTTCATAAATCTACCAGTTGGTTTAGCCTCCAGCGATAAATTTCATAAAAATGAACCAGTTGGTTTAACCTCCAGCGATAGATTTTATTAAAATCGACCAATTGGTTAATTCTCCAGCGATAGATTTCATAAATCTACCAGTTGGTTTAGCCTCCAGCGATAAATTTCATAAAAATGAACCAGTTGGTTTAACCTCCAGCGATAGATTTTATTAAAATCGACCAATTGGTTAATTCTCCAGCGATAGATTTCATAAATCTACCAGTTGGTTTAGCCTCCAGCGATAAATTTCATAAAAATGAAACAGTTGGTTTAACCTCCAGCGATAGATTTTATTAAAATCGACCAATTGGTTAAGTCTCCAGCGATAGATTTCATAAATCTACCAGTTGGTTTAGCCTCCAGCGATAAATTTCATAAAAATGAATCAGTTGGTTTAACCTCCAGCGATAGATTTTATTAAAATCGACCAATTGGTTAAGTCTCCAGCGATAGATTTCATAATAATCTACCAGTTGGTTTAGCCTCCAGCGATAGATTTCATAAAAATCAACCAATTGGGTTAGTCTCCAGCTATAGATTTCATAAAAATCGACCAATGTTTAGTCTCCAGCGACAGATTTTTTAAAAAATGGCCATTGGTTTAGCCTCCAGCGATAGATTTCATAAAAATGAACCAGTTGGTTTAACCTCCAGCGATAGATTTTATTAAAATCGATTAATTGGTTAAGTCTCCAGCGATATATTTCATAATAATCTACCAGTTGGTTTAGCCTCCAGCGATAGATTTCATAAAAATCAACCAATTGGGTTAGTCTCCAGCCCAATGTTGTCGATTTCATAAAAATCGACCAATGTTTAGACTCCAGCGACAGATTTTTTAAAAAATGGCCATTGGTTTAGCCTCCAGCAATAGATTTCATAAGTAACCAATTGGTTTACTCTCGAGGGATAGATTTCATAAAAATCGACTAACTTATATAATCTCCAGCGATTTAGTAAAAATCCACCAGTTAGTGTCCAGTGATGTACACTTACATACACATATCAACGCGCACACACCCAATTAAAAACCACTTTTTTCGACACAAGGTGACTTCAAACGTTAAGATTAAGAAACAAATCTTAAAACTGATTTTTACGCGATTACAAAGTCTTCTTCACACTTCACACTACGTATAGTGAGAAATAAATTGAAAATGGTGAAAAACTAAGAAAGCCTATTTTTCAAAACCGACGACGAGTTTATCGAAATTTATTTTATTAATGAAGATATGTAACTGAAGTCGGTAGGCGTTCAAATTTCATTTTCTTCTCTTTTATTAACTGCGTCTTTTATTTCAAATTTGGGTAAAATCTGTTGTCGGTTTTGGCAGATCTATTCGTCAATTTTACTTTCTCATAAAACGAAGTATCAAAAATGTTTGGTGATCACGGAAAAAATTGATCTTGGGATTTTGATAGACGTATCCGTCACCACAGGTGACGTGAGTCCGAAAAGTGATGTGTGGATGTCTTTCCGTCTAGTGCTGTACGCATCACTGAAGACTGAATTAATTAAAAACTTGAAACGTAACTATAATCTGTCTATATTCGGGAAATGTTTTTAATTACAAAAATTCAAAGCTATTTTTTGTAAAAGTAATAAGAACTACATTTTATAACGTTACGTAAAAACAAAATAAAATATCAGGAAATTTAATTCGGGAGCTAGTCGAGAAACTAAAATCAGCCTAATTTTCCAAAACGGTTCGTCAGCTTTTGTTCAGACACGGAGATACAAGACTTGAATCGGTGTTGCAAATTTGAAGTATAAGAAATTTACGGAATAATTTAAAAATAAACTTAATGCCGTAGGTTCTTTTTATTTACTCTCAAACCATGAATTTCTTTTATTTTAAATTTGGTACGCTGACTTGGGATATGATTACTCATATAGGCCTATAGGCGTACGGTAAGCAAAGATCAAATTTTTGGGTTTATTATCAATAATTTCCGAAACAGTTTTTTGAGAAATTACCGAAAATGACGAAAATTTTTTAAATGTTTTTACATCATTTACTTTCTTTTTCTAACTGTCCAACTATCGTACTGTTCGGCTATCCGAATGACTGACTGTCCGACTGTCTAAATGACCAACTTTCCGACTTCCAGTGTCCGATTATCCGAATGACTGACTGTCCGACTGTCTAAATAACCAACTTTCCGACTTCCAGTGTCCGATTATCCGAATGACTGACTGTCCGACTGTCTAAATAACCAACTTTCCGACTTCCAGTGTCCGATTATCCGAATGACTGACTGTCCGACTGTCTAAATAACCAACTTTCCGACTTCCAGTGTCCGATTATCCGAATGACTGACTGTCCGACTGTCTAAATAACCAACTTTCCGACTTCCAGTGTCCGATTATCCGAATGACTGACTGTCCGCCTGTCTAAATAACCAACTTTCCGACTTCCAGTGTCCGATTATCCGAATGACTGACTGTCCGCCTGTCTAAACGACCGACTTTTCGACTAATATACTGACCGATTACTGACTGTCTTGCTTTCTAAATGACCGACTTTCCGACCATCATGTTGTCCGATTATACGACTATCTAAATTAACACTTACCGACTACCTTATTACTCGATTATCTGACTGTCTAAATGACCAACTTTCCGACTACCAGTGTCCGATTATCCAATTGACTGACTGACTGTCCGACTGTCTAAACGACCAAATTTTTTGACTAATATACTGACCGATTAACCGATTACTGACTGTCTTGCTTTCTAAATGACCAACTTTCCGACCATCATGTTGTCCGATTATACGACTGTCTAAATGAACACTCACCGACTACCTTATTACTCGATTATCTGATTGTCTAAATGACCAACTTTCCGACTACCAGTGTCCGATTATCCGAATGACTGACTGTCCGACTGTCTAGACCAACTTACCGACTACCAATGTCAGATTATCCGAATGACCGACTTTCCGACTGCCCGATTATCCAATTGTCTGACTGTTTGACTGTCTACATTACCGACTTTTCAACTGAACGAAGTATAAAGAAGGAAATTTTGATGAATATACTTGTTTTCAGGTGCACAGGGTCTAAAAACGCTGTTTTACTCGGATATCTGGCCGTGTTTGTGTATCAGGAGCATAAACGACAATTCGTCAGTATCGAATGTTGAGAAATTTGACGTATGTTGAGAAATTTGCCGAGACGACAAACTTATGTACATCTCGGCATTTGTTTGTTTTCGACAATTTTTTAACAAGAACCCTTAAAAATTAACTGTTTGGATTTTCTAAAAATTGTCCAAGATGATATTGATAGTCACACTTTGCTTAAATATAGCTTTAAAGAATCAATAAAGCTCATCCTATCCACAAAAATCTTGCAAATCAGCCTGCCAGTAACAGTAATTTCTCAAAATCGGTTCATAACTCAAATCAGTACGGTGAATTTCATATATGAGTTAATAACGGTTTGAAAGTAATTAGGAAAAATTGGGGGAAACTGTAGCTGCAAAGCACATTCTTGGAAACTTTACTCTGATGCGTAGCGGGTGGTTGAACCGGTTGGACTGGGACAATAAATAATTCGGCCCGGAAGTTTTATTACCAACCTTAACACAGGTTTTTTTAGTGACCCAACGACCCTTCCTATCGTCGCAAGATCGCGTTGTCTCTGAAAAAAAAACAATCAAAATACCTACTTATTAAAAATGTACCCAATGGTCAATGGTGTACCTCAGTCCTACACCCCCGAGTGTCGTCAGGTTTGCCAGAATCGGAATTACCTACACAAATTGCGGGGTTTGCCAACACTTTTTGAGGGTAATTATCGTGGGTTTGCCAACACTTTTTGAGGGTAATTATCGTGGGTTAGCCAAATCGTTTTTCGAGTCTAGGGCAGTTTTTTAAAAATTCTAGTCAAGGAAAATAAGATCATGATTTTAAAAAGCTAAGCCATGAGTACTCCTAAAAACTAACCATAACTTTCCTTTTAAAGTTCGCTAGAACCACTATAAAGTCATGCAAGTTTCCCCACTGAAACACATTTCACTGCTTGATTCAGGATTTTCACTTATTTGCACAACTTTTCTCCGCTGTTACACAATGATGTTTCCAAGTTCTTACATTTAAAAATTTCTCTGATGAACTCGAAACCTTGGCCAATAATATTCCGAAAATTCTCTCTGGATACATTTAATGGTGTATCTGTTCCTTTTACAGGTATTTTCTTACATATTACAGCTTTAATTTATTTCACTTTCAGAAATCTAGCGGCGTTTGGTACATGTTCAGATTTTCATAATGCTTCATGCTGTAAATTTGTTTTAAAACTTCCCTTATAACTTTAATGTCTCCTGTTTGGTACAGTACAGTACACGTGACTGATGACTTTTAAGTTGGAT
>CM040182.1:1393366-1503366 GCA_022606455.1 Callitettix versicolor
ATCATTGAATATAGGCTAAACGTACTAGAAGTACAGACACCGTTATAAAAAGCGTGCTCGATAATAGCGGCTAAAGTCCAAGTAATTGAACTCTCTGCCGCTACGAACGCTGCAAAGGCAGGGAATGGAGACTTTTTGAGGATATAGAAAGTATTATCTATTTAACTGTAATCGAACACACTGCCGTAGGATGCCACCAGCAGCGAGCGCTCACAAAACTCTCATAAGGGTTATCATTCTAGTACGTTTATATGCAATGGCAGCACGTTGAAAATGAAATGAATAACAAGAGCCCTTACAACGTCTACTAGTATAACGTATATTCATGGAACGTTATAATGTACTCTGTGTTAATATATGAAAGGCTTAGGGGAAGAACACGATAACAACCAATCCACAAATTTTACATGAGAGCAAAAATAAAGTTTGTAGCAATATTTATTTCTAATATTTTTACCTCAAAAACTGGTTAAAAATGCTTTTACTATATTTAAATGTGAATTTCAAATTTAAAGTATTGCCTTGTAGTATACATAAACAAACAATAAATCCAAATTCACTAAGAAAGAACATGATAACTCCAGACGTTATTAAGTTATTCCTCTTAAATTTGAGAGATTTTGAAAAAATAAAACCACAGACATAAAAAAAACTCATTGTAATAGTAAAAAAAGTATTTAAAATATAAATATAGTACATGAATATATACCTGTGATGTCTTCATAGTACCCAAGGACATGATAGTCTTTTTGTTGTCCTATCTAAATAGGTTGCTGCTTTCTGCTGGCAAAATCTGTCAAATTATTGACATACACATATTTTTTCATGTGAGATCGGAAATTTAAATGTACTTTTAATCCTAACTCAAAAAAGTAATTCTATCACATTGAACCATCTTGAAAAAGCAATCTAGAAAATAGGAAGTCGCTAACGCAAGATAATTTTCAATATGTACCATAAAAATACAGAGGCCTAATAATTAATTTATTACGAAATTTTGTGCTGAAATTATTATTACAATAGTAATAATAATTAAGTAATAACTTAATTAACTAAGTTATTAATTAAATAACTTGTTGTATGTTACACTATCCCATAGACATTAACAGGTAAGTTGAATTCACCCTCTGGTAAGTCCTCTCTAACACTTCTTGCAACGTCTTTGACTTCTTTGGATGACCTCTTTTTTATTTTTTTTCTCCTTAAGTGGTTTCAATATTACTTTTTTATTCCAATGGCCATTAAATGATTGTGACATATTACTACTGAAAGTGGCTCTCACAGCTTCTACAGCAAGAACTAATTGTCAAGTTGTTCCCCAGTCTCTTGGATTTATCAAGTTATTCCCCTGAGTACTTTATTTTCTTTCTTAAATATCTTTAGAATTATCATGTTAATCCACTAAATATTTAGTCAAAATTTAGACCTCAATTCTACCAACATAAATTATTAAGAAACTTAAAAACGAAAAAAATGGAGTTATCATGTTCATCCCCAGGGCCCTTCATATACAAAACGCTCTCGTCCATGTTAATCGGAACAGCGAAGCTATGTACATCCAGCGTTAGGATACGTTACTGCATCAGCGCATTGAGCATACTCTCCTTCTCTAGCTAACCGCCAATGCACCAATTGGCAACACCGATGCAACAAATCGGAATATAAAGTACATTGCGCTATCTGTTCTAAATATGGACTATAATCCCAGTTAACTCTCCAATACCTGTATGAAAAGATTTCGCTTACCTGTTTGATCATCAGGGGCAGCGTCCACTCGGCCCACGAGAGCGATGGCAGCTAGAGTCGCGACATACACACGCAGTCCTATCGCAGACATCACAATTTCCTGGTCAAAGTCATTCCAAGTCCTTTCGCATTCCTAATTAAAAACACATGCAAATTATATGTTTCATAGTATTAGTAATGTGAACCGGGAATAGTAGTAAGTTCCCAATATGTGAGAACTCATAAAAAAATTTAATATTTTCAAGCTGAATTAATTTGTGTGTTCTGCAAATGTAACATAACCGCAATAAAAAAAAAAATAGTAGAAACTTATAAATCACTAGCTGAATATACAGATGCTTCGCAACGGTATTTTAAATTAAAAATTTGGAAGTCTATATATTCAGTTTTAACATAAATGATACAAAGAAATCCAATAAACATCTCCTTGTGCCTACGTTTTTCATGGTGTTTCTATAAGACGCAGTTATATTTAAGTAAAATAAAAATGTTCCTAACGATATCTGTCCTTCTTTTACCAGCTACACCCTTTTTTTATTTATGCTTCTTTTACCAGCTACGCCTTTTATTTACGATTCTTCTTCTACCAGCTACGCCTTCTTTTATCTACGCTGCTCAGCTACTCCTTTTATTTACACTTCTTTTATCAGTTACGCCTTCATTTAACTACAGTTCTTTTTTCTGCGCTTCTTTTACCAGCTGCGCCTTTTATTTACGCTTCTTTTATCAGTTACGCCTTCATTTAACTACAGTTCTTTTTTCTGCGCTTCTTTTACCAGCTGCGCCTTTTATTTACGCTTCTTTTATCAGTTACGCCTTCATTTAACTACAGTTCTTTTTTCTGCGCTTCTTTTACCAGCTGCGCCTTTTATTTACGCTTCTTTTATCAGTTACGCCTTCATTTAACTACAGTTCTTTTTTCTGCGCTTCTTTTACCACCTGCGCCTTTTATTTACGCTTCTTTTATCAGTTACGCCTTCATTTAACTACAGTTCTTTTTCTGCGCTTCTTTTACCAGCTGCGCCTTTTATTTACGCTTCTTTTATCAGTTACGCCTTCATTTAACTACAGTTCTTTTTCTGCGCTTCTTTTACCAGCTGCGCCTTTTATTTACGCTTCTTTTATCAGTTACGCCTTCATTTAACTACAGTTCTTTTTCTGCGCTTCTTTTACCAGCTGCGCCTTTTATTTACGCTTCTTTTATCAGTTACGCCTTCATTTAACTACAGTTCTTTTTCTGCGCTTCTTTTACCAGCTGCGCCTTTTATTTACGCTTCTTTTATCAGTTACGCCTTCATTTAACTACAGTTCTTTTTCTGCGCTTCTTTTACCAGCTGCGCCTTTTATTTACGCTTCTTTTATCAGTTACGCCTTCATTTAACTACAGTTCTTTTTTCTGCGCTTCTTTTACCAGATGCGCCTTTTATTTACGCTTCTTTTATCAGTTACGCCTTCATTTAACTACAGTTCTTTTTTCTGCGCTTCTTTTACCAGCTGCGCCTTTTATTTACGCTTCTTTTTATCAGTTACGCTTTCATTTAACTACAGTTCTTTTTTCTGCGCTTCTTTTACCAGATACGCCTTTTATTTACGCTTATTTTATCAGTTACGCCTTCATTTAACTACAGTTCTCTTTTCTGCGCTTCTTTTACCAGCTACGCCTTTTATTTACGCTTCTTTTATCAGTTACGCCTTTTATTTACACTTCTTTTATCTATGCTTTTCTTACCAGCTGTCCGATATTTTGCTTCTTTACTAAATAATTTATTTCTGTAGAACGGCTGAATTAATTGAAATAGAATTTTTGGCTTAATAGATCATTAACATAAAGTCAAAGTTTTAACAAAATAATAAACTTGTGCAAAAAATCCATTTCAAAATTTTGGCTACTTAAAAATTGTTGATGTTACTACTCGGTAACAAACGTGTTTACAAAGTCTGAAGAGTAAAATTTTGTAACTCGTTTAATTCCCTATCGAACCGTATCATAACTATTGAACATTCGCATTTAGTGTACATTGCTGAAAGCGGTATTCATTCCAGCCATTATGACTTGTTTTGTGATGTTGCTAGCATTGCACCGTTACGGTTTCGCCATCGATTCAAAATTAAATAATTACCCACTTTAACTCTTTGGAGTGGAATTTTGAAAAACAATTTTTTTAGCAGCTACAGAGCATTGTTAGTTAAGTCCTCAGCCAACTTCCTTTTAAGCAACAATTCTGGATTTTCTCTTAAGCTGGAATAACCAGGTTGTCAGGATAACTGGAGCACGCCACGTACTGGTCATGTGACAGTCACTCCTGAGACCGACATCAGCCACTTTCAAACTCTGCTGTATGACCTTATTATTGGTCATGACATAGCCAGTGTTGCCAATTAACTCTCACAGTTCTCCCCTTTTATGAGAGGGGAAGAAATAATTCCACCTTTTTAACCTGATAATGTAAGGAAATTCTTCTTAAACCCATAAACAAATTTCGTTAAAATGATCAAGTTATTTGCATGTAACTACAAGAACTCAGATATATACATTGATTTTACGTTATTATGCAGTACTCTATTAACAATAAATATATGGAATAACCTATATAGTTTTTGTTTATTTTACAAAACTTTCTCTCTTAGAGCTGACAGATCAATGGTGCACATTTCACTTGCATGTTGCCATGACTAATTTGTTGTACAATAGAATATCGATTATTTTGAGACCAAACATCGATATTTCAAACAACATCGATGATTTTGAAACAAGGCAT
The DNA here is from genome assembly GCA_022606455.1 of Callitettix versicolor. Lineage (NCBI taxonomy): Eukaryota > Metazoa > Arthropoda > Insecta > Hemiptera > Cercopidae > Callitettix > Callitettix versicolor. Next base: position 1,397,872 of record CM040182.1, read on the forward strand.
TTTCCTACTCATTTTTCATCAAAGCTGACTGTTTTCTATTCTATAACTATCGGATTATCCATTATTATTGAATGAAAAACACTCTTAATAGGTAATAACCTTTTAGAATTCCCAAAATGGTCGAAATTTCCCTCAGACCTCTAAATTTCCCTTAATTTAGGCATAATACATCTTACGGGGAAACTACAGAAGTTTGAACTGAAAGTGGTAGTCCGATGGGATCAGAGGAATTCGTGGTATGGAAACAATTTCTCCGTGACCGACAAATGTAATAATCGTGGCTTCGATGACGCGCGCACGCGTACGTGTGTGTGTGTGTGTGTGTGCGTGCGCGCGCGCCATTACACAGTTTTGGATGGTTCATGTTTTTATGTGACTGAAAATGAAGTTTCTACATCACATAAAAGAATAGGGGCAGAATTAACTGTTTCATCTTCCAATACCCAATGTCCACCCAACAGACCACGTGATAGCGTATTAGCGTGTTTACTTTTGAAAGCTTTAACATCTACATCTGTATTTAATTTTGAAATTGTTACAAGCATTTAGTTGAATTTAAATCCCATCTTTCTGCATCCATTTAGGAATCAAGAAACACTTTCTCGCCAATATTAAACGTCAGCGTGCTCAACAAGGATCGACAGATTGTTTTGGCTGTTACAAATATCAACCCCTTTTTCAACCCCTTAGGGGTACAGTTTTTGGAAACGATCTCTAAGTACCCACTTACTACTGAAGAATAAATTTAATGACCATTTTCAGCTTCCAAGACCCCACTGTTAAAGGGATAATTTATAACGGGTTTGGGTTTATAGATTCAAACCCTTATTTCAACCCTTTAGTTTTGAATTTTTTCTTTGCAATTACCTAGGACCCAAGAGGATCGTTTACAACAAATTTTAACGCTCGCGATTAAAATCTTAAAACTCACCCATTTTAACCCTTGGGGTTAGAATTTTGTAAAACCTTTTCTTTGTACACCTCCACAGCCTAAGATAAATATGTGTACTAAAGAGTTTTTTCCACTGAATCTATCAATATATATATATATATATATATATATATATATATATATATATATATATATATATAGGCCTATATATATATATGAAATAATGTACATCACGATGACATGTAATTTTTATTTTTACCATTTATTGTATCACCGTTGGACATTAGAGCTGTAATTTTTATTTTTAGCGATGATCCATTGGAAAATGAACTATTGAAACAGCCATCATGGTAAGAACTCAGTTTGAAATGAGCTCCTATCCTGATCTGTAAATCACTTTTTGTGTAATCGTTAAATGTGTGTGTGTGTGTGTGTGTGTGTGTGTGTGTGTGTGTGTGTGTGTGTGTGTGTGTGTGTGTGTGTGTGTGTGTGTGTGTGTGTGTGTGTGTGTGTGTGTGTGTGTGTGTGTGTGTGTGTGTGTGTGTGTGTGTGTGTGTGTGTGTGTGTGTGTGTGTGTGTGTGTGTGTGTGTGTGTGTGTGTGTGTGTGTGTGTGTGTGTGTGTGTGTGTGTGTGTGTGTGTGTGTGTGTGTGTGTGTGTTGTGTGTGTGTGTGTGTGTGTGTGTGTGTGTGTGTGTGTGTGTGTGTGTGTGTGTGTGTGTGTGTGTGTGTGTGTGTGTGTGTGTGTGTGTGTGTGTGTGTGTGTGTGTGTGTGTGTGTGTGTGTGTGTGTGTGTGTGTGTGTGTGTGTGTGTGTGTGTGTGTGTGTGTGTGTGTGTGTGTGTGTGTGTGTGTGTGTGTGTGTGTGTGTGTGTGTGTGTGTGTGTGTGTGTGTGTGTGTGTGTGTGTGTGTGTGTGTGTGTGTGTGTGTGTGTGTGTGTGTGTGTGTGTGTGTGTGTCTGTGTGTGTGAGTGTTTGTGTGTGTGTGTGTGTGTGTGTGTGTGTGTGTGTGTGTGTGTGTGTGTGTGTGTGTGTGTGTGTGTGTGTGTGTGTGTGTGTGTGTGTGTGTGTGTGTGTGTCTGTGTGTGTGCGCGTGCGTGCGTGCGTGCGTGTGTGTCTCTCTGTCTGTCTGTGTGTGTGTGTGCGCGCGCGTGTGTGTGTGTGTGTGTGTGTGTGTGTGTGTGTGTGTGTGTGTGTGTGCACAAAAATCGATTTTGGTAATATCTTGGACAAGTTCATTTACCAGAGAAATCCGTTCAGTTTCAATATGGAGGCCATTGCAAATCTTCAGCAATTCGTAACCTTTTAGTCTTAAATATTTCTGAAAATCTGATTTCACCGTCGTAATCGGCTTACAGATCCGCATAGATTAGCATTTTGTGTCTTCAAAATCTGTTTTCATTTGACGGCGGTCAGGTTCATTTTTATATTTGCAACGCAATTTGAAAGTTTAAAATGCTAACAGGTGCAGAAATCAGGGTTTTAAAAAGAGGGCAAGATAAAAAAATACTTTTAAAAATTTGCTTCCGTCACGTCAGCGATTCAGCTGCGTGCCACGATTGTTAAGCCTAGGCACAGTTTAACTAGCTCTGTGTTTCAGTTAAGTTTCACATTGGGCACTTGATAAGCGTCGTGTGTTGTTCTGTATTTATTTACAAATGCTGACAAACGTCCGATTAAAAGACAACAGGACTTGGAAGTTTTAGTTCTGTATTTTGTTTGCTCAGGGTATATGATTCCTCTTTTTAATATCCTAACATAGGCCTAGGCTTCTATTCTTATGATCTAGTTTTTAAGTAGAGGATAATAAAAATACAGTACTTGGGGGGGGGGGTCGACAATACGTGCAAGTCGTAGGGAAGAGGTAGTGCTTACCCGTTTTTGTATTGTTAACGCGTGAATTTCTGACGGGTCGCGGGGACCCACCTGAATGCAAATTTTGTAGAGAAACCGTCACAGTATCTTGAAGCCAACAAGCATCTTTTGTTCGATTGTGATGGTTTTCATAATATGCAGTGTTATGTGGTTTGAGCAATTGTTTACAGACGGTGTTGGTAGATTCCTCGGCCATTGACCGCACTATAAAATTCTTTCATCGTCTGGATTTGTTTAATAAAATTTAATTAATATTATATTGTTGCAGGGCCTCTATACAGCCCTGACTCGCTGCTCGCTGTAATCCAGCGTATTTATTTAACGGACATCGTTAATAACGAATTACTGAAAACAACGGACTATTGGAAAGAAAGAAAAATGACAGTAAATTAGTACTTAAAGTGATTACAGTACCAATACAACCACTTCCATTTTAATAATTGAGTTTAAAATTGAATTATTATTGAAATAAAACATCATAACAAACTGATAAACTCTTGAGGTTACCGTGAACAAACATTTAAACTTCTCTATGTACACTACCGTATGCAGTAGTGTTTTGTGGAAGCATCTGTCAAAACAAAACGCTTTCGTCCGCATTGTAAACTTGATTCGGACTTAAATCTAAATTACGAGGGTTGATCAAATATAAACGAGACTGACTTTCTAAAAACTTTTCCGTTGGACATTGAACTCTAAAGGGTGGGGTTTCAGGTAGCCTGGGAGGTTTGGGACGGGCGTAGATGGGCAACATTCCCGTTCGGACCCTTCAGTATAAAACTATACAATGAGTGAGAGTGAAGTGCACGTTTCCGTGGAGCAGAGAATTATTATTAAGTTTTTGGCCAAGGAGGGGGTCAATCCGACTGAAATCTTTCGTAGATTGACGGCTCAATACGGGGACAGGACCCTATTATCAACGACGCACAATAAATGCACAATATTATTGCGATGTTTTAGAGGCCGCAAAACAGTCTTTTCGTAGGAAAAGGAAATCTAAACCGGCCAGAAACGTCATTCTTCTTCACGATAATGCCCGACCACATTCGGCGAACGCTACGAGGCTTAAACTCGATCAAATTGGCTGGGAACCAATGAAACATCCCCTATACAGTCCAGACTTATCACCCTGCGACTATCACCTGTTTAGGCCACTCAAAGAGGCGCTTGGAGGCCAGCGTTTCGAAGACGATTCTGCGGTGGAGACCTTCGTGCTCCAATGGCTCAATGAACGCCCGAGAACTTTTTACGAAGATGGAATTAAAAAACTTCCAATCCGGTGGGAAAAATGTGTTACTCGTGCGGGAGACTATGTAGAAAAATAAGTTGTATCAAGAATAATTTGTAAGTAAGCAATAATTTTTTTAAAAAATCAGTCTCGTTTATATTTGATCAACCCTCGTATTACTGTTTCTTTAAACTTTTGTAAGAACGGAGCACAACAGTAACATCGCACGATAGTATTTAATAAGAAATAGACAGAAAACAAATTCTATACATTTCTCAAACATATCGAACTACCCGTCACTGGTTTGTCATCTGTCATTTTTTTAAATAAAAATCTCTGCTTTCTCACGCATTGTGTCTCTAAACTGGTGTAAAAACTAAGAAAATAGCGCTTCTTCGATCTCCGGAAACTCGCCGAATTTCATTGTCTGTCGTTTACTTGATACACACTCGGAGTTGTTCACGTACGATTCTAAGTTTTCATTAATTTTTTGTAAAGAACAAATCAGATTATAGCGAGAATACTGTATTTGTTTATTATTTTTTTAAAAATTATGTTCAAGTTTAAGTTATTTTTGTTATTATTGTACGGACAACTTAAAACTTAAAATAAATTATTATATTTTATTGTGTTTTTAAGGTATATTATCGTTCATTAGTTTTAGGTAAATATTTATAGCTGTTATTAAATTTTGTGTTATTTATTTTTATTATTTTTTTTCTCTATATTTTCTCTATATTTCTTCTCTAATTTTTTTTATTTTTGTTGTTTTTTTAATTTCAATTTCGCCCTACGGCGATGATAATCTTTATCGTTTTTCACCAGGGAAAAGTGTTTTAAAGTTTTTTTAAGTTTATCACTTAAGGGCTGGTAACACTATTGAAACGTTGTGCATTGTTCTTCGAACTCAAATGATGACAAATATACTAATAAAAAAAATCGCGGCACTCAGCTGTATCGCTGACGTGATGGAATCGAATTTCGAACAGTAGTAAGACAATTACACTTTCTTGGGAATCCTTTTCACCAACATAATCATCATTAAAATCTGCACAAATTGGCGATTCAATTACGTTGAAAATACAGTAGAGTCTTGATTAACCGTTATTCTTGGGACCGTTGGGGTGACGGATGACAGAATAGACGGATAAAAGAAATAGACCACCCGTACTTCCAGTGATCGCTAAAATAACATACCCCTGTTTATAGCATAGAATGTGTTATTATTATTATTTTGGAAAATATTGTAAAACTCTTAAAATTTATATTTATCTGTAATTATGTAGTATACAAATTTTACATACATTTCTGTATTTTTTTTTTTTTTTTTTTTTTTTTTTTTTTTTTTTTGGTGTTTAACGTCCGACTATTGTGCACACTTGGGCTAATGCAGACGGTGGGATGATTTATAGCGTATGAAAATGCCAAGCCCTGGCCGGGAATCGAACCCGGATCCTCGGGGTGAAAGCCTAGTACGCTATCCACTAGACCACCGAGGCGGCTTCTGTAATGCACTAAATTATCCTTACTTAACATTTTGACAAACAAGAGTACTCGCGTCACTGTTACGTGATCGACTTACACGCTGAGTGGTATTATCGTAAATAGTGTCAGAGTGTTTATCTTTAAATAGAAACATTCGTGATGTCATTCAAAATTCGTTGACACTACTCGAAGTGTTTCTATTGATTTCACTGGATGATAGGATTGTTTACTTTTCGATTATCAACGTTTGTTTAGGGAAGCAATTAGTGTCAGCTGTCTTCGCCTATGCTGTAAATAAGACGAGTCCAGTTACACTGTTTTGTTTTGTCTAGAACAGGGGTCTCCAAACTACGGCCCGAGGGCCACATCCGGCCCGCGGAGAGCTAGCATACTTGAAAACTCCTTTTAGAGAACATATTTTTTATAGCAAATTAAATTTAGTTTACTGAAGCATTCTAATTTTATGTTGAATAATTATTAATATGACATCTACATTGATATGGTCATGGGCTAACTACTCATAACATTGTTGTAGGCTTATTGTTTTTGTGATAAGTTGGATAAAGAAACACAGAATTGTAATGAGTAAAGACTAATCTAGAAATTACAGATAATGACAGGAAAATTAATAATATGCAGTGTTGCCGTTTTGCGGACTTTAGTCCGATTTGCAGCCTTTTTTAAACGTTGCGTACTTTTTCGGACTTTTTTTTCATCAGTGGACTATTTCACTTTTTACCACCGGCAACAATGATAATATGGTTTTGGCCCTCGGAACTTACTGGAGTAATCAGTATGGCCCTAAGGCTGGAAAGTTTGGAGACCCCTGGTCTAGAAGGTAACTTTTATTATTTATTATAAATTATTCAGTATGGTGGACTGTCTAAAAATACCAGGTAACAATTTACCTGACGGTTAAAAGAGTGACGATTAATCGAGACTATTTTACAATTTAGTTGAAAGTTAAACAAGTTTCTCTCAAAAACGAACAACGAATAAACGGGCTGACAGATAAGCCCTTTTGGTACCAATTTACGCAACACCCCTCCGTTACACTCTTAACTAATTGATTTTGCTACATAAATAAAAAAAACTTAAAATACTACTTTTACTATTTACGGTTACAATTATCAAAATTATTTCATAAGATTTTATACATATATTAAGAAAATATGTGAAACCTAATGTGTCAGTCGGATCGTTCTATCAGACCGATTCGCTTACTTTTTTATTTTTTTAACTACAGATATTTATTTTATATTTATTATTTATTTATATTTATTTATTTATTTACAGATATTTATTATTATATATATTTTTTATTTTTTTTTGTTTTTTAACTACAGATATTTACGCCCAGATATGTTATCAGGTAATACGACTATCATTTCTCCCTGGAGAAGATTTGATTTGATCAGATAGTGAAACATACGTTCACTAATAGAGAACGTTCATTAGGTTCGCCTTTGAATGCAGCAACGTTTTACTTCGGTAAAAACGTGTATTTTTACGCAGATTTTCTACAGGTCAGACTCTCGTTAGTTCTTAATAACTAGGAGTTCAAAAAGAGTGGACCTCGTAGTATATTCGTATTAATACACAGAGCGCTCCACGACAGCGCTAGTAGCATTTTCCTCTATTTAACCGGTAACCGTAATATTTACGAAAAATGTTGTTGAACCATCTTTACTGGAAATTCGATGCTCTTTTCCCGTGAGACGGTCAGAACTACGATAGGTTTTGCCGTTCAGCCAGTATTACAGGAAACAGCCAGCAACTACACTCTCAACGTTGAATCAGAGCCCGCCATATTGAAACGGAAATGAATGGAGAAAAATTGACACGTACTTACTTCGGGCTTTATACAAGGTATCTTCGTACCAAATTTCAAAATAATCAGCCAATGCGTTTGATTAAAATTACATGCACTCGTCATGGTTGGATCAGAGGCCGCCATCTTCGTTATGAAACAGAAGTAGGAAAAAATGTTACGCATACGCCATTTTGGCTTTATACAAGATATCTTCGTATAAAAGTTCAAAACGATCGGCTAAAACATTCGGCTAAAACTGCGTACACTCCTTAATGTAAATCGGAACCGCCATCTTCAAACGAAAATTAATGGACAAAGTCATGCATGTACAACTTTCGGGCTTTATACAAAATTTCGAAACAATCTGTCAATGAGTTCGGCCAAAACCGCTTACACTCGTTATCGTTTAATCATAGGCCCCCATTTTTGAAACAGAAGGAAACGGAGGAAATTCTTATACACACGTCATTTGGAGTTTATAGCCTACAAGGTACCTTCGTATTAAATTTCAAAAGAATCTGTTAATGCTTTTGGCTAAAATTGCGTACACGCGTTAATGTAAATTAAGAGGCCACTATCTTGAAACGGAAGTGAATGGGAAAGCTTTACACATTCGTCGTTCGGACTTTATACAGGGTATCTTTCGTATCAAATTTCAAAAGAATCTGTTAATGCTTTTGGCAAAAATTGCGTACACGCGTTAGTGTAAATTAAGAGGCCACTATCTTGAAACGGAAGTGAATGGGAAAGCTTTACACATTCGTCGTTCGGACTTTATACAGGGTATCTTTCGTATTAAATTTCAAAAGAATCTGTTAATGCTTTTGGCAAAAATTGCGTACACGCGTTAATGAAAATTAAGAGGCCACTATCTTGAAACGGAAGTGAATGGGAAAGCTTTACACATTCGTCGTTCGGACTTTATACAGGGTATCTTTCGTATCAAATTTCAAAAGAATCTGTTAATGCTTTTGGCAAAAATTGCGTACACGCGTTAATGTAAATTAAGAGGCCACTATCTTGAAACGGAAGTGAATGGGAAAGCTTTACACATTTCGTCGTTCGGACTTTATACAGGGTATCTTTCGTATTAAATTTCAAAAGAATCTGTTAATGCTTTTGGCAAAAATTGCGTACACGCGTTAATGTAAATTAAGAGGCCACTATCTTGAAACGGAAGTGAATGGGAAAGCTTTACACATTCGTCGTTCGGACTTTATACAGGGTATCTTTCGTATCAAATTTCAAAAGAATCTGTTAATGCTTTTGGCAAAAATTGCGTACACGCGTTAATGTAAATTAAGAGGCCACTATCTTGAAACGGAAGTGAATGGGAAAGCTTTACACATTTCGTCGTTCGGACTTTATACAGGGTATCTTTCGTATCAAATTTCAAAAGAATCTGTTAGTGCTTTTGGCAAAAATTGCGTACACGCGTTAATGTAAATTAAGAGGCCACTATCTTGAAACGGAAGTGAATGGGAAAGCTTTACACATTCGTCGTTCGGACTTTATACAGGGTATCTTTCGTATCAAATTTCAAAAGAATCTGTTAATGCTTTTGGCTAAAATTGCGTACACGCGTTAATGTAAATTAAGAGGCCACTATCTTGAAACGGAAGTGAATGGGAAAGCTTTACATATTCGTCGTTCAGACTTTATAGAGGGTATCTTTCGTATCAAATTTCAAAAGAATCTGTTAATGCTTTTGGCTAAATTTGCGTACACGCGTTAATGTAAATTAAGAGGCCACTATCTTGAAACGGAAGTGAATGGGAAAGCTTTACACATTCGTCGTTCGGACTTTATACAGGGTATCTTTCGTATCAAATTTCAAAACATTCGATGGCGTTTGGCCAAAACTGCGTAACAAACACACAAACTAAATAGTGAACGGTCGTTTTGAAACAGAGACTTCGCTTCTCTCGGTGAATAATTCAGTAATTACAACTGAGTTTGAATTAATTACAAATTATATATTTGTCTTTTTATGACTCAAGTATTTATATTTTTTAAATCCCTTTTAACAAACCTATTTATTTTTGTTAAAACAATTGTATCTGCACTTTGTTCATTCGTGTACCTCATTTACTCCACTGTAATATCGCGTTACGCAGCTGCCTCGCCGATGTGATGGAAGCGAATTTCAAAAAGTATCAAATAACTTCAGTTAAATGTAATATGCGAATATTTGGAATTTTTATTAAAAAAATTAAGATAGACTTTTTAATATCTGGTTTCACCACCTTCATCAGCGTTAAAATCAACATAAACTATTATTTAGAATTTTTCTATACAGGCTACCCTTAAAATTTCAAATGGTAATTTATGTATATTTTAACTCTCTAGTTAACCTCTTTAGGCTAATGAGTGAAATGAGATTTACAAAAAAGTATAAAATAAGAAAGTAAAGACTTTGAATTGCCGGATGGGTTTCACTGGGTAACGAGACTCGTCCAAACGATTACAAAATCAATTTTTGCGCCAAGTTTGAATCACATCAACAGCCCAAAACCAAACCTACTTACTTAAATATGTTCCGATAGGTTTCACTGGGTAACGAGACTCGTCCAAACGATTACAAAATCAATTTTTGCGCCAAGTTTGAATCACATCAACAGCCCAAAACCAAACCTACTTACTTAAATATGTTCCGATGGGTTTCACTGGGTAACGAGACTCGTCCAAACGATTACAAAATCAATTTTTGCGCCAAGTTTGAATCACATCAACAGCCCAAAACCAAACCTACTTACTTAAATATGTTCCTACTTTTGTTAATCGTAAAAAAAGAAACTTGTAAAGGTTGCGACAAATGGGGGAGACCCACATGAATCAGTTCTACCTCACATCCTGTTTGTTAGCTCGCGTTACGTCAATGTTACAAGCGAAAAAAAGAAAGTGACTTCTGACAATGGCAATAGAGAACAGCGAGGAGAAAGCGTAGCCTAGGCATATGCTCAAAATGACTCATGGCAAAGTGAGAGATATCATGAGCCATTGAGCCGGGAACCTGTCACTGCACTGTGTTCACAAACTTTTTATACACACAGTAATGGTTGTTATAAACTGCTTTCGTATAATAAAATATCAAAACTAGGCTTGCAGCAAACATTATGTTTTTAAAATAGTTTCTTAATGGCCGGGTGTTCGTGATAATATTACTTTTGTATTCGAACATCTGAAATCATTTGTATACCGTGTATAGAAACAATACATGTATTGTTTTCCGTGTATACAAATTATGCCAAATGTCCGAATAAACAATAAGAATAACAGCAAATAGCTACTGTATATAGACTATATAGACCTGAAGGCTTTACAAACGTTCGGGAACGAAACTGAATGACTCACTTATAGTTCGGTCATATGTCGTAATCATTTTTTGTCCACAATTTCAATTTTTAAACGTTTATTTTGTTTAGAAAAATACTAAGATTTACGTAATTTTAGGTTTTTTTTAAAATCTGCTATAACGATCAAATTCGACTTACATGTAGCCCTTAAGTACCCCCAGGGCAAAAAACTCGTTTCAGGAGTCATCGTTAAAAAACAGGAACACTTAATTTCTCAAAAATAGTTAAAATTTTTGAGTATGTTCGATGATTTATATCAACCTTAAACTATCTTTGCTGTATGTTTAAAAGGAAAAAATATAAACAAAATGTAAAAAGCTGAACACATTCACACATACAAGACTTTACAAATAGCGGAGCAATCTGTACCGTTAATCTTATAGGAAATATTCAATATGAACAACAGGATTCACGGACTTTTAAGTGACGATACTAAATTTGAAATGAAAGAAAATTTATCAATTGATATCAACCGGATTTGGGGAGCAGTTGTTTAAAAAAACATTGATTGTTTGGGTTTGCTTATTGCATTTACTTTAGCCATTTGAAATAATAGGCTTTTCTACCTGTATATCTCAGAATACAAGAACGTTTAAGCGTCTTTTTACACAATTTTATGTTTTCTACACAAAGGGCTACAGTTTGAATGCCTTGCAGTATGCGTGTGTGCCTTGCGTATACTGTGTGTAAGGAATTTCCAATTTCGTAAAATTTACTCGCTGGACAGAAATAAATTTACGTATTAACTCGCGCGTCTTGACTTTCTGTAATGCATCCCCAAAATGAACTACGTAGTAGTATTATAAATTTCCTATAATGTAATTTTAGTTTTATTTTTTAAATAAATTTTCTAGATTATAAATTTTCGTACAAAGTATGGCTATGATTTTTTTACGTACACTTTATGAATCTCCGACATTTAATCATTTTTTTATAGAATGTGCCGATCACCGAAGTTTAACGAACTGTATCTGGGTTACAATTTTTCGAAATATACCTATTTCAATTAACTTTAAACGCCTGACTAGCGCCCGACTAGCGCCTGACTAGCGCCCGACTAGCGCCTGACTAGCGCACGACTAGCGCCTGACTAGCGCCTGACTAGCGCCTGACTAGCGCACGACTAGCGCCCGACTAGCGCCTGACTAGCGCCCGACTAGCGCCTGACTAGCGCCCGACTAGCGCCTGACTAGCGCACGACTAGCGCCTGACTAGCGCCCGACTAGCGCCTGACTAGCGCACGACTAGCGCCTGACTAGCGCCCGACTAGCGCCTGACTAGCGCCCGACTAGCGCCTGACTAGCGCACGACTAGCGCCTGACTAGCGCACGACTAGCGCCTGACTAGCGCACGACTTTGCACAAAAATTCCGACACTTACTTGCATTTTGTCAGGGTAACAACAATGTTCCACGGAACATTTTACGTTGGCCAAAATTAATACAAAAATTTACTCGTAATTGTCTAGGCCAGGGGTCTCCAAACTACGGCCCGAGGGCCACATCCGGCACGCGGACAGATTTTGTCCGGCCCGCGGAGAGCTAGCATACTTGAAACTCCTTTTAGAGAACATATTTTTTATAGCAAATTAAATTTAGTTTACTGAAGTATTCTAATTTTATGTTGAATAATTTTTAATATGACATCTAGATTGATATGGTCATGGGCTAACTACTCATAACATTGTTGTAGGCTTATTGTTATTGTTTTTGTGATAAGTTGGATAAAGAAACACAGAATTGTAATGAGTAAAGACATGTATAATATGCAGAAAATTTAACTTCAGTATATAATAACTAACAAATTATTGAAATGAATCCGTTGCGTACTTTTTCGGACTTTTTTTCATCAGTGGATTATTTCACTTTTTACCACCGGCAACAATGATAATATGGTTTTGGCCCTCGGAACTTACTGGAGTAATCAGTATGGCCCTAAGGCTGGAAAGTTTGGAGACCCCTGCACTAGACCAATATTTTAGGAACATATATTTTTAAAATTTTATTGGTATGCTTGTTTATTTTTTTTTTTAGCTTATACCTCATATTCAACTTCTAAATTATACCTTTATGCTCTCTATCTATGGGCGCTTTGATAAACTTACCTATTAACTATTGTGTAGTGTGCGTATATACATAAAAGAACTTACACAATGATACAGTGGAGAATATAAGAACTTCAGCTATTCCTACAGAAAAATAAATACAATACAGGATGTTTGAAGAACTCCCTAGTTTTAATGTGCTCTAGAATCTGTACAAAGTTACATACACTATTCTAGTTTGTGGTACTTAATTCATCAACTGTCCAAGTTTTGCTCACGAAAATGTGGGAATTCAGTTCCTGCAGTTGGCAGGCCTGCGTGAAGCTATTGGGTTCGTGTGTTCGGAACCCAAAGAAGTCATTGGCCAGACGTAGTCTACAATTAGGAGTGCCTAAAGACACAATGTGGTGTGTAAAAGACAATGTGAGATAGGCAGGACTGGCTCAATCTCTTCACCACGAAGCCCGAATTTAATCCCACTTAACATTTTCTTTTGGGGACAAAAAATGTTGTATAAGTTGAAAAGATCTGTGACAACAACCATTTACGGGAAAGAATCATCGCGGCGGTTGAGACAGTTACACCTTGCCAGAAGTGGAATATCGTCTCGACGTGTGTGGGGCAACAAATGGATCTCACATTGAAGTTTACTAACATTAAAAAAATTGAATGTATTCTTTTTCATTGTTGATATAGTCCACTCGTTGATATAGTTTTTCATTAATTTCACCATAAAACTAGGAAGTTCTTTTTCAAATATATAGTATTCATTTTTGTGTGCTATTACTGAGTAAACCTAAAAGAGTTCTGTCCAAGATCCCACGATCTTCTTCAAGGCTGGATGAGTTCAGACTTTGGTACACGAACTTACCTTTTATCTTAGATTTATTTTCTAATTTGATTGACGTTAATAAAATAAAACGAGTGGCCTATAACGTTCTTTGCACTTATTCAGGTAGCAAATGTATTGCAATAGTTTTTTAATTTTGGGCGAAAAACAGCTCTCCCGGAGGCTGGGCGAAAATACAGAGACTGGCTTTTTAAGCCTATAATTAATTTTATTTTAAAAACATTGTCTATCACAAGCACTAAAACTGACGGTTCGTTGTGACGTTTTTAGGATAGATAATAAAATCTAGTCCACGCGCGAACAACCAGTCCATCGGTACTTGTCAGGCAGAACTGTAACCCGCTGCAACGCTGATTTTGGATTATTTCTTAGGCCCTAATCTTTTACTAAAGCATCTACTTTAACATTTGTACATATTTTCTTAGAAAACCAATTTTTAAGAGACCAAAATGAAGTACACACACTTCAAATTTGAAATTACTTTAATTTTGTATATGCATAACTTATATATATTTGACTAGTAAACAACATTAAAAGCACATAAATGTCAAATAATAAAAATACTCAATTATAAAGAACTTATTAATATTAGGCCCTAAAAATAGTCTTTTTATTAATAAACTATAAGATTTCTTTAATGAAAAAGTACTTAATTTGTTCTTATTATATTATTAAAATAAGCTTATTAGTTTGAAATTGTATTATAATTAAAAATGCAAAACAAATCACATTAATTGGTACCAAGAGTTTTCTTTAATAATAACTTATTTGCTGTATAAATAAGATGTTATTACCGGTTAATTTTATGGTAATTTAGGAAAAGATTCCTGAATTTAAGAGGATCTAAAAATGGAAACAGTTTCACTAGAAGTAATTCTGGGAGTAGGCCTAGTCGATATATGTGCGATTTTGGTGTAAATAAAACTTTATTTTAATGTTTAAAAGTTAAAAACTACAGTTACACATTTTAAAACTTTTTACTACCTATTGACTTATACGTTTATTAATAGAAATTACCCTACCGTATTATAAATATTAAGAAACTTTATTTTTTTTCTAATAAAAAAATACAGCTTAGATCACCTGCTCTACCAGTGACGGAGCCTTTGACCTTAAAAGAGATAAAAAAACACAAACTGGAGAGGTGAGTTAATTGTTAATGTTGACAACGTATTCTGTTCTTTTTGTACGGAAACATAACCTATTTTATAATTTTTGAGAATAACAAACTATTCCGAAAAGTTTACAGTTTCTTAAAACAGAGACAAATTTTTAAAAAATACTTCTGAAAGCCAATAATGTAGTTGTATTTGCGAAATATTTATATATAGACATGTAAAACCAGTTGAAACATTGAACACCAATAGTAAGTTAGGTACAACAACGTTTAGCGACCACTTAAAAAGGGTCATCCAGTTCATCCTTCTGGCTACAAGTTGTTCAATACTTCAAGTTTTAAAACAATCGATTCTTATCAATATCATCGGATCTTGAAAGTGTTTTGCATAACAAGTTAACACATAAAAATCGAATTCACATATAAAGTAAACAAATGTTTACATAGAGTTAACATACCTGCAAATATATTCCACTCGCTACGGGAACTAACACTACCATGCACTGAACTCGACTGACACCGCACACAGCATGCAGACCTCACAGACACGCACACTGACAGAAAGTGGAATCGAATACCTGAACGTTGCCTGAGGTACAGCCTGGACAAAAGACTAGCACAAGTGCCTCAGGTTCCGTTAAAGCTGTACTGTATTATTCTATTGTTAGATAATTACATCATATAAATTGGATTTCACATTTGATTGTTACATTTTCACTATATATCACAAATATACTATCGTGTTTTATTACAAAAGGTGTTGAATCTGAATATAGGCAATCCTAGTTGAAAGCTCAATTACCATACTTAGTTTGGCACAAATAACCTAAAAATTTGATTACGCGGGACTCAAATTTGTTACCCTCTCTTGAAGAGTTCTCAGATTTGAATTATGATTGTATATAACAGTTAATGACCTGGTTTTAATTTTTAGCATTTTTTTCAAGCTATACTAGTCCTGAGAGGGACTATTATCAGGATTTTTTGTTTTCCATATTTTGTAAACATTCACTTGTATTAATTAAAATTTGTTTGCATTAAGTAAGGCCTATTGATGTAGAAAGAACTACGAAATAAAATTTGAGAAATATCGGTTAAGGCTTGTGCGGTCCTCTCGGCCATATTGAATCTGTTTCTTACACAAATAATGTTAATAAACGATACATATTACTCCCTTATTTGTTAGGATAAAATTATGTTTCATTTTAAAAGTCTTATATATTTAAATGTGGTCCGATTTTTTAATTTTGTATTTCTTTTAAATACAGATGTTAAAAGTACAGAACACAAATTATTATAAAATGTAAAAAGTAGACTACTCTCCCACATCCTTATTTGTTCAAGACATTTAAAATGAGATATCGAAATAATTTTGTCTTAAAAAGTATTGGAGTAATGTGTAACATTAATTAACATTAGTATTGTTGGGAATATATTCAATATGGCCGACAGGATCCACAGAGCCTTAAACTAGATTTCTTTTCTTTTTTTGCCTAGCTTTTGACCTGTAACTTTTTTAAAAGTAACTATGGATTACATTTATTTTCAGATTATGTTATTTAAGTTCTAAATGAACATTATTTGAACCAATTCGATGAACAACCTGTGATATTTTAAAATAAAATTTATATTTTTTGTTTACCTTTAATTTTTGGAGTTTCGTAACTAACACACACAATATATATTTCAAAAGTTTGAATCAAATATATGAAATAAGTCTTAACAAACACACACTGTTACAAACAGAACATCAATGTACAAAACTGGCTTTTTTGGTAACAAAATAAATTGACAATGAATTTTTCAGCTTATTGAAATACTTTATTCAGTAGTTTTAAAAGAGTGTTTTTATGCTTACGTATTATTCGTAAATTTATCTAAACTATTATAAATTGCTGTATATTCAGAATATACTTTTAAATTATTAATAACGTTATTTTTTAATGTGATATGTTTTTTGGTTTCATTAGTTTTACAAATTTTAATGTTTTAAAGGTTGCACTTTTAAGTATAATGTCTTATATTACATACTGGTAAGTTGTGAGGGGTGACAAACACATATACTATAATTATACAGTACTGCATTTTATAATACCCATGCAAACCACATAATTTTCCAAATTTTCTTAAATTTTGTATTAATATTAAATATTGCAGTTAACACTTAGAAAAATCTGAATTCATGAAAGTATTTTGTTGTTGTTATTGTAAGGCGAAAAGCACATTGAGGCTATTATCACCTCCCTAAATATAAGTGTGGGTGTAAAGTGTTAAAGTCGTAAGTGTAGTGTTGTAAGCGTAAGTGTGTGTTAGACTTGGGTACCGCGAGGAACGTTTAAATCCTCTCAATAGGTGCAGCTAGTCTGCACCCCCTGCGAGTGAATGCATGAAGTAAGAGGTCCATGGAGGATGTCTGTAGCCTCTAAATCTACTAAAATACCAACATTAAAAATATTACATAAATTTGTACAGTGTAAGTGATATTAGTTAAAAATAACATAGCAAAGCACAGGTATTCAGGTAGTGATGAATAATAATTTAACTTAAAATAAAATATTACATGGCACTTGACATGTACTAATTCTCAGGTAATTGGTAACAGATATCTAAACTAGTATTGGGCCCTTTCTCATCGCCTAGGACTCCTTAACCGTGGACGATTTATGCTTCGTAACTTATATGAGTTCAAAACCACACAATATATTTGTTACTCTGGTCAAGATACCTTACATAATCTGGGGATGACATACTTGCGATAGGGGCGGTAATAGAAATTGTGGACCCGGTACAAGTGAACCCAATGGGGTCCCTTTGTTTTACCTTCCTTGTTGGACCTCTACCCAAACACCATACACGTCACGTCGCACACCCACCACCATCTCCTTCACAATCATGTTTAAATATTACACATGTATGATAAAAGGGTGACTAGGGTAAATAGAAAATTAAATTGAAACACAATACAGTATTCAGACTTTTTCCAACAAGTAAATTTATACCCCCCCAAAATAGAAATCTGTTAAATGACCTTATATCAAGATTACTTAAAACTGGACTTGAAGGTTAACACTTTTAAAAATTCAGATGGAATCATTATAGTAGCATTTTTAGCTTGACTGTAGCAAATCCTTCATTACACTTTTGAAATATATGATATTGGTCTTGCGTCAAGATTGAATAAAGGAAGCTCTTTATTAACATTGTACTGAATACTTGTTCTCCTTCAGC
Source organism: Callitettix versicolor (assembly GCA_022606455.1). NCBI lineage: Eukaryota > Metazoa > Arthropoda > Insecta > Hemiptera > Cercopidae > Callitettix > Callitettix versicolor. The sequence goes on from CM040182.1 coordinate 1,415,756, forward strand.
AACTGTTCTTGGAACTGTGCAAAAAATTGTAATTGCTATGCATATATGTGGAATAGTTCCTCATCATAATTTAAAAATGTTCTTTAAAAGGTTTTTGGGGCCTCCCTGGCTTTAAGCAATATTTTCAAATGTCGTTTTGTGCACAACCTCAACATCAAACAAGGCAGTTAGAACTTTACTGTACTTTTCCCTTATCTACACAGATCATTTCAGTAAATAATTTTGAGTAAAATAATAGTAAAAAAAACATAAATTTTAAAATAGAGGTCCTTTAGGCTTGGGGCTCGATACAGATTTCCCTTTTGTCCCCTCTTATTACAACCCTTGACTTGTGGAAGTAGATCATATGTTTCCAGCTCTAGGGTGCAGACTTTCAGGAGGTTGTAATACAAACCTGCCTGACAGCCCCTACTTCAGCAGCCATGTAAAACTGTGGGAAGCTACTCTCTGTTCTACTTCACATAGTCAAACTAAAAAAAAGCTTGAGCAAATATAATTTTTTTAATGCAAGTAAGTTATAGTTAGCAAAACAATACTGATAAATCGATTTTCTTTGATTGCTAACAATGCAGCCAACTTGATTTTTTGTTCCCAAATAGAATTTTTTAATATATAGCAAGCTACCATCCACAGTATATGGTTACAGATTTGCAAGAAAGTTCAATTTGCACACTATTTATTTTCTATGGCATACTCTAAATTTTGACCCTGTATACTTAGGGCCATCCCTACATGTTAAGGTGCCTGGATAAACATATTCTTGTCAAAGTCCCTCCTTTAATAAGTAAGCTAAGATTTGGATGTTTGAAAGTAAAAATTGTGTTTTTTTACAAGATTTTTGGATTGGTTCATTACTATCAAGCTTATCCTTAATATATATATATATATATATATATATATATATATATATATATATATATATCAAAGTGGATTCTACTTAATGTTTATGTTACAAAGGGATCTTCCATGATTTAGCACATTTTTCTAAGACATCAATCTTGAGCATCTTTGTCTCTTCATTCAATAGTATGGATTTTCAGTATGAGAATTTTGAAGTTGTGTCCACTGTAAAGACTTGTATTGACATAACCAGGGTACTGCTTTCTTCGGCTGCGGCAGCTTGCCCCCTCCCTTTGAGTAGCACTGAATACCCCTTAAAGGAAGGTTCAAAAGGACATAGTTCTAAAATTTGCACTAAATTAGAGTAGTTTTTTCTCCGAGACAAACAGCATGCATTCAAATAGACAAATATACATATACATATATATATATATATATATATATATATATATATATATATATATATAATTTGAATTTAAGAATCATGAGAAGTGTATCACTGTTAAATATAGCATTTTTTTACCATTGCAACATTATCTTTCTATAGAGTAAAAATAATCATGACACACAATTGTCAACCAATTTCGAAAAACTATCAACAATGAACAACAACATGTAAAGAAATGCATATTTTGTTATGCAAAAACTTGGCATAATGTGTAGTATTGATTTTGTAATAGCTTAAATAAATCTATTATTCAGAAAAATTTGTTCATCTCTTATACAATGACAATGATAATAAAAATCCACAACTTTTTTCTTAATTGGATTTCACCATCATAATCAGCATTAAAATCTGTATAAATTAACAATTATGACGACTAATTTGACAGGTAGTGAATATGTCAAAACTATTAGTAAAACCAGTTATATTTTGCTAAGTACTATAAGGGTTCCTTGTTTGGCCAGCTTGTCTGCCTGCTCATTCCCTTGTATGCCTACATGTGACGGGATCCCTTATAGTGATGGGATACAAACAAGGAACCCTTATAGTGCAGAAACCAAAAAGAATGCTCACATTGGAGGCTCGAATTAGTGCACTGAAGTGAACATCTTATCTTGAATTTACAAACAAAGTCAAGGAAGACATAAAGAACAAGCCTTATGAGAATGTATTCGACTTGTATGAACAAGGACCATCTCCTGGTCTGCAGAAAATTAGATGAAGAGAAGCAGAGAAGAGGAGACCTCCCTGGCCTCTACTGGAAAGCAAGATCAAAGATGGCGTGAGCCAGCGGAAGCCATTGGAAAACAACAACAACAACAATATTTTGCTAAGTTTGTATCCAGTAGGACCAAAATTTTGAACACTAAAATACTGTACATATTCACGCATACGATTTTCAACAACCCTTCAAAACATTTTCTATAGGTTAAAATGGAGCTTAATTTTTACTGGAAATTCCCTGGCAAAAATCGATAACCAACATATTTAAGTTTTTCCCCTCAATGTCCAAATGTCAACACTTTATGCCACTTAGAGTGATGAAGATGAAGAAACAGTGTTAAAACTATGAATACAGCAACAACAGTAATTGTATCTAGAGCCCAAACTGACTGGTGCTTTAGCACATCAACCACCAAGCCCTACATATTTTTTTGAATTAAAATAAAATACCATTAACGTAATAAGTTTTTAATTTATTTAATAATTTACTGTACTTAACTAGTTCATGGTTGTGAAAACCTAGCATAAATTTCACTCCACTGAACTACTCCCTGCGCTGAAAAATTTGCATATGTTATAGTAACTAGGTACTGTTGTGGACTTAATTGGCAGTGTAGAGTAAAGGGTAAAACTCCTTTAAAAATGGTTTTGTTAAGTTACAATGCTTAGAGGCTAACAAACTTGTTGGCTCCCAATATTATGCAATAGGCCTACATCCAGAGTCAACCTCTGGTTTTATTTGGCATACAACGACATCTGGTTTTAGCAACCCTATTTACCTCCTCCTTCATACAAACAATTCCCAATCATTAAAAAAAACTGTTTACATTGCCTTTTTTTTCTAAATTTTATTTGTAACATTTACACACATAAAATTTTACCCAGGATTAACAATTAGTTTAAATATCTTATGAAAAGTTTTATTCATTTGTACAAGAGCCTAATTACGTTTACAGGAATAAATAAGGAAACACACAATTTGCTTTATAATAAATACAAATTTTAATTAAATCATATAATTGCACAACAATTTTTTTACATTGCTATACCTTAAAATTTAAATCAATCTGTAAGAATAAAAGACAAAATATAAAACCTATATTTAACTAAGCAGTCTTTTAAAATTAAGTTAGTAGCAACAGTATCTCAGTACTTCACTGTCAGTGGCTACTGTCACTAATCCAAAATCTTTTAGTAACCATCAGGAGTTTAACATATCTTATCACTGAATCACTTGTCAATCGCCCAATGGAACTATAAAAGTACACACATATTCATTACTCTACCTCGACTAACTCTAAAGTGTAAAGCAACCCATGGTGATGGGGTGAATGATACTGGCCTATATGGGCGACCTCATTTCCTTAACTACTTGTGGGTGTTCTCATACGTAAGAATGTAAAACAGAATGAGTTTGATATCACGGCACAACAAAAAGGTTTGCCAAATGGAGCATAACCTCTATAATATAGGCCAAGGGAAGGAAAAATTGAAAGGGAATTAGCAGAGCAAGCATTTGTAAGCACCTAAATAATGAACTGGGATCTCACTAATTAGAAGTGAGGGAGCTACCCACCTTGAATCCCCTCCAAATCCTAGACATTACGCAGCAACTAAGACTGGAGAAGGCGCTGTAACTGAGCATCTCAGGAATACAGAAAGGAGGCACAGTAGATCTATAAAGGTCACAGTGCGATAGTATATCTGCAAACACATTCATTTAAGATGTTTTTAAGAGTGGTCACACGTAATGTTGACGGACGTATATTTGACTCCAACAGTGTAGAAAAATTTGTTTTTGTATGTTTCATGCGGGTTGCTATGGTGATTTTTTCATGGAATTTCATAGAATGGCTGTGGAGGGTACCCCTGATCATTCCCGGCAAGAAAGAGGGTGGAAAGCTGAGAGATGGTCAGGGTGCGTTATCACAGTAAAGCTGCTTCGAAACCTTCTGTCAATATTTCTTAAAAAAAAAAAACAGCATTTGACATAGCCTTCATCCAGAAACCATGGGTTCACCAAGGTTAGATAACTGGGCAAGAAGATGCGAGAGGGAAGTTAAACTATTGTAATTCCTTGACTAACGTGAGAACTCATATCATAGTGGGTAGGGGAATACACTGTTTACCAATAATGGATTTATGTTCTAGGGACATCATGATGGCTCAAGTGAGCTGGGATGGAATGGAGGGCATACTTATGAACTCTCTGTACATCCCATATAATGCTCATGCTCTACCACCATCTAAAGAACTTGAGCTCATTGTGGCATATAGTGTAGCTGGCGCCAGGCAGTTTCTGACAGGCTGCGATGCCAACTCACATCACCAGGCAGGATGGGGAAGCAGGGATACCAACTAAAGAGGTGAGTTGTTATTGTGTTCCCTTATGTCAAATAATTTATATGTATTAAATGTGGGAATAAACCTACTTTTACAACTAGAATAAACGAGGAAGTTATTGATATAGCCTTCTGTTTCGAGAACATGTTACACTGGTTAAGTGTGGTATGTTTCAGACGATCCCTCCCTTATCCGATCATAGAACCCTGCCTTATGTTTAATTTTAATTGGATGCAGACATGTAGGATTGACTGGACTCAGTATCACAACAACCTTGCTAGCAGGATGAAATTGCTGGACAAGGTAAGAACTTTTGCAGATCTGGAATTTGTGGTACCACAGATTCCATAATGACACCATAATGTACTGCTATCATGATAATTGCTCAATCACCAATAATAGAGTGAAAGGTAGGGCAAAATGGTGGAATAAAGATGCAAATGCAGACTCAACATCTTTTTAATGTAACAAAACATAGCCATGAATTGAGGTCATTCATTTAGTTCTAACTGATTACAGGAAAGATATTTGGAAAGCCAAACAGGCTTCGTGGAGAAGATTCATCAAAGAGATGGACAATATGGAAAGTGCAGCAAGACTGCAATGAGTTCTGGCCGCCCATCTGGTGAATCCTGTAGGCACTCTACTGATGCCCTCACGATAGTATACGAAAACAGTTAAGGAAATGTTAGGTCTTCTTTTAGAACCTAACTTTCACAACTGTATTAAAAGGAATGATGCCGATGGTGGATGCTAGCCATTGGAGAACAGCTCTTGGCCAAGGGTAACTTCGGTAGGCTGGAAATTGGTTAGTCGCATTATGACAGTATCTAATATTAAATGGGCTGGCAATGATTCAGCCAATTTAAATCACCTAAAGGGGTGGTATTTTCTCTGCTTTGTTGCACAGGGAACCAGACTCTCTTTTTGTATGACTGTGCGATGACTTCCGGGCTAGCATGGCATATGGTTATAAACCCTATGCCTGGAGGGTTAGCAGGGTCATAAGCATTCCAAAACGTAGTCATCAAAATCCATCTTTAGGCCAAGGTTCTACCTGGAAGTCCACTTCATCTGAATCAACATGATTACCAACCGGGGAAGTCTGTGAATCCACCTTACACCACTTGGTGGGCAGGGTCGAGGATGCCCTTGTAGGAAAGAGGCAACAATGTGCACCTTCTTAGATACTGAGGCTGCCTTTGGTAATGTCTCTCATGATGCAATAAATAATGTAGTGCAGTCGATACGGTTGTGTGCAGATGGATATACTCCAACAAGTGCAATCCTGCCTGGGCCGGGAGACTCTAGAGTCTGGTGTCGCCCGAGGTGCCCACCGGGGGGGGGGGGTCTTTCACCTCTTCTGTGAGCCCTGGTGGTGAATCATCTCCTGGAGGATTTCAATGGAGCTGGGGTATTTGCACAAGGTACACAGATGACACTGTCATCATGGTCCAAGGAAAGTTCCCTAACTCACTTGGGGGACTACTTAATTTCTATTTGGAACGTAACAGTAACTGATACAGGGAGGGAGGGCCTTCGAGTCAATCCCTCCAAAACAGCATGGTCCTATTTAATAACAAGAAGGCCATGAAACAAGGAGGATTTATGGCTGGAGGGGACCACATAGGGAGTTTCAGCAGCATTGAAATATTTGGGAGCGATCCTGGATAGCAAGCTGATGTGGAATGCCCATCTGGATCACGCAGTTTAAAAGGCGAAATCATCACTGACGGTGACAATTCGTCTATTGGATATGAATATGGGGACTAAAGCTGAGTGTAGCTCTCTGGATATACACAACTATTGTCAGACCTTAACTGACATATAGTTCCCTGGTATGGTGGCCAAAAGCAACACAGCCTACAGCGGGCAGAAAATTAGCAAGCTTGTAACGGCTTGGAAGACTTGAAAGACTTTAGCCAATAACGGATTGGTTCACCACCATACTCACATCTAAAATTATGTTGTACTGTTATAACAGACTCAGTTTACAGAAGCCAAATAACACACTGCACCTTTTGTTGCGGAGTAGCCATTGCACTGCACTGAACGCCTGAACTGACCGCTGTCGCCGTTAATCTGAAGGTCACGCAAGCCTGCCAACTGCTGGAACTGAATTTCCACATTTACATGAGCAAACTTGGACAGATGATGAATTAAATACCACAAACTAGAGTAATTAGTGTATATCATTTTGTACAGATTCTAGGGAACATTAAAACTAGAGAGTTCTTTTTCAAGCAATCTGTATTGTAGGCCTATTAATATACTAGCCTGACTGGACTTTAAATAATAGATTACAAAAATTCTTTTAGAAAATGAGATGATGTAAAGCATAGTTGTGATTTGTATTGGTATATAAATTGCATGTAAAACCACTTTTGCTATTGACTTACATTTTAGATAGGCTAACCTAGATAAGCTTCAGAAGCTTAAATTTTTCAGGAGGTTACTGTAACAATAAATCAAAACATGGGGCATGGGTATGGGCACAAATTAGACTGATTGCTGCATTGCTAAAATTAAACTTAAAAAGTCAAAGAAACAACCAGATATTAAAGCAAATATTGATTCAAAATTTCTTTTGATAAAAAAATATGTAATAAAAATACTAACAATTACACTTTTTCATTAGGACAAAATATATTATTATTATTTTATATACCTAGAAAAAATATATCATTCCTAATATGTTATAAACAGTTTTTGAATTAAAATGAAATGTTAGGAAAACAATTTGAACCTGAAAAATAAAAAAAAAAAATTGAAAATAACCTCCAATCTAACCATAACTATTGTGTGCTACATAAAATGGTACCAAAAGACTAACATTTTTTCCCTGCAAAAATGCTTTATTTAATATCTCAGTAATAACCAAAAGTGTAAAAATGACATAATTACAGAAAAAACGGGAAAGATTGTTTTTTATAACCTAATACTACTGCATGAAAGGTTAGGTTATGAAGTAGTGAATAAATTTTAATTTTTTTTTTGACAGACAGCATAGTAACTTTTACGGGTATTTCTTTACTTTCATTTGGTTTACTAAAGTAATGATTTTTACAAACTTTTTTGTTTTATTACATACTTTATTATTGAATTAAGACATATTCACCTGCAAAAGATTAAATTTGTTACAATACATTATGATATTATGCAATTTTTAATGGTACTATAATGTGACATCATTCATGAACATTCTATTTTTACTATGCCAAGGTCACCCATGAGGTTATTATTAATTATATCCATTTAATTAATAGTTAATACTTTTCATACAAAACCATGTCAGGTTCTTAAGGTTATTTTTTTCTTTTTTAAAAAAAAGGTTTGTATTTTTTTATTATTAATTACATGTATTTAATTAAATGTTTTTGCAATGAAAAACATGTTGCTACTTTGATGCAGTACTAATTTTTAGGTTAGCAGCTAGGTTACCTAGCCAAATAGTCAAGTTGATTTTATTTATGAAAAACAAAATTATATTTTTTTCATTATTAATCACAAATTTAATTTATTGTTTTTGCGATTAGAAACACGTTTCATACTTTCGCATGGTAGTCATTTGGAGGTTATGTTTATCACTTTTACTTCACTTTTTTATAACTTCCCATTGTTTCAGCAATTTTATATTTTAAATTATTGGTATTTATACAGTGTAACCTGTTCTGCATTTTTCGAAATTTTATTTACTAAAACACTTTATTACATGCCCAAAAGCAATAATCCAAAAAATAAAACGCGGAAACCACAATAAGTATGATAAAAATTGAAAATAAAAGTGATCAACATAACATCAAAATTGCTACCACGCTAAAGTCGCTAATGTGTTGTAGATCAGTAAAACGATAAAAATATGTCTAAAACGGGTTTTGTGTGATGAAAAACTTTATTTATAGGCCTAACATGGTGTTGCGTGAATATAAGTGACTGTTGGAAGAGTTACAATTACCTTTCTGACAACTGCTTTATCCATCTCACGGTCAACCACTTGGTTAATTTCGTTGATTATGAGACAAGTGCACACAAATACGATCGAAAGATGAATACCTAATCTGTATCAGGTTCACCACACAAGTACCGTGTCAGTTAGGTTATTGAGTATTCTTTTTCTTTAAAAAAAAAGGTTTTCTTCAAGCATCACTGTGTTAGGCCTAATAACCGTGTCAATTAGGTTATGGGGATTTTTGTTTAACACGTAAAACCCGTTTGAGACATATTTTTATCGTTTTATCTACAACAAATTAGCGACTCACACGGTAGCAATTTTGATGTTAAGTTTCTCACTTTTATTTTCGATTTTTATCGTAATTCTCATGGTTTTCACGCTTTTATATTTTGGATTATTGCTTTTGGGCATGTACTGAAGCATTTCAGTAAAAAAAATATCTTAAAAGGCAGAACAGGCTACACTGCATTTTTACAAATTATTGATACTGGATGTATAATAAAGCGTAAAGTGCGAAAATTAGCGAAATTGACAACAATTTCAAAAACACTGTTTTACATTTAACATCTCGAAAAAACCATTTAATTAATCATTTTCATGATGATATGTTAGTTACTTTTGTGCACTACTCATTTTGAGGTTATGTTTTAAAACAATTTTTTCTAACTTCTTCTTGTTTTCTCACTTTCATATTTTGGATTATTAATATTGGACACAAGTTACAGTGAAGTGTTTGTGCAATAATTTTCGAAACTGACATGAAACGAAACTGTTCTGTTTTTACCATAATTGTTTTTTTTTTTTTATCTTCCTAGGTTCAAATTGTTTTTAAAAATGTGCAATTCCTAAACTATTTCTAATATATAAGTAAAGATATATTTAGATATGAAATAAATTGGAGGTAGGGAGTAATAGTGAAAAATTACCTCGTTTAGATCTTGTCTTGAAAATTTAAATACAATCGTATTCCTTCCATACTGAGTGTAACTGGAACACAGCAATCTGAATTTTTCAACTAGTTAACATAAACATAATAATAATACACTGCATTAAGAAAAATAATTGAATTTAAAGAATCGCAAGAATTCACTTAACCTAAAATAAAATGTTACTTTATGCATGTCAATTATATTAAGTGATTGGCGTCGTTAAATTCGTAGTAAATTAACAATAAACTGTTCATAGTAAGTTAACCTGTTCATTTTACTGTTTATGTTCATCGTTCATACTAACATTAACTTCAATTTAATCTGTGATTGAGTTCAGTTCAGTGCATCGATGACAAGGATAAAGGATATATATATATATATATATATATATATATATATATATATATATATATATATATATATATATATATATATATATATATAATCACAGTCTATTAATCGTTAAAAACTTAAATACTAAACAAAATCATTGGCTTTTTTCCACCAAAAATCTAATTTAGAAGCTTTACTGACAAGAAAACCTGGAAAGTTAGCCTTGCATAAATTCATAAAATTTTAGTTATGTGTATGTATATAGTTATGATACAAAGGTTTTAATTAAAAATTTAGTATATTTATTTATTACTCAAAGATCTTAACTTATCAACAAAGAGCGTGTGGTAATGTCAATTACTCGATTATGACATTATTTTATTATGACATTATTTTATGGAAAAATAATAGGGAAACTATAGGTAAAAAAAATAGAAAGTCGGAAAATGAAAATGTTTTAATTTTAAAATATCGCCTTTAATTTAACTAGTAATATTAAGTAAAAACTTCAAGAAGAAATAAGTTAACCGCTAATAATTTACTTTTAAAGTTTTCTGTTTACTCGTGTATAAAAGTATTCTAAATTGTAAACTTTAAAATAATTTTCACCCAGATATAATCGAACAAGAAACATGATATGAACAAATTATGCCCATATGCGAAATTTGAGAAAAATTAGTCGTCATTTATTTAAACTATACAGTAATTCAAATATGAGCGTACAAACACATTTTTTGTATAAAACACAAAATACAATAAACAATTTTAAATCATAGTTCTCGAATTAAATAGAAAAATTTCAATGTTGAATCTACCAACACCAACAACTATCCTATTTAGGTTACAGGGTACAATATAGAGTATTTCAGAATCAGTTTAGTTCTGTGGGTGGACTTGTATTCAATTTAACTGTGTTTGAGCTTGAGCAATGAATAAGATGGCGAGTAAAATCCCATTGATTTGAAATAATTTAGACACACCCATTAAAACTTAGTAAATGCAAATTTTCACATTTATGTCGTTCGTTTAGTTTTCTTTAGAGTGCAAAATAATATTATAGGTAAGTTGTTTTCCACATTGTTCAGTTGAATTTCAAGTTAAATTCCGGAAGAAGGTAATCAAAATGACTAGTAAGCAAGGCCTTATATTGTAATTTGCGTTTTATTTATTGAACACGAAAATAAACGCGATTGTTTTTCAGTAGGAATATTTTTGCATGGCAAAATATTATTTACTTGTTCCATATCAGAAAACTTTTACATCCAAAGTTGTTTCTTTCTTATTATTAGTATACATAGCCTACTAACAGTAACAGTACATTCCTGTATGGCTACGTAGACTAGACCAACAACCTCTACTACTGTATAAAAAGGAATCAATATATTAAACTAATAAAAATCAAGCAAAATTAGCCCTATTAATTTATGTGAATAGAAATTAACCCAACTTAACCCATTATTTAATCAACTGTCATCATAATGTAAAGAGATAATAGCAAATAAGTAGCCTAATTAATTTTTTTCAACTTAAAATTTTTTTTATCTTAAAACTTCAAAATTGTGCTTACACTACTTCAAGTTAATTATGTATGAATAATATAATGCAGCCTATTAAGGCATGCCATTTTATTGTCATACAATGTTTAGCATTGCACAGTCAGTCTATATAATTTTTAAATATGATAAATCTACAGAAAACTTTAAAATGCATTGAACAAATGATATTGAGCATTTTTTCCTGGAAGTACTTATTCTTCTGAATGAAGTTGTAAAATTGTGGTTTATTAAATAACTGAGTAATTCTGTAGCGATTTTTTGAAATTTGTATGATAATTACCTATGAAATGTGTTTGTTTATTGTTGAAGAGTTGTTATATCAGTGAAATCTTACATTTAGTAATTCAGATATAATTCTGTTACACTCTTTATGCTTTACTAATACATTATACTTCTATTACGTGTTTATTTTAAAGCTAGGGTTGAAATACATCCTGGATTGACCGGGACAGTCCTGGTTTTAGGCTCTTCTCCTGGCTGTATTTGTGTATGTCCTGGTCGGCATTTAAATGTAGCAGCAAAATAAGAAAAATGTAACTAAAGTCTTGAAACCTGAAATAAAGATTAAATTGTGGTGATACCTCAGATTAAATTTGGTGAGCAGTTTATAATAAAGTGCACAAGTGATTCAAGACAGAATAATAACCTGGTTGGCAGTGATCAGCATACTATTGAATATTCAAATCAGAACATCAGCACATGCGGAAAGTGGTAAGAATATTTCACAATGTTCTTACAATAACTGGAAAGAGGAAAGAATAGACAAAAGTTAGACATGATGGTCAACTAAAAGAGATTTAATAATATGCAAGATTATTTCTCATATTTATATAAAAAAATAGACAAACTTAATAATAATTTTAGGCAAAGGTATGAAATGGTTTATAAACAAAAATGTGGTTTGTTTTTCTAAAAGAAATAATAATATTTAATTTAGTACTATTTTACTTTATTAAGTTTAAAAAGCTTTTAATCTCATAGAATAAATTTTTCAAAAGTGGTTTAAAAATATGTTTCCCTAATATTTAAAATTTCCTGGGGAAATCACCAGACTTTGCTTAGTGAGGTAAGACTGTAGTCTTACCTGGTTTCATTCTTTGGAAATATGGCAAGCCTATTCAAAGCTCAACATTTTTGCATCTTTTTAAATTTTTCAGAACCATGGAATTTTTATACATGGATAAAATTATATTTGCACTTTTTACGCGAAATGATTATATTTAAAGAAAATTATATTTTCAAGTGGACACACATGAGAAAAAGGTAACTAAACTCTTGTTTATATATGAAACAAAGAACTAACCTGTCCCAGTCATCTTTCACCTGAACTATCCAATGTTTATTTATGGTGGGCCTTGCCATCCATTCTGCTATAGACAGGTGAACTCTATAAGAGCTGCAAAGAAAAATCAATACCTGTTGTGGGATTCAAACACGCTCATTCCTAATACATTTACTAACCAAGTATAGTGGTCATAGTCAGCTTGGTTGTTTGACCAATTCGAAATTGTCTCATTCATAATTGCCTTCTAAGCAGTTGGCAGTTGTTTGGTTATTATTTTGATTTGGGCGTGTAATAAACTGTTCTGGCAAAAAAGTACAAAAATTGACAAATCACCTCAAAGTGCATTTTAACAAAAACAAAATTACTGTTTTTTCTTAACTGAACATAGTCTTGTTACACAATTTTTAACTATAGATCTCAATTTTCAAAAAATCGTTACACCATCAGTTTTTTTAGAACCAAATCATTTTATGGTCTTTATAAGAAAATTTAATGAAATTAATTAATTATTGTTGGTCAAGGTATAACATCAATCATATTTATTAATATTGTTGGTATTAGCCTACTTTCAAACTATTGATTTTTTTTGTCTCTAGACATTGATAATGGAATAGAATCATCTGTTATATATTTAACTTAACCGTGATCTTGGTTTAATGTTAGCCTTTAAGATATTAATGTTGTGTTAAAATATTAAAATCTGTATCTACTTTGTAATCATCAAATATGTTTATACATTTAATTTTTTAAGAATGCTTTTCCACTTAATATTTTTTAATCCCAAATACATAGTCAAGAGTCTACTTTTCAATCAGTTCTCATATGTGGCAGCATTAATGTTAGTATTGCACTTATAAGCATATACATTATAATATATCATCTAAGAATTATAATAAATGAATAAAATATCAGTTTCACAAAAGTATTTTTTTGAGTAACATATGTTTCAGTGTTAGAGTATCATCAGGATATAGTAGCTTGATAGCAAACATCTTTCAAAATATGTTTATTAAAATTACTATTTTTTTCACTTTTTTCATTAATCTGTTTACTAGATCAGTTTTACCAAGATCTGTTATTAATTTAAGTGGTAAATTATAAAATATTTATTTTGCTCAACTATTTTTGTAGATAGGTCAACTTGTAAAATATGGCTAGATTTGAATAAATTTAAAAATTAAGATCTTTCTGTGTACTGATCCCAGTATTGATTAAATGGGCTTTAGCTAAAATGTTATGTGGTTAGATTGAGCCAACCAAGGAGATGGTTTCTTCAGAAGCCCCGACTGACTGTTCCCCAAACCTCGAAAGTTCAGGTATAAAATTATTGGCATGTCATGACACACTGCCTAGGTGTTGGTGTGTATGTGTGTTTACAGCATGATTCTTATGAATCTTAGTCCAGTTTTTTGTTCTGTTTTGTGTGATTTGAATTCTAGAACTATATTTTATACTCTTTTTTTTGTTTTCTTTTACTAAAAATAATTTCTGTTGTAAAATTGATTTACTGCAATATGCAATTAGGCCTGTTGTGTTTGTTGATACAAATGTAGTTGTATATTTTAAAAAAATAGTTTTTTTTGTGGTAGCCTATATGGAAATGTATTATAATACAAATATAAATATATGAAAATGTTGATGTCCTTTTTTGTTTGTTTAATTTTCATAATTTTGACTATCTAAAAATAAACTGGACTGAGAGTGTAAAATACTTTTCTATAATACATTTTCAGACATGGACAGTATTTCTGTAGCATTTGTTTGTTTTATTGCTTCAACAGCACAGGAAGTCTTTTTTCATGTATTTTTGAAGTATAATTAGATCAGATAATTATGACTTATACAAAAGGGGATACCATATAATACAGTTTCCTTATGTAATTAATAACTGCACCAAATTGTATATATTTTTATACTAAACAGCTTGCCCAAATATTTCTCTTAAGTTTTTGTCCTTCCCACCTGCTCTCTGTTTTCCTGCATACTATACATTCTTTAACATAGTATTTGGAAAAACACCAATTTTTAATTACAATATCCTAGCTAAAGCAATCGATTTTAATTTGGTTTCTTATCAGTTCTATTATATAAGACGCTTGCAGAAGGATTGATTCTTATGAAAAATATAGAAATGATATTGATAGTATTCGATCATGTTAAAAAATTCATAATTAGTCAGACTTATTTTGAACCTTTATTAAAATTGTGCTATAAAATGAGACTAAAACCACTTTCAATACCACCAGTTAATAATTTAATGGGTGTGTGTAAAGCTAATTCTTTTTTTTATAAGGATAAGATTTATTTGAATTTTGAGCTGATATACAAATTGCACTGCTTTAATACGTGATGGTATACATTTTTAAGTATGTTGCATGTGTAAATAAAATCTACAATTAACACAAGAATACATTTGTCATAAGCGGCCCTATGATTTATTTAAATAAATGAAATAGTAAAAGTATATTGTTAAATTTGTTTTAAATCAAAGTAGGGAATCTTTACTATATTCACTTTTTTAAATAACAGTTTACTAGCTAAATTTAGGTATTTCTATGAAAATAGATATATTGTTGGTTCTTGCTATCATATTACCATGCTGTTCTGTTCTGTATGGGATAATAGTGGCTTTGTGCTCAAAAAACTACTGTTAGTGGCCAACCCAAGCAACTTCTATTATTTTCTTCTTGCTTAACCCTCTCAGGTCGAATGGCTACTGCCAAAGGCTGCTCGGGAACCTGCCACAGCTCGCCCGCCATTATGACAGCTGTTTTTCACTAATTTAGAATTGTTTTGTGTGTGTCAACCTAACAATGGGTAGACATTTTAAGGCAAGTAATGAAAAAACAATGAATACTTGAAATACATTTTTTATTGAAAATTTAATTAATGTTTTGTACAGTATTCTTTCAGATCTAACTAAAATATTACGTTAAAAATATTTTACTGTGATCGCTGCTACATTAGTTCATGTTCCAGTTAAAAAGATTGCCTAAATAGACTTGCCCTAAAAGATTGCCCTGATTATCATTGTGTTTTATTTACCCTTGAACAGTGAGTTTTTTTATTGATATACTAATTTGTTTTATAAATCTTTATATTTAAGCAAACAATCTGCACACTGTATACTACACTAACAGGTTATGTGAGAGCTCTTTTAAATACAGCAGACATTGTGTATTTTTCATGGTAAATGTAACCATGTCTGCCAAGGCAGGAAAATATATCGATATTGTTTAGTTCATCTTCAAATTTCAATACTGTTCAGAAAAGCTAAAATCATTTAAGCAGACAATATCATATTTGGATATTCACAGTGACAAAACAAGCTTTTGTAGGATTTTGTGTTAGCAGTAACCTTGCGGGCTAAGAGGAACACAACTGCTAGAAATTTACCGAGCTGATGCAGAAATGACTGTGACCACTCACAATGACCATATTCTTATGAACATTCTTAATGGCCTCCCCGTGGGGGGGGGGTTGCAGCTAGCTGCACCTATTGAGAGGATTTAGACGTCCCTCGCGGTACCCGAGTCTAAACACACACTTACACTTATAACTAACACTCACACTTACATTTAGGGAGGCGATAATAGCCTCAATGTGCTTTTTGCCTTAAAATAAAAAAAAAAGAATAAATATATTAGGACATTTATACATAGAGATAAAGCAAATGTTTTAGTCTGTACTGTCTATATTGTTGGCTTAGGATTGTTGATAAAGCAAATGTTTTAGACTGTACTGTCTATATTGTTGGTTTAGGATTGTTGATAAAGCAAATGTTTTAGACTGTACTGTCTATATTGTTGGTTTAGGATTGTTGATGTGATTGCAAACACTCTTTTCTGGTCATTTATTTGACTACCGGCCATAAAGTATTTACGTACATTTTTTGAGAGGATTACAGTCCACTGGACACTTTATAGGGTGGTGAAAATATAATAACTCATATATTTTTTTAAACTTTAAGTTTTCCATATTTATTTTTTTGTTTTGTTTTTAACTCTTCTTTGTTGATAGCTTGTCAACCAGACTTTTGCGAAAAATAACATTTGTGAGATATCAGTAGTATTTTTGCACCATTTATTTTTAAACAGTATAAAAGATTGAATTCTGGATTATTGATTGGTAGGCCTAATGAAAACTGTTTGTGTTACTAAGAAACAAAAATTGTTATCAATTATTTAAAGTTTTTATATTTAATTATGTTTAGTGTCTATCTTTTTATTAGTTTTGAAGCTACAAAATTTATTGCCCATCCTTTATGAATGTTATCTTAAATGACACGATTTACAATGCTTGTTTTAAGTGGGCATTGTTTAACAATACGTTTTTATCGAGTAATCAAGCAAAAAAGAAAGATATATAAATCTTAGATTTTAGAGAAAGAATTCTTTTGTTCATAGTTTAATTAAATTAGCTTTTGTATAAGAACAAAATTATAAAATTTTGTTTTATGAGCTTTCTTGTTTAACTGTTTAATGTCAAGACTGTGGAATCAAAGGGTAAGGGTAGGAATCTTTGAAGTAGTAGGTCTGACATTAAAAATTATTAGTGAGTTGGAACAGGTGGCCAATATTTGGTTTAAAATATATATTCCATTTAGGACAGATTATGTGTCACAGTGTCTTTTATAAGTTATTGTTGTGGGATGAGGCGCGAATTGGTATTGTAGCTATATTTAGGCTCAGGGAGTCAGTTTAAGTTAAAGCGTTTATTATTTTGCTACCACTTGCGATTTCATCCGTATGTTCCTGTACATTTTATTTATTCAAATATCGTCAATTTTTGTTATGGGATTTGTGATTCTAAATGTATTTCAGGTAACCCGGAATTCTGCTTGACCCGAGTTCGGTTAATTGAGGTTTTACTGTGTGTTAAAATAGAATATAGTGTTGAAACAAGTGTGTACTGTGTTAAAATTTAATATAGGTAGTGTTGAAAAAAAATTATGAAACAAAATGCAGTACAATATTTTATTATTTTGTAGTTCACATAACCTTAAATAGGTCTGTGTTACGTTAACATTACAATAAAAATAAAATAAAAAGTTTAGAGATATTAGTTGTATGTTTTCATTTGCTCTGTATGGACATTTCCCCCCTCACTGTCACAGTAATAATGAACACTGAGGCAAAAACTAGTACACGTGGAATTGTGTATATAATGATGCGTACAGATAACTGGATTGAGCCTCAGAGTCTAATGTTGCTGTTGTGCCAAGGTCATACTGACCAGCATTATGGTCATTTTTTATTAAGTTAGCCTTTCTGGTAACAGTGAACTACTGGAGAGGTTGGATCGGTGAAGTGGCGGATTATAGCGGGATCGCTGTATAGGAATTTCTTTTTCTTAGATCAGTTTAGTTAATTGAGTTATATATCTTCTGCTTTTGCATAACGTCCATACTTTATGCCAGTTATACTGATGATCGGCATTAACAGAAAAAGAAAAGGTGATGACAGTACTGCAGTCTCGAACTTACGACCTTGAGGTGCACAAGTTTGGAGGTGCAATAGACCGACTGGTACCTAACAATCTCGGATACGCCAAACCTTTTATTATATATTGCAGTGTATATATGAAAAAGTTAGAACTAAGTTTTGACCATTTTTTCTTTAATGTTTTCATGACAACCTATTTACAATTTCTTCATAAATGTTTTATCTTGAAAAGCAGTAAATGTTTAACAATTTTAATGTTATTTGTTGTCGACCATGCTGAAGCTGGTGTGGGATGAGCTTTTTGCTTGTTTTGTATTGAACATTGCTTTGTAATGTTACTAATAGTGATTCTATGTTTTGCATAAATTAACAAATTTTTACATTAGTAGTTTATCTGGTGAAATTATTATGTACAGTTCTGCCATTATTTATTTGTTTGCCGTAGTGTTTATTTTATTTTGTATTATACAGTTTCAGTATTGTGTGTTATCATAATGAAGAGAGAAGGAGGAAAGAAAGAAAGTTGCTACTAAGTTCAGTGAAAATTTACATAAAATATTTAATATTTAAATTATAATCATATTAAATTGTTTATTTTGTGTTATTTTGAATCTAATTACTTAATTATAAAAAATATACTTAAAAAATGTTTCTTAAACTTTATATATGAAAATCTTATACAACCTTTGCCATTAAAAATATATGTTTTTTAAATGGTTAGTACGCCATCGAAGGGGCTGAACAATTGCTAGAAAGTACTGAAGCATGGATAATTAGAAAGTTTTAGTTTGTAGTGACATAAATGGAGAATTGTTTGTTCTCTTTACAGCAGTTTTTTTTTTTGTTATACAGGGAATTGTTACGTATTGTTAAGATTAAATTTTTCTGTCACTGCAGATTTTCAAAAAGCATTTTTACTCCAAAAGTTTTGTAATTAAACTAATATTTTCAACAGAGTGGTCATTTCAAAACTAATTTATTTTATTGGCAAAAACATTTGTTTGGGAAAATCTTCATCACACACATCTGTAACTTAACAAACAGGCCATAAATTAATTTTTTTTGTAAACTTCTGGAATGTTTTTTAAACACACCAGTGACCATACAATTTTCACTGTTAGAAGGCTAGATCTGGACCTGTACACCTGTTTAAATATACAGTAAAACAATGGTTATCCGAAATAAAGAGGAGGAAGCATTTCAGTTACATTTTTTTTCTGTTAAGCTATGTACATGTAATATTTTTTCGTAATCTAATTCGAGATGATTTTGAAGGTCAAATGATCCTAACCTCTTTTTTAGGTTTTAAATGATTTATGTTCTTTATTAAAGTTAAAAATTACATTTGTAGGCGTACATCAATAAACTATGTACTGCACTTAAAGTAGATAGGTTATAGCATATTAGTTATTCATTAAAAAAATTTAGTAATTTTCATTCATTTTTTACATCCCTTGCAACATTTTTGTGCAGTGATATTTCTTCATCTTTTCATTAGAAGGACGTTAGCTGATGTTGACTCACTGCATTGTTAAACAAATTTTAGCTCAATCTAAAGTTAAGCATGATCAGCGTTTCTGTACTGACAGCTAGTGACTGATATGGATGCCAGTATTGTTGGATGAGGGTGAGGATTGGCGGTGCAGCTATATTTTGACTCGGGAGTCAGTGGCTGAAGTCAACTCATAGTCAGACATTTATTTTTTATTATCTCACCTTATGTTACTGTAAATTTTATTTATTCCCTGCATTTTTTAAAAGCGATACTGGATGCGTTTTGGACAACACAGGTTTCATTGGGCATTTTCCGTTTGTTACATTGAAATGCATTGCCCAACACTTTGCTGCCCTTTTCTTTAGAATAGCCAAGCCAAATAAACATAATTTTTCTGGCGGAAAACCATGTATTATAATAAAACTACAAGTGGCATGTATAATAATAGGTTAGCAGTTGACATACACCTTATTTGTCCCTCTCAGATAGTCTAAAGGTTGAAATTTGGCATGTAGTTTTCAGCAACTAAATATTGAGATTAATCTAAAATCTTCATATTTCAGAATCTTCTTGGGTGCAGTTTTAATTTAGTAGGGCTAGCCTGCAAAGTAGGCAGGATGTAGTTCTTAGTCTTCACCATTGTAATTATAGTGAAGTCTATGAACTAAATACATACTCTAATCATAAATATTTGCTCAATCTTATTAAGTTTCTAGGCCAGTAAAAATGTTTTTTTTTTGTCAATTTTCTATTTGATCGCAGTTCAGCCTACTGCAGTTTGCAATTAATTATGTAGACTAATTTGAATGTTAATGGTTCAAATATTTATTTCACTAAGTTTTAATTTTGTTAAAAATATTTTTATAAACATTAAAGAATTTTATTGTATGGAAGCATAAACTGGATACTTTTATTAGACCACATTTATGCTTTGCTTTCCATTCTTACTAAAAATTTACTTTCATATTTAAAACTGTTTTTAAAATTCTTGCCTCAACCCAATGTATATCTCTTAATCATTGTTTGTAGCGTTTACTGGTACAAATTGTTTCGATATTCAGTGCTGTAATTTAAACCTTTTTATGCTGCAGCATTACAGCATACTGTAGTGTTTATCACTTGCTATGTGCATTCGAGTTCTAAGTTTTGCGGTAATAAAAGCTAAAGTTCGGTACTGAGAGTTTTCGATGTAAAATTTTTCTCATAGGTGGAAAATGAGGAATTACAATAGTGTAGCTAGATCATCTGTCATTTTCTTTCAATTTTGTCTGTGATATTCTTCTGCTTATAAACAGCAACAGAGATTCATTATATATTCATGATCGCTTCCACAATTACTAATATCTAACTTGGAGCTGTGAAGGTCACACTCATCCTGCTATTGCATACATACACTAATAATAGACATTCGAATATACTAATCCTGTATAAGTTACATATATAACACAAGGTAATTAGAGGCAGGAAGGCACAGAGTATATTATCTAGCATTAAATACAGTAAGCTACTGTAATTAAAAATACAATAACAGCAAAATTATACAGAATGAAAGCAGAGTGTTGAGAACAGCGATGATTGAAAACATATTAAAACAGTAATAAAAAGAGAAATTTAGAGCAATTAGAAAGTTTTTTACCTAAGCTATTTGTAAAGTAGTACATGTTCTTTCATGCCATATGCGGTACTGGTGACTCGATTAACTATCGACTCGATTAACTAGTTTTAGCATGTCACTGTTGTAAGGTTTTGTTGTGGTATGAATAATTTTCTCACTTTAGGGAATATTAAAAAAAAAAATTGAAGACGGCCACTTTTGATGAAAGATGTGTTAATTTCTCAATGAAAAAAAAATTTTTGGTCATGTGATATACACTGTCAAATCAAAGAGGTTTACGTAGAAAATATTGTACATAGATATCTGTTCGATGACAGTTTCAAAATATCTCTCTCGCTTTAATAGAAATAAAGCCCCTGTCATGATAAGTTAAACGATCATCTCTCATTACCAACTGTTGTTTTCATAAAAATTAAATCAGTGAACATTTCTTGCATATTTCTCATATCGTTATTAAAGAACTTGTTTAATATTCTCTGAAGAATAGAAAATACTGTAGAACCTCGATATAAAGAATAGAAAATACTGTAGAACCTCGATATAACATACTCCAATATAACATTAAAAAAAAAAAATCCTTTTCAAACCACATAACACTCAATGTATTAAGTAGTATTTTGGCTTATAAACTCGGATAATAATTTTTTTTTTGGCTTGAGGTAGAGTATAAAATTCTTATATTACGGATATTTAAAGTTCAAAATCTCTATATAACAAGTAAAACTCATTTTACAAAAAACTTTACAGTACAATCTTGTAAGACATAACAAACTGTATTACTATACATTAAGAACAATATAAAAAATAAAATGATACTTATGTTTTATTTTTGTATCATTTTGAATACTGTGTAAATGTAGGGCGTACGTTAAAAAATCATTTGTAAAGTAGAGGTTTGAGTCCTGATATGTTTGTTACATAGACGTTCACGTTCAGTTTTCAGGAAACCCCTTTGTAGGGAATATTGGTCGCATTTAACCTCAATATAACGAACCTCATTTTTAAGAATATTCCAATATAACAAATTTTTTCTTTTGACCCTTGAAATTTGTTATATCAAGGTACTGTATAAGCAAGCTAGGTGTTTTTGTATGCTTACTAATAAA
Source organism: Callitettix versicolor (assembly GCA_022606455.1). NCBI lineage: Eukaryota > Metazoa > Arthropoda > Insecta > Hemiptera > Cercopidae > Callitettix > Callitettix versicolor. The sequence goes on from CM040182.1 coordinate 1,437,822, forward strand.
CACAAAAAAGTATGTATTTTAGAGCATTTTCTTTCATTTTTAAAATTATGACAACAAATGCATTTTCTGTGTAAAACTCTGAATTGTTGATGAGTACTGTGTAATTTTATAATGTTTATAAATCAAGATTGTACTTCAGAATAGTTTGTTTTAAATTTTTGTTTGAGCAGAATAACACTGAAACGAGAAAGCAGTGTAATGCTCACACTGAAAATGAGCATGTAACAACAAAACTTACAGTTCAGATTAGTTGACTTGGAATTATGAGAATACACCCATAAGAATTATCAGAATATGCCGTTAAGTTTTTCACTGTAACCTGAAATAGTTGCATATGGCATTTATTATTTTTTGTTTCAACCAAATCAAAATCTTTTATATTTTTTTTATCAAACAAAAATACAGCCAATATATTTTTATTTAAATATTTTGTTGTAAATAAATATAATCACGTATGAAATTAGTGTTAAAAATATACTTAAAAACAAAATAGGTAAACTAATAAATTTCTTTCTTGTAACAAAATATAAGTTGTAATTGATCGAGCGAAGCAAGGTGTTTGTTTCAGCACGACTGTTCAGTATTTGGTTTGCTTGTTTTTTATGCAGTTTTGACCAAAAATATTGACTGATTATTTTGAAATTTAGTACAAAAGTACATTCTGTAAAGCCTGAACGATGAATGTTTACTGGCTGAACATCAAGTCCTGTCACAATTTTGATTGCTTAATGGAAAAAGAGCATACAATTTCCAACAAAGTTGGTCCAGTAACATTTTTTGTAAATATTACGGTAACCGATTAAATTGGCGGGGTAGGTTGCAATTGTATCAGCGTGCTATTGTGGAACAGTGGTCAGGCAATTAATTAAGAATATGCTATGTGGTCTACTGTTCTTTGAACTATTAGTATATTCTGTTCTGTGCAATACATTATTTTTTTTTTATTAGAATACACTAGATTAAATGGCTGCAAAGTTTGAACTGCTGGAAAGGTATTCAGGTATGTTTTGACAGAATACAGATCGGTGAAGACGCTCGAATAGGGTTTAAGAGTTGGCCAGTAAGGTTTAGCATAATCTAGACAAAATAAAATTATTAAAAAATTAATAACAGAACATTTTATATGGCCACTTTTACAACCAAACTGAGCATAAAGGACGGATTTTAACTTGGAGAAACCCAACCATCTAACTGCACCAAAAGTTGAGAATAAATCTGACCACTTGACCCCAGAGGATTTATTGTAGAAGATAAGACCTGAGTATAAAAAGTTAAATTTTTTGAAGAGTTAAACTACTTATTTCCAAATTTAGAATCTTTACAAAAAACCTCTTGAATTTAAAACATCCTAATATTTAAACAACTTTAAAAAAATAATGAAAACAATAAAATAAGTATATTACGACTTTGTAGAAATAACTTTTAAAGGATCCATAGCACTTACCCATTAACCCATTAACTCGTAGGCTTTTCCTAGAAACTAAAAATAAAACGAGTGTTGTGTGATTGTGGTTTTAAATGGACAGGTTACCTAGTTCAAAATAGTTCTATAGTAAATTTTATATTTTTTGAACAGATTTATATGTTCATTAATTGTATACTACTTTATTAACCTTTGGTTTACATAACACAAGATGTATTGCTTAATATTCACATTTGTACACATACAATTTTTTATTTAAAAAAATTACTATATGAAATACAGTACACCTTCGGTTATCCAAAATAAACGGGATGGGATATCAGAATAAAATATCCGGTTATTCAAAATAACATTTCTGATAGATTTTTTTTTATTAAACCATGCAGACATATTTTTTTTTTATCTAGTTAATTGTTGAAAGTTTTGAGGCTGAATGATTCTAACATCTTTTTAGACTATACATGACTAATGTTCTTAAAGTTAAAATTACATTTTTAATCTTACATTAATAAACTTTATATTTTAAGATAGATAGGTTATAGTATATGAATTATTCATTAAAAAACCAGTAATTTTCATTTTTCCTTACACCCCTTGCTATATTTTTGAACAGCGATGTTCCACCAACTTTTCATTAGGACATCAGCCGGCTGTTCAACAAATTTTAGTGAAATCTAAAATTAAGCTAGACCGCATTTCTGTATTGACAGCTAATGACTATTGTGGATGTCAGTATTGTGGGTTGGGAGTGTGGACTGGCAATGTAGCTATAGTTAAATTCTGGTTTTGGTAGTTGGGGATGTCAACTCAAGGTCAGGCATTTACTTTGTGCTAATCCATATTTCGGATGCATTTATATAATCCAGGTTTTGGTTGACCTGAGTTCATTCAACTGAGGTTTTACTGTATTTATTTTATTAATATCATGCCTCGGTGATGATAACCTTAATGGTTTTTGCCGGAAAAAAATTTACTGTATTAAAAGAAAACAGAATTTTTTCTCAACTTTGCATAAATTAGGCATAAACCGTTTTTTAAATTTGTTGGTCACATATACAAATTATGGTAGGGTATAAATAAATTACTAACTTTGTTGTTGCAACCCTATTAAATTTTTCTGACAATAGGAATAAATATTATTCATCATGTTTTCTATACTAAACACGATGTAACTTTATAAATTGTTTTTTTTTACAGCTTTCAGTTTTATTGTCATATATATGTAAAAATTTGATTATAATTAGAATATTGGACATTTTCCAAACGTAGTACTACTTTTGGAAAAAAGGAATTTAAAACATAAAAAAAATAAACTGATTGGTTTTTATTTTCTAATAGTGTTTGAATGTTTTCGTCTTTGTTGTTTGACTTAATTCATTGTAAATGTTTTGTATTAGATTGCACGTAAGGTTATTGTTTAAAGTGTGATTACTTTAAATATTGTTATTTGCTACTTCACCCTAATTGCTTTTCTTGTAATTTTACCTTAATTCATATAAGGATTATAAATACTTATTGTCAAAGGAGATAACATGTTAAATTTAATTTTAAATAATATTAAAATAATTTCTATTTTGTTTGTTGGTTTTAATATTTCGAGGACTTTTTTCAAACTCAAATCTGATGTGAAGTGGCCTCTTAAGTAGTAGCTGGCAGTGCTGCACACCGGATGATAGTGTAACTTTGCCATTATAACCACTGCTACTTCCTACTTCATAACTTCATTTTGAGCTGACCTACAAACTCATAAATGTAACCACTTCAATTGATTCTCCCAACAATTGCAAATTGCAAAGTATTATTTGTTTTCTTCAGGCAGAATGAATAAGGCAACAGAAATTCATTGCAGATTGAGCCAAGTATATGAGAGCAAAATCCATGTTTTACATAGTTGATTGAAAAAATGTTATTAGAAATGTGCAAGAAGCTGTTCAGTTAGGACAGCAGATGTGGTCGTACATTGCCATAAAACAATTCCAGAAGACAGCAGGCCTTTTCTTTTGTTCTAAATGGCTATCCATAGTTGACGTAATGTTTGACAATATGCATGTGCTTTGATCGTGGCCCCTTGTTCCATGAAATCCACCAGCAAAACTTGTCTTTATGGTCCCAAAAAGCTGTAGCCGTGACCTTTTTGTTGTTGAACGTGTTTTGGATTATTTCGAGTTTTTGTTCAGAGTGTGTGTGTGTGTGTGTGTGTGTGTGTGTGTGTGTGTGTGTGTGTGTGTGTGTGTGTGTGTGTGTGTGTGTGCGTGTGTGTGTGTGTGTGTTCACTGTGTACTTGGCTCTTTATGCGCTGCTAATTCTGCAGTGTTATTCCCTTTTGCTGGAAGAAAAGTGGCACTTTGCAATTCGCACTTAGTGGGAGAATCAATAGAAGTGGCCATATTTATGAGTCTGCAACTCATCTAAAATAGAAAAGATGTGATTATGCACAGCTATACTCCTACTGCTTGACAGGCCATTTCATGGTAAATACGAAGGTAAAAAAAAATAGCAATCGTAAAATAAAGTAACACTATAATAATGAAGAAGAATATTTTCTAAGTAAGCTCAAACAATAAACAATATATATATATATATATATATATATATATATATATATATATATATATATATATATAGATATATATATATTTTAAATGAACATATGTGCTTCATATCACTTTAATAGTTAATTTATAAAAAAGAGATAAATTAAAAACAATATCTAAGCAGAATTATTAGTTGTAAAAATACTTAAAATTTGATAAATAATAATAACAATTATGTTTAGAGAGTAGCAGAGTTTTAAGTCTGGGAACTTCTGTGGTGATAACTCCTCCATTTAACAACAATGGAAATAGTGATAATGAGAAAGTAAGTAAACTCAATAACTGTTATAAGTATAATAGCCTATCTCTGCATACGTTTAGCAGAGAGACAAATTTGTAATAAACATTAGAAAGTTCAGTTTCCATTTTAATACTGAAGCCTGACATCTGATGACCTACATGTGGAATTATAGAAACTTTAATGTTGTTTAAAAATGAAGTGGTCAAAGACATGCTATGAAAGCAAGTACTGAAGGTCTGTGGATGTCTTGTTAATACAATAATGGATCAGATGTTTACATACAGTTTAAGTGCTCCTTTTGAAACATTTTTAATGCTCAAACATTGAAATGACTTTTGAATCATATTCTACTTACCTTTATCCACACTACAAAAAGTCAAGTGGCAAAAAAAACCAAATGTTATTGGTGAGTTTTTCAAAAGATATGTTTTGAGGTCTGCACAACCCTGATGACTGATACAAGAGTAAGAGGGCATTACCGACAGGTAGACGGATGGACAGACGGACACATATTTGAATTTATAAAGGACCTCGGCTCTGCCCACAGACTCTAAAAAATATTAAAGCAGAAAATATTAACCAAGACTTCTATTTTAACACAAAATTTATTTCAATTTATTCAAACACAAAAACTTTCAACTGAGAAATGAACATGGGTGGCATAGAGGTCAATTTTTGTCTGATTTTGATATAACTAGGCATAAAAATTGATTTTGGTAATATCCTGGATTAGTCTGTTAACCAGTAAAATCCGTTGATCCGTTTAAAAAAATAATGGCCTTTAAAAACTCGGAAGAATTCATAACTTTTTTTTATCTTACTTTATTTTGAAAACCTGATTTCACTTTTGTATTTTTGTATTTTCAATGTAATTAAAAATTTTAAACATTTTAATACTGGTTCCAACTGGTTAATATTTTTTAAAGTTTTTTTTTTTTGTTAATTTGATGTAGGTTTAAGTTCCTCCAATTTATTTTTGTTATTATTGTAGGGCCAGTTCACATCCTTACAATAAACTGTGTATATTTTTTTAGTGTTTATAGGATATATATATTATAGTTAACTAGTTTCAGGTAAATATTTATAGTTATATTTTGTTTGCTTTATTTATTTTTATTTTTTCTATAGTTTTTAATTTTGTATTGTTTTTTTAAATTTCAATTTTGCACTATGATGATATATTGTTTTTTGCTGAAGAAATATACCTTTGGAATCAGCATTAAAATCTGCATGTTAGCAACTCAAATTTTTTAAATTCCATTTAATATACAAAAATAAATATGATAGTGGCCAGGATTCATTTTCATATTTTCAATGATTTTGAAAAATTAAATTAATTTTTTAAAGCTGATGGTGAAAAAAGATTTTCAAAAAATTGTATTGGGTTGTGATGTGAATATTGTTAACTTTTGGAAATTCACTTCTATCATGTCAGCAAGACAGTGTGCTGCATGAAAAAAAAATTAGTAATACTTTAGTAATCAGTAATAGAGGTATATACTTTTTATTTATTTGTGGATAAAAACCACAAAATTAACGGATATGGGTTTCTTAAAACCAATATTTTTTTAAATGAGTTAGGTGACAGAGTTTACCATCATCCTGACAAATGTTTGGTTTGATTCATTGAACCTATGTTTATATTTTTCTTTGCTTATACTTTTTAAAATTTGAATACAAATATACAGACCAAAAAGGTGTATTATATGAGGTAGACTTAGGTGATACTTCCTTAACATGTACAGAAGTATACAAGTTTAAGAGTCTGCCAAAAGTTGGAAGCAGTTTTCATTTTATTAAATTTAAAATTTTATAATGTACAGAGTGATTCATTTCTTTTCCAGACTGTTATTTTTATGGTAGGTTCAAAACTAACAAAAGATAGGACAATATATAAGTAAAATTTTAATTACCAAAGTGAAATTATATTTTTTATTGTGTAGAAAGTATTTCATTATAGAACATGTTTCCTATTTGTTATTTTAGAAAACTAAACATCTTCTTCTTCTTTCAATGGCTCCTTTTGGTTCACACCATTTTGGATCTTGCCTCCCAATACAATCCAGGAAAGTCCCTTCGTCCCTGCTTCTCTCTATCCAGGCCCTCGCAGATCAGTAAGTGATCCTTGTCCATAACATACACATCTTTTGAAAAAATCTTACACTTGTCAGAGGTTATTAGTCTCATCCTATGGAGATGCTTGGCAAGACAATCGTGACCAGTTTCCAGGCGGAAATTTACTACAGCTATTTTGTGTGGAAGCATCTTATTGTCCATAAAAAAATTAAACGGATCATAAGCTTTGTCTTGTAGGTTTTTCTTCATTTCACTAACAAATTTTTGCTGTGAGTCTGTTTTTAGTTTTCTTATAACTGCTTGTAGTGACAGGGAGCCTGCTGGTTTTTGAATAATTTTTGTTCCTCTCTTCGCCAAATTATCCGCAGCTTCATTTCCCATCAATCCCACGTGTGCAGGGACCCACTGCATTGCGATATTGCCAACATTATTTCTTACAATCTTGTAATTCTGTCTGATATTTTGTATTATTTTGCTTTTTGTATTATCATTATTGGCTATTGCCTGCAGAGATGATTTGGAGTCAACTAAGACCACTGTGTTTGTGTTCAGCCACGGTCTCACAATCAGCTGTTCGAGAGTCTCATTTACAGCTATCAATTCCGCCTCAAACACTGTAGAGTTGCCGCTTAAAGAAATGTAGTGCGAGAAGTGGTCAAAATATATTCCAGCTCCTGTTTCTCCTTCCATTCTAGAGCCATCACTATATAAATGGATCCAAGAGTCTGACGGGTATCGTACTTCCAAAGTTTCCAAAGCGATTTGAGATATTTTCAATGGAGCATCAGAGTTCTTGCTTACTGGTTCAAGCAGATCGAAGAGAATGTTAAAATCCATGAATTCCAATGGGTCCATGAGTTGAGGAGGTCGTTCCACATTTACTTTGTTTATCCTATTAGAGATGATAAGTTGTTTAAAGCTGGTCTGAGTTTTTAGCTTTTGCTTTGGAGGAGATCCTATTATCCGTGGGTTATCAAATTCTTTTTGTATCAACTTTTCATACAAAATATGAGCTCTAATGTTGAAATCTTCTTCTAATGGGATGTTATTGGTATAGGCCTGCAGAACATGTATTGGAGTTGTCCGAACTGCGCCAGTAATAAGTCGTAGGCAATTATTTTGGCTTATTTCTAGTTTGTTTTTTGCATTTCTACTGGCAGTTTCCAAACATCCTCCTGTTTCTATTGCTTGCCTCGATTCACACAACTACATCGTCTGCATACATTGCACATTTCACCCCACCGGATCCCAATTTTTTTGGAAGATCATTAATGAAATCGTTAAAAAGAATTGGACTCGGAACTGCTCCTTGAGGCAAACCTGCCCTAGTCTGCTTGTATGATGAATTTGTATTTCTCCATTTTGTCCTTATCCAACGCTGTGTTAGGAATCCTTTAAGCCAATTATACATGTTTCCACCTATTTTATAGTCAATTAACTTTCTCAAAAGTTTTGCTATCCATACTGTATCATAAGCACCCTTGAAGTCAATGAAAACCGCCATAACCAATTCTCCCCTGTTAAAAGAATCCTTAATGCTTTGTGTTAATCTTCCAACCTGGTGCATTGTTGTACAATTCGAGCGAAATCTGGCTTGGTCCAGAGACAACAGTTTGTTTTTCTCCATGTAATACTGCAGCCGAGTTGCCACCATTCTTTCCATGGTCTCAGCCACCACTGAAGTCAATGAAATTGGTCTATAGTTAACCACTTGATTTCTTACTTGTTTGTTTGTTTTCTTAATAGGAAACATAAACATAATTTCTGGTATTTCGGAGATAACTCAAAATTGTAAACTTGTTATTTAAAAAAAATTGCTTAGTTTGGTGGCTAAATTTATTTATCTATTGTACACCAGTACAATAAATAAATTTATTTATTTAATGTTGTATTACCAGTGCAGTTGTAGACTCCGTTTGGCTTTAAGGTAAAAAAAACTTAGATTCATTCCTGCCTATTGTAAAAACTATTAAATCAGATCCTACCAAAACGTCTCTCGATTTGAAGTAATTATCTGTTTTACTGCATTTTTTTGGCTAGATTATTAATGCAGCAGTTTTCTCTTTACTATAATACTGTTATTACCAAGTTTATCATTATTTAATTTATTGATATGTCCAGATAACGGGAGTGGACTTGGGAAAGCAACCATCGTATGTAGGTTTAGCTTGCTGTATCAGTGGGTACACTACATTAACTACTTATAACAGCAAACAAAGAGAAGGCTTTCGCTCAAGAGACATCAGTCCAGCAAGAATTACAGGTGAATTAAGTATTTAATAAGCGAATGAAAAGAATCATTAAAAGTAGAATTCAGTATTTATCCAAGTAATTTGATCAGAGTGCATAGAAGTAGTTCTGTTTGTTTGCATAGAATGGCAAAATTTTGGAATTACAAAACAGTAATAGTGAATAGGTTAAATACAACTCTTTATGAAAACGATAAACTGTAAAATGACAAAAATTTACAGTGTACTCAAGATAATCCAGCACGTCAAATAATCCGTTGGTCTTATTTATTTGTGTTCTTAAAAAAAAATAATGAAAAATTAGAATCGTGTATCAGCAAACCTGAGTGTAATAAGTAAACAACAAACAGTAAAATGCAGCGAGCTTCCAGAGATTGAAGAAGTGCTTTTTTCCTAGTTTTTTTTTTTTTTGAAGAAAGACAGCCATACACCAATTTTTGAGAAAACAATGAGCGAGAAAGCAAATATTTTTTATACGAGGGTTGATCAAATATAAACGAGACTGATTTTTAAAAAAAATTATTGCTTACTTACAAATTATTCTTGATACAACTTATTTTTCTACATAGTCTCCCACACGAGTAACACATTTTTCCCACGGATTGGAAGTTTTTAATTCCATCTTCGTAAAAAGTTCTCGGCGTTCATTGAGCCATTGGAGCACGAAGGTCTCCACCACAGAATCGTCTTCAAACGCTGGCCTCCAAGCGCCTCTTTGAGTGGCCCAAACAGGTGATAGTCGCAGGGTGATAGTCGCAGGGTGATAAGTCTGGACTGTATGGGGATGTTCCATTGGTTCCCAGCCAATTTGATCGAGTTCAAGCCTCGTAGCGTTCGCGAATGTGGTCGGGCATTATCGTGAAGAAGAATGAGCGTTTCGCCGGTTTAGATTTCCTTTTCCTCTGAAAAAGACTGTTTTGCGGGCTCTAAAACATCGCAATAATATTGTGCATTTATTGTGCGTCGTTGATGGAGGAAATCGACGTGAAAAGGCGCCTTGATTGTCGAAAAATACAGTGGCCATTACCTTCCCGGCCGGCGATCGTGATTTGGCCTTCAGAGGCGCCCTCTCTCCTCTCTTCCGCCACTCCATACTTGCCTGTTTCGACTCGGGAGTGTAATGGTGAACCCATGTTTCGTCACAGGTGACAATCCGGTTTAATAATGCCTCACCATCTCGTTCAAATTGGGTCAATAGTCGCTGGCAAATCTCCAAAGCGATTCCGTTTGTGAGCGTCGGTCAAAATTCATGGAACCCTCCTTGCAGATACTTTGCTGAGTTCCAGGTTTGATGTAACGATTTTTTGAACGCTACCATAGCTTAACTGGAGTTCATCTGCAATAAATCGCAGCGATATCGCCTGTCTTTCGTCCAGGAGCTTCGAACAGCATCAATGTTTTCGTCCGTGGACGGAAGTGGTCGGGTGACGATCATGGCTGAGGTTTTCTACTGCTTCCCGTCCTTGGCGAATTCCTTGTGCCAAGCAAAAGCGCGAGCTCTTGACAGGGTCCTGTCCCGTATTGAGCCGTCAATCTCGAAAGATTTCAGTTGGATTGACCCCTCCTTGGCCAAAAACTTAATAATAATTCTCTGCTCCACGGAAGCGTGCACTTCACTCTCACTCATTGTATAGTTTTATACTGAAGGGTCCGAACGGAAATGTTGCCCGTCTACGCCCGTCCCAAACCTCCCAGGCTACCTGAAACCCCACCCTTTAGAGTTCAATGTCCAACGGAAAAGTTTTTAGAAAGTCAGTCTCGTTTATATTTGATCAACCCTCGTAAAAAAATGACTTCCCAGATGGCTCGATAAATTTAATAAACAGTATGTAATGTTTTTTTTCTATTTCTGATGAAAAACTGTCATGCGTTGTTAATGTTGTTCATCCATTTATACCGAAGTTTAAAGAAACAATAAATAATTAAGGTTTATAATGCAGACAAAAGTGGTTTATTTTGGTGGAAGCTTCTACAAAAAGCTTTTGTTGATATGTACTGTACACTGTAATGTACATAGAGTATACATGCTATATACATTACATGTTTGAATACATTACGTGTATTTTGTAATGTGCATGTTAACGTGTTCATGGTAACTTTTAAGACTTACAATTTCTTTCAGTAATAATTCCATTTTAAACTCATTAAAATAAAAGTGTTTATATTATACTGTAATTACTGCGTATCGAATTGCTAATTTACTGTAATTTTTCTTCCTTTCCAATAATCCGTTGTTTTCGGTAACATGGCAGAAGTAATGTCCGATTGTGCTGAATGTAGATTACAGTAAGTTTATTGTATAACTGACAAATTTGGCATTGGTACAACAGACTCCTATTTGTGGCCAGTTTGTCTGTGTACCAAGAAAATTATTATTTTGATTAATAAATTTTTTTTTTAAATTTGAAAAAAAACTAGAAAAGTAATGGAAAAATAAGTATGCAAGTGTTATATAGTAATTTTTTGAGGTATGTCCTGTACTCACGAATTGATTTTTATTTTTACTTAAAAAGAAGATTGTACAACATATCTAGTAATATATGAAGTGTGTGTACGATATAGTAGACAGCAACAGCTGCTACTTGTCTCGGAGCGATGGCTTTTGATCCATCAGGAATGAATAGAGGCTGTAAATAAAGATTGACTTTGATAGTCAAGCCTGAAAATAAGATCAGCGATGGATAATGAAAGCTGAACAGTTTTCTGTTGCTATCCGCACAAAGTGTCTAAACAATGAAATGATTACGAAGATTTAATTGATGATTTTGCAATAACCAAGCCTAAAAAGAAGCCTATTAGTTCAGATAAGAAATAAAATCATGAGGATGACCCAAACGTAATTATTATGACGTACATGATTCCTGTGATGTGTATATAGTATTAGTAAATGTTTTATGGTGTGTCATTACTACATAAAATATAAAACAATGGGGTGGATGTAAGGTACGTGATGCAATAAGAAATGAGGTATGTAGGCGTATTATACGACCACTGTGTTGTAGGAAATAGATAATCATTTCTTATGGTTGCTGGTTTTCAGTCTGGAACACGGTGAGTCCATAGGTGGTGGTTGGTGGAAAAACTCTCCAATGGAGATTTGAGGGGGAAATCCTCCCGAACCAAAACTGGCAAGTCAGTGACTGAAGTTGAAGTTAATTGGTAGGGGGGGGGAGGAGCGCTTCATTGTAGAGTGCTCAGGGTGCTGTTGACTTCCAAATTGGCCTTGGTGAACACTCACAATTATGTAATTATACAGAAATAGAACTGTCTATTCTGTTTGTGAACAAAAATTTATTTTACAAAATCAACAATAAAGAGCCTGTTATCTATATGTTCCTTAATTTTTAAGGTGACTTCTTAAGGTAAATTCTTTAAACGTCACTCTGTTGTCACCTTATAACATAACCCTATAATTTCTTAAAAGTTTGTTTATTGAATTCGACTTAGTCATTCTTGATTTCTCATATTGTCTGTTTGTGTTGTTGCTGAGGAAGTACTTCAAATAATTAATTTTCCTTGTTAGGAGATACTTTTTAAGGCGTAATTTTGCTTGTGCTTACTTTAGGAATTAGTGCGCGTAAAGGGGACGATGGTACAAGCTGCTTCACTGGCACAAACTGCCTTACTGTACAACCCAGATATCTGACAGATATGGAACACCGCTCTGACATTGGTAAGTGAACACTGCAAGTGGCTGGTGTGTGGTGCTTACTTTAGGAATTAGTGCGCGTAAAGGGGACGATGGTACAAGCTGCTTCACTAGCACAAACTGCCTTACTGTACAACCCAGATATCTGACAGATATGGAACACCGCTCTGACATTGGTAAGTGAACACTGCAAGTGGCTGGTGTGTGGTGCTTACTTTAGGAATTAGTGCGCGAAGGGGGCGATGGTACAAGCTGCTTCACTAGCACAAACTGCCTTACTGTACAACCCAGATATCTGACAGATATGGAACACCGCTCTGACATTGGTAAGTGAACACTGCAAGTGGCTGGTGTGTGGTGCTTACTTTAGGAATTAGTGCGCGTAAAGGGGACGATGGTACAAGCTGCTTCACTAGCACAAACTGCCTTACTGTACAACCCAGATATCTGACAGATATGGAACACCGCTCTGACATTGGTAAGTGAACACTGCAAGTGGCTGGTGTGTGGTGCGTGCCTTACTATACAACCCAGATATCTGACAGATATGGAACACCGCTCTGACATTGGTAAGTGAACACTGCAAGTGGCTGGTGTGTGGTGCGTGCCTTACTGTACAACCCAGATATCTGACAGATATGGAACACCGCTCTGACATTGGTAAGTGAACACTGCAAGTGGCTGGTGTGTGGTGCGTGCCTTACTGTACAACCCAGATATCTGACAGATATGGAACACCGCTCTGACATTGGTAAGTGAACACTGCAAGTGGCTGGTGTGTGGTGCGTGCCTTACTGTACAACCCAGATATCTGACAGATATGGAACACCGCTCTGACATTGGTAAGTGAACACTGCAAGTGGCTGGTGTGTGGTGTGTGGGGCCTCAACTTACAAATGACCTTACTAAACAAAAATTTCAACTCACAAAACAAGATTTTGGAAATTTTCTGCCCTAACTTGGAAACTTACCTCAACCAACCAAACGATGTGAATGTGCAAAAACTTGTATTTTTCTGTCGGGACAGCTTCATTATTTTGAACCAGGCGCCATTAGAGCTGTTGTACACTCGCTCTCAGCTCTGTGTTCATCTCCTTCTCCATATCCACAACCTACACTGCCTCCCACAAATTTCGCTATGTAGTCGAATCTTTAGATGTAAGAAACTTTATTACACACATTATTTTGTTGTTTCTTTTTAATATTTAACGCCCTCATTGGAGCACTTTAATTAGTCCATACACCTCAAAAGTCCAATATCGCTATTGAGAGACTAGCGTTTCAGCCTCTTCTTCCGTTACCAAAATTTCTTCATCCTTTCTGATCTGGCTGCCCTCTGTTCATCAGTTATGGTGTAGGTCTTAAAGTCAAATGTTTTTAGCTTTATCGCAGATATTTATTCCTTAGAATCCTCTTCTTTGCTCTACCTTTAATTTGAGGCACCATCAAATTTAACTCCTTTAAATCACTCTGGATCTCTGAACCAATTATTCTGCATTTTAGTCTTCCAGAAATAGCTAAATAGCTGTTTCACTAGTCTTGTTTCTGGAAGGCGTGCTCTATGGCTGAAAAAAGCAATTCTGCTTTTCCACATCATTATTTTGTATTAGTATTATGTTATGTAATATAATACATATTATGTGTAATTAATACATTTTTTAACTTCAGGTTTTATCTGTGTTTTATTAATGAATATATCTTCCATATTTGACATAAATGTATACTTTTTTTCATTGTATTGGGTGAGTTTGGGGGTGGTGGAACAAATTAGCCAATTTACATGTAAAATGTGCCTTACATAATTTTTAACTTGTGAAACGACTTTCAGAACAAATTAAATTCGAAAGATGAGGCCCCACTGTGTAGCACAAAGGCAAGAATATAAGAATGAATATTAAGCCACATTACATACTGTTAGTTGCGTGACGGCGATGATAACCTGAACGGTTTTTCGCCGCAAAAAAAAAAAAAAAAAAAAATACTGTTAGTACCATTATCGATAATAAAATTTAATAGAATCATGGAAATTTGAGTCTTGGTAGTCTCAGTTTACATGTTGTTGGATCTGACTGAATTTTTTTTCTCATTATACAAAGTATAAAGAAAATTTGGTGATCAAATCGATCTGAAGATTTTGATAGATCTTTGTTTTCAGGTCACAGAAGTTGAGGTTCTAAACAGTCCTAATATATCAGGACTGTTCTTTAATTTTCTAATGCAAGCGTATTTCAAGCATTTGTATTAATTTTTTGTCAGTAGTTTTTTAACTGGATTTTTGGAGAAATAATAGAATATAAGGAAGTTTCTGTAATGTTTTACTATTTATTTAAAAAAATATAAAAAAGACTACATATCATATACATACACACATATATACATATACAATCTGTAATAGTTATAATAGATTTGCGTTATTACTATTATATTAACTCACACATTCAACAATGTAATTTAGTCGCTACAATCCAGCACGTCCAGTAATCCGATGCTATTATGTATTTGTGTTAAAAAAAAAATAAATAAAAATTAGAATTGTATGTCAGCAACCCAGAGTATGTGTCAAGTAAATGACAAGGAAATTTGGTGAGTTTCCGGAGATTGAAGAAGGGCTTTTTCCTGGTTTTTACAACAATGCACAAGCATACACCAGTTTCTGGGGATATAATGCATAATAAAGCGAAGTTTTTTTTTAATAAAAAAATGATGAATGAAGTACTTTAACGCCAGCGATGGACGGCTCAATAAATTTAAGGAATAGTGTCTTGAGTGGATGAGTGAGAGTAGTATGACCTAGAGTACGGTAGGATTGCTAAGCCTATCAACTGCTCACCTCAGCTGCCTCCGCTGGAATGTGTTAAAAAAATGGAAGCATCTTCATTACTATTTATAAGATTGAGGTAATACATTTTTACTTATTTAATTTTTTTCCAAATCTATTTGTTTCTTAGAGATGCGTACGCTGTTGTATAGCAGGAGTTGTGAAGTTATTTCATGATGTTATGTTGTATAGCAGGAGTTGTGAAGTTATTTCATGATGTTATGTTGTATAGCAGGAGTTGTGAAGTTATTTCATGATGTTATGTTGTATAGCAGGAGTTGTGAAGTTATTTCATGATGTTATGTTGTATAGCAGGAGTTGTGAAGTTATTTCATGATGTTATGTTGTATAGCAGGAGTTGTGAAGTTATTTCATGATGTTAATGAAGTTATAACGTTTGATTAATCTGTTATTGTATTGCAAATGTTGAAATAATTAAATAGAAATGGGTATAAACTCATATATTTGTTGTGTTGAAGGCGGTGAAAAGGCTTGGAATAGAAGTATAAACATGACTAGTAGCAGCAAACAATCGAATGGTTGTACAACATCCACGTTAACTAACACCAGCTCTATGTAAGTACAGATAAGTTACCTGAGAATGTCTGTTATGCAATAAGTACATTATGGTAACATATAAAATTGCTTATCACATTTTTTTTTGCTTTGCATCATTATTCTTCCTTTCCTTTCCTTTCATGTAACAAATCGATAAGAATCAGTTTGTTGATTAGTGATTTGCATATTCATAGTTTCATACAGTGCAGCATCATTTCACATTGTCAGTTTTCAAATAGAATAGTTTTTACAGTAGCTTGTGCAGTGATTACTGATCATATGGTTAGTGTATGTTGTGTGTATACATTACAGTTAGTGTTAACTCATTTACATAATCTGTTTGAAAATGTCTGGTGCTCATAAGAAAAGGGATGTAAATTTTGGAGAGAAAATTGAAATTAAAAAAAAAATGATGAATTAAAATTAAGTAACTCATTTTATATTATTTAATTTTCATCCTTGATAAACATCTTGACCGTTATCGCAATTAATTGAGTGTTTTGTGTTAACATTCTTGGTAAGTTAGCTTTTATGTACTGTTTTTTTATATGTTGTGTATATAATAGTATACTCTTTGTAATTATAATTATTTTAATATACATATTTTATGAAAACAAACTTTAAAGTGCATCTAACATATTTTATAAATAAAGCCTATTATAAGTAGCCACATTTATATTTTATGGATCGGGATTGTTGAAAATTCACTGGCACACACACACAATCTCAGCCTGCATCATGTTTCAAACAAACTTATTATGTTTGAAATATGCATTCCTGAATGTGACAACAATAACTGGTACTACTGTAACAGATTTTCATGAAATTTACATGTAGCTGTAGTTGCTTATATCTTGATTAGTATATTTTTTGATTAAACAAAACATTAGCTAGCAAGCCTATAATTTAAGAGGTTAACAAGGTGAGAAAAGCAGTCTTCTTGTCCGTCAACCACCTCTCTTGAAGCTCCTACTTTTAATAACACTTTGTGTATCTTGAACTCAGGAGGAAGTTTTGGATGCAACAGCTTTTGCAATAATGTTTTTTTCATTTCCTGATATGTTTCAGTTTAAAAATTCACTGTAGATATATTCTGTATTTAATAAATAAATGGTAAATTAATTGTTTGACAAGCTAACAACTTGTTAAGAATTACAAGTTGTTAACATACATAATTGTTTGACAAGCTAACAACTTGTTAAGAATTACAAGTTGTTAACATACGTAATTGTTTGACAAGCTAACAACTTGTTAAGAATTACAAGTTGTTAACATACGTAATTGTTTGACAAGCTAACAACTTGTTAAGAATTACAAGTTGTTAACATACATAATTGTTTGACAAGCTAACAACTTGTTAAGAATTACAAGTTGTTAACATACATAATTGTTTGACAAGCTAACAACTTGTTAAGAATTACAAGTTGTTAACATACATAATTGTTTGTTGTTGTAGACTTAACTTTGTATTATTGTTTCAGGAGTGTGTCGGAGTCACATTTCAGTAGTTTTAGTTCAACGTCATCATTGTCTCAAACAATACGTGGTAAGTTTAGTAAGGATTAGTATATTATTATATAGTCAGTGTTTATTTTTATGTAGGCTTTGTTAATATATTTGCACACTGACTATTAGTTCTAATTTTACTAATTTAGAATGAATTTCAATTGGAAAATAAGCTAGTTGAGTTGCCGTTATGGTGTGACCCAAACCTAGGACCTAGAAATGAGCACCGATCCTGACCACTAGACTTCATCGTTCATAATTTTGTTAAAGTGAATTTGTCATACTTTTTTGAAAATATGATTTCACCATAATAATCAGCGTTAAAGTCTTAGAGTAATATTAAAAATGGAATTTGGCCCCAGATAATCTTAACCTATATAAAAATATGTAACAATATTTATAATTTTATTTTAATTGAAATAAGACACTAAACAAACAATGAGTTTTAAACTTTTATTATAGAAGATCATAACTCAAACAAAATTAAAATGTCTCCTTAACCAAGTACAGTTTAAATTATGATGGAAAGAACTGTATATTTACAGTTTGAATTTTGATTGACATTTAGTAATGATAATGTATTAATGTTAGTTGGTTTACGGTATGTATATCTTTGATAGTAGGTTTTGGTATAGATTGCACGTACCGTCACGAAATGCCTTGTCTACTGTTTAACATTCCTTTATCTAAATAAAGTCTAGTCTACACTTAGTGCAGTAACGCTGTGTTAACAAGTGTTATTGTGCTGTATAGTTGGCTTTTTAAAAAACAAGCACTCAGTGAAGGTAACTGCATAGACCATAGAACGAGACCATGGTCTATTGTTTGTTTGGTGGGAAGCTGTTGTCAATTGGAAAACTACTTCCCCCACTTCTCTATTGTCAGTGGCTTGACAATGTAAGTACGAATGAATGATGTATGTCAAAAAGATATGTATGTTAGAGTGAGCATAAGTAGAACACTTTCTTAAAAAAAGAATGTTATGTCTCGTGCCTAATTTCTTTTGTATTAAAATCTTTGAAACAGAGATATACAAATTAAATATTGCTATACGGGGACTTGTAGTAACTTCATTTATGTTCCCTTTCTTTTTTGTATTCATATTGGATTCTAGAGGTTAAGATGTTGTGCTACTTCTCGCACTGTGATCAAAGGATCTATTGTGTAAATTCTGTTCAGTAGACTGGTGCCCTCAGTAAGTTTTAGCAGTCCACTGACTAGCTGTTTCTGCTGCAGCAGGGTCTTGGAAACCAAACTCCCCAGTCTCCTGCTGTCGAGAGCATCACAACTTGATTATTTGTCCTGCATAACCTACACACAGTTTCCTGATATATAGTTCCATCCAATTCATGTGTACCCTCAGACCACAGTGCTCTATATTGAATCTCATGGTTTCCTGAGTTGTACTCTGCTCAGGATCCCTACTATCCCTGCAAGTCCTCCTAAAGATTGTGGGAATATCTTCTAAGTTTCTGTCCCATCTTTCTTGGTTACCTTTTGAAGTTAACTATTGTATACATTAGCACCACCAAGAAAGAAGTTTTTTTCTTAACGTCCATAATTTATGCCAGTTTGTATCCTTTCTGTTAACACGAATAGCTTGTACTCATTAGTCGTAATTGGCATAAAGTATGGACGTTAAAGGGAAAAAAGAATGTTATCTTTCCTGTTGTTGCTTATTAATCTACCTATTGATTGCAGACCCCTAGACACAATGAAACTTCTTTGCCGGCTTTGTTCTATTGAACTCAGATGCAATGGTGCAAAAGCAATTTTTTAGCAACATTTTTGAAGTTTCCTTGTATATCTGAGGTATTGCAACTCAGAAAAAGACAGGCGCAGAACAGGTGCCAAGAACAATCTGTATTTATAATACAACAATTTGTAGCACATGCAGGAATTTTCTTTTTGTCAATCGTTTAATATCACAGGCTGTCTTTTTGTTTCACTTCTTCGGACTCACTGTGGGCGAACAACCTAATAATATATTAAAACCTCGTAGAAAAGCATAAGTGAACGTGAAATTTGTATAGAAACTTTGTACGTGATGTTTCATTTTATTATAATTCTTAATATGCATTTTATCAAATTGTCTTAATTTTTTTCTTTGTTAAATATTTTGTCTTATTAATTTAACCTTGCAGTAGTTGTAATTAAAAAAAAACTAATTTTTTAATCTCCTTAGTTCTTGACATTTATTGTAACAGTGATGGACATTATATATTAAATTAAATTAAATACTGTTAATGTTTTTTTTGCAGAAATGAAGTTATCTTCTGAATCAACACCAGATAAATGTTCTTTCATTTTACAACGAGTAGAAAGGTTGTACGGTCCAGGGGCATTGGCTCAAGGTTTTTACACTCGTCATAAAACACGCTATTCACCTCCAAGTCAGGTATATTTCTTAAACCAAGACAAAAAAATAAATTGAAATTTTTGTTAATCCTTAAAATGAATTACAAATGGAGAATAACATAATATTAAAATTTGTTTTGTGCTTTTAAGCTGAATCACATGCTTAGGTGTTGTACAGTCTGCAAAACTTGGGAGTATTTAGACAAAGTAGAGTTTATCAACAGGGTCAATGATACCACATATATTAATGTTCTGTCATCAAAGCAAATGAAACCTGTTTTCATGGGTATAATGTCTGTAGTATGAGGGTTATTTGGTGTGAAAAGAACATTTTGGTCTGACGAGCCTCTCCCCCCACCACTGCCATTGTCATGTCATTGACTTTCCCAATCTTTCATTACATTTGATGCTAACATCAAGCCACTACAGTTGTACAACTGTGACAAAATTAACAATCCCAGCAAATGAAAGGTTCTTAGTGTAATAAATATTTTGAATACAAAGAAAGTCCACCCTATTGTAATTTACAGACAGATAAGTGAGGTTTATCAAGACGTGATTAAGCTTCATTTCGAAAATGGTGGTGTCATGTTTAATAGTGGCCGGACAAATATTCATGCACACTTAAGCTGACCTTTAGTAATGACTGACAAACTCAAATCAAAGATTGTGAGAAAATTCAACATGATAGACATTTCACTATAGATGGGCAGAGTTCATTCTATCAAGAACAGTTTTTTATGAAATTGTTAGTGATGGTTTGGGCTACAGAAAAGTGTATACCAAGTGGGTTCCTCCAGTTTGGACGACGAACTTGCTTCAGCTATTTTAACTGGGAAGTTCTTTGAACATCCACCTTCATAGCCCGAACTTAGCCCCGAGTGATTATCTAACCTTTTTCTCAAATTGAAACAGTTTTGGGCGGAAACCACTATGGAAATGTACCAAATTGAAAGAGAGTGTTAGTGAGTGGTTCAACAACTTGGCGGCAACAGATTATACAGAAGGCGTGGCTAGTGTAAATGTTTAAATTTGAATGGTAGCTATGCAGAAATATAGCTAAAGTATCAAATGTGTTGTAAAATAAGTTTTGTTTTGTTACTTTAAGAGAAAAATACATACTTTACTTTCCGAACAACTCTCGTGTATTTCATTGTGTGCTAATACTCGCTGCTCGCTGCAGAGTTACAGTTTCCATTTTATTTGATTTCTGCTGTAGCTTAATGTGTGTGCTTTTTTAGTTTTGCACTTGTTTAAATTCTTGGGACAAAAGTGTAGGGTATTTATTGACTCTCCACTTAACAAGAATGTCAAACCCTGGCAATATTGGACTTTATTTGTTTATGGGCAATAATAAGGTTATCGTAAGCACATATGACAAGAGTTATCTAAATTTTAGTCATGAGCAACTTTTTCTATATTGAGATATATTGTTTACCTTTGCTTTTTAATATATTGACATGTTCGGAGTTTTAGATCAAAAAGATAGTGAAAGAAAAGTTATAAGGAGAGTATCTTATCTGACAATATTGAACGGATGTGGCGTGAAGTGTGAGTTAGAGGATAGTAATTGTACTGAAAATATATATACCCCAGCATAAATATATACAGATACTGCAGCCAAAACATTAATTTGTAGGTCACCTGGCTGAATTTTTCATTTTTGCATACTAACAACAGATTGACATAAAAAGTTTGGAAAACAAGAAAAAAGCAGTAAATTTACTTTCGATCTATGTTTATCATGATAGTAAGACACGTGGAAATAAAGTATTCACCTTTTCTTGTTTTCAGACTTTAAAATGTTTTAATCTGTTATGAAACAAAAATAAACAAAGATGTCTGCCGGTACTAATGACCTTGAGCATCACCCCTTACTAGTACTTTTTTTTTTTTTTTTTGGTGTTTAACGTCCGACTATTGTGCACACTTGGGCTAATGCAGACGATTGGATGATTTATAGCGTATGAAAATGCCAATTCCTCGCCGGGAATTGAACCCGGGTCTTCAGGGTGAAAGCCTAGTACGCTATCCACTAGACCACCGAGGAGGCTCCTTTTTTGGTACTGATTGCACAGATATGTGGGTTGTCGAACTCATGTGTTACTACTCAACTCAAAAACATAGCATGTTACTATCCTGTTAAAAAAAAATAAACACGAAAATTTCATCATAATATCCTAAAATCGAGCTGCATATTAAAGCTTTCAGATATCAGAGGGCCGGATGTGAGAGGGTTTACTATATTTTAATACGGGAAAAGTTGCTTGCATCTGCCAAACATTAAAGAATTACCCATTATTCTAGTTTATTTTGCTTAAAGAGAAATTTTAATTTAAATAAATAAATATTGAATTTTTTTGTTAGGAAAATGATAACGAAGAAAGTAACCGCAGTGATGCTGAGGAATCACTTCCAGTTTTGAGGCTTCTGCGACCAGAATTTCGTGCTCAATTATCACTTGCTAAGAGAAAATCAAGTTCTACTAATTTAACTGCTCAAAGGTAGCCTATATCTTGTATTATTATTATTTTTTTTTTAAAGAAAATTATATTTAAATGCTCTTTTATAATATAATAAAAAGGTTCACACAGACCGTTAATTTTAAATGTATTAATTGATTTGACTCAACGGTAACTTTATAATGCATTGTGTGAATGGTGAACCCACTATTGCAATAAAAGAAAAAATGGATCTACCATGATTTGATATCGTAATTTTTGTTAGTATTGCCAAAGATACTAACAACATTATTATTGTTTATAACAACATTAAGTTTAAAACAATTAGCAAAGCAGCCTAACATACTGTTTCTAACTAACAAGTAGTAATTCAAACACCATAGGGACAATCTGTTATTCAGGGAACAAATCAGGGGACAATTGATCAAACACTCAATTAAGTTGATACAAGTCATAAACTAGTTACTAATGAATGATAAATTCAGATTCAACCAACAATTTAATGTTAGGAAGCTGCCTTAAGTTATTAACCTGATTACTAATGAAAGGTGAAAACTTGTTCAAAAGGATACCACCAGCAATTTGTAATGGAAATATGAAATTTATATTAAAAAAAAATATAACAACAATTTGGCACAAAAATTCTGATTCGTCAGCTGCTGTACTGTAGAATATCTGATTTTAAAACTGCTTTTTATAATCCTTACTAGTTACTAACAAGTGATAAATACTTCTGGCAAATTGAATTTTTCAGTTTTTTCTCTTAGTGAAAAGTGGCTACAGTTCATTTCTTTACTACTTTACAATATAATCGTAGCAAGCAGTTGTCTTGTTGACTTGGCAGAATCGAATTTCCAAAAATATCTTTTTTGTCTTACCTTTTTTTGGAATCCTGATTTTGCTATCCTAATCAGAATTAAACTGGGTATATTAGCATTTTCAAATTACATTGAAAATATGTATATGAACTGACTACTGTCAATTTCTTAATTTCAAAATATTTTAAAAATTCATAGTTCAAATTTATGTAGTTTATTAATGCTAATAAATGGTGAAATAAAATTTTCAAAAAAAAAATTCAAGACAGAGTTATAAATTTTTTAAATTTCTGTTAATAGACACTTCTAAATATAGTGGTACCCCCGTTAATGGTCTTAATTCGTTCTAAGACTAAGACTGTTACCTGAGCAGACTGCTGTGTGAGTCAGCGTTTACAATAAAGACTTATGAAAAACATTTTAATTTGTTCAAAAATTGAAAACAGAATTTAAACAATTTGAAACTCGCACATAAAGGTACTCAACGTTTTGTGAAATTTAAGTCAGAAGTATGTAACACAGTAATATTATAATGGTTTAAATTTTTTAACACACTGATAAATTAAACACACAGTAACGAGTTGACACACGGAAGTAAAATTAGGTACGATGATAGAAAAGAGAATAGGAGGGGGCAGTCTGAGAAGAGATAACTAAGAAATATCATGGAAGGTATTGTCCTACAAAAAGCAAACACCCATTAATCAAACACTTATTTGTGTTAATTCAGCACATTGCTTATTTCTATAGCACTTTATTTTATACTTTGTTAATAATTTTTTTAAAGATTACTTATGATTTTAGGCTGTTTTTTACGGAACTATTAGGGTTGTCTGTAAAATAAGTTTCCGAATAATTTTTCATAATGAAAAACATGTTTATTTGCAATGAATAATACATTTTTGGAAAGCTTACACTTTTTTCTATTTTTCGACATACTCGCTGTTGAGATCGATGCATTTTTGCATACGGTGAACCATCTTTTGTATGCCTGAGTGGAAAAATTCTCTCGCCACGCTGCGAAGGTGGCTTAAAACTTCTTCTTTCAGCACTCTCTGGTACTGAAATGTGCCCCACCTAAGTGTTTATTCAAATTAGGGAAGAGATGGTAGTCACTTAGGACCAAGTCCGGGCTGTAGGGTGTATGTGTGACAGTATCACATCCAAATTAGTTGATGAGATTCGTTGTTACACATGCGGTGTGCGGACGAGCATTGTCTTTATGGAAACAAACTCCCTTCGTGAGCATGTCTCTCCTCTTGTTTTCAATTGCGCGGCGAAGGTTCTTTAACGTCTCACAGTAACGATCAGCATTGTTTGTTGTGCCGGTATCCATGAATTCGCACAACAATAACCCCTTCATGTCCCAAAACACGCTTGCCATGACTTTGCCGGCAGATAGTGTTTGTTTGTACTTCCGCAGCTTCGGCGACTCTGGCTGTTTTCACTGATGTGATTGTTTTTTCATTTCCGGTGTCGTATAGTGTACCCAGGTCTCGTCCCCAGCGACAATGAACTCCAAGAATTTCTCACCATCGGTTTTATAGGCCTGAAGAAATTCGCTGGCCGCACCAATCCGTTGCCGTTTGTGGTCTGCTGTAAGCTGTCTTGGGACCCACTTTGCACACAAATTTTGCTATACCCTAAATGGTCTGTCAAAATTTTATCAATGCAGGTCTTGCTGACATCAGGGATCATATTGGAGAGCTCTTGAACAGTCACCCTTTGATTGTTCAGCATTGTTTCTTCCACTTTCGCAATCGTTTTGTCCGAAACAGATGGCCGTCCGGAACGCTATTCATCATGACCATTTGTCTTTGAATTCTCTGCACCATTTGCGCACATGTTGTATGCTCATACATTTTTCTCTGTAGCCTTCACACAGTTGGATATGAATGTCCACCTGTGCAGTATTTTTTGCACATAAAAAATAAATCACAGGGTATAATTTGCACCTGGTGGGAGACAGAAAAAACAACTTCATTATTTACGGCTCCCCAAGCCAAGACTGAGTGTCGCAGATCACTCACGGGGTGGGGATTGGGATTAGCTTGACTCGTCCATGCATCAGAAACATTTGGATTCAGAACAGGATCTTCAACAACTTCAATTTCATTGTCACTTCCGTCCGAATTGAAAAAAAAAGTCACTATCGTCATCATCACTATCCTCACTTAAAAGTGCAGAAATATGTCTTTCTTTTAAATTACTGGACCCCATTTAATTCAAACAAAAATTAATTAACACAGTCAAAACGTTCTGTACAAAAAACGTGTGCGCGACTGAAGCAAGTGTTTTGATTATAGAAGGTAGAGAGGTATCACAATTGGTGCTGCATTATATTGTGGAAGTTTCTAAACTTTATACAGTATCTACCATTCAATAGCATACGTTAAATTCCGCCCCTCTCATTACAAGTTTTTTAAACATCTAGACGAAATATTTCATCAAAACCATTTTATCAAAAGAAAATGTGTTTTATATAAAATTGTTGTTATTGAATATAATATTAGTTCTACTTTTATAGACCTACTGTTTAAAAAAACAAAACATTTACAGTATTACTAGATGCCCATTTAACAGTGTGTCATAAGTAAACAACTAGCCCTAACTGTATTCCTCCAAATAGTGGACTCAATAATGGATATTTTATATGGTCTGAGCAGAGTCTGTTGTTGTTTTCATTGTGCGTGTGTGTATGTGTGTGCATATACAGTCTGTTACAACACTAACTCAGTTATAGCGCTATTTTCATAATGTCCCCAATATATATTAAGTGTATGTGTATTTTAAACTCGGTTACATTGCTTTGTGAACTTGGATACAATGCTGTCATACTGCTGTTATGGTCCAGCCACTTAGTAAATGGCCTGCACGAGAATTTTTCGTACAAGTAGGAGAATTCCCCTCCAGCTCCCTCCAACGGTTCAGTGACACAGAGTCTGTCAATCTGAGTCTAGAAACTGTTACTATTCAGTGATAGTGAAGAAAAAGGAAGGAGCTTTGGTGACAGAGTGAGGACATGACCTCTTACTAGCACATTTTCTCTCTGTCCCACTTTTGTGGTGCTCTTAGCACTTTTCTAAGCTGCTTACCTATTGTCACTCTCACTGGAAATGCAATTTGTGTTCTCTTTTTAGAATAAAGGTTGAGAATAGAAACAGTCTCTTTCTTAGAATTTTGTTGAAGGCTAAACAAATAATGTAAATTGAGTTGTTCCCATAAAAGCGTTCTCTCTCTCTCTCTCTCTCTCTCTCACGTAAGCACACACACACGCATGCACGCACGCCATTTTTGTACAAGAAAGAAATTCACAAAAAAAAACAGTCTATAAATCACTTATTTACGAGAACGTATATAATGCAGAAAGTATATAGAATGGAAACACTAAACTAAAACTTTAAACACAAAATTACATGCAGGGTAAAAGTGACTATGTTTGCAAAAATATTGTGAGAATAACACTATGAAAGCAGTTGCACGGTTGGGCAACTTGACCACAGACGCAACTACCTCACATTCATGCCTTATCTCCAGACGGTCTAAAGATAAGGTGGTATTTTTTTTTATACAGTTCGTATCTCTCATGGTGGTCTTGACAAATACTCAAAGCCTTGAAAACATTTCACCATCGATACCTACCGTAAGATGTGAAAATAAAAAGATTATGGCCAATTTGCCGCTGGCGCACCCACTTAAGGGTTAAAGAATCAACTATCGATGGTTTAATAATGTCCTTTAATACACATAATTATATTACAGTATTCTGTATTGTTTCAGCAACAAATACACCTGATAACCCAAGATTGAACAGTACTGATAACTCGATCAGAATGTTCCCTCCCCCAAAATAATGTCCTAAAATTCTCTTCAGAAAATCGTGCCCCAGTTTATTTCATTAAAAAAAAGAGAAAAGGGAAGAAGTGTATACAAAAACTGTCTACTTACTTAGATTGCTGATCTGTTGCTCCTCAGCACTGCCTGGCTGGAATGTCCTCTGGGAGCACTTCTCAACCTACAGTTGGCATACGAATGGCCCTTCGGTTCCCCAGAATCGGCTGACCACAACCTACTTCTTCCCCAAGCTTTTATCTAAGTGCTGTTATACATAGCTTGTTTATAACAGGCAGTATATCAGCAGTTTCATAGTTTTTCTGCATTTTTGTCAATAGTGTTTGTTCATTGGCTGTACAATCTTTACAATTGTAAAAACATAATATTACCATTTTAATCCCCAACAATACCAAGCCTTCATGTTGTCCCCAATGTCAAGATCTAATGTCAGAGATTCATTACAAAATGTATAGGAAGAAAACCACTATAAAAAATACACATATTAAAAAAAAATGTCTAAAGGATTACTACGTCTTGATTGTTGTCCCTGATTACTGCCTGGACTATGTTGATTTGCTTGTTAACAGCATCTTCGTTTGTAGTGCGTGTGTGTGTGTGTGTGCGCATGCGTGCATAAAATTTTTAACTACCCCTCATAATATAACTTAGAGGTGCTCATTTCAAGGTCACGGGTATTCCGTTATGGAAATGCAATAGCTTATTTCAAAAGAATATTCTCTAACACAGGTCTGGGTGTAATTTGTTGGAATAAGCTGTTTTCTGCATTTATAACAAATTTATTGTCCTTCTAGGAATAACAAGAGCAATGGTGAAGTCAAAGAACGAATTATACCCATTGAAATAGAACAATGCCAGCCTGTAATTACCAATGTTCCTGGTGAAAGAGATGGACACTACTACTTGCAGGTATCAAACATTGTTATATATGTTTTTAGATACAGCTCACTTTCTTTGAACAATGCTCGAGCTTTAGCTGGTACTATCGCAGTGATTACAATGGTTCTTTTTTTTTAAATTAAAGTTCTGTAAATGTGTGAACAATAAGTTTTTTAAAATACATTTTTTTAGCAAAAACAAAGGTCAGCATTTCATAAAAAGTAAAGAAAAAATAAAATAAGAGCTGAACAGTTCAGATGGCAGCAAATTTAAATTTAACAAACACATTTAAAATTAGGACAGTTTAATCATTTGACTGCTAAACAATGATCTATTGTAATTTACTAGCAAATAATGTGGCACAATGATCTTTCATTTCTTTTAGTCGGTAATAGTTGAAAACAAAAAAAAAAAAACAAATCCACTAGATAGCATCTAAGTACAATTTTCAATTAACTTATCTTTTTGGTTCACATTTCTGTCATTTTCATATTTTTTTGATTTTCAGAGATGAAATTATAAAACTGTAACATAACCTTGTCCTTTAAGTTTTGTGCACAAGGTAGTCAAAATGGCCGACAGTTGGGATGTGTTTGTGTTTGTTGTTGGTGATAATTTAGTTAAATATTATGATATATGAAAATGTTCAGTATTTATCGGAGAATATAACTATACCAATCAAATTAGGATATTCAGTAAAATAAAGTGGTTTATTGTAGTTCCAACTTAAAAGTTTTAAAATTTATTCCCTTAATCAAAAGTTCATCTTTTTAAATTAAAATTTGATTAAAATAATAAATTACACCAATAAATTACCACACCAATCATAAACAAAATCACAATAAGAGATTTTTTGAGATTTTAAAAATTGTAAGTACTAAATATTTTTAAATATATAGTTTACACAAATGTGTTTTTTGGCTAAAATAGCACAACAGTTGTAGTTAAGGGCATGCAACTGTGCAGGCCAGGAACCAAAGAGTTAATGGTTAGGAACAGCTGTTTCTATGACAAAACAGCTGATAGGAATTATATTTTTTCATTTTGCTAACTTTTAGAGCCGCCTCGGTGGGCTATCACCCCGAGGCCCCGGGTTCGATTCCTGGCCAGGGCTTGGCATTTTCATATGCTATAAATCATCCCATCATCTGCGTTAGCCCAAGTGTGCACAATAGTTGGATGTTAAACACCAAAAAAAGCTAACTTTAAGGTTAAAAAAAAAAAAAAAATAGAGCTTTTTACTCATTTTTAGTGTACTTTAGCAGTTAATGATAACTATTAGTACATAACATAAATTTTTAAAATTACTTGTTTGAACTAGTACAAATCACTTTTAATATATATTTTATTGGTTTCTACAGATGGTCTGTAAAGAAATGGAGACATTACAAAGACTGGCTGCAGTTATTGAATCTGAGTTGGAAGTGCAAAACAACGTTCCAGAAGATATTTCGGGAAGGCTCCGTGCAGCTGCAGGGAAAGCAAGGCTATTGGCTACACAGAAGTTGGCACAGTTCCAGGGATTGTGCGAGAAAAACATTGTTAGTATCTGTATTGACAAGTTCTTATGCTTTCTAGGGAGCATGAGTAACATACAGTTCCTAGCACATTCTGGCCATTTGAGATTATGTTTGCAGATTTCAGGACGATATCAGAAATTATTAAAGCAGTATATAATCTTCTTACATTCACGTTATTTAGTATTGTCAATTTTCCCAACTCATACATTTTTAGGATGAAGTGGTGACATGTTTTTGATTACTTGTTGTATATTACCTATTGTATAAAGGAGTTAGTTCAAACAGTAACATCATTTCTGAAAACTAACTTTACTACTTAGGTTACACCCTCTATGGAGGACCAGTTTGGTTGTACAAATATTTAAATCAGTCAAAATCCTGTAGACTAGCTGACAAGACGTCCGAGATGCGCTGTGTACTGTATAGTCGCCAGTGATCAATCGCTGTGGTCAGGAAGGTCACTGCTACTAAACTACAGACTTCGACTGATTGAAACTCTTAGAATGGACTGGTTAAAAGGAAATGTGTTTTAATTAGCACTGAACTGGCTGTCGGATTTAGTTAAGATGTAGAGAGAAAAGAAAACATATTATCGCGTTGAATAATGGGAACTTCAACTATACGCAGACACTGTGGTCGCTGGCAGAAATAGTTGAGCAGTTACAGAATTCAACTATACGTGGACACTTGTGGTCGCTAGCATTGCAAGTTGAAAACGGAATTTCAACTGTATGTGTACACTTGTGGTCGCTAGCTTAGTGAGATTGAAACTGAACCAGGCGGTGCGGTCAGTACAGGTAGGCCCTTAGAACTAACCTGGCTGCATTTACATGTAAATCACGAATTCTGATAATTGGTTTTGTGATTTTAATCTTGGATGTTTATTTATGAAAGAATGAAGTTATTTTAAATAACATTACCTGATCAAAATGTTTCCCTGAAATGTTCCAAGACATTTCTGAAAACCTGTTTCCCAGTTTGTTTAACCCAAAAAGAGAAAGGGGAAGAAATGTACACATAAACTGTCTACTTACTTAGGCTGCTGATCCGTTGCTCCCAGCAGCTGCTGTCTGGAATGTCCTCTTGGAGCATTTCCTGACGTTGGTCTACCAAGGGCTCTTCGGTTCCCCCCCCCCCAATAGAATTGACTGATTGTGACCTGCTTCTCCAAGCTTTTATCTGAACTAGTGTTTTATATATCTTGTTGTTTATAGCAGAAGGCAGTATATCAGTAGTTTTATAATTTCTTTGCGTTCGAGTCAGTATGCTCTTTACACTTATTACAGTTTCAATCCTAACATTATGCTCACTAATTCTATGTGATTTAGGTTTGTGTGATGTGGATGTAAACGCAGACGCAGTACTGTGCGGCCATTCTTTAGCAAATTAGTATATTATGTACTTGTGGTATACATATTTAATTTTGTTTCCTCTTAAAATTCAACTTTAAGCTTACCCATGTTACCCTTTGTTTGCAACCAGTCAATAATTTAAGTTTTGGTTTTGGTTATGGATGAATTTAAGTATTTGGCATTTTTTCTAGTTCAACACTGTTACACAGTTACAGATCTCGTTTCAGTGAAGGCTATTATTTTCCAAAACCTACTTTCAAACGCTTGTCAGTCCATTTCTTCATGATATTTACGAGTAGAATGGGATTCAAAAATTTTAAGTCTTGTTGATAAACTTGAAAAAAATTTTTTGCTACTTTGTACTTGTTATATTATTACTGAAATATCTGTTCAAACCTTTGCTTTTATGATTAGAATTTACTCAAGTTTCATGCAAATAATATATTTGTCGTTTCTGCTATCTAATCTGTTTAATCTGTTTTAAATAGTCATGGTTATAAAATATTTTCTCTTCTAAAAAAAACTTCTTCTTTTTATAAAATTAAAATTTCAAATATACTAGTAAACATTAGTGATTGAGGATCATCATTAATAGAATTTAACATTTTATCAAAGGTTGGCAATTTTTTATAAAAAAAAAATGGGTACACTTCTCGCCTGATAGCGCATTTGTTAAAAGAAAAAAATTCTACTTTGTCGAATGCAACTTTTTATTTCTTACCTTGCATGGAATACTCATTTTTTGCCACAGTATTCTTTTATAATCCTGAATACCCTTGCTTCCATCTGTAATACTGGAAACTGTTTCTGAAATGTTATCAACTGAAATAACTGGGTTTTGTTTATATAAATTTCAGTAAATATTTAAAACCATTTGACATTCTCCATTTTTCAACGGTTTACCTTAAAGTCTTTTTTCCTGTAACAGCCATTAAGTATGACAACTAAAAATTGGTATACCATTCTAAAAATTCTAACAAAATGAAAGACTTATTTTTAATGTAATTGAGTTTTGAAACTGCTTCCATTGAAAAAATAACTTTGAAGGCCTGCACAATAGAACTTAATGGCAAATTAAAACAAATTATATTTACAAAATAAAATATACTTAATAACTGAATGTTGAACATGACAAAAACTGATGACTAAGGTTGCAATTAACTCAGTTTTGTTATAAATATACTCAATAATACTCGATAGTATTTGAACAGTGTTAGGCCTCGTAGGTAGGCTACGACAAAATGTGCAAGCTGCACGTCACTTATATCTGCTCTCAACTTAAATGGAATAAGTTATAATGGTCATTATAACTTTATTTGGAATGAATGATTGTTTTAAACTCTAATCTTCTTAATAATAAAATAAGAAAAAAGTTTTTTTTGAATAGAAAATATTATCTATCAAACCTAACTTAGCGGGTTAACTGTTACAGTTGGGCATGTTGCTTAACCTAACACTTTCATTATCGCACTGTTAAGTAATACGAATACTTGTTTCAGAATCAAGACTTGAGTGAAGATTTTCCGACTACTTGTGAAGACTTGGCTGGGTTTTGGGATATGGTCTCTATTCAGATTAGTAGTGTTCATGAAGAATTTGAAAAAATCAACAAACTGAAGGCTGCTGGATGGAAAAGCGAAGTTAGTAAATGATGTGTTTAGAATTATTGTCAATTAAAGAAATCAAAGCCAAATCATTGATTATTCTAAGATTATTTACATTAAATGTAGTGACAGAGCCATATTCGAGCCAATGCTTGCATTCTTGTTTGAGTTCAAAATCAGTTTTTGTTTTATATTTTTTAAGAAATAACATAATGTTTAAATCTATTACTACAAATTTATTCAAAACGGCTAACCTAACCTGTTTATACATTCGTTCCTATGTGCTTTAAACCAAATTTTCTAATATTAGCTATTTTCAACTTCCATTTCTCTCTTCTGCATTTATTTAAATAAATAAGAATACAATATTATTGTAACCTATTATCTGTAACACCTCCAATGTGAAATAATATTTTATGAAATGGTTCTCTATATTCATCAAAAAAAGTTAAGAATTACATTTTCATTTGTTTCTTTTATCAACAAAAACGACTAATTTAGGCCTATTTTCATTTCCTAATCCTTTAAATTTAGTTGTTCCAACTTTGACATCAGGTATCACCACATTCTCAGTATAACATCAAATGTAAATGAATTCATTTTTTATATTAACTACTCTACATTTTCAGTTGTAGCTAACTGATTCACCTTGTTTTGACTGATCCATCAGCCCCAACTTAGGGCTGATTCTTTTTGTTAAAAATACGTAAGTTCTGTACTCTCTGTTGCATTACTTTCAACTTCTTTTTCTAATATCAAAACTATCTTCGTTTTCATTAAAATTATTGTGATTGTTTTTGTTTCTTCTTTACGGTTATTAGTATCTATCCTAACATGTCGCTACAGTTTATTATTTACTTCTACTTTACTGTTTGCTTTTCAAAACTTCAAATTTTTGAGTAATTTTACTTTCAAGATTATTAATCTGTTATTTATTTTCTTAAAATTTATCTTAAAAAAATTCCAACAAAATTTTTTATTTGCTTTAAGTGTACTATTCAATTTTTCAAATTTATGGAATAATTTGACTTCTAAAATTTTCATCATCATTATTTTGATTCTGTTGATCTACCTTAATCTTCTCGTTTTCCAACTGATTTATTTTCTACAAATGTAGAGTTAGATTCTGCTTATAACCACTATCATTAATGTTATTCTTCTCTTATTATTGTTTAAATTTTTTTCTACTACTGTGAATTATTTAAAAATCCAGTAATCCACACATGTGAAACCTACAAACCTCTTTGCCTTTTTGTCATATGATTATTATATGAAAATAATTATATTTACTTTTTTAAACATAGGTTATTACCTAAAATTAAAAAAAAAAAAAAATGGATTAAAAAATATTACCACAAAATCTGAATCTAAATTTTTAATCATACAATATTCAATTAGTGTATTTTCATAACTAAAATAACATATTTACAAAATAAATGAACTAAAAACCATTAGAACATTATAAGGTTATTGAAAAACAAAGACTGAAAAAATCGTGTATAATGTTACGTTACTGCTAATTTCATTTCCCAAAATATATTCTGTTTTTTTTTTTTTAGCGAAAACTTGTTTCAAAACAATATTCACTAAGAAGCAGCACATATTAGGGATGTTACTGAAGTGTTTAATATATTAATATTACTTAAACTGAAAGATATGGTGGGAGTGGTACAAAGTACAGTAGCAATGTTGTACAAGTTAGACTTTTGACAGCATGAATTTCCGATGTCAAACTGTGTGTAACATACCAAAGGAAAGGGTTAGGAACTATTCCTTGGTTATATTGTAAATGTATTTGTTAGTGTTAAATATAAGAACACTGTTAAAGGTTTTATATCATCAGAGGTATTACAAGACAAGTAAAATGAGCAAAGCGAGTCGTCTTCATTTGTCCGTCTGTGTGTGTGTGGGTCTGTTTGACAATTTATTTTTAATAAAATGCCTGTGGCCTTAAAATTAGGTTAACTTGTTATTAGATAAGTTTGTAAATTTCTTTTTATTTTGAATTAAATCTGACAATTATAATTATGATAATCATTTTATGATTTATAACTAAAAGCTGGAACAGTCTGAAAGGTCTAATTAAGTCTTACATAATGCCCTGCGTATTATTGAAGTTCTTACAAGTTACAGTTTATGTCTTTGTTAAATAGCATTTATTAGAAGATGATAAAATTTCAAAACCGACTGTGTCAAATGGAGCATCAGCTGCACCAGCCCGGCGAAGTAAAGGCAACACTCCTACAAGCAGAAAGTCACCTTTGAGTGTAAACAGGAACTCTCCTTCAAGTGGGAGCAAGAAATCGCCTTCAAGCGCGAGTAAAGCACGTGATGAAGAGAGGAAACGTCTGATCGAAGAGCGCCGTAAAGAAATGCGTAAGAATCTGAACTCTAGTGCTAATGAAGATGCAGTATTTTTATTAGCAGAATAATTAATTCAAACACAGTTCAGTAATTAACTACATTAAAAGCTGAAAAAGATTTGAATGACCATTGTTAAGAATACAGTAAGCTCTTGATTATCTGGGGTATTGAGTGGCTTCATTTCTTTATTTATAACCACATGCATTGTTAAAAAACAAGAATTAACAAAATTAAAGAATTAATTAACTAATTATATTCATACATAAATTTTACAGTATATAGAAATTAAAATTCCATAAAAACAATTAAAAAAATCCTTTAAATGTTATACATCATCTTTGCATTTGTTTAATTCATTACTGTACAGTTCTTCCACTGTGATGTAGCCAGGATATTGACATAAGTGCTAGGTGTCTGCGGGGTATGAAATAACCCCCAGCCCAGCAGGAGGATTCCGGAATTTTTTCAAAGTAAACAAGTGAAATGGTACTTTTTGGAGCACTTTGAGGTTAATTGTTCATTTTAGTGTCTTTAAAAATGTTTTCAGTTTAAGCAATTTTTTCTGGGTTCAATGTTTACGTGACTACATTAAAAAAATAAATTTAGCTAACTTGAAATTTGATGTGATTTCTACATTTATATTATTAGGCAAAATTGAAGCTAGACAACTGCTTCCATGGTGTTGTGAAACACCACAATTTTTTTAGTAACAATTTTACCCACCTAGGTTACTTAATCATAGGACTTCTAGAAGCAACTGTCTAGATACATGCATCAATACGTGTTATTTAAACTAGTGATGCGCGATTCCGAGATGTTTTTACGGTCGAGACAATCAACCATCGTACAACAAAACAATCGAGTCAACCATCAAATACCAGTCGCGTTGAATAATTAAGGTGTTTGACGATTGTTCCATTTGTTAGGGCGATGGTTCCAGACTGCCGATTGCTGACTTGGCTTTTAGAGCAATGTTTTCCTTGTCTTAAACTGGACATCGGCATTTACTATTTTGTCTAGTTAACTGCACTCAATATTTTTTTTTTGTATTATTTTAAAGTTCTCTAGTGTCTTGCTAAGTAATAATTATAATAATAAAACAGTGCTATACTCTTGCCTAACATATGCAAATAAAAAATAATAATAATAAAGAAAATATTACACACACACTGCTTTGTATAATTCAAGGAATGACAGCAAAATTTTAAATTTTTACTTATACAAATAATATAAATAGTAATAAGTCGCTAATTTAGAATTAAACTAAAATACAATTTATTTCGTGACGTGAAACGAATTTCCAAAAGTATTTTCTTTATCTTACTTTTTTTAAAATTCTGATCTCTATCAAGCAGCATTAAAATCTGCATTTGCATATACTAACACTCCAACAAATTACAATGAAAATAAGAAAATAAACCCTGACCGATGTCAAAAACGTTTCTCAATTTCAATGGATTTTAAAAATTAAAAATGACAATTTGTGCAGTTTTTAACGCTGATTACGATGGTGAAATCGGATTTTCAAAAACGTTTAAGAAAAAAGTAATGAATACGTCAAAAATTTTAAATGGCTGCCATTTTGAAACTGTTAACGAATTTTCCTGATTAACAAACTTAACCAAGCTATTATAACAATCGATTTTTGTGCCAAGTTTGAATCAAATCAGACCAAAATTGCGAATGTAAGCATATGTAAAAAACAAAAACAAAAACAAAAAAAAACATTTGTGTTTACATTTACATAAATGTAACGTGAAATTACATACATTTACCACACAGGTATCAAACTTAACTGAAGGGTTTCTCATATTTGTCACTAATATAAAAAAAAGAAAAACGGAATAGGCCTTTGCCATTTAATTGGAATATTTATTAAACATTTCTGGCAACATCAGTTCCAGTTGTAAGTTGACGATTCATTCGATGGTTTTGTTGATTATTTAGGCCTAAGCAACAACACAAGACTAGATGACTCGATGACTCATCGAGTCGGAGTAATCGGAGGATAACAATCGTCAAGTAAGTGATGGCTGACAAGTCCAACTCGATGACTCATCGAGTCACAGTAATCGGATAAACAATCATCAAGTAAGTGACGACTGATGAGTTTTTTTTTACTCAAGTAGTTTTTACAGTCAAAACAATCGAATAAAACATCTCTTAATCGCCCATCACTAATTTAAACAATATGTATGTATGTCTGTTTATTATCCATATGATAGCTGAGGGCAGTGCTGCAATAGCAATGCATAAATACACCATTCAGTTTTTATATGCAGATTTAAATTATTCTGTTGAAATATCTGCAAAATGTATACCTGCAGATAGTCAAGAGTTAACTATATTTCCATTAGGTATTTTATGAAATTTGCTTGCAAACAACGTTCATGTTGTATTATTAAACAAATATTTGCATGCGGTTATAGTATTACAGAAATAAATAGATTACATTTAATGTACTGACTATTGTGTTCACATTAAAGCCTAAGTATGTGAATTGTATTTTATTTTTAACTTATGCGATGTTGTCTGCAGGCAAATTGTGTTAGTATTATTTGCATCTCGCATGTCCGATAGTGTGGGAGGTATAGGACCTATTTTCGATTAAAGATAAATTTAAGTGGCACTTGCAAAGATTGGCGTACAATATTTTTAATTGTATTATTTTTTTATTACATACTTTATGCAGTACTGTTTTCCCCTTTGTGTGATTTGTTTCGGTGAGTTTTACATCATTAGATTGTAT
This sequence comes from Callitettix versicolor, assembly GCA_022606455.1. Taxonomy (NCBI): domain Eukaryota; kingdom Metazoa; phylum Arthropoda; class Insecta; order Hemiptera; family Cercopidae; genus Callitettix; species Callitettix versicolor. The sequence continues at coordinate 1,474,894 of CM040182.1, forward strand.
TATATTGTATTATACACTCGGAGATTATATCCAGTGTAATAATGAAATTGTAATATAAAAAAATTATACACCAAAAAGCATTTAAGATGATGTGTAAATTATGTAATAAAGAAAGTTGCTGTTATAATTAAGAAGCTAAAATGAGTAACGGACGTAATTGAGACACTAAATTTTGTATAGTATTTACATTTTTTATTAATATTTATTTTAGTTAATGTTTTGTTATAAATTATTTGTTTATACTTATTCTAAGTTATATGGTTTTAATAAGTAATTGTGCTATATGTGGAACATTAGCTTAGGTGATTTGTAATGAAGATATTTTGTACTGTATTTGTTATACTTAATATAATTGTTTTTTTATACAGTATTTTTTTTATAAACAGTCATTTTAATTTACAGTTTCTCTGTTCAGCATTTTATAATACTGGGTGTTCTAAAGCTTTTTATGCAGTGAAACACTGTACTTTCAAATTAGACGCCCAACGTCCAATCATATCATAACGTATCAGCATTATTGCAGTATACTGTTTCTTGAAAGTTAACGAACTTTGTTGTGCATCCTGGAACGTCATAACTATTAGTTCAAATAACAGTAGACCTTGCAGTATGTTCTTAATTAATTGTATGGCCACCGCTCTACAACAGTACGTGCTTATAAAATTTCAAATTACGTAAGTAGTCTCTTTTGACGTAAATTCAACATAAAGCTGTGTAACAAGTATTTCCATGGCATCATAATTTCTTGATGTGTTATTCATTTCAGTGGAAGGAAACATTAATGGTAAAATAATCACCAAGTCAAAAAAAAAAAGTGTTGATTGTGGGGCAAGCAGTATTATGAAAACATGTTTTACATTTTTTCAATTCACTGAATTTTGTACATACATGAAGAAGGTTTCCATGGAGTAACCATGTGGTCATATTGGTACCTTTAAATATGTTTCACTGCACAGTTAGTTTTGGAACCCCTGTTTAGAATGAGTTTGAAATGTCCTTCCCTCCTGCAGTACATTTTCCTACATTTCTTCAATTATCACTTACGAATTACTGTTGATCATTGTTAGATAATTACATAATTTTGACCATTAGCTTCTTCCTTTGATACTACAGACTTTTATGGGCTTTGGTTTCCAGCAGAACTTACCTCCATTCCTGTCTAAACTGGTCTTTTCCCCAACATCTTCCAGCACTTGTAAGCCTCATGTCCTCGTCCACATCCTGCATCTATCTCACCCCTCAGCCTTCCACATCCCCCAACCATACCAACCACCTGGACTTCACAAACTGCACTGTTCTCTCCATATTTGTCCTTATTTATTATCATTTTGCCTCCCTTACAGGCCCCTATATTCTTTTTATAGTTTTCTTTTCAAATATCAGTTTTTTTGGCAGGGGGTTGATTTCAACAGTTTGAAAGTGGCAAAATAATTGATAATTTTTTTTCAAATGTGAATGTGGCACATAGTTTTAGATTATTTTCTTATGCTTAACACAGTACCACAAACAGACAAAATCTTAATTTTTTTCTAAACATATTAGTTGTTTTTAAAATTTCAGATTCTGAATTAGTTTCAATTTGTCATCCTTTTTTTGTACACAAATGTAGAATATCAATAATTAATTTTGAAGAAATTGGTATTTTAGACTGCCATCTTGGATGTGTATGTTTTAAATTTACTATGTTTTTCAAATATGAACACTTTATTTGTTATTCATCAAGTTGCACAACTTGTAATAAATATCGTCATTGATTTAAAATAATTTAATATTAAAATAAATGGAATTGGTTAAATGGCCGTGTAGTTTACAAAAGGGATTACATCTAAGACAGTGTGGAGTTTTTTTTATTGCTTATATGGCAAACTGTGTAATTCCTTGGACAGCTTATTAACTGTCATTCCTTAGAGTTGTATGACGGTGAACAATCTTAATAAACTTACTTAGTTTCAACATTCAGCTTTTTTCTATTTCTGGTAAAATGATGTATTTGGTCTCTCATTGGATACATTTTTATATTATTTTTTACTGACTGTAGCACTTCCAGTATGTATTAATTTTATAATTGTCAGAATATTACTTTTAATAAACAGACACAGTGTTCACAACAATTTGATAAATTTTCACTTTTTTAATGTACTATTAGTACTTTTTACCCTATTGTCCAAAATAATCAGGCCATATCTTAGAATGCTTTCGAAAAAAAGCCACTTCCCAATACTTATGTGGTACCACTTTCCTTGAAGAAGTGGTCTTGATAGTCAAACAGTGTTTATGCTGTGTGTGTGTTTGTATATATATGATAAATCGATATAAAATCCCAGTAATTTGACAAGTTTCGCACAGCTATATTTACACACATTTATTAAGAAGACAATCTTTGTGTCTACAAATCGTTTAAATGTAGTCCATGTTTCTGAAGCCAAAGTACTGTTTCACTTAATGATGTATCTGTTAAGTAATACAATAGCTGTATATATGTTTTTACGACTAGATAGAAATTATCTTTGGTAAATATGCAGTTTAACTTGTTTAGGCTTTTTTTTATAATTTTTGCGCCAAAATGCATTATTACATGCCCAATAGGAATAATAAAAAATATAAAAGTACAGGAAGTTTGAAAAAATCTAAAAGTGACCCACATTATCTCAAAGTACTTAATATGTTTTTGGCACGAAAATGATTAAATGTGTGTTGTTAATAATGAAACATGTCATAAGAAAAGATTGTCATATAACAGGACGTGTCGCTAATCAATTCATTCATGAAAATAACAAACAGTAAAAGACCTAGAATTGATTCCTATGATACTGCAATGTTAGATTTTTAATATCTTATTTTCTTATTTACCTATGATCTTGCAAGTAGGATCTGAATATGGCCAAATATATTTCAATAAGATATCATTTTTGACAATCAATGTCTTACTTAGGTCACACAATGTGTATGATTTACCAAGCTGTCAGCGGCAGTTGCAGTTGATCTACCTCTGAAAACCACATCGTCTATTACTGAACAAATGCTTATTTTCAAAATAGTCATAATATTTGTGTTCTAATTGTTTCTGTTGAACTCTGAACTCTATGCCAAAAACTGTTTTTAAAAATCATTATTATCAAGGCATCAGTAGTTTTGTCAACTACCTATACCTAGAGAGAAAAATGAAGGCTTAAAAATAGTTTGCTACATTGAGTTTAGCAAATTGCTCCAAAATTATGCGCTGTATTACCACATTCTTTCTTATTTTACAGAGTTTCATTAATTTCAATAAACAGATAACAATAATTCTTGTTAAAACTTTGTCAAAATATTGACTACGTAACAATGATCAGCAGTGGTTTTAATGAATATGTAAGAGGGACCTTTAGAATTCCTCTAGTCGGGTTTCAGCAGTCGTTAGATTTATTCGAACTAGTGTTAATTTATAGTGGTTATTTTTGTGGTTTTGTTTTATTTTATTAATGGTTTACTCACAGTGAATCCGAAGATGAAATACAGTAATCAGTTTGCAGAAAGTGAAAGGTTCTAAGTTGGATTAAATTAGGCTTTGTTAACAGATATTTGAAATATGTAGTTAATGTATAATTAATGAAAGTTTATTTTAGGATAAAACATTTGTTTTCTTTAAATTAAACCATACAATTCAAATTTTATGTTTTTTTTTATAATTTGCTAACATTTAAAAAAAACTAAGGTAACATTTTTATTAATTTTGCAATTGTGTTTTGCCAGTATATAAAATAAACGATGTTGAATGCTCAAAATTTTCAAATCTTGCAGCAGTGTTGCACTGCAGACATCACAGACTGTGTAAATAGTTGTAAATTTAAATTTTAAGTTATAGTCATGATTTTTTGGAAGTATTTTGAAACCAAGTATAGTTTACAGTATTACAAATGCATTGGTCGGTCAACTGCAGTGGAACCCTTAATCCTTTGCGGCTTATAGGACACTACAAGTGGCCACTGTGTTTTGCGAGTCAAATCAGAGTTTGTGTACCTTGTCCTTTTTTAAATCTACTACTATGTGTTCTGTGCCGGTTCGCTAGTCGACTAAATTGCTTTGCTAGATCGGAGCTGCTTTTGACAGCAGCTGATGTTTATTAAAGTTTAACACTGACGGTTATATTGTTAGGGCATAATACGTATGAAATATTATTAAAAATGGTTAAGAATATGTGTTAAAATATTAAAACTTGTGTTTAATTAACAGATATTGAATACATAAAGTGAAAAATAATAAATTAAGGGCTTTTTTCATTAGTACACAACATGTGTAACAAAAATGTAATTAAATTAACGGTTCAAAATTTTTTTTTGTAAGACTACAAAAGCACCAAACATAGTGGTAGTACATCATAACAAACAATGATTGTATGGCACTTAAATTTAGTGTGCACCATACCCAGTACACTCTGAATCTGCATCTAAATACAAAAGTAATACAGTACATTCTAATATTGTACATTTTCTGTAAATTTTAAAAGACCCTGTCTAGTATTTGCATGGTGGTCTTTAATTGAGTGAAATCGGTTCACTTTCAGTGAAAATTTAGTTTTAGGAATCAGGTAGAAGGTTACAGGGGCTATATCAGAGGAATAGGAGAGTTGCGGAAATACAGAAATTTGATATTTTGGCCATACATTCCATGTTGGAGAGGACACGATAAGCCGGAAAGGGTGTTGTGGAAAACAAAAGTTTTGACTTGTCAGCTGGCAGGTCTCTTCTATCGCAAATTTTCATCCTAAGCTGAAGGACACTTTTCTAGTATTCCTGGTTGAATTTTTGGTTACTAGGGGCAAATTTAAGATGCATGATACAAGTTCAATCGATAAAGCTCCACCATTGTATTAATGTTCGACCAACTTAGTTAAACATTTTTCGTTTGTGAAGAACTTGTTACATCCGTTGCGACGATTGTGCTTTTGTTTTGAGGTCATATTTATAAACCCATTATTTGTTGCCTATAATTACCTTATTTCTGGGTTAAGTTTGGCCTAATTAATCAGTTTTGGGACACTTCAAGTTGGTGTTTCTGCGTGTTTCAAAATTTTCTCATTTTTTTTATTAGTTTAAACCAGGAAGGCTGTCTGGATAGAGATTTCAATAAATTTTTAAAAAATTCTTGTTTCATGACCTGTACATGGATTTAGGTGAGACCAAAAGTATTTAGGAGAAACCAGAAGTTAAACCTCCATAAAATTCCAGTTGGAAAATTTCAGCAATTTTGTTCTTAAAGTTGGCAGTGGTAAAAAAATACAATTTCTAAAAATATGCATAAGAAGTTTTAATTATAAATGATCATCACTCTGATGTTACAAAATGTGAAATAACAAAAAAATCTGTTGAGGTAGTTTTTAAAAATCCTGTCTCATATTTATTTACAAAATTATTATTTTTTGTTTGTTTTACCAGTAACTTACAACCTGAGAATTTGGATATATATATATATATATATATATATATATATATATATATATATATATACCACATGTTATATTCTCCCTTTGTTGCTGGCCCTCCTCAGAGTAAGCTGTGCCTGCCACTCCTCTCGGCGGGCCTGAACCCATTTTTAGCAGGGTTCCACTGCTGTACAGTTAAACATGCATTTATTTTTTTCTGGAAAAACGGTTTAGAATTATTACAAGTCATTAGTTTGTATGTGTTGGATATTATTATTTCTTTTACATATTAGTTATACTCTACTTTAAAATTCTATTTGCAAAATTAGGAAGCATCTGTTATGTTATTTATATTTTTTATATATTGCACAGAATTAATAAATTATTCACAGAAATGTTTAATTATTCATTGTCCTAATTTCAAAATAACTGCTTGAAGGTTGTTGGTGATGCAGTTACATATGTTCTGTATTGTCCATGAAGTAACGAGAAGCTGCTCCAGCGGAGTATGTAAAGTGTAAAAAAACCTAGAACAAGTGATCAAGAAGTAGGCAACTACAAAGAACTTAGTCTGACAGTTACTTTGCAGATTCATTCTACAAAATATTATATTTACTTATTTTATAAATTTTGAGATTAATTTAGTTTAATCACATGTCAGTGTATGTACAGTCCATGTAAAAACTAGACATTCTATTTTACATTCTTGCCAGTGATGGCTCGTAGCTAAAATTAGTGGGGGGGGGTAACAATTGTATCCTTCCCAGTCAGTCAATACAATTGTTGAAATTTCATATTCATTTGCTCTACTTTTTTATTAGCTTGGATTTTCCAAGTTAAATGTTTAAATAAGTGCATTCCCAACTATTTTACAGAGTTAAGTTGCATTATATTTTGTATCAGATATGGAAACTGTTTGGCCAGGATAAACATGTAAATATTATATGGGTTAATTTTGAGGATTGATTGATATCTTCCGATCTTGCATATTGTTAGGAATTCTGAACCTTTCATAGGCGAGGTTCTTTTAAAAAATCACCTATTAGTGGTCCAAATACCTATTTAATACATAGCTATATTACAATCTTCTTATATTGTTTTGGCTATGTCTACAGCTGAAGAATTAACGCTATTGTATTACTCGATTAAAAATGTTTCCTCGAAATAATTTCCCAAAATCCTTTCTGGGAACACGTGCCCCAATTTGATTGACCCAAAAAGAAAAGGGGAATAAGTGTATGCAAAATGCTTTCCAGCACCTCCTGGTTGGAATGTCTTCTTGGAGCACCAAGTCACTTCCTGACACACAGTTGGCCTTCAATAGATCCTCCTGTCCCTCCCCCTTCCCCCAGAATTTACCAACATACGTTTCCCCCAAGTTCTTGTCTAAACTACTGTTCTACATACCTTGTTTATAACAACAGGCAGAATATTGGCAGTTTCATAATTTGTCTGCATCTTTGTCAGTAGTGTTCATTTAGACAATAGTGTTTCATTAAAGCAGCTGTACCATCTTTACAATTTTTAAAACATATATTAAAATTATAAATTTAATTCCTAACAATATTGGGTCTTTGTTGGACGTTGCCCTCATCGTAAAAACCAGGTTCTGTATACTAATGGAGTTTACATTGGAGGATAGTCTTTTCAGGGTAAAGAAGTTTAAGTATATATATATATATATATATATATATATATATATATATATATATATACACACACACACATACACATATACACACACACACACAAACTAATTATTTATAATTAAGTTCCCTAACCAGAAAAGACTATCCTTCAATGTAAACTCCATTAGTATACAGAACCTGGTTTTGAGGATGAGGACGTCGTCCAACAAAGATCTAATGTTGTTAGGAATTAATATTATAATTTTAGTATTACTTTTAAAAATTGTAAATTTGGTACAGCCAACATGCCCTTCTAATAAATATAGCAGGAGTGGTTAGAATCCAGTTTTAATTAAGGGTATGTGAGACTTTCAGGAACTTACTGTGGCCTAGTGAAATGAATGGTTTGATCACTAGGATGTCAGTGTGGTTCAGGAAATAGATACAATTTGGTTTATCCCCTCCCTACTATCTTTTGTCAAGGTAAGAAACACAGCCCTGTTGTCCTGGGTGACACACATTCAGTTGCTTTGCAGATATAGTCCTGATAATTTTCCCATCTGTAGCAACGATTGTTGAAGGTGTGGCTCTCCCAACGTATGGGTACTGAAAGAGATCCCACTTTGTGTATAGATGCTGAATTGGCACTTTTACTGACATCAGGATAAGAGTGAGGTGTAATCACATGGTTTCTGCATTTGTCCTTGTAGTGTGAATAATAATTTGTCCTTGTAGAAATTAAAGAAAATATATTTGCTTTGCTTCACACAACACATGAGTAAGCAGCCTTATAAACACTAATAGTAGGAACATTTGTTACCTGATCAAGAGATCTTTGAAAAGTAATCAGTATTATTCATGTCTTGTAGCATCCATGACACATTTGCAATGTATGCTCTGAGTGATGTCATCATGGTTACTAAATCTTGATTATCGTCCTTCATAACTGCCTGGACTATGTTGCTGTGCTTGTTGACAGTCTCTTCATTTGTAGTCAGGACACATAGTTCATTGTCAGTAGCCGTGCCACAACACCAGTGAAAAATAGTTTTGTTGCTCTCAATGGCCTGCATTGTCATGTAGTGGTCCATTTGAATTCAGCTGCCACTTTTTGTTGCACATCATCCGTGCTGTCCGTAAGATCCCATATTGCCTGTACTGCTTTCACACTGACATTTCATTTGGCTCCAAAAAGGTAGTTACCTGTTGTGGAATGTCTGTGACATTTGCGAAAGAGTGAAGAGGTAAGTTATTGGTGACAGGATAAGATGTCCCATAAGTGTACTGTGTTAGAAGAGGATAGACATAGGGACCATTAGTTATTTTCACACGAGTCATTTCAGACCATGAGCAGCGTAAGGTTTAGCACAATGAAAGAACTGTAGTAACACCTTTACAAGCTGTTACTGTTCAGATAACCATCCCATTCAAACTTCCCATCTATTGCCTCTTACAATTTACAATTTTCAAAACCGTGAAGTATGATATATCCCAATTGCAACCACTGATTTTATTATTAGGTGATTTGAATGCTCATTATATTTCATGGGGTGATACACATTCTACAACTGTAGGGGAATACATATTGAAAGGATAAGATCCGATTTAGATTTATGCCTTCTTAATAACAGTTCCTGTACTTGTTTGGTAGCATCGATTGGTGATTGGACAGTTGTTGACTTGTTATTTTGTGGTCCAATTCTGGCAACAAACTTTGAATGGTCGGTATTACCCGATATTTACGGCAGTGATCATATTCCCTTAAATATTTCATATAGTAATTTCCCTCGTTCGAATCAATGCCAACTGCATTAGATTCTGAATACTGAAAAATTGGAGGAATTTACAAAAAATTTGTATTGATATTGAAATGTTTTAACTGTATAAACACAATAGTAGACAACTTTACAAAAAAATATTTTACACACAGCAGAGAACACAATCCCTAAATCCTCAGTTCCGCTATGCCAACCTGTCCCTTGGGGTGGAACGAGGACTGTAAGGAGACCTTACATTAATGTAGAAGAGCACTGAGAAGGTTCAACGGAAGTCCGATGGATAAAAATCTTGAGCAATATAAAATTCTTCGAGCTGAAGCTCATAGAATTTTCAGACAAAGTAGAAAGAATTCTTGGATCCAGTACATCAGAACAGCTCCCACATCTGTGGTATAAAAGAGACTGTGCTCATATATCTGACCCTTTGGATTTAAATATCACAGGCAAATGGAATATTAGTTTCTTAGTGTTCTAACATAGTAAATTTTGTAAGGTCAACATTTGCAAAGTTTTTCTCTTCTACCATTTATAACACTGCCCATTGTAAATACAAAAGCGCACTAGAAGAAAAGTTCACCATCAGAATATCTGGAGATTCTCCTTAAAAAAAACTGTTTATTCTGCATGAGTTAGAATCTGAATTATTGTCTACCACAGGTTCAACTGGTTCTAACAACTTTACTATAGGGTTAATTTAATGTAGTCCGCAAAAACGCGGGACATTCTGGAACCTAGTAAGCGTACGTATGGAAAGCGAATAACAGAAAAATCTAGTGTAGACCTCCATCTTGTTTATAAATACATTGTGTCAACTGATTTGGGTGAGATACAACAGCAGTGAATAGGCTACTGAAATTTTGTATACTAAATTTTGTTGATCTCAGGAATCGATTGTGACATGTCTCATATCTGAGAAAATTTGCAAAGTAGCTAAATTCCAGCCTGTGTGCCTATAGTAAACACTGCACAACCAAATAAGGGCAACAAATATATTTGTAATAATTACAGATAATAGGCTAATTATACATTGTAATTATAAGGTTATAATAATAATAATAATACAAATTTCAGCTAATAAATAATCGATATTTTGCACATCTCATATTATCGGGAATAAGTCTAAATATATCGTATTTTTTGAACAATGACGTCACAAGATACGTTAATTTTACTTCCAACACCTGAAATCAATCGAGGCGCGCTTATGTCACGTGACTATGAAAACCGGACATCTGTGTAGTCACGTGCTACATTCAAAGACATCTGATTGGCTGTTCGGTTACAGCAAAAACGCGGGATATTTTGGAAACTTCTAAGCGTACGTGTGGAAAGCGTATAACGGAAAAAATCTAGTGTAGGCCTCCATCTTGTTTTATAAATATATTGTGTCAACTGATTTGAGGAAACGTTTTATAATTTGGGTGAGATACAACAGTAGTAAAATAAGCTACTTATTTTTAAAATCTAAATTATTGGACATTCTATTTAAATCAATAAATAATAAAATTTAAAAAGTTAAAAAAGTACAGGAGTGAAACTTACGGAGTTACCGACGGAATCGAAGTTTTTGTTTACTATATCTTTGCTGACTACATAATTAGTTTGAAGATATGTTTGCATATATCTTGTGTAAATTCACGCGTGTACACTAAACAAAATACCTTTACCGAACGAAGCTCGGTCGCCCGGTACTAAGTTATAAAATAACACAACTTTGGTCACAAAACAGAATAATGTCAATGTTTCTTTTACTAATCATATACCGTGTATTAAATTTAGGTGAAATTAAAATGTTCATTGTGTTATAATAGCCAACAAACAGTTAAATACTAACATACTGGGCCTACAAGTGTAATTTTATAGCATAGCCTTACTGCTTGCTTCATGCAAAGTGTAGGGCTAGCCTAGGCCTAATACCAACAAATGTATACCAATATTTATTGGTAAGCTGTCAAAGAAAAATGTACACCTATATATACGCCATTTTTATTCATACGTGGGATTCAGATCTTATAAGTAAAATACTTAAAAATAATTGAAAGTTTCAGTTAAAATATATTTAGCTTTATACGAGGGTTGATCAAATATAAACGAGACTGACTTTCTAAAAACTTTTCCGTTGGACATTGAACTCTAAAGGGTGGGGTTTCAGGTAGTCTGGGAGGTTTGGGACGGGCGTAGACGGGCAACATTTCCGTTCGGACCCTTCAGTATAAAACTATACAATGAGTGAGAGTGAAGTGCACGTTTCCGTGGAGCAGAGAATTATTATTAAGTTTTTGGCCAAGGAGGGGGTCAATCCCCTCCCGGATTGTCACCTGTGACGAAACATGGGTTCACCATTACACTCCCGAGTCGAAACAGGCAAGTATGGAGTGGCGGAAGAGGGGAGAGAGGGCGCCTCTGAAGGCCGGGTATCACGATCGTCGGCCGGGAAGGTAATGGCCACTGTATTTTTCGGCAATCAAGGCACCTTTCACGTCGATTTCCTCCATCAACGACGCACAATAAATGCACAATATTATTGCGATGTTTTAGAGGCCACAAAACAGTCTTTTCGTAGGAAAAGGAAATCTAAACCGGCGAGAAACGTCATTCTTCTTCACGATAATGCCCGACCACATTCGGCGAACGCTACGAGGCTTAAACTCGATCAAATTGGCTGAGAACCAATGGAACATCCCCCATAGAGTCCAAACTTATCACCCTGCGACTATCACCTGTTTGGGCCACTCAAAGAGGCGCTTGGAGGCCAGCGTTTCGAAGACGATTTTGCGGTGGAGACCTTCGTACTCCAATGGCTCAATGAACGCCCGAGAACTTTTTACGAAGATGGAATTAAAAAACTTCCAATCCGGTGGGAAAAATGTATTACTCGTGCGGGAGACTATGTAGAAAAATAAGTTGTATCAAGAATAATTTGTAAGTAAGCAATAAATTTTTAAAAAAATCAGTCTCATTTATATTTGATCAACCCTCGTATTTATAAAAATTGATCCAGTAATTAAAGAACAGACTGCAGAACAGTGATGGGTTAGTTTAGATTGGTTTGACCAAACAAATTAAAAACGATAAGTGGTAAATTCAACAAAATTTACCAACAGTTTACCTGACTTGACTGTTATAATTATTAAATCAAAACAGTTTTTAAGGTTGAGGAAACGTTTTGGTTCAGTGTTCCTGTGTCTGTGTGTATTCCTCTGTCCATGTGTTTGTTTTTCTTTCTACGAATTTGCAAATCTTCTCATTATCGATCTTTATGAAATCGGCAAATTATTTGGAAATGATAGTAGTAATGATCCTATCTAAATTTGAGTGAAATCAGTGAAATGGTCTACAGTAAGACAAAAAATTGCCGTTTCTTTAAGGGGGGTCGGCCTGAAAAAATCTTAAAAAATTCCATTTTTTTTTTATTTTGAATTAATATTCTCTGGAGTTTTTTGTTTAATAATATATATAACACTTTATACTTTGAAACTGTACAATTAGTCAAAAAAATTATATATGTAGTAGTGTACCGACTTTTTTTTTCCAAAAAAAAGTAGCGTGGGATGAATTCACTGCATACAATATAGTTTGGGTTAGACCAGGGGTCTCCAAACTTTCCAGCCTTAGGGCCTTACTGATTACTCCAGTAAGTTTCGAGGGCCAAAACCATATTATCATTGTTGCCGGTGGTAAAAAGTGAAATAGGCCACTGATGAAAAAAAAAGTCCGAAAAACAATGTTATGAGCCCATGACCATATCAATGTAGATGTCATATTAATAATTATTTAACATAAAATTAGAATACTTCAGTAAACTAAATTTAATTTGCTATAAAAAATATGTTCTCTAAAAGGAGTTTTCAAGTATGCTAGACTGACCCCTGGGTTAGACTGTTGAATGGTTAGAAGCAGACAGAAGAATAGTTTAGGCAGAATAAAGTTGGAGGATGATTATCAGATGCAGGAAGATCCTGATAATCCAGCTTATGGGGCAGGAATGCACTAAATATTTGTAAGTAAAGAATTTTAATGTAAAATAAACTTTAAACGCGTTTTTCCGAAACTTGTTTTTTTTTCATGTTTAGGTACATTTTTCTCATAAACTACAAAAGCTAGAAGATTCATTTTTGCTTTGTTTTGTTTATTACATCATTCTGCATACTTTAACACAGGGGTTTATAAATATTTTAACAAAAAATGATTTTATTTAATTTCATGAGGGCAGAAATACGAAAAATCTGAAATAAAAAATATTATAATTTTTAAGAAATTGCCACAGTTTTATAAAAACACATATTTAAATTTCCCTGTGTTAAAATGTTGACAAGTGTCTATATATTACTAGGAAAAAATTTCACAGCTGTATCTAAAATAGTTACTGAGAAAAATGTACCTAAAGATATCATAAAATAACATTGGCGAGATAGGGAAGGCCGACCCCCCTTAAATGTATATTTCTGATTTATTTACCAAATATCTCAAAATATAGATTAGTAGGCCTAATAATCTTATTTAAGTTTTAGTAGGTAAGTCAGACAATAGGAGAGAGTGGAGAAACTAAAAAAATCTCTCTCAGTATTCACAACTATATTTATGTTAACTTTAGTTAAAATTTCGTTAAACATTTATTTGTTAAAAAAAATCAATAAAAGTGTTGGCGATATTCTAGCACAGCGTGACCAACAATTTTTACGTGTTTTAACCTTGCCTGTAGCAATATTTGATTAGGGTAGGTAGAGTAGAGGTGGTTAAGACATCGGTCAGTCTGTTAAGTGTCCGAACTTGCGCACTTCAAGTCCGTAGGTTCGAGACTGCATTTACTACCGTAGGCCTTCCGTAATGCCTTTCCGTTAATGACTATCAACTGTTTTTATTAGTCTAAGTATGTGTCTTTAAGGGGGAAATATATCTGAATAATATTATCGACGGAATTTAATATTAATAATTATTTAATAGTATTCTTATGAGGCATAGAAATATTGGAGTTAACTATTATCAGATTGATAATACTTGTTTCTGTAAGTTAATATCTAGTTACAAAATCACATTCACTGATTTTAATCTTTAAAACACATATGTTTTATTAGTAGGTCATTTTAAACCATAGAGTTACTGAAGTTGTTAGTCACAGTTTATTATTATTTTTCCCCGGCGAAAAATCATAGAGGTTATCATCGCCGGAATATATTATTGACAGATTGTTGATTATAGTGCTATAACAGACAGATTATATTTTCTCCGGTACTATTGGAAAAATATCTATTTAGGTATCAATATTAAATGGTTATAATTGACAATGTAAACGCTGTACTTATTGTTCAAATTCAATGAAATTTTAGTTAAAATTTTTTTATTGACCTAATTTTTCATAGGCCTGTATAAAAAAAAATATTGGGCCTTACTGGCCATTCAGAAATTTAGATATAAAATAATTTTTTTTTAATTCACACTAAAAATTCAGTTATCACAGTCACATAATATATGTTCTCAATAGGTCATGCAATAAGTCTCAATAAGTCACGTAGCAAAATACTAATCAATAAGAGTATTTTCTGGTTCACGAAATAAATACTTTTATTGTTCCCATTATCGGATGGAGTAAATGCCGAATTTTCCGAATATACATACAGGTGTGATTATTTTAATTTTTTGTGTTTAACTATGTTTTCCGCTACGGTTATAAATTAAAAAAAAGCGAACAAAAACAAAAAGTTCCTTGTATCGAGATATCGAAATATAAAATATCGATACCAGTATTTTTCTATTATACGCCATTTTATTCAAGTGGCAGAGAAAACTGAAAAGCAGGGAATATTGAATGTTTAAATCTTAGGCACATACACAGACGTATCGGTGGAAATTTACCTTGACAATAATTTTAGACAAGTAAGTATTTATTTTCAACACTTCGTTGACGAAATTGTATTTTCATAATAATCATAAAATAATATGTGTTCCTATTATACAAATATAGTCTAACTAGCCGCCAAGCCATATTTTCTGTGTAGCCCATGTTATGAAGTGTAAATAATAAGTAGGTAGACCTAAAGTTATAATTGTTTAGCAATATATAGACATTACATAACCTTATTTACAATCCATAAACTGTGTTTGATGTGTATAAGAAGTAATAACTAAAAAATATTGTGAGGAATAGTCTAAGAACGATGTTACAGATTAGGCCTACTAATTGAAAATTGCTTAATGTAAGTCTCTGATTTTTACACAAATTTGGAGTGTCAAGTTTTAAACTAAGTCTATAAATTAAAATTACTAATTTATCAATAAGTGAGTGTATAATTTATAATATATTTAGGCATAAAAACCGGTAAAATTTGTTGACAAAAGCTGCTTGTCAGGTTAACGTTTTCAAGACTCACCATCTAGGCCTAGATTTTACAACTGTGGTAGGCTATTAGATTGAAGCTTCAGTATTTGTTAAACTAGCTTTCAGTTTTGATATTGCAGTACATATCGTTACAGGTGTGTGTGTGTGTGTGTGTGTGTGTGTGTGTGTGTGTGTGTGTGTGTGTGTGTGTGTGTGTGTGTGTGTGTGTGTGTGTGTTTTGATTAAGTATGAAACAATCTCATCATCTTTAGGACTGTTTCAGTTAGAATACTGTAAGTTGGTATTCTTAACTCCCTTATGTGAGAAAAACCCACTTCAACTACTTCTCTAAGGAGTAGCCTAGAGGATGAAATTAGAATAATTTAAATTTTATATCCTTTGTGTAGTATGTCATTTTAGCCATTTCTTAAAAACAAGTAATATGTTACAGGCTAAATACAAGATCCATAATAGGTGAATAGGTGACAATAATAGTTGTTTTATTTATTCCAGAAAATATTACGTGTTTCTTTGGTTTTAATATGTTAACTCTAACACTGATAGGAATTATTGGATTGTACAAAGTTATGGGATTCAATAAATAACTCACTGCCTAGTCTACCTAGACAAATATCAGGCATTCCAATATAAAGAATGTCTTTATTAGCTCTATCTACACATGAAAGGATTTATAAAATCTGAAGAACCATATACAGGTGATCCAGGAAATGTATTGATATTTTTACTTATGTAGGCACTTGTTATATTTATATATTTACTTATGTAGGCACTTGTTACCAGTCTTCCTTGCACTTAGATGGAACATTTATTTATTTATTATTATTTTTTGGTTGTGTGCTTAATGTCCGAATATTGTGCACACTTGGGCTAATGGAGATAATGGGATGATTTATAGTGTATTAATATGCCAAGCCCTGGCCGGGAATCAAACCAAAGTCCTTAGGGTGAAAGCCCAGTATGCTATCAACTAGGCCACCGAAGCGCCTTAGAGGGAAAAAAGTAACCACAAAGATTGACATGTCACTTTTAACGAAACCCTGCTGCTGAGAGACCATCATGTGCGAAAAAGGATAATATAATCAGATATAATTTTATATCTGAATCACTACATTCCCAGTTTAGATATAGGCCTTCAAGAGGTAAGATGTCTTCGAATCACACATGCACATAATTTTTATTTCATATTACTTAGGTTTCTTTGGCATAAAAACCTTAAACCTGCATCGCCCTATGAATGGAACGAACATTTCAATAATTGTCACTTCAGGCAAAACTGAGTAGACACTTTTACTGTTAGATATGAACTGCTTAAATATTTCACTGATTGGAGCTGCTTTGTCATTGTTTTTTCTTTGAAGGCGTGTTGCTGCGTCATCGAACCTAAGGCACATTAGAAGAATTTAAAATCTTTTCTCAGACATTGTGTCTGTATATATTGGACGACTAATATTTTCTACAATGGTTTCACCTCCGTTTTTTATGCAAAGTAGATCTTCTTCCTCTTCTTCAGAGCTAGATTCGCCATGTTTTCACCATGTTGCTCCTGATCTGGTATGACCATCAGATCAGGATCACCATCTAAGTGATCAACAACACTTGTTTCACTGTCCAAATTGTTATCATCAAGAAGCAGTTCGCGCGTATTCTATCACTAAATTCAGAGTCTTTAGGATTCAAGTTTTGACATTTTGACTTGATCTACTTGGTTCATTTTGTCTCTCCATATTACCTGTGTACTATTTCTACAAGACTGAGAGTTTAAGATACAGTTACTCCTGTTGCTTTACCCTTATTATTAATCTGAACTCTTCGGAGGGTTGGTTCACCCTATGTGATCATTTTTTGATTCTTTCCAAATTGACTGATTTCGATGAATAGTTTTAACATAATTCTTATATATACATATATACTCACCTATTTACTGAATAATAATAATTACTTACTTGCTTATTATATCTTTATCCATTTGTTTCTTGAGTTATACTTGGCTATATACTTAACTATTTACATAACTCATATTTACCATAAACTTATTACAGTATAACATAAAAACTATTTATTATTTATTTGGACTTTTGTCATCATTTGTTTATGTAGAAACAATACATGATATTTTGATAGCATTGATCAACTCTTTTTCTCAAGGGCCTTGGCCTATGTTAAAATACAAACTAAAAACTAAGAAGCTGATATAGTAGTGGTAGAAAATGAAAACAGGTGTGTAATCAAAGGAACCACAAATCACAAAGAAAATATAAAATAGTAAAATAGTACGCAATAGCTGACAAATACTGTTATCATTGCTGGTAATGTGGTTCCTGATCACATGTAAGTCTTAATTTTATTTTTGGCCATTCAGAGTACCAGCTTTGAATGTTTCTTCCTTGTTATTAATTTGTATTTTAACATAAGCCTAGGCATATAGACTTATGTTCTAGTTGTTAAGTTTGACAATTCATTGAGCAGGAATTTGACAATTAGTTTTGGGGGGGGGGGATTAAAAGCGGCTCTGTTACCTCTGACACGTCAGCTTAAGATCTTTTTGTGTACCCCTATCACTTCACCTTAAATCGTCTCCAGTGACCTTAACAAGCTCCAGAGTCTTGTGTAAGGAGTTCTGGTTGAACTCAAAATCTGGTGGCTGAGATCCAAAGAGTCTACTTCTTTAGGCCTCTGGGATCTCGCAATCAAGAGCTATGTGTGCCGCATGCACAGACAACACTCAGGCGAGATTTGTAACAATGCCGCCTTCTGTAGATGATTCCGGATGTGGCCATGTCCAGTGATCATGGTAATGACTTGCCTCAGTGACTTCCTGTTAAACCAAACAAATGTCTTTGTCAGTACAGGGTCTGGTCCTGAGAGAAGGCATTTCCCCAATCTTTGGACATTGTCTCCATCATTTGATGTGCTTATTCCTAACCCGTTTCCTTACTGCTCCTCTCGCAGTTGTACGACTAATGCTGCACGTAGGCTCTGGTCCCACTAGGCAATCAGCAGCTCCTCTCTTGGCCATTATGTCTGCTTTCTCATTTCCCTCAATCCCACAATGCCCCAGGTTCCAATCTTAAATGCACCATATTAGCATTTAACAGGACACAGAAGGACCAGAGAGAATCCCATAACAACTTGGATGTGATTTCTACAAAGCTGAGAGCCTGGCTGTCTGTAAGTAATAGAATGTCCTTACCTGTAAGTTTTTTGTCTAATACTCGATGAACACATGCTGAGATCGCATGGATATACTGGTATATGCTTGAAATACCATGCAATACCTGCCTAGGCTAGCATTATTTTTTTATTTACTGCTGAAGCAAATATACAGTTAGAGTTAATCCATAGTTTAAAAACAAACAAAAAACGTCCAAAAAGTAGAATTGTAAAACTTTTAAAAAAAAGATTATTTTCATATGATAGAGGATAACGTTAACTACTTTTCAAACACATAGTTTCCACTAATGCATTCAGAAACTACCCATAGTAGTAGTTGAAACTACTCTTAAAAGAATTATCATACAAGAGACTTATGTGTCACCAGCAGTATATGGCAAGCATTGTCATAAAGCAATACAATTTCTTGCCTGAGCATCATTCTCCTTTTGTTTTTAATTCATAACAAAGGTTTTCAAGATCTCACAATATCGTGCCAATTGAGGGTTTGACTTCTTGGATGGAATTCGACAAGCAGAACCCCTTTTATGTCCCAGAACATTATATACATGATTTTCTATATTGACTTTGTTGTTTTTAATTTTTGTTTTTGCACGGATAGCAGCTCTGCGATGGTGGTAGAAAAATGGTGCACCTCACCATACTTTTTGGGTGCTCCTCGTAAATTGCTTTGTAAACATAAGTATATTCGGCAAATGTCCAAATATTTATAATAAGATGAATATTACTGCTAAAATAATAATTTTAAAAACATAGTATTATTTGATTAACAAGATAATGAATTAAACTAGAAACATCATTTAGGACCTTTCAAATTAAAATTAAATACAATTTTTCAAATAATTCATTTTTTTGAGTCAGTTATGTCCTGTTGAAATAACACTCGATTAATGACAACAAAAAATTTAGTAATCAAAATTTCACTTTTTTATTTTTAAATGTATAAAAAATTCCTTTTTTCAGAATGAAGTTTGTGCTGTTGTCACACTGAACGCAGATCAAGGACAGGCTTGTTCACATATTTTTTGAATCCGTTAATTTCTGTGTAGTTCTGTTTCTTCTACATGCCGTTGAACTGCTTATTGGCAAATTTTTCGTAATCTTTAATTTTTTCATAATGAGAATCTTCTGTCACTCGATGAATTGCACATGTCCTCATTTGTTGCAAACACATATCCCTTTGTTCATTTGATTCTTCACTTCTCCGATTATTTGCAAGATCTCTCACAATGTCAAGACATCTTTGAAGGTCCTCAGCTGATTCAAAACATCTTTTTCTTCCTTTATTATTATTAGTTTCCTGTGACATGAAATCATTGATTTCATGCATAATATCAATCAATCTATTTATACAGGTCATCTTTGCAGCTCGGCTCAGTCTTCCAGAATCATCTTCATTTTAGAAAAAAAATCTCTTGAGCTCCCAGAAATTGGCTCATGAGCATGTCCAATATGCTCCTGATGCTCCTCTGCTGTATTTTCATGAGATTGCCTATTGCAGTTGAAAGTGCTTTTTTTTTAAGGTCGTCCTATGAGCGGCATCTTTGTAAGAAAATAGACAAAATTGTACCCCAAAGCAATTTTATATAAAGAAAGTTGATAACGCTCAAACCAACTTTGACAGATTTTTGTGCGTCAGCTCACTCTACACTGGGTGATGATGCAAACGATAACAGTAATAATGTTTTAATAACACTAAATATTAACTTCGTAAAAAATAGTTGAAAGACTGAAACTGATCTTCAACAAAAGTAAAATTAATAATGAAGATTTTAAATGTTACTGATTATTGATTTATAAGTATACTCCTAATAATATAACTTAGTTCGCTGTCGATTAAATATTAACTTCTTCTACTTTACTTCCTAATTTTGTATGCCTAAATAACCTAATTATATTCAGTATATTAGGTACCTGATATATAGTCTCAGGTACCTATTTATACCTATATATAATATAAATATGAACCTATGTAAAATATAAATTATATAAGTTAATATTTAATCGAAAGCAAACTAAGTTATATTATTTGGAGTATACCTATAAATCAATAATCAGTAGCATTTAAAATCTTCATTATTAATTTTACTTTTGTTGCAATGCAGTTTCAGTCTTTCAACTATATCTATCTATATACATATATATATATATATATATATATATATATATATATATATATATATATATATATATATATATGAGTTTATTGTATGTATGTACATTATATACAATATACATCAACTGTGCTTAAGTGTCACACTATATACATTATTATTACTATAGATATACTTATTGGCTCTTGTTTGGCGCAAAGTGTTCAGTGTACAGAAATAGCGTGTACAGAGTTTAGCTACTTAACAAATAAATGTTCACAGATATGAGACATGTCCCACGATTCCTGACAACAAAAAACTTTAGTAGATTATACAAAATTTCACAAAAATCGTTAGAGTTGTTGTTGAGGAAAAGTGGACAAACATATATATATATATATATATATATATATATATATATATATATGTTGTTTGGAACATGGGATCCCGTAACTCAGGTCCTCTAAGGAATTAATTATCAGTGGTTCAAGAAAGCCTTTTAACATATTTAATTACATTACATTACTCTTACGTGGTCACGTTACAAGTACAGTTGAGTACAGTAACATCCTCTAGAATGAACACTATTGTATTATTCTATCAAAAAGTTCCCCTGAAATATGTCCCAATGTATTTAAACCAAAAAGGGAAAAGGGGAAGAGTGTACGCAAAAATTGTCTACTTACATAGACTGCTGACTCGTTCCAAAACACCATCTGACTGAAAAGTTCTATTGTGATGCCTTCTAAAGTACAGTTGTCTTATGGATCCTGGAATCTGGAAGGTCACCTCAGAATCGACTGTCCATAACCTACTTCTTTCCCAAGCTTTTATTTGAACTGCTGTTCTACATAGCAACAGCAGTTGGTTTGTTTTTTATTGCAACAGGCTGTATATCATCAGTTTTGTTTTTTTTGTGTCTTTGTTAATAGTGTTCATTCTTTGGATGTGAGCTCATTACAATATTTAAAACTAATAACTGAAAATAAAAATTTTTTTATTGTTAACAATACGGGTCTTTGTAGGATGTTGTCCCCAACATCAACAAGGTCTTTTACACTAGTGGAGTTTACATTTGTCTTTGTAGGGTAGGGAAAGTGCAAGGGTTTGGTTTAGTACATATATCCTAATAGCTAAGTATATTACCAATGTTAACCCTGAAATCCATGTTATAGGAATAATGGTAGGGGGGAAATACAGTCCATGACATCTAGCCATGTAGTGGATCAAGTATTGCTGACTTATATGAAATAAAAATTCGTCTTTTAGCTCTAATTTTTCTACATTTAAAGTTTTAATATTGTTTTTCTGAAAGTCTTCCTGTAAGTCTGGTATGTTAATATTCTTTTCTTCCGGATGTCTACTAAGACTATCCAGTACCCGCATTTGTATCCCGGTTTGTGCTTAATATCAATGTCATAGTTTATTAGTTTGAAAGCTGGCCTATTCTATAGTGAACTTATTTTATTTATGTTCTTATAAAATTGTAATCTGGCATGGTCATAGAATATCATAAATTGTTGCCCATATGAAAATGGTTGGAAATGTGTAACTGTATAGACTTTGCTCAACAATTCAATCTCGGATACACTTGGTTTTTGTCATAGAAAATGTGTTTGTTAGTATAGACTGTGTATCTTCTGGCTAGCTTAGAGTGCTTACGAAGGAATTCTGTGCAAGTTTGATGGTGTCTGGATGTGTGTTATCATGTTGTTGACCCGAGTGCATCTGTCCTTTAATAAAGTCAATGTGTACCCTGTATTCATAATGTTGTATAGCCCACCATCGTATATTGGGGATCCCTTCATTTGCCCATGTGTGAAATAGTCAATACTTCCAAGGTTTTGTGGCTCACTGAAATAAGTCTGTCGTATCTCTGACCTGATTAGTTTTTTTTATACCTGTTCCAGCATTGTTTTGAAATATGACCATTTTTATTACACACTCAATACGTAATTTGCGAGGGATGGTCACTTTCACACTGTGTGATATCTGACTTTCTATCTTTATTCCCATGTCCATTGTAACTATGGCCCTCATATACCCTATTTCATCACTGAGACCCTATTTTGTCTCTGCACGGAGATCTATTGCTGCGAAACTGTGTACGCTCATGTCTGTGGTCTGTATTGCCTGTATCACGTTGGTATGTGTGGTAATTGTGTCCGTTGTAATTATCCTTTGGCATTTTGAAATTGTCTAACATATTCATTACCTTGATTAATTTATCGTCTACCTCCATGATGTGCTGATCATGGGTGAATGGCTACCGAAATGCTACAGCATCATGTAGTTTGCCATGTGATAAGCCTTTATATTGGCGTTTAATTTACCAAAAGTTATGGTATCGAGCATGGCTATTTATTGTAATATAGCCGGGTTTAAACCTTTCAATATGTATGCACAGATTTTCTGTTCCAGCATGTCACTGTCCAAGCATGCCCATAAATGCTTTATGTCTGTCTAATATTGAATTACCGACTCTTCTGTTAACTGCATCCAGTTATTCATCCTCATCAACAATATTTCCTTTTCTTCTGTAGGAACAAATACCAAGGTAAACATGCCCCTTATGTCATGCTTTTGTTCTTGAAATAAGTTAAGGCTACGCCGTCAAGGTACATGGGAAAGTACACAAATGTTTTTGTGTCGTCCCAACCATTCGACAAGTCTGCCCACTCAAATTGTGTAACATGACTTGAAATATCGTCCCCTGGATTTCTACAAAATCTGCCTGGATCAAAAAATAGTATGCGTTTGGTCACTATAGTATGTTGTGATATGATTTCTGTATTATCGATTGTAACGCTAGTGTCTGTCCCCGTGCCAGAAGCAAATTCAACAGTGTAGTTTCTTGTGGTTTCTGAAATGTAACATGCTCAGTACTAGTGTTTGTGTACTAACCAGTTGCTATACAATTCAGAAGCATCATCCAAGCTCATACCCAAATCCAGGTTAAGCCTGAGCAACTGCAAATTGGACTGCAAAAATTCAAGATCTGCTGGTCCTGGAATTGGTAACTCTATTCTTGAAAAACCCTAGTCGCTTTATCTTTAGTCACAGATTTTATATCCGATAATCATATATTCTTGAAAAATTGCTAAATAATATAATCGGTTATCAAATATTGTTAACCCTGGGTGTCGACACCGATACCTGTAATTGTGAAACAGTACACAATTAGCAAGGTCCTCCAAGGCCTAGACTAGTGTATCGCTATGGCATAAACAAACTGTGCAATGTGGCAAGTGTGCGAATTCCAATGATATATGCAACTATGTTGTGCCAACAATGTACACGAAAAGAGGCGTACAATTCAATAACTCTCTATGTACAAATATGATTGCTCGATTAGCCAGATTTGAAAAACAGATCTTGTTATCAAATATTTTAATCCGAAACTATGAAGCCTAACTGCTTAAGGAAAATAAGAAGCAAGGAAAACAAAGCAAAAACAAAAAAAAAAACAAATATGTGAAAAGTGAGTGTTGAATGTTGAAAGTAAAACTTAAAAAGTATTATATCCATAACTAACTATATAACCACTATATAACACACTATATAATCATGAAAGTAATTATGCAACACAAAATTGGAAGATTGCAATGCCAAGGAAATTTTATTAAAAACTAGTTTCCTGACCTATGTCCCATTTGTTACGAACTCAGAATCCCCTAACTCGGATTAATCCTCTAAAGAATTAATTATCAGTGTTTCAATAAATCCCTTTAATATATTTAATTACATTACATTACTCTTATGTTATCATGCTACAAGTACAGTTGATAAAATCACCAAGAATGAACAATATTGTTTATTCTATCAAAATGTTCCCCTGAAATATATCCTAATGTATTTAAATCAAAAAGAGAAAAACGGAAGAAGTGTACACAAACACTGTCTACTAACAAAGATTACCGACTCGTTCCTCAGCATGGTTTAATTGGAATGTTCTATTGTGGTGCTTCTCCTAATGTACAGTTGTCCTACGGTACTTCAGTCTCCCCGGAATCGACTAATCTTCCGATCCTTCAGAATAGACCGTCCCCAACCTACTTCTTCCCCAAGCTTTTATTTAAACTGTTGTTCTACATACCTTAAATTTAAGGGTGGAGGCTTTTCCAGTAGTTATGGCACACACTCCATCAAAATGCTTAGGTCCTCCCTTCAAAAGTTGTTGAAAATTTGACTCTAAAAATAACAAGTTTTTAGACTAAAATTTGTGTATTGAAAAATGTTTTTTTTTGTTTATTCAGAACTTGAAATTTCAGTAACAGTAACAGTAACAGTAACAGTAACAGTAACAGTAACAGTAACAGTAACAGTAACAGTAACAGTAACAGTAACAGTAACAGTAACAGTAACAGTAATGTCACTACAAGTTCCTTATCATATTGTTTTTGTTATAATAGCAACAAGTAATGTAATGTGTTCTCAATGTCTTTTATAGTTTTTTTTTAATTATTCATAATTTATAATAAATAATACTAAACTGATTAAGGTTATTGTTATTTATTATATATTATGAATAATTTTAAAATTTGAAGACACATTAGGAAAGTTTTATTATTTGTGATTTATAAAAACAACTATCACAAGGTACTCGCAATGTTGTTACTCTTACTCTTACTTAAAAGTCATGTTTTGAAACATGTCCACTTATCTGAGATATTAATATTTGTAAACAACCTAGTAGTCATTTTAATTGTTATACCTTTAGTTGTAATTAACTATAAGTTGGATTAAAACAAAACAAATTGTATTTGAATAAAAATCTTTAATTCTTTAATAAAATTATTTTGTTATTTTTAAACAAATAAGGGCAGAGTACTTCCTCATGCTTACATGTTATAATGCACAACTACTCTTAACTATTGAATTAAAAATTGACACAGTTTTTGATACTCACAGAGAAACCATATAATGATGAAGAATATTACTGTAAATTAAAACACTTAATTAACTTGAAGAAACAAAATGTAGGTTATGTGTGAAACAACAGAGGCCAAACAGACACAAATTTACAGTGTGATGCACATCAAAGCAGTGAGGAGTCCATTATTCATCCCCCTCCTCACTAAGCTGTAGGCTGGGCGGCAGGTAGGGCTGTAGGCTAGGTAGGGTGACCAACTTTTACCGCCTCTTAAAAAAAACACTTATTTTATAAGAAGAGGCCCACTTCAGATATTAGGTCCCAGGTCTAAAATTACATGTAGAGGCCATGACAGCATAAGCTGCCATAGGATAGATTTAAACAATGTATTACAGTAGACAAAGAAAACGTAATTTATTATATTAAATATATTTTCTTAAAACTGTGGATTACTTTTCGTTAGTGTAAATGCATACAAATATTTTATTAAAAATGTAATAATGTATATGTTACAAGCGACTTCAAGAAAATTGAAAATAAAATTTGATTATGTACTTATAAAAAAAATTATCGTGTATATTTTATCTGATCTGATTGCTGAGGACGAATGAGTCTCCTTTTGGCCTCTAGGACCTCACAATTAAGGAGTATGTGTGCTGCATTTTCAACATCTGCCCTCACAAACGACCCTCTGGCGAGATTTCTAATAATCCCACCGTGTGTAGATGATTCCATATGTGGCCATGTCTGGTGATCATGGCAACGTAACTGACTCAGTAACTTCTTGTTACTGAACAAGTGTCCTTGTCAGTACAGGATCTGGTCCAAAGAGGAGGTGTTTTCCCAATATTTGGTGAGGAAACTGTTTCCATTGTTTGATATGCTCATCACTAGCCCATTTCCTTACTGCTCCTTGCAGTTGTGTGATTAATGCCGCATGTGGGCTCTGGTCCCACTAGTCGATCACCAGCTCCTCTCTTGGAATGCATGTCTGCACTTTCTTTTCCCTCAGTCCTGCAATGTTCAGGTACCCATCCTAATTGCACCATATTACCATTTGACGAGGGAGTAAAGAGAATTAACATTTACTCTTTAAGAGGGAGTAAAGAGAATCCTATATCAATTAGAATGTGGTTTTTACAGAGCTGAGAGCCTGTAATGCTGCCTGGCCGTCTGTAAGTATTAGAATGTCTTACCTGTAAGTCCTTCCTCTATTACTCGATGAACACATGATACAAGATTGCAGAGATTTCAGCTTGCAATACCGTGCAATACCTACCTAGGCTAGCATTAAATGTTTCCCCAGTGGTTTCACAGTATCCTCCATATCCAGACAATCCTGTTGATATTCATAACAATATCCTGTTGATCAAGCAATGATCCGTCTGTGTACCAGACAATCTGATCCGGATGTACTGGTAGCTTGCCAGTTTCCCAGTCCTCCTGTGAATGCAGAAGAACTGTAAAAGATTCAGGTAAGACATTATATTAGATTAGATTAGATACAGGAGGAAGTTATAGTACAACTCTAGGCACTGCGATCAGCTGACCTATTGTGCATCTAAACCTCTTAAAATGTTGTAACTAAAAAAAAATTCAACTAAAACTCTAGGTCAGCAGATTGGTGCCCCTTATAAGTTCCAGAAGCCCACTGACTAGCTCACTCTTCTTAAGTTCCCTAGGGTCTTGGTAACCAAAAACCCCTGGCCTCCTACTAGCAAGGGTCTCATAATTATGAATTATGTGACCTACATTTTTTCCTTCCTGCACAATCTACACACTGATTCTCCATAGTATATATCTATCCTGTTCATGTGCACCCTCAAACCACAATGTCCTGTCATGAGCCCCATGAATCCTCCTCAGTTGTGCACTGCCTAGGTCATCTGCTGCCCCTCTGAGTCCTCCAAAAGGAACTTTGTTTAAGAGACATTCACTATGGGAATGCCCATGATGGTTATCCTGTCTTACCTGGTGTTGATTTATAATCCACCTATTAATAGCAGACCTGCCCAGTGATACAGAGATCTCCCTAAAGCCGGCTCAGGTCCAATAAACCCAGATGCGGATCGAAGTCCAGCCAGTCGATCTGCCTCCTCATTACCCTCAACTCTCCTATGTCCCAGAACTCAGTGAAGAGTTATCTGATTACCCAGGGACAGAGAATCAAGGTTCTTCCAACACTTCCAGACTAGCCTGGATTGTATTATGGGACCCACAAGTGCTTTTATTGCTGCATGACTATCGGTATGAATATGAATATGTGTCTTCTTAAAGCCCCGATTCACGTTCCCTGGAACACAGTCATTAATGGTCATTAATTCAGCCTAAAATAATGCTGCATACCATTCTGTGGTTTCTTCAACCCTGGTCTCATGGCACACACAACAGCATCAGTACCTGTCTGTGTCTTGGACCTATCCGTATACCATACTAGGTGTCCACAATTCCCAACACACACAATCTCTCCCCTCAAAGGCCAAGTTGACATCAAAGGGACTAGATATTATGTGCTTTTTAACCATTTAATCATTCCCCCCCCCATCAACATTGGGTCATTGATCTTGTCTGTGATTCTGGCATGTCCAAAATTTGAGGGCAGCCAGACACCACCACCCTGCAGTCTATAAGCTGCTTTACGTGCCTCTCCTATGACAAAAAGTTCAATAGGGGGAACCCAAGAATGATGTCCATGGTCACCGTTGGTGCAGTATAAATACAGCCAGTGATAAACAGGCAGACCAACCTCTGCAACTAGGTCAGAGACTCTCTGGCTTTCCTTCTGCTCAACCTTAGTCCACCACACCACAGCACCATAGCACACCATAGGTCTAATGATCCCAGTATAGATATACTTCATCATTCCTGGTCTCAGCCACCATGGTTTGCTAACCATTCTTCAAATACTTTTATATGTTCTAGTTAATTTTAATTTTCCACAACAGGTTCTGTCCTACCACATAAAAGTAGGCCTATGATGTTCAGTTATGATTTATTACAAGTTTTTAAAAAAATAATTCAGATATCAAATCGTAGGTAATAAAACATAGTTAATAATGAATATTTACTCAATTTGTGTAATAATATATCCCCCCTACAAAATTAGCCTATACCTACAAAATTTCAAAAAAAGTTTTAAGTTACTTAAACTAACTTAGTATACACAATCTAAATTTTCTAAATATATTTTGT
>CM040182.1:1508366-1520866 GCA_022606455.1 Callitettix versicolor
AGCGGAGTAACCTGTAGGCCTATCTTTAAATAACATTAGTAGTATAGGATACAGATTCAATATGGCCGACAGGTCTCTCTACTCCATGAAAAACACTTTAAGTGACCTTAATAAGTTATGTCAGCTAGCTCAAACTGTTGGACTGCCATGTATAAATTATTTCTAATATAACTTTTGTTCTAGAATTAACAATGAGCCAGTGCATGACCGAGTACTTCCTACAGAAAAAATTGGAAGCAATCCTGAAATCATGGAACCAAAATGCAATATTGAAAGTCGATGTTTCAGGAAGAATCATGACTAACATAATTGCGGATATAATCAGCAAAGTAGACTGCAAAAACAACTGGAACCTAAAGTAATTACTGAATTCCCTAATTCAAAGCTAACCTGTTCACCATAATATAAGCTCAATTTATTTAATAAATATTATTTACTACCATTTATTTACTAATAATTTACTATAATGTAATGAGTTTTAAGGTAAAGATGGGGTTCAGTGGTCGATGTGGTTAAAGCACCGTCTCTGAACTGTGCACCATGAGGTTCATAGTTCTAGCCGCAGTTACTCCCGTTACTATTCACTTACATTTAACGCTGATCCCTCGTCTTCATTAGTCTGAAAAATGCTTTTCTTTACTAATTAATTATAAAGAAGGTTGGGTAGGATTCGTAAACTTACTAAAGTACCAGAGAAAATGTTAAAACTATTTTCTGTGCTGTAGGAATGGTCTCTAAGTTCAAACGTTCGACATCCAGTTTTTCCCTTGACTATTCTTCATGAACATACAAAGCAAATATTACTTGAAGGGTTAGCAATAACCGCTCTCTCGACAGTACTATTAGTAGTCCAAGTTAGTTTTGGATGAAACGTTGTACTGTTGTTGGTTTTGAGTGGAAATCATTATTTTAAATAGGTGTTTTCGATAAAAGGCGAAAAACAAGATTCCACCCAATAAAAAGAAGGCAAACCTTGGGAATGAGGCCCTATTATATCTCCTTCCAATTAACTTCTTCCTTCGGACGAAGAGAGGTTACTTTGAGTTTAACTACTCGAGAATGTCTTCGTGCTGGTTATTCCATAGTGATTATCTGCACTTCATTTGGTAATATTTCACATAGCGAATCTGACAGCTTTTTTCAATTTTGCGTTTATGAGGCTAAAGTTTACTAAAATCGTTCCCTTCCTGCTTTTGCGATGTCTTGAATCGTACTGAGCAGTGAGCAGCGAGTGTCAGGGAGAACGTTTTCTGATGGGACCAAGGGGCACTTACGGCTGTGGGCACCGCCGTAACCACTGACTTTAAATTTGCAGTAAAACTAACTACAAAATAGAGCGGTGCAGCCCGTATCGTACCCTGAGCATAACGCATGTTGCTTTTAATGTTCCTCCTCTCGGATCACCTCTACAGACCATAAATATAGTGCAGAAAGCTGAGCTCTTTCTACGATTCTTTATGAGCTTAATTTTTTTACTTAAATTAGTTGAAAACCGTATAATGAATGACGCAGAAAAAATATAGAAACAGAAGAATTTTTCTTCATAACTTTCCCTTGTGTTCATTTCGAAAGTCTGAATGTTGGCAAGCAATTGTCAGAAGTTAGGAATAGTAAACTTGCAATAGTTCCGGTGAAATGTGAATTTTATATGGCTAAAAAAACGTTTCAACAGCCTCTCAAAAATTAATCTAGAGAGTCCCAAATCTGGTTCTTACCATAATAACTGCTCCAATTCGTTAATAACATAATTCAATTAAAATCCAATTGTACTGAAAACAACCTTCATAACAAACTTCGGCACTAAGCCTTGTTCAATTTGTGAATGTATATTGCTTTTACACCAAACCTACGTGAAGCTACGTCTATTCTGTAATGCAGGATATTGAATTTATACACGCAATCCAATAATCGTTCGCAAGCAAATTGAATTCCCATTCATGCTTCCAGATCTCAATATTTGCATTGAGTGAAACATTTCAAGCAAACAAGGTAAACTACGTTTAGGATGTAACGAAAAAACGCCAGACTTCACGAAGTTTAATACATTTCTGAACAGTTTATTACTCAGTTATAAGAATATGTTTATGCTTAAATAAATATTTTTATTTATCTCTTAAAGTAATTTTTTGTACGAAAAAATGATGTAGTTGATTAAATCAGCAATGCAGTTTTAGTTAAAACGATACAAGAAAAATATTTTAAACAAAATTTTCATTTGGTTAAGGTACTTACAATATCCGTAGCGTTCTCACTGGCGTGATTGAATCGCCCTATATTTTGTTTATCTTAATCCAAAATCCGATTTCCCCAGATCAGATATGAAGTTAGCGGAGTTGTATTACATTACATTTTTGTATTTCCGGTGTAATTTGTAAGTTCAGTATGCTAATTCGTACAGATAAGATTCGAAAATGGCAAAATATCGAACGAGTTCTTTTTTAGCAATATCCGTTCGTATAAAAAATGCTTTAAAAACATTACGAATTTTTTATCGAAATAATACCCAACGTAATTAGCGTTAAAATTATCATTTTAAACGTTCAAATAACAATGGAAGTACGACAATGTATCTAATGGCGGTCAGGGTTTGTGTTCGTACTTTCAGTACAATTTGAAAATGTAAAATTGTGTATTTGCAGATTATAGTGCAGATTATGGTGGTGAAAGCGGAATTTCAAAAAAAAAACTTAAGATAATTTTTCATCAAGTGCAAAACAGCTGTGTCCCGCGATTAGTTTATTTTTCAATAATTAAATGTGAGAAAGTTTGTGTAGTATTTTAACAAAAAAACCGACGTACTCATCGAGTAATGGAATGGCGGAAACAATAAAAGGCATTTCTCTTACACATGTATTTTTTTTATTTAGCAATTATGTTGACTAATTAATTGGTTTTCTTTTCACTTAGGGGTTATAAACTGTGCGTCGACCTGGAAGAATCACGAGACACAGTGCGTTTGGGAGAAATATCGTTTTCCGATGAGAACAATGGATCCGATGAGAACAATGGATCCGATGAGAACAAAGGATCCGATGAGAACAATGGATCCGATGAGAACAATGGATCCGATGAGAACAATGGATCCGATGAGAACAATGGATCCGATGAGAACAATGGATCCGATGAGAACAATGGATCCGATGAGAACAATGGATCCGATGAGAACAATGGATCCGATAAGAACAAAGGATCCGATGAGAACAAAGGATCCGATGAGAACAATGGATCCGATGAGAACAATGGATCCGATGAAAACAATGGATCCGATGAGAACAATGGATCCGATGAGAACAATGGATCCGATGAGAACAATGGATCCGATGAGAACAATGGATCCGATGAGAACAAAGGATCCGATGAGAACAATGGATCCGATGAGAACAATGGATCCGATGAGAACAAAGGATCCGATGAGAACAAAGGATCCGATGAGTACAATGGATCCGATGAGAACAATGGATCCGATGAGAACAATGGATCCGATGAGAACAATGGATCCGATGAGAACAATGGATCCGATGAGAACAATGGATCCGATGAGAACAATGGATCCGATGAGAACAATGGATCCGATGAGAACAATGGATCCGATGAGAACAATGGATCCGATGAGAACAATGGATCCGATGAGAACAATGGATCCGATGAGAACAATGGATCCGATGAGAACAATGGATCCGATGAGAACAAAGGATCCGATGAGAACAATGGATCCGATGAGAACAAAGGATCCTATGAGAACAATGGATCCGATGAGAACAATGGATCCGATGAGAACAATGGATCCGATGAGAACAATGGATCCGATGAGAACAATGGATCCGATGAGAACAATGGATCCGATGAGAACAAAGGATCCGATGAGAACAATGGATCCGATGAGAACAATGGATCCGATGAGAACAATGGATCCGATGAGAACAAAGGATCCGATGAGAACAATGGATCCGATGAGAACAATGGATCCGATGAGAACAACGGATCCGATGAGAACAAAGGATCCGATGAGAACAATGGATCCGATGAGAACAAAGGATCGGATGAGAACAATGGATCCGATGAGGCCAAACTATCCGATGAGGCCAAAGGATCTGACGAAGAAATCGTCGTTATTCTGAAGTATCTTACGACCGCCACCCATTACACCGGACAGTCTCGTTTTACATTCTCAATGCCGTCATGTATGGATAAAAACCTGCGAATTAACAAGGAAGTTCTGTCTTACGTCGTGGTGTTCAAAAATAAGAAAGACGAACCTAAAATCTCCGACTTGGAATTCATGCATCGTTATTCAAGAAACAACCTATTTAATTTCCCTTAAGATTTAATTATCCATTTTGCATTTTCATATGTACTACCAATTTTCATATATTCTTTGTTTCTTAAATCTTATTATTGAATTTCTGAATAAAATATTTATTATATGTGTTACTTTATATGTTTGATGTTAATTGTTAAATTCTAAAATTTAGTTAAATATGTTAAGTTATTGAATTTTGCCGCTAATAATAGCATTTTCATTTTATTTTTCTTAGTTGACGTTTTTTTAAATGAAGCTAGTTTTTTGAAAATGGAGCTAGTCTAAAACACGTTTCCATAAAATATGTAAAAATAAGATTCTTGTAATATAAATGTCTTGAAATGATATTGTTTTTAAAATTGTAATTAATATTGTAAAATTTTAAAAACAAATTATTGTAAAATATTGTAAAAAGTTTGTAAACAAATATTGTAAAATTTTAAAGTTACTTTTATTGTAATGTTTTAATTTGAAAAGGAGAAATAAATTCTTGTTTTAAAAATAAATTAGAAGAATTGCTTGAAATGAAAAATCTAATTTCCATAACGCTGAAGTTGTCATAAAACTGTAAATTCTTATAAACTATTGGACTGAGTTTGAAGAATATTTTTATTTTTTTTTTAATTCTCATTTTATTATATTTGATAGTTACTAAATTATTAAACCAATTGATAGTTAAACCGATTGATAGTTAAACCGATTGATAGTTAAACCGATTGATAGTTAAACCGATTGATAGTTAAACCAAATATGTTTGTAAGTAGGATTTGTTGTAATCTGTTGACATTATTGAAAGGCTTTTTTCTATGTTAAAACACAGAAAAATTGCAAGTACCCCTTTAATACTACATAATTATTAAAACAATTTAAACATATGGTCCTGTTATTTATTATTTTGTTCTTTCTGACTACACAAAGGTACGTTCTTGTGTAAATGTTATGAATAAAATCCAAATTCGTAAAGAAACATAGTTAAAATGTATTACGTTAATTATTGGAAAGGCTTATTTGGAAGCCTATGGCTACTGACAGTTTTATAACTGCTAGTTTGCTTTCTTAAATCGATATAGTGAAAAACTGTTTTGCATAACGAACAAAATTAACAAAAATTGTTAAAAATATGTCTGAAAAACATTGGATCTGACAAAAAAAAACAGTTTTTGTTGTTCAGGGGGGTAAGATGAGTCTAAGCCAGCCTGTTATACTGACCTGCGGCATCAAGTAATTTTGCAGGCAGTAATCCCCGCACTTGCATAAGCTTACCTGTAATTTTCAGCGGCAATAAGCAATCGAACATATATATTTGACGGTATTTGGAGAATAGCGGACACCGTTATCCCAGAATTTATTGTTATTATTATTATTGAAAATATATGTTAATGTGAATATTAAAGTGTAATTTTTTTTGGCGAGTCGAAAATCGTCACCGTAGCGATTTTTTGAAATTTGTAAGCTGTATGGATTAAGATAACGATTTAGAAAATTGCTTTCTTTGCTTCAAGTATTAGTTTAACATTACATAAAAGGTAAGATTTTTCACTGATCAGTATAAATTTTAAATAAACTATACTTCATTATTTTATATAGTCACTGTTTATAACACACTAAAAAGCAATTTTATTACTTTTTTAAAATTATTTTACACGATTAATTTAATGAACAATTTTGCTTACATGTTGCGGACCGTTTGTTCATTAAACCAAATAAATATTTATTGCAGTGCAGTGCCACAAGCAGCACAAGCACCACAAGCAGCACAAGCAGCACAAGCACCACAAGCAGCACAAGCACCACAAGCAGCACAAGCACCACAAGCACCACAAACACCACAAGCACCACAAGCAGCACAAGCAGCACAAGCACCACAAACACCACAAGCACCACAAGCAGCACAAGCACTACAAGCACCACAAGCACCACAAGCAGCACAAGCACCACAAGCAGCACAAGCACCACAAGCAACACAAGCACCACAAGCAGCACAAGCACCACAAGCAGCACAAGCACCACAAGAAGCACAAGCAGCACAAGCACCACAAAGCAGCACAAACGCCACAAGCAGCACAAGCACCACAAGCAGCACAAGCACCACAAGCAGCACAAGCACCACAAGCAGCACAAACAGCACAAGCAGCACAAGCACCACAAGCAGCACAAGCAGCACAAGCGCAACCGGAAATCATGTTTTCGTGTTACATATTTTAGTTTTTAAGATTTTTAAATATTCGTTTACTAACTTTCACGCAATATTACTTTCTTACATAACCGAGTTAGATAGGTTTAAAGTCATTACAAAAAAAGTTTCATTGTTTTCATTGAAAATTTATTATAGAACCAGGGACCAGTTGGCCGTCACAATCGCGAAAAAAGATGGCTTCTGAAATTAATCGTAAACACACATAAAAATGAAAAAGAGGTTTTGTAAATTTTAGTGAAGTAGTGAAATAATATTAACAAAATTACAAGTTGTTTAGTAAAAGTAAAACAGTGGTATTAATGCAATGTTTAAACTATTCAGTAATTAAATCTTACGTTTTGTCTTACATACATCTCGTATTCCATGCAATGAAAGTAATTTTCGAAATCTGTAGCTTATTCCATACAACTACCAATTTTAAAAAAAACCCGTTACGGCGACAATTTTAGACCCACAAAAAATGTTAACTATAATATTCAAAGTAACGTATATTTTTAAAAAAATAAAGTAAATAAAAATTATCCGATAACGCTAGTCACTCTATTCTCCACAATTACCTATTTAACTTTCTTTAGTATTTATTTTTATTCACAACACTATTGAGATCACACAGCTATGGGAATAAGCTAATTTTCAGATAAAAAAATGTAACATTCATTTCAGTATGTAATATAAAAAACGACTTTGACAGGCCGTGTACATATATCGAACGGGTAGGGACGGTAAAATATCCAGCAGTTACTGTCATTTCTGGCTTTACCAGAGAGCCACGTATAAATTGTTTTTAAATAAAACCAAACCAAACTCTAAGAGTTTTTCTTTTTAAATAATCTCTGTCCCCTTTCGCTTTATGATAATTGTTTTTGTTTTCAAATTGCTACATTAACATTTTAAAGAAAAAAACAAACATTGACAGAAAAAATTCTGTTTCCATACCACACAGGAAAAAAACTAAAAGGAAAGAACATTTATAATGATAAATCACAGCAACTTTAAACAAGGCAATCGAAATCAAAACTAAACTTAAATCTGTACCACTTTTTATTATAAAGATACCTTGCGAGTGTTATATAATCTCAAAACAAAAATAAAACTAACTATTTCACTAAAATATATTCTTCTTTTTGATAATTGAACCACTGTTTGATAATTGAAGTAACAAATGATCTAAAAAGTGACGTCACTATAACTAAATAAAGTGATAAACGAGGGCTCTTTACAATAATAGATCATTGGATATAAAGTTAATTTACATAGACATGCTTCAACGTATTAATCAGGTTGATTTTGGCGCTAATTACAGATTTACACTTCAAAATTTCGTGATTTTTTTCTCCGCCAGATTGTAAATAAAGGATTCATACAGAGCTGCCAAACCACTCCGAAATTTCAAGTTTTCATGTAACGCTCTCTAATTTCGGCATTTTAGGTCAGAAAATTAAAAAAACCTTAGTTTTTATGAAAAAAAACGGGTGTTTCAGGATTTTTTGAAATTTATAAAATAAGTCGTAAAAAATGTATCAACAACTTTAGAAAGTTTTATTAACGCCACTCGACCTTTAAGCATTGTAACGTCCGCGACAAAAAGATGATCCCTGGATCCCTGGATCCCTGGATCCCTGGATCCCTGGATCGCCAAGAAACACAGTTCCTACTTAATTATCGACGTACAAGCTGTCTTATAAAGTTACTTCTATTATTTTTTGTAACTTGTATTCAGGATACAGGCTAATTTATTATGATTATTACTTAATGAAAAATGTGACACTTCAACAATTAAGTGTAAAACGTATCGTTGTATTTTGAGGTTTCAATAAGCTAATTTATCTTATTTATTTATAACATGACACTGAATTAATGCGCACTACGCACTTCCTAATCCAGTTTAATTATTTATATTTCGGTTCGTATATGTTGCATTAAATAAAATTTTACTCTAAATATAATACATTTTTAATATTTTGAATCTAGAAATATGGACATATTGCGCGACGTATTGTACAACATACGAACATAGTCTTAGGCATGAAGAAAAAAAGCACCTTAATCTGATGACCACTTTTGTTGATATCTCTCCAGCTGTGTTTTGTTATCCGGTAGTTGATCTCAATCCTCACCTGGTGTTGTCTAATCTATCACGTGATTACTTTTCCATCGGAGGTTGCGATACAGGTGACGGCAAAGTGGTAAATCCGACCTTGGTTACTCCAGCTAGGCAAGGCCCTAGGGATCATCTTTTCTCTAGCAATATAGGGGACGGCAAAGTGGTAAATCCGGCCTTGGTTACTCCAGCTAGGCAAGGCCCTAGGGATTATCTTTTCTCTAGCAATATAGGGGACGGCAAAGTGGTAAATCCGGCCTTGGTTACTCCAGCTAGGCAAGGCCCTAGGGATCATCTTTTCTCTAGCAATATAGGGGACGGCAAAGTGGTAAATCCGGCCTTGGTTACTCCAGCTAGGCAAGGCCCTAGGGATCATCTTTTTCTAGCAATATAGGGGACGGCAAAGTGGTAAATCCGGCCTTGGTTACTCCAGCTAGGCAAGGCCCTAGGGATTATATTTTCTCTAGCAATATAGGGGACGGCAAAGTGGTAAATCCGGCCTTGGTTACTCCAGCTAGGCAAGGCCCTAGGGATTATATTTTCTCTAGCAATATAGGGGACGGCAAAGTGGTAAATCCGACCTTGGTTACTCCAGCTAGGCAAGGCCCTAGGGATCATCTTTTCTCTAGAACAGTAGTAAGTAGAATATAATTCAAAAGTATATTAGTATTTAAGTTTCAAATACACTTCAAAAGGAGCACTTACACAGAACCTTAGAACAATACCGTCCTCGTCGCGGCCATACAGACGACGCCAAAGTCAGAAGATCCTTTCTTTTTAACGCAGTAAGCATCGAAATACACGTACACATGAGTAATAGAGTAATTCATGAGGAAAATAAACGAAACATCCTTGAACCCTCAGTATGTGTTTTAAACACATTCACTTTGGAATTTTATTATAAATGTTCTTTGAAAAATTGAATCCCGAAGTCTAACAAATATTGATAAACTATTATTTTTTTTAATAACTCTAAAATTAGATTTTTCTTAAGGAGATAGCTTTCTCCACAAGGCTACCTACACTCCCTTAATATTTTCAATTCCGAACTATAAAATTAAATGAAAATAAAATTATCATTAGGCCTACATAAGTTGAATTTTGTAATACTTTTCCTAACTTTTTACTTCTAGCTAAAGTAACATATTAAAGTTAAAATGACATTTTGTGTAACTCATAATCTGGCAACAGTGACGCTACAGCGGCCAGTTCCTCCCCTTTTGTAGCACTTTCTGAGTTTTCATGTAAATAGTGTAACGTTAAGCGTAAAGCACATCTGACGTAGAACTCAGAGAAACAAATGTTTTTACAGTGACTAGTAGCAACAATAATCCAAATTGATTAACACGGTAAATGGGATTCCCGTACGGCGGTATTTAACTAAACTAAACTCGAAACGCTATTTAGTCCATGTTTTAAGCGTCCCAAGCTCAAACATTTATTTATATAAGTGATTTGGAGAACTAATTACTTTGTAACTTTTAGTTCATTAAATATAGCCTAAGCTTGTTAAATTTTTTTGTTATATATTTATTTTCTAAGTTTCAGCCTTTCATAAATTCTGTTAGGCCCTTCGCCTAATGTTCGGTTTATATCGCTAATTTTACATAAACATTAATAATTGTATAATTTTTATGATTTTAAATATTGCATTGTTATTGAATATAAGCATGTTTTTGAAGTTATAAAGCTCTAAGTATAAGGGGAATGGGTTCAAAATAGATTGTAAGATTTGCACTAAGAAAAAAAAACTATTACAAAGTGAATTAAAGTAACAGCTTCTGATATATTATTAAGAACTAAATTTACATTACTTTAAAAATATTGTGTATTAGGTTAAATGCGAAAAATTTAGTGCAAAGTTCTGTAGTACTTAAACACTTGTTTCTTATTCCAGTTGTTGAATAAACCAGAAGGCTGTCACTTTCTTCCAACATTCCACACATGGGTGTGCGAGAATTTGAAGGTAGGTTTACCAAACTTTAGTTACTTTTATACGCCTAAACTGTATCTATTCTATCTCTCTACTATAAATAATGATATTGTATATATGTATGAAGAAGTGTGCTGCAGGTCGCGTCACACACATTAGATCGAAGAAACGCATGTTGTTTGATTCGTGTTATGTTATTATTTAGGCACTTCTATTTGACATGCTTTCTTCGTGTTGCTAAACAAATTGTTGTATTAATAATTTCATAATTTTTTAGAGTTTTCTCCAGTGTTCATTAATAATTTATTTTTTTCTGTTTGTGTCTCAAAATATTGAGCTCTAGGCACGAGCCTCGTCGACCTAAAGGGGAATACTGTTCCGTCCTGAAAGAAAGGTGTTGAATGTTTTAAGGATTTGATGTATGATATAAGATATATTTCTGTTATTAGCAGCAGCATTTCACCCCTTTTAAAATCGCTTGATTTTAGAGTTAGATGATATTTTTGCCATTTACAGTCTGGCAGCATTCTGAGAAATGCTTACCTGTGTGTCAATTGTGCGTCTAAAAATACGGCACGTTTAAGTTTGATGTTTAAATGAACTTAATTTATTTTAATTTCGTGTTTACAGAGTCAAATAGAAAATTGTTAAGTCTAAGGTAATGAAATGATTATGTTAATAAAATCAACAAGTCGATTGATTTATGATGACAGACAAGCAAGTCATCCACAATCGAACATGTTGGGGTCGAGCATGTTGGGATCTAATGACGGCCGTGTATGCGCTCTATCCCAACGTGCTTGACCGATTTTTTGAGTTGGGCGTTCGGTTCGACAGCTACACCCAACTTGAGAAGTGCGCCTGACATTTGAACGTGTATTGGGAACTGTCGAGCGGCTCGCCTGACATTTGAACGTGTATTGGGAACTGTCGAGCGGCTCGCCTGACATTTGAACGTGTATTGGGAACTGTCGAGCGGCTCGCCAGACATTTGAACGTGTATTGGGAACTGTCGAGCGGCTCGCCTGACATTTGAACGTGTATTGGGAACTGTCGAGCGGCTCGCCTGACATTTGAACGTGTATTGGGAACTGTCGAGCGGCTCGCCGACATTTGAACGTGTATTGGGAACTGTCGAGCGGCTCGCCTGACATTTGAACGTGTATTGGGAACTGTCGAGCGGCTCGCCTGACATTTGAACGTGTGTTGGGAACTGTCGAGCGGCTCGCCTGACATTTGAACGTGTGTTGGGAACTGTCGAGCGGCTCGCCTGACATTTGAACGTGTATTGGGAACTGTCGAGCGGCTCGCCTGACATTTGAACGTGTATTGGGAACTGTCGAGCGGCTCGCCTGACATTTGAACGTGTATTGGGAACTGTCGAGCGGCTCGCCTGACATTTGAACGTGTATTGAAACTGTCGAGCGGCTCGCCTGACATTTGAACGTGTATTGGGAACTGTCGAGCGGCTCGCCTGACATTTGAACGTGTATTGGGAACTGTCGAGCGGCTCGCCTGACATTTGAACGTGTATTGGGAACTGTCGAGCGGCTCGCCTGACATTTGAACGTGTATTGGGAACTGTCGAGCGGCTCGCCTGACATTTGAACGTGTATTGGGAACTGTCGAGCGGCTCGCCTGACATTTGAACGTGTGTTGGGAACTGTCGAGCGGCTCGCCTGACATTTGAACGTGTATTGGGAACTGTCGAGCGGCTCGCCTGACATTTGAACGTGTATTGGGAACTGTCGAGCGGCTCGCCTGACATTTGAACGTGTATTGGGAACTGTCGAGCGGCTCGCCTGACATTTGAACGTGTATTGAAACTGTCGAGCGGCTCGCCTGACATTTGAACGTGTATTGGGAACCGTCGAGCGGCTCGCCTGACATTTGAACGTGTATTGGGAACTGTCGAGCGGCTCGCCTGACATTTGAACGTGTATTGGGAACTGTCGAGCGGCTCGCCTGA
>CM040182.1:1525866-1533366 GCA_022606455.1 Callitettix versicolor
TATCGTTTTAATTTTCCTTTCTTTCTTATGTAAACTTTTAAGATTTTAACACGATTAACGTATATACACTGCAATATACTTAATTTATGAATTTATTACTTTTTTATTCATTATGTGCTCCGGTTAATAACGTTTTTTGGCTACAATACATACAGCAAACCGCTCAGTACGGGCTACAAAATTATAGTAGTTGGAAGCTCTTCCCTCCTCTCTGGGTTGACACAACTCTAATTCGTTCGAAAAAATAGTTCTTTGTTCAATGATGATTTTCTTATTCATTGTCCCACATTTTAACACTATTTCCCCAACAAATCTTTTCGCCTTCTTTTGGATTAATTTTGTAACTTTTTATTTATACTCATTAAAAGAATTATTAACACCTTTTCTAAGTATTAATACGCTGAGCTTGGTAGACTTAACCCCACGCCATTGACTACTGTCAACTCTTTATTACCATTTCTTAAATTCTTTTCGAACTTTTCAGTTAATTAAATTTTGGAAAATTTGCATGCATTTTGGTTTTGTATTTCCGTTCTGAACACGTGCAATTTTGCATCTCATTCTTACAATCATTTTGAACATTCTAACTACGATAATTAACTATAATATTGTAAAAATTTAATTAATTCTAAATTTTACATTTTAATTAGTTAATTGAAATTTTCAACTTTTTATTATTGTTTGGTCTATTTATATAAATAAATATTTTATTTATTTATATAAATAAATAAAATATAAATAAAATAATAAAATATAAATAATAAATAAAATATAAATAAATATTTTATTTATTATTATTTTTTTATTTATATGGTCTCATTTAATTATTATTATTACTGCTAATTTCAAATAACATGTAATAAAATCGTTATTAATTACAGTTATTTTTATTTCACTAATTAGCTTTCATTGAATAATTCAGACGTAGATTGATTATCTTATAAATTATTACTGCTTTTATTTTTTTTCGGTTCAACCGATTTTTATAAAATTTCTGAACATGTGTAATATATCTGTCTGGCTTCTTAAATATTCAATATGTGGTTTCATTAATTGGAAATTATACTTTAATTTATCAGGCTTTTTTAAATTAACAAAGATATTAGTACACATTACGTAAATTTAACAGAAGTTACACAAATTGTTCAGTTCGTAATACAAAAGGTTTATTATAATCTGTATTTGGACTTCGATCACTGCCTATCCCTCGAACTGTGGTTTCTGGTTGATTATATTTTTTTCCTTGACTGGTTATGCCTTTAAAAAAATAATCATCAGTTTCCTTTTTTCACTTATCCTATTATTAAATATTTATAAACTTACTTAAATCGATTTTACAAAAATCTGCAATTGAAACGTTAATTTTTGACAGTTTTGTGTATGATCTGCTTTATGTTGGATTCAGTGGTTTAAAATTAAAACAGTAACTGAATTATTGAACTTTGAACTTTGAATTATTGAACTATTGACTTTGAAGTGAACAAGTTCAGAGACGCAGTAGATTGACTGGAGACTAAATATTAATACTGTAATATTTACTTAAAGTTAAGTATATTCCATAAGCACGAGAATGAACGTGGATTTTATTCCCATACTGACGTGTGTTGAGAACAGTATCTGAGCAGTAGATGGCGTTTTAACTGCTGAACTACTAGCAAGTAGTGTTCTAAATGTAGTAAATGGGTTTACGTCGTGGTTTAAGTTTAAAAATAATGTTTTTTTTATTTAAATTTCATTTTATAAAATCCATAAATTGAAATTTGCTTCACAAATATTAAAATTTTTTAATAAATTTTTTGAGTTTTATTTTTTCTACTAACTTATAGAGTGATGCTTTCGTTGTTACAAAATTTGACGGTTCAGCACAATATTACACTAATTATGTTGGTATACAAGCCTTTGAAGTATGATAAAACTTTCAGCTGTTTTCATTGTTTACTTTGTCTGTGACAGCCACTAAGGTTAGACGTGTTTTTATGAGCTCGGCGATTTTCGTTTATTAAAAGAAATGGATCAAAGAATTTGTATCAAATTTTGCGTAAAAAATAGAATAAAGTGTAACAAAGTGTGTGAAATGTTAACAAAGGTTATGGCGAGTCTGCTATGAGTAAAGCAAGAGTTTACGAGTGGTATAAAAAAACGCCCGGAATTCATGGCTTTTGCACCACGATAATGCACCAGCTCACACTTCATTGCTTGTTCGTGAATTTTTGGCCAAAAACAGTACTGTAACGATGCCCCAGCCTCCATATTTGTCAGACATGGCTCTGTGTGACTTTTTCCTATTTACAAAAATAAAGAGAACCTTAAAGGACCGTCGTTTTACAGCCGTAGATGACATTAAAAGCGCATTGCTGAAAGAACCAAAGGCTATCTCAAAGATCGAGTTTGAGAAGTGTTTCGAGGATTGGAAGAAGCGCTGGCACAAGTGCATTATCTCCAATGGGGACTATTTTGAAGGCGACAACATCAATGTAGAAGAATAAATAAATATTTTGTTCAAAAAATAAAATTCTCGTTACTTTCTGAACACACCTCGTACTTCTGCATCGAGCTCAAAATCTCGCTTTTTTAGTGACGACTTGTAATTTAGGTTAGTGCAGGGTGGTAGCGGACATTTTGAAAGAGTAACTGCTGCAACGGAAGAAAGAGTGTTTTCGCTTATTCGAAAAAAATTCTTATTCATTTTAAAGCCGATTTGAACACTGAAGGTACACTTTTATTGATAATTAAAGTGAAATTAACGCCAGAGAAAAATGAAAGTGTTGAAAATTCATTTGAACCCTAAAAACAGCAAAAAACCACTTTGGCTTTACAATTAATAGCACAAAAAGTAAAATATGTTATATGCTACTACACATTTCAGAAGAATATCTTTGATGTGTTTTATTTGGTTGCGATATATTTTTAACAAAG
The DNA here is from genome assembly GCA_022606455.1 of Callitettix versicolor. Taxonomy (NCBI): domain Eukaryota; kingdom Metazoa; phylum Arthropoda; class Insecta; order Hemiptera; family Cercopidae; genus Callitettix; species Callitettix versicolor. The sequence goes on from CM040182.1 coordinate 1,528,783, forward strand.
AAAATACTCATACTTACACCACTCGCTGTGATTATAGATAATTATAGTTTAGTTAATTTATCACTATAGTGTTAAATAGTTTTTTCCCAAAAATTAATCACTTTGTAAATTTTTTCCGGCATTTAATTGTTTTTCAGATTCACCGTTCTGTAGGTCAGCTGACGTCCCACATCGGTCTGAAATATGTCGAATAAAGTGCACAGTGAATGATAAAGAACAAATTTAGGAAGTTGGGAGGTAATGAAATGTTCAGTAGGAACTACGCTTGTATATTGTAGGTGTTTGAAAGTTGTGAATAATGAATGTTCGCACATCTCTGTGTAAAGTAGCTGAAGTAAACGTATGTTAATTCATTCTCGCTGAAAATACCAAAGTTTTGAACCTTTGATGGTTTTCTATTTTCTTGGTATCTGCAGCATAAAACATGGCATATAGTGCGGCCAATATATTTGAGATTGTTTTGAAAATACACGATTTATTGAATATAATGATGGAAAACATAATGGTAGAGTTTTGGATGTTTTGTCAATAAATGATTTTTTTTTGAGAAATCGTAGGCTTAAATCATAGGCTATTTTATTTTGGTGTATTTAAGTGCTTAATTTTTAGCATTTTAATCGAGGAAGTTTCAAACTGGTTTTATAAATACAGTTTTGATTTTGTGGAAAAACAGTTAGATTCCATTCAGTTATAACTTATCGGTTAGGTTTGACAAAGGAAGACTTATTTATTTAAGTATAATTTTAAGTAGAATTATTTATAAAATTTTCTATACAAATATTATTTATTATTGTTTTTTTGACTACATTCATCCATCTTTTTTTTGCCATTTTTTTTTATTTCTTGACGCGTTTCTGATTTCCTCCATTATCACCTTTTTACTGTACTCTCATACAGTACAACAATAAGAGTCAATAATGATTCTAATCTTAAAAGTGTTTAAAAAAATGTCAGAGCTAGTAAAGGAGTATGAATATTAATCAAAAAAATAATAACTATAAATAGATTTTCTTTTTTTCGACATAAAATTTTTTTGAATTATGAAACATTGTTGTTTCACTAAATAAGAAGGTTAAATTTGACAAAAACGTATTTCTGTGAAGAATTCGCCAAGTATTGTTTTCAAAATTATTGTTAAATAAACTTTACATATCACCAAGTACAGCTTTTTCAAGTTGTAACCAATCAGCAATTTTATTGTATAATTATTCCGACTATAATATTGTATAATTATAATATAATATTGTATAATAATTATACCGACTATTGTGCACACTTGGGCTAATGCAAACGATGGGATGATTTATAGCGTATGAAAATGCCAAGCCCTGGCCGGGAATCGAACCCGGGTCCTCGGGGTGAAAGCCCAGTACGCTATCAACTAGGCCACCGAGGCGGCCCTTAACTTAAAACCAAATGAGAAAGTAAAAGGTAATATAGGTAATATTGAAATGTACTGTTACCTTATTTTTTGTATACCATAAGGGCTATGTGGTCGGTGTGGCTAAGACACCGTTCAGTCTGCTGCTCCTATAAACTGAGAACCATAATTCAGATAAAAGACTTGTATATAAGACTTGGAGAAGATCTTTTTCTAAAAAGTATTTTTTTACTTCGAAAGAAGATTTTTAGCAGATTCCAAACTGTAGAACAGATCTAGTATCGAATAGAGTGGAATGAAGTAGGATGCCATAGCAAACATGATACTGCAATAAGCTTAGTTCAAAATAAATAACTTTGGAAGTTGTCAAGTACCAATAAACTCAAAGTTTTCTCTTTCTCACTTTTATTATTTCTTAAAGACTCTAAAGCAACACGTTAAATTAAAAAATATATCAAATAACAACAGATGGTTGAGTGTAATGTTAAACAATAGGTCAAGGAGTAGCGATCATTTAACGAGGTTCACACTTTAAGAAGTAATATAAGTTCAAAGAACAGTAGACCTCGTGGTAAATTTTTAATTAATTGTCCGACTACCTATCAAATAAGCGCGTCAGAACGCGCTCAAAATTTTTTCAGCCAATTTTAACAGGTAACCGTAATACACGAAAATGTTACTGGACAAAAATGTTATACTTTTTCTCAAAAATTATAGTAGGACGAACCGTTCAGTCAGTATTAGAGGAAATAGCACATTATGCTCGCCATCGTTAAATCACAGGCCGCCATTTTGAAATGGAATTGAATGAAAAAGCTTACACATACGTAAATCTGGCTTTATACAAAGTCTACACGTACGTAAATCTGGCTTTATACAAAGTCTACACATACGTAAATCTGGCTTTATACAAAGTCTACACATACGTAAATCTGGCTTTATACAAAGTCTACACATACGTAAATCTGGCTTTATACAAAGTCTACACATACGTAAATCTGGCTTTATACAAAGTCTACACATACGTAAATCTGGCTTTATACAAAGTCTACACATACGTAAATCTGGCTTTATACAAAGTCTACACATACGTAAATCTGGCTTTATACAAAGTCTACACATACGTAAATCTGGCTTTATACAAAGTCTACACATACGTAAATCTGGCTTTATACAAAGTCTACACATACGTAAATCTGGCTTTATACAAAGTCTACACATACGTAAATCTGGCTTTATACAAAGTCTACACATACGTAAATCTGGCTTTATACAAAGTCTACACATACGTAAATCTGGCTTTATACAAAGTCTACACATACGTAAATCTGGCTTTTTACAAAGTCTACACATACGTAAATCTGGCTTTATACAAAGTCTACACATACGTAAATCTGGCTTTATACAAAGTCTACACATACGTAAATCTGGCTTTATACAAAGTCTACACATACGTAAATCTGGCTTTATACAAAGTCTACACATACGTAAATCTGGCTTTATACAAAGTCTACACATACGTAAATCTGGCTTTATACAAAGTCTACACATACGTAAATCTGGCTTTATACAAAGTCTACACATACGTAAATCTGGCTTTATACAAAGTCTACACATACGTAAATCTGGCTTTATACAAAGTCTACACATACGTAAATCTGGCTTTTTACAAAGTCTACACATACGTAAATCTGGCTTTATACAAAGTCTACACATACGTAAATCTGGCTTTATACAAAGTCTACACATACGTAAATCTGGCTTTATACAAAGTCTACACATACGTAAATCTGGCTTTATACAAAGTCTACACATACGTAAATCTGGCTTTATACAAAGTCTACACATACGTAAATCTGGCTTTATACAAAGTCTACACATACGTAAATCTGGCTTTTTACAAAGTCTACACATACGTAAATCTGGCTTTATACAAAGTCTACACATACGTAAATCTGGCTTTATACAAAGTCTAAAGGCGGCAGATTGGTTACCATGTAAATCGCTCGATTCCAGAGAGCGACTACAAAATGTCTGTAGACAAAGCCGTCATCTTTTCTGTAGAGTAGTAGTTAAAAATTTTGTTGTCATGTGACCCATGTTAAGCCTGGAATATTGCTTAGTGACATACCATAACCTATATATATATTTGTTATTTTTATGTTAAGAAGAGCATCAAAAAAATATAATGAACCTTAAAAACTTTTTATATTTCGTTTTTACTCATTCCAAAATTTTTAAATCAAGGTGCAATGTGGATCGACCTATATGTTCACATTATTTCATATATATCCGTTTTGTGTTTCAATTTACAGTTAGCGGTGAAGCGATTTCTGTAAATTAGGCCTCCATAAGTCACTAACATAGGCCTAATCATACTAGTACTGATTACTCAGTTTGTTATTGTTGTCAGTTTAAAACAATGATTATTCATCGAAGTCGAATTCCTAATCGGATTAGTCGTAGTTCGATTGCCGATGGAATAAGATCTCCTCAAGCCGTCTCATAAGTGAACAATTTTATTTAAGGTAAATGCTAATTTATAGTTCACTACAATTAAATTGACACTTGTATAACGTATCTTCTGTATTTTAAAAGTTTTTTTTAATATTTATTTTTTATATTTTCTGTATTTGAAATAAAGCTGGTATTCTTGTATCAAAATATTTTTATGGCTTATAGGTATTTTGTTCTAAGTTGGGTATTGAAGACTCATGTCTTAAGTTATTGTTCGACATTTCGAAACATGTTACAGCCCCGAAATAACTTTAAAATATAGGTAACCTTTGACCAATGTTGCTTACTTTTCCCCTAATTGTCCTTAACTTATAATGTTAATTGAAGTATAATTTGGAACTCTAAATGTGCTCAGAAGTTTTGCAATCTAGCTCTCGCAATGTGGGTACAATTGATTTAAACTTGGCTAAAAATCAATTTTGATAATGTTTGAATACGTTACATAAAAATATTCTCTTAAAACTAAGGTAAACAAACATACAACTACTCTATGTAAATTGGTGTATGTAGTACTGTGAACGAAATATCTTTCCTAAAAATATCTGTCAAAATAAATAACTTTTCTCCGAATTGTAAATTTTATTCGGACTTAAGCTTATGAAATTATTTACTGTTTCATTAATATTCTCTATGCGTGGAGTAACAACATTAATATTGCATGGTAGTTTTTCACCAGAAATACACAA
>CM040182.1:1538366-1545866 GCA_022606455.1 Callitettix versicolor
ACTGTCGCGGCTTCGCCCACGAAACTTAAATTGTTTCGGTAATGTAATAATTTAGAAAGCTAAAAGAAATATTAATAAAAGCGTGATCATCTAAACTCACGACTATTTTACAGTGATTATGAAAAAATATTATAACCTAAATATGTTGCTTTATTGTCTTCAAAAGTGTTCCATTCGAATTTTAAAAAATCGGATTAAAAATATTTTTCTCCAATACAAATATTTATACTTTTTTATATTTTTGTTCTTGTACGGGATGAATTCGGGGGGAAAATTCTGAATGACGTGTATCATAATTTGTGTTTTCGAATTTGTGCTTTCAAGAAAATCTTATGAAAAATATTTTTCTGCAATGCAAACACTCTTTTTCTCCAACTATACTTCTTTTTTACATTTTTATTCTTTTAGGGAATGAATTCGGAAAAAAGTAGAAATATGTGTTTCATTATTTGTGTTTCATAGCATATTTCTAGACTATACAATAAAAAAAATTTTTTTTTTTCAATGCAAAATAGCATACCTCTTTTTTACATTTTCTAACCCCTTCAATATCTTTAGGGGATAAGTTCTGGGAAATGGTGAAAAATATACTTCATTACTTATATCTAAGAGTGACTATGTTACGTTTTAAGAAGGTCAGACGAAAAACATATTTTATCCAATAAAAATTGTTGTACCTCATTTTTACAGCTTTAGGGGACGAAAAATGGAAAATAGTTTTTCATTACACCTCTACATGTGGTAGTGACCTTGAAAATTTCAAATCATTACCTATTATAGTCTCTGATATACGTTGGTTATTAAAGTTGGATTGGGTAAGTAGTATATTTTGTTTGGTAGTATATATTGGGTAAGTAGTATATATATTTTTAAAAATCCTTTCTTAGTGCACCTTGACATTGTAAGAAGTTACCTAAAAATGTCAAGTCTCTAGCTATAATAGTATTGGCTGTTCCTTGATTATTAAGTTTGGACTGGGTAAGTAGTTTAATGGAGTTAAAATCAATTTTTTGCAAAATCCTTTCTCAATCCATCTCGACATTGTTGTAAAAAGGTGCCCTGAAAATTTCAAGACTCTAGCTATAATAGTCTCGACTGTATGTTGATTAATAAAATTAGACTGGGTAATTCGTTTAATAGCGTTAAAATCAATTTTTTCAAAATCCTTTCTTAGTGTACGCCTATATGTTAACATAAATGTATCCTGAATTTTTCAAGTCGCTACCTAAATTAGTTTTGGCTCTGCATTGATTATGAATCATTCAGTCAGTCAGTCAGGACTTCTTCTTTTATATATTAAGATATATATATATATATATATATATATATATATATATATATATATATATATATACATATATATATATATATATGTATATATATATATATATATATATATATATATATATATATTATTTGCGCATAGACCCTGTTGGATCACGCAAAGCACTCCGACTCATGTCTTGTTCCTTCTAATCCTCCACACCTCCCTCATCCTGTCCCCATGGATCCTCTTCCGCTCCTCCGTCCATTTTACTCCTGCTCTCTTTGGGATTTCATTCTCTGGGATCTTCCAACCGAGCATCTTTCTCCTGTATGCGCGTCTGTCTTCAATATAATATATATATATATATATATATATATATATATATATATATATATATATATATATATATAATTTTTGGAAAATAATGCAGTACATAATTGTTTTATTTTCCACAAACAATGGTGGATTACTTGTAATATTTTTAGATACGCATTTAACTGGACACGAATTCTATTTCTTTGTTCTCGCGAGATTTTTGTCGCTTCTATCTGTTGATTTCTTGATTAACTATAATCCTCGTTGAAGAAGTAGAGCGTAAATGGCCCCAAGCAAAATTATCTTTGCATAGTTTGGTTATTTTCTGTATTAGTTTCCTTTGTCCAGCGTTAGGATAGACAAAATATAATGCGGTAGTTATTATCTTTGTTACCAAACAAGTGTTTTTGAAAAATTACGGTAATTTCCTATTTTTGACCGAACAAAGCGAGGTTTCAACTGGACCGTTAGATACTTGTTTGTTGTATTTGTGTTTGTTGCTTTCTTTCGCAGGTTTGGCTAAACGCATTGATCAACTGCTTTGAAATTCTGTAAGTATCTTGTCTAAAACCTGAAGGACGTATGTGTAATTTTTTTACATTAATTTCCGTTTCAAGATGTTCCCTAATTCCCTAATTTAAAGATGGCGAATACTTTATATAATAGCCTACTAGCTGAACGGCAATATCTATGAAAATTTTGACCACTTCATTTTATAGGGAAGATCATAAAAGTTGCAATTAATTTGGTTCGGTAACATTTCCATAAATATTACAGTTACCGGATAAATTGGCAGAAACGTTACGAGTGCATAGTCGAATTTGATTATTTCGACAAATTTAAGACACACATAGTGCGCCATTTTCGTTAGGTAGTTTAATGCTTTAATTCAGCCTCCTTTTAAAATAGTTCAAGGTCGTCTAATCGAAACACGCGAAAGCATACAGTTTTGCAAATTATTAAATTTTTGAAATTATGGTATTAGCACATGCACAAATTTTCAGTTAATTTTACTGGAAAGAAAAATTTCAGTTTCGTATAAATTAAACCTGCATGAGCCCATTTGGCTTAAGCCCTGATTAAGCCCACACATTGGCTTAATCACACTAATGCACATTACTCACTTAGTGATTGTTGCCATTTCAAAACAATGATAATTCATAGAAGTCGAATTACGAATCCGTTTAGTCGTAGTTTAATCGCCTACGGAACAAGTCCACGGGAAGTGCTCTCCTCAGCGAGCAATTTTATTTCAGGTAAATTTTAATTAATAGTTCACTACAATTAAATTACCTTTCGCATAATTACCTTCTGTGTTTTAACATTTTTTTCAATATTTTATATATTATATTCTCTCTATTTAAAATAAATCTTTTATTAGTCCACCAAAATTTGTTTTTGCCTCCAAATATATTGTTCTAATTTTTATATTGAAAACTTATGTTTTAAGTTATTGTTCAAAATTTTTAAATAAATACAAATTACACAAACCTTGATAAATGTCGGTTACTTTTCCTCTTTTATTGTAATGTTATTTAAATAAAATTTAGTACTCTCAATTTTTATACTCAAAGTTTTTACAATCCGGCAATCACAAGTTTCGGTACAAATTGATTCAATCTTGGCAGAAATACAATATTAATAATACTTGGAAAAGTTACTTAATATTAAGTTAAAAAATAGCGGCAATTTTTTTTGTAATAAAATATTTGTAACATTTTCCAAATTTTATTTGACTATCGTTATCGACGTTAAAACTTGCGTAATTATAATTTAAAACTTCCGCATTCCATTGGAAAAACGAAAATGAAGCAGAAGGCCTAAAGTTTTATTTTCGTGTTTTAAAAGTTAGAAATACTTATTATGACGATTATATTTCGAAATAAGTGTAAATATCTATTTTTGTTAAAATAGCTTGGACAATTCGTCACCAGCGAAATCCGTTCAAAAGTTTCAAAATGGCGTCCATTCAAAAATCATAATTTTTCATCTTAGGTTTTGAAAATCTTATTTCATCATCATATTAGCGATTAAAACCGAATAAATTAGCGTTTTACATTGTTTGAATGCCTTCGAAAGACGGCTGTCGAAGTTTTTTTTGATTCGAAAAAATCAAATTTTTGGTTTTTTTATTTAATAAGGTCGTTTTATATGTTAAAATATACGTACTTAAACGTTGATTCTAATGTTGAAAATGAAAATTTCTGAAAGTACAAGATAGAACAGTTATCGTTAAAATTTGGCTTCAAACCGGGTCGTGCGATGCGCAAGGATATGCAACAGGTTCAATTCAACTTTGAATTCAAATTTCTGAAGCAGCTACTTTTTATAAAACCTGACGTTTTTACCTGAATTTTTTTAAAAATACCGGAATTTAAAAAATATTTGCATAATTTTTTGGATCATTAATAAATCGTATTTTACTGTGAACACGATATAAATAACGACTTGCAAAGTTTTGTGACGTCATTATAAAAGAATTTATAAACATTCTGATGTTTATAAGGCTTATCTCATATTGTAACATTAGACAAAAACATATGATCCATGATTTTGGCTTGCAGGACACATAAATAATTTAATTATTTATTATTTAATAATTTAATTAAAATTTAGTACTCTCAATTTTTATACTCAAAGTTTTTACAATCCGGCATTCACAAGTTTCGGTACAAATTGATTTAATCTTGGCAGAAATACAATAGTAATAATACTTGGAAAAGTTACTTAATATTAAGTTAAAAAATAGCGGCAATTTTTTTTGTAATAAAATATTCGTAACATTTTCCAAATTTTATTTGACTATCGTTATCGACGTTAAAACTTGCGTAATTATAATTTAAAACACATACTATCTTGTACTCATGTTAATTTCTTGTAATAACTGTAGGCTACAGTATTTGATATGAAATGAAATATTCGAGTTACTCAATTGTTGTGCTGACGTGATGGAAGCGAATTCAAACAAAATTTATACCTTATAATTAAAAAAAATCAGATATCCCTGTAATAATTAGAATTAAAGTATACATACCTTAACATTTAAATTATATTTAAAATTAAAAAACAAGTATACGCATTTATGCATTTATTAGCATTAATTACGATAATGCATAAGATTTTCAAATTTATGGCAAGATAAATATGTTTTTTCCTATAATTTGAAACGGCCGCCATTTTGTCAATGTTGCTCACTAATCGAAATTCTTCATTTCGAAATAGCATCACTATTACCAAAATCGATTTGTCGCAGTTTGAATCACATCGGACTAAAATTGCGATAATTTTTTGTGGGAGTACCATTTTGTCAATGTTGCTCACTAATCGAAATTCTTCATTTCGAAATAGCATCACTATTACCAAAATCGATTTGTCGCAGTTTGAATCACATCGGACTAAAATTGCGATAATTTTTTGTGGGAGTACCATTTTGTCAATGTTGCTCACTAATCGAAATTCTTCATTTCGAAATAGCATCACTGTTACCAAAATCGATTTGTCGCAGTTTGAATCACATCGGACTAAAATTGCGATAATTTTTTGTGGGAGTACCATTTTGTCAATGTTGCTCACTAATCGAAATTCTTCATTTCGAAATAGCATCACTGTTACCAAAATCGATTTGTCGCAGTTTGAATCACATCGGACTAAAATTGCGATAATTTTTTGTGGGAGTACCATTTTGTCAATGTTGCTCACTAATCGAAATTCTTCATTTCGAAATAGCATCACTGTTACCAAAATCGATTTGTCGCAGTTTGAATCACATCGGACTAAAATTGCGATAATTTTTGTGGGAGTACCATTTTGTCAATGTTGCTCACTAATCGAAATTCTTCATTTCGAAATAGCATCACTGTTACCAAAATCGATTTGTCGCAGTTTGAATCACATCGGACTAAAATTGCGATAATTTTTTGTGGGAGTACCATTTTGTCAATGGCTCACTAGTATTCCATTTTGTCAATGTTGCTCACTAGTCGAAATTCTTCATTTCGAAATAGCATCACTATTACCAAAATCGATTTGTCGCAGTTTGAATCACATCGGACTAAAATTGCGATAATTTTTTGTGGGAGTACCATTTTGTCAATGTTGCTCACTAGTCGAAATTCTTCATTTCGAAATAGCATCACTATTACCAAAATCGATTTGTCGCAGTTTGAATCACATCGGACTAAAATTGCGATAATTTTTTGTGGGAGTACCATTTTGTCAATGTTGCTCACTAATCGAAATTCTTCATTTCGAAATAGCATCACTGTTACCAAAATCGATTTGTCGCAGTTTGAATCACATCGGACTAAAATTGCGACAATTTTTTGTGGGAGTACCATTTTGTCAATGTTGCTCACTAATCGAAATTCTTCATTTCGAAATAGCATCACTGTTACCAAAATCGATTTGTCGCAGTTTGAATCACATCGGACTAAAATTGCGATAATTTTTTGTGGGAGTACCATTTTCATACCTTAAATGATTTAAATGAATGCAGATTTTAGTTATTATTACGATTGTTAAATCAGATTTTCATTTTTTTTTCAATTTCGAGGCCTAATATTTTGTTGAACGGATTTTGTTGAGTATCAAACTTGTTCAAGTTGTTACCAAAATCGATCATCAGGTTTGAATTAAATCGTGCACAAGTTATATATATATATATATATATATATATATATATATATATATATATATATATATATATGTATATATATATATATATATATATATATATATATATATATATATATATATATATATATATATATATTTGACAAAGCTGCTAAACCGCTATGAAAGTTCATGTTTTACGTCTCTCCCTGTAATTTCGACACTTTAAGTCATAAAAAAAAACTTTATAATCCTAGTTTGGATGAAAACAAAAAGACACGGGTTACGGTTTTTTTGGAAATGTATGAACTGTGTTTCAAAAAAAAAGGCTTATCAGGATTTTTTGAAATTTATAAAGTGTTTTCAAAAATCTTACCAGCAACTTCGGAAAGTTTTATTTATGCCCTACGCCTTTATCAGTGTAACGTCCGCGAAAAAGATGATCCCTGGATCGCCACGAAACATCCGTGTATAACTTTGGTAGTTCCTGCTTAGAAGATGCCAACTGTTCAGGGGAACTTTGGCCTACTTTGCATTATCTCCTCAGTAAAACTTCACCTTTTCCCTAAGTCATTCAAAGTAGCTGGTTTCCGGTTTTAACCTGTATTTTAAAATAACTGCTATTTTTTTTTTTTTTTTTTTTTAATGGTATTTGGGATACAAGCCAATTTATTATGACTCTTGTTTAACAAAAAAGTCACATAATTCAACAATTAAACGTAAAACGTATCGTTGTATTTTAAGTCATTAATGAGACAATTTATTTTATTTATTTGTATTCTGATGTATATACTAAATTCATACACACAATGCACGTCCTAATCCAGTACAAATATTTGTTTTTCTGTACATATGGTTTGCATTAAATAAAATTTTACTCTAAATATAATTAATTATTAATATTTTGATTCTAGAAATATGGATGTGTATTGAGCGACATATTGTATAACATATTAACATAATCTTAGGTGTCATGTAAAATATAAAAAAAAAAGACGACCAACTACTTTTGTTGATATTTCTCCAGTTGTGTTTACAAATCTTTCACCACAATACTCGCATGGAGTTGTTTACCTGTCACACGCTGCGCATTTGTCCATCGCAGGTTGAATATAGGGAGATTAGATAAATGCGGCACCTCGCGCGATTCAGTGAGCGCAATCTAGGGGTGGGAGTTCTGCTATTTGTACAAACTGTTCGTTGAGGAAAAAAGCTGTTTTTTAAAAACAGTTAGAAAAAACAGGTTTAGAAAACTGAAACTCGAAGTTGTATTAGCAGCTAAAATATAAGCACAAACGTTCAGTTTT
>CM040182.1:1550866-1553366 GCA_022606455.1 Callitettix versicolor
TTTCTAAAATGCCTGATGAGAGTCTCACTTCCGAGAGTGGCGGGTGAGACTTATGAGAATTTATCACACAAAAATGTGAACTGTGCGCCTACAAAATTTTCAAAGAAAAAATCTATTTGTCCCGTGTAACTTAATTGATTTGTATCTATTTATTTATGAATAACACTAAACTGTTCGTTTGCTCTGTATCTATGTACAGTAACACAGTTGCATGATAGTCTAATAGCACAGTAGCATGGTTGCATAGTAGCACAGTGAAACAGTTGTACAGTAGCACAGTTGCATTGTAGCATTTTTGCGTAGTAGCACACTAGCATAGTAACACAGTTACACACTATAACGGTTGCATAGTAGCACTGAAAAACAGTTGCGCAGTAGCATGGTTACGTAATAGCACAGTAGCACATTATGAAAGTTGCACAGTATCAAAATAACACATCTGCACATAACTATAACATATACTTACTCACATTTTAAAAAAACCGGTAAAAAGAGAAAACATTAGATTTTTTTAATTAAAATGTTTTACGGTTACAGAGTATCAGTAAATAAATAATAATACGTTTGCATAGTAGCACAGTTACACACTATCACGGTTGCATAGTAGCACAGTAAAACGGGAATGTGTAATAGCTTAGAGATTTATTAAATTAGAGATTAGTTTTTCCTTCGAAGATACCGTGTTACAAGTTAGAGATCGACCTGTGTAATAAGATAGAGGTTCCGTAATGTGTATTAACATAGAGACTACAGTGCCGTCAGGTGTGTTGCACCGTGTGTATATGTTGCCGACGCCACTGCTCACAGGCGCTTCAGTATTAGTCCAAGTGTGCACAATGGTCGGACGTTAAACACAAAAAAAAAAAAAATGCATTATCTTTTATCTAACAAGTAGAAATCGCTTAGTTAGGTTATTTTGAACGTAATTTGAAAGTTGTAAAGTGGCACGTGCAGCTTTAATTTATGATGGCAGAATCAGAATGTCAAAAAGGACGAGATAAAGAAAAATAGTTTTGGAAATTGGCTCTATCATGTCAGCGAGACAGCTGTGTGCCGCGAATTTTTCTCATATTATCGTCGCTAAGTGTCAGTTTTAGAAAATAAAACAAACAGTTCAGAAATGTAACAGAAATTTCATGTTTTTAATTATATTTTTCAACAAATTCGGTTTGGATTTTTAAAAAAATGTAGAATTTCTTAATTTCATATCTTTTTCATTTCTCTAGTATTTTCCTATAACAAAATACTTCAGAAATAATGTTTTAAAATTTTATAAGACATTTTTTTGGTAAATGGACTTAACAAGAAAATCCTTAAAATAATAATAATTTGTATTTTTTTTTTACGTCCGACTATTGTGCACACTTGGGCTAATGCAGACGATGGGATGTTTTATAGCGTATAAAAATGTCAAGCTTGGCCGGGAATCGAACCCAGGTCCTCTGGGTGAAAGCCCAGGACGCTATCAACTAGGCCACCGAGGCGGCTTTGGTAATTAGTAAAGAAACAGTTGGACTCAATGGTCAGCAACATATCTAAATGTTTCAATGTTTATTTTTGACAATTATCAGTATAGAAAAATAGAAATATTTGTGTTTTATAAAAAAAAAAAAAAAAAAAAAAAAAAAAAAAAAAAAAAAAAAAACCAGCAAGTTTATATGAATTTATTAATTTAGGGCTCTTTTCTTAATTCAATTCGGATATGGTTTCAATAAAGCAGCCTTCAAACAATGTTTTTATATTATTATTACTATTACTACTACACATGTAAATTAATATAGGTTTACAGCATTGGACATAAGCCTTTCAGAACAAAACCTATCTAAAACAACTTTATATTTTAATAATATATCTTTCTTTAATTGAGTGAGTTCTACTTGTTAGATAAAAGATACTGAAGCACCTCCAAGCAGCGAAGTCGGCAACATACACACACGGTGCAACACACTTGACGGAACTGTAGTCTCTAAGTTAATACACAGTACGCAACATCTATATTATTACACAGGTCGATCTCTAACTTATAACACGGTACCTTTGAAGGAAAACCGAATCTCTAAGTTAATAAATCTCTAAGCTATTACACCTTCTCAGTAAAACAGTTGCGCAGTAGCATGGTTACGTAATAGCACAGTAGCATTGTTGCACAGTAACACATTATGAAAGTTGCACAGTAGCAAAGTAACACATTTGCACAGTAGCACGGTTGCATATTAGCACAGTAAAACAGTTTCACTGTAGCATGTTCGCGCAGTAGTACAGTAGCATGGTTTCACAGTGGCACAGTAGTAAGGTTGCATAGCAGCACATTTACACAGTATCACGGTTGCTTAATAGCACAGTAACATAGTTGCACAGTAGCATGGTTGCATAGTACAGTAGCACGAAGCACGTTAGTACAGTTGCCTACGTGCAGAGTATGACAGTTGCACAGTAGCAAAGTTATACACTAATATAGTAGTACAATAGCAAAGTAGCCCAGTAGCATTATAGCATAATA
>CM040182.1:1568366-1595866 GCA_022606455.1 Callitettix versicolor
GTGTGTGTTGAGCGAGCGTGCGTGCGTGCGTGTGTGTGTGTGTGTGTGTATGTGTGTGTGTGTGTGTGTGTGTGTGTGTGTGTGTGTGTGTGTGTGTGTGTGTGTGTGTGTGTGTTTGTGTGTGTGTGTGTGTGTGTGTGTGTGTGTTTGTGTGTGTGTGTGTGCGCGCGCGCGCGCCCGTGTGTGTGTGTGTGTGTGTGTGTGTACACCTACATATATCCTCCAATTTCGAAATGTTAGGTCAAAAAAACCTCGAAAAATTCAAAAACCTATTTCGGATACAAAAATGATTTGTTTAAGATTTTTATTTCTTGGAATTATTAACTAGAAATTTTTTTTAGACGTGCTGGAAAGGTGTTCAGTAAAAGTTAATTTTTCCAATACAAACAGAAAAATACTTCTCGATACTCAGAAGCATTCCTTCACATTGTCCTTTCCGAAGTATACAACTAAATGGAGACAAAAAAGACCATTAAGGTTACCATCGCCGTGACACGATATTGAAATTTAAGAAAAAAACAAGAAGAATTGAAAATTAGAGATACTAGAATAAATAATAAAATAAACAAAATTTAATAACAACTATAAATATGAACAGTTTATTTATTACCAAATCACCTGAAGAGCCTTGCTGTATCTAAGTCAAAATTAAAGAAGAAATTAAGCGAATATATTCGCACACTTCGAACTGACTAAAAATTAATAAAAATAATATAACGTATATGTAAGACGACAATTATAATATAATGTATAGCACAATAATGAAATATTTTGCTATGTATTTATGTATATTTAAGGACCAACCTATGCAAGGTGTATTCATACCCCCCTATAGGTCCTTCTTATAATCATTATGTAATAGGAAGGAAATTTGAAAGTGAATAAATAAATAAAAAAATTAAATATTGACCTAGAACTAGTTAAAAATGATACATATATTAAAACAACAAAAATACAAAATTTATTGTAAGCCTGTAATATTGGCCCTACAATATTGACATAATTAAAATAACAAAATATAAGCTACTTAAAACTTATTAACAATTGGAAAACGTTTAACTAAATAAATATATGAATAACAAAATACTGTTGTAGGGCTGTAAAGAGGCTCTACAACAATATTATATCAATTAAATTTTAGTCAAATTTCAAGATGATTAAGGAATTTAGAGTCTGGTCAACGGACGAGACACTATATCCCAACATAGTCTGCAAACTATTTCCCAAACCACACATAAGCCGCATATTTTGAAAACCATCACAGTCTAGCAATATATGTCTTACTGTGATGGCTTCTTTAAAAAACTCGCATAAATGTGGGCGCACCTGCGACTCATCAGAAATCCTTGCGTTACAGTATTTTTTATTACCCTCAATTTGCTATTCCTTATAGCTGCCCATTCACTTTCCCAATGTAAAAGGGATAGGCCCTATTTTACATGACAAAGAAAATCTGAACACAGAACCCGTTGTGTGCCTGACGGTAGCAGAGTTGCTTCCTTTGCCGCAATATCCGCTGTAGTGCTCCCAACAGTACAGTACAGTGACCAGGTACCCAGCAAAATGTAACTCCAACACCTCATAGTTCAAATATATAAATAAAGTACAAAATACACTGAACCAGAAGGTTTATCGAATACATATCCTGGATAGCCTGGACTGCACTTTTCGAATCGGAAAAAACAAGGTAATGCGAAGAACCGGATAAAAGGGAGTTCAAAGCTTTAAAAATAGCAAAGAGTTCAGGAGTATACACTCCAAATTGAGGGAAATCCATACTTACACGTTTGGCCTAATGTGTAAAATTCACAGCTGACGTTAGTCTCCCGTTTTGAGCCATCTGTCAAACTAACCACTAGATGGATAGGAATAAAGAACATGAAGAAACTCATGACGGTACACAACTTTATTGGTGTTGTATTTTACATAAGACAATAAAGATAAATCGAAAGTTGGCAAGGTAATAGTCCTTGAAGAAATAAAACCTTCTTACAAACACAAACTGGGGCTAGTTCAATACGCAAGTAGTCAAAAACACTGGAGGTTCTAACATCAAGGGAAGCAGAAGCACGTGGTCGAGTTTCGTACATTTGCAGCAATTGATTATTGAAAGCGGCATTATAAACAATGCCATTGTAAACAAAGGGCATTATAAACAAGGGTGTCATGACTTAGATGATAAATTGGATAAGTTTGTAATTTCTATGTGTGTCGAGAGAGTGAAGGGTTCCCAGCCTCGGCTAGAAAAGCACCAAAAACAAGACGTGTTGCAGAGTGACTGACAGGATCTGATTTCTTGGAAATTACCGCACGACAAAACATCAGCATACTTCAAGTCCTATGAGTGCCCCATCGAGAGCTACTAACAACCCTCAACAAATCGAAAATATTGTTACATCCTTACTTTAAATCACGCACGTAAGGGTTCCAGTATAGTCTTTTGTCGAGTATTAATCACAAAAATCGAACAGGTGGCGTGGTTCGAAGCTGTATACCGCCAAAAAATATAGCAGAAGGCTGGATCTGCCGTCTTCGATTGAAGGCAATACACTAAGTTTTAACAGCAGAAAATTTAAATCCACTAGATCTCGTCCACAACTTGAATTTATTTATTACAAGCTGAAGTGTTCCTTCAGCTGTTACCAAACTTCTATCATTCACATAAATGGCGAAGTCGAGGACAAATAGAAAACAGAGGACAAGAGACTGCACAGTAGAAGTTGTGCTATTGATTGTAATTGCAAGCAAGGTTACACTAAGTACACTTCCCTGCGGGTTTCCATTCTCTAAGCGGAAATGATCCAATAATGTAGATCCAAGACGCACCCAGAAGTACCTATTTCAATGGAAGTTGTTATTAAAGGCAAGTATGTTACTACCTTGTATACTCCATGATTCTTCTCCAATCCATATCGTATGCCTTTTCCAGTAACGAAAAAAACAGCAACCAATATTTGGCGAAAAAGAAAACCATTTTGTATTGTCGACTCCAGGAAAATTAGTTAATCAATGGATGACCGACCTTGTCGGAAACCACATTGATCACTAGCAAGGAAGTCATTAGTCTCAAGATATCAGACCAGTCGGCGATTAACCATTTTATACCAGCTTGCATAGGGCGCTGATAAAAGACGTAGGCCGATAACTATTTGGATATGTACCCATTGGATAAGTACTATTTTTACTAATTTTACCCTTTATTAGATTAGGTATTACTATTGCTTCCAACCACGAATCAGGAAAAACGTGTTCCACAAATATACAATTGTATATAGCAAGGAGATACAATTTACCTGATGTTAAAAGATAAATCATATATATATATATATATATATATATATATATATATATATATATATATATATATATATATATAACGATATCTGGACTTGGAGCAGAATGCATCGTAGATGACAATGCAGATTCAAGCTCTGGAAGAGTAAATAAACAGTTCAAAGGAGAGTCCCCTGATAAACAGACAACGAACAACATGGTATCCTTCGTATTTTTGTAGAAAGAAAAGGCACTGTTATAGATGATAGTATAAGAGAACATAGAAAAGTTAATCCCAATAAATTTGCAATATCGTAGCTCTAATTGGTCACGGTAGTATCTCTTTGCTCTAGACCAATTAACGAGGTAGAATTGGGATAACCACATACGGAACGAATCTTCTTCCATAACAAGGTGGAAGTGGGAGTTTCTCTCAAGATTTCATTTACATATTGAGACCAAGAGTATATATGTCTACTCTGCCTAAAAAACCATACAACCATACTTTCGCTCGGAATTCTTATTGTTCAAGATTTTCAACTCTCGGTCTTTTATTAAATCTCCTCACAGCTTTCTTCCGCAAAATCAATGCTTCCTTACATTTATTGTTTCGTCATGGAACTGGTGGAAAAAGTGGCGTCCGGTGCTCTTTGGAATTGTGTCATCCGCTGCCGGTAATATATTCTGCGTAAAATCTTAAACCAAGTTGTTAATTTCAACAGAGTTTGAAATTTCTACCGAGTACCACCATGCACCAAATACCATAGTTGTATTCACCAGTGACTGGTGATAGACGTTTTTGTAAATTTTTCTCACTGAGCATTTTTTATAATCCAACGTGGCAAGAGTGGAATTGTAGGAGAGAAGTTACAAAAGGAAATATTATTGGGTGTATGATCGCTGCCATATAGATCAGAGCATCTGACCATTCAAACTTAGTTGCTAAAACTGGACTACAGAACGACAATTCAACAACTGTCCATCCGCCAGTAAATTCTGATATATACGTGGCGGAACCGACATTAAAGAGGTACAAATGGAAATTAGATGGTATTTCCATCAATTTATCTCAATGCGTTACAGTTTATCCCTAGAGTTACAGGATGAAGAAACCCATGAGGTATAGTGGGCATAAGGTCCCAGTATTCATCTCCTTGTCTCCTACATTGTTGACACTTTCATTATTACTACCAGACATGTTCGACTTAGTCGATCGAGGCCTCTAGAGCATATTTTAGGCATTTTTTTTGTGTATCCATGTTTTTATTGCCGAGCGATTCCGTGGAGAGTTGATATCTCAAATAAGTAGTACAGAGTGCATGCAGCTTCACCAGTGGCCCAGGAACCTCAATTTACAACGAGATCTCCAATATCTTGGAGCCGAAATACACGTCTTCAGTACTCCTCGATATTTAGGAATGAGTTCCGGTACAAAGGTATGGCTCCTAAAACCCAAATAATACTGATATTCGCCATCTATGTAATCACGTATTTTGATAGACCCAATTATAAGCTCCGACACCCATAAATCAACACCCATATTCTTGTCAGGCGCCTGTAGGCTGCTCGGTCCCAGAACTTGTCAAATTAGAGAGCTTCAGCAATGCAAGGCACACATCAGGTACTACGTACTTGGCCCCGCTAAAGAAAACCAAGCAGTTTCGCCACTCCCCTACGTAATTGGACAAGAACAGAAAATCCCTAAATGTAAATGTAAATGTGTTTAAAGCGTAAATGTAAGTGTGTGTAGGACTAGGGTGTCACGAGGTTCGTCTAGGTCCTCTCAATAGGTGCAGCTAGTCTGCACCCCCTTCGGGTGTGTGTGTGTGTGTGTGTGTGTGTGTGTGTGTGTGTGTGTGTGTGTGTGTATGGGTTGAGTAGATGAGTGAGAGAAGTATGAGCTAGAGATATGGTGGGATCGCTAAGCCCATTAGCTGCCTCTGCCGGCAATTTGGTGTGAAAAGTTAGAGTTGGCCAGGAGAGACGTGTATTGTTGTAGAGGCCACGAATCCTAGTGATAATGTGAAAAGGTTAATTAATATACGATGCTTCTTATTAATTATACAAAGGCACAACCTATCTAGGTTTAAAGTAGTCTGCAGAGAGATCGCTGAAGTTTAATAAAGTCGTGGCTTCGTTTTGAACGGAATATGTTGCAACTAAAAATACTTTGAGTAGGATTTATGCTGCTGGAATAGGGGCCTACATCTTTTACGAATTGTTAAAGACTGTTCTTGGATAACGAATATTCACAAAATAATGACACCATACGGAAAGAATTAGGAATTACGTCCATGCAAAATGGCGTCCAATTGACATAGAGTAAAAGATGAGAAAGATTCCTCCTGCAAGTTTTATACGCGTATTACGCAAGAATAAAGATGTTTCTTTGATAATGGCTTGGTGTTGGAAACCGGAAAATGTGTTCCACACATCACCCGTGACACAAATAGAACAATTTATGAAATGCTGAATCTAATTTTAATACCAAATACGTCTGAACCTTCTCAATAGGCGCAGCTAGTCTGCACCCCCTGCGGGGACAAAATAATAGATGACTTGGCTTTTTAATTCTTTTCATAAATTTTTTCTTTCATTTTATATTTCTAAGGTAAAATAACATTTTGCGTGATCCCTAATGTGGCAACACTAACACTATGGCGACAGTTCCGCCCCTTTTACTACAGCTACTGAGATTTCTTTTGAATAGAGTAACGTTAAACAAAAACATCTGTCACAGAAGGCTAAAACCCAATATTTTCACAGTGGCTAGTAGAAAAAGTACTCTAATTTGATCAACCGGTAAATGGTTTAAGTTTAAGTTCATTAATTTAAGCTTTAAGTTCATTCATTTAGCTTTAAATTACGAGGGCTATTCAGAAAGTAGATTACGTTTTTGGATAAAAAAAAAACTAAGTACAGGAAAAAAATTTTATTATATACATTTGAAAGAGGAACTAAAATACTATTTTTCGACATAATCGCCAAACAAATTTAGACATTTGTCATATCGGTGAACTAGCTTTGAAATTCCCGTGTCGTAGAATTCCGCCGCCTGTGACGCCAGCCAGTCAGTCACGCCCGCGCGGAGATCTGCGTCGTCATCGAAGCGCTGTGTTGCAAGCCAAGTCTTCATCTTCGGGAATAAGTGGAAATCACTAGGTGCCAGGTCCGGACTGTAGGGTGGATGAGGAAAATCTCCCACTTGAAGGCCGTCAAGACGTCTTTGTTCGATTTGCCGTGTGAGGGCGGGCATTGTCGTGCATAAACAACACTTTTGCACTCAGTTTTCCTCTCCGCTTGTTCTGGATAGCTCGTCTTAAGTTTCGTAATGTTTGGCAATACCTTTCTGAGTTTATGGTTGCTCCACGTTCTAGGAAGTCAACCAGAAGAACACCTTTCCTGTCCCAAAAAACGGTCGCCATGATCTTCCTTGCTGACAGGGTTTGCAAACATTTCCTCGGTTTTTTGGGGGAATTTGTGTGCCCCCACTCCATAGACTGTAGTTTTGTCTCACAGGTAACGTGCTTAACCCAAGTCTCATCTCCCGTTACGATGCGATCAAGAAATGATTCACCATCTTTGTCGTAGATGCCCGCCCTCACACGGCAAATCGAACAAAAGACGTCTTGACGGCCTTCAAGTGGGAGATTTTCCCTCATCCACCCTACAGTCCGGACCTGGCACCTAGTGATTTCCACTTATTCCCGAAGATGAAGACTTGGCTTGCAACACAGCGCTTCGATGACGACGCAGATCTCCGCGCGGGCGTGACTGACTGGCTGGCGTCACAGGCGGCGGAATTCTACGACACGGGAATTTCAAAGCTAGTTCACCGATATGACAAATGTCTAAATTTGTTTGGCGATTATGTCGAAAAATAGTATTTTAGTTCCTCTTTCAAATGTATATAATAAAATTTTTTTCCTGTACTTAGTTTTTTTTTTATCCAAAAACGTAATCTACTTTCTGAATAGCCCTCGTAGATCATTTAATTAAAACGTATTAATTTTTCTAATATATATTAAATTATTTTCTACGTTTTAGCCTTTCATAAATTCCGTTAAGCCTTACTTTTTGATATCGCTAATTTTACAGGAAGAATTAATAATTGTATAATTTTTATGATTGAAAATTGCATTGTTATCGGATATAGGTCTACTCATGTTTTCAAAGTTTTAAAGCCTAAAGTATAAGAGGAATGGGTTTTAATTACGTTGTAAGATATGCCCTTAAAAAAAATACTCACAGAAAGTGAAGCTAAATAAAATCTTGTAAAATATTATTAAGAGCTAAGTTTACATTACTTTAAAAATATTGAGTATTAGGTTAAATAAGAAAAAGTTTGCGCAAAATGTTGTAGTTCTTAAACATTGTTTCTTATTCCAGTTGCTGAATAAACCACAAGGCTGCTATTTATTATCAACATTCCACACAATGTTGTGCCAGAAATTGATGGTAGGTCTATAGTACTTTAGTTATTTTCTGTTATGCCTAGGCTTTATCTGTTCTATCATTCTAAGACTACACACACACACACACACACACACACACACACACACACACACACACACACACACACACATATATATATATATATATATATATATATATATATATATATATATATATATATATATATATTATTTTTTTTTTTTTTTTTTTTTTTAACGTCCGACTATTGTGCACACTTGGGATAATGCAGACGATGGGATGATATAGCGTATGAAAATGCCAAGCGCTGGCCGGGAATCGAACCCGGGTCTTCGGGGTGAAAGTACAGTACGCTATGAACTAGGCCACCGAGGCCAATGTATACACACAAGAATACATGGGTTCATAAAATGTAGATTCTGCGCATGTCTGTACACTCTAGCAA
This sequence comes from Callitettix versicolor, assembly GCA_022606455.1. NCBI lineage: Eukaryota > Metazoa > Arthropoda > Insecta > Hemiptera > Cercopidae > Callitettix > Callitettix versicolor. The sequence goes on from CM040182.1 coordinate 1,576,519, forward strand.
GGCACTGCTACACTGTATTGTAGCCTCAAACCCAGGTCCGTGCGTAAACCGCCAACAGCGGTTGACCCTTCTGTAAATTCGCTCAAGAGTTTACTCAGACATAAAAGAATCTCTAAAACAGGTCCGCATTTATATTCTGGGCTCTTGAAGGCACTTTTATCGTAGAACTTTTTTTTACAGTAGAACTTAAAATTACTAATTCTACAATACAAAATTACTTTTCAAAATCATAAATTTTGTATGTAATTTTTGTTCCTTCTCGAAGTATTTAGGAAGGAAAATACAAAAACAAAACTTAAATTTCTCAAATTGAAAATAGGTACCTTGCACGCTAATTGTACATAAAATTTTTCCTACAGCATTTAAAAAAACTAATTCAACAATACAAAATGACTGTTCAACACTTGTGGGGTTATATTATTCAAACTTCTTAAAATATTTAGGAACGGAAATACAGAAACAATGATGTTACATGGTAACATGCAAAAAACAAAATGTTACCAAATGAAATACTGAAAAAAATACACTCATTTCTAACAATCACTCGAGTTTACTTTCATTATTATGTACAACGTTTATTGAAACATATTTTTCATGCATGTTTACATAAACATTGTAGTTTACTAATAAAATTTACTTAAATCGTTATTTAACAATAAAATAACATACGAGGGTTGATCAAGTATAAACGAGACTGACTTTCTAAAAACTTTTCCGTTGGAAATTGAACTCTAAAGGGTGGGGTTTCAGGTAGCCTGGGAGGTTTGGGACGGGCGTAGACGGGCAACATTTCCGTTCGGACCCTTCAGTATAAAACTATACAATGAGTGAGAGTGAAGTGCACGTTTCCGTGGAGCAGAGAATTATTATTAAGTTTTTGGCCAAGGAGGGGGTCAATCCGACTGAAATCTTTCGTAGATTGACGGCTCAATACGGGGACAGGACCCTGTCAAGAGCTCGCGTTTTTGCTTGGCACAAGGAATTCGCCGAAGGACGGGAAGCAGTAGAAAACCTCAGCCATGATCGTCGCCCGACCACTTCCGTCACGGACGAAAACATTGATGCTGTTCGGAAGCTCCTGGACGAAGACAGACATATATCGCTGCGATTTATTGCAGATGAACTCTTGCCAGATGAACTTTTCGTAGGAAAAGGAAATCTAAACCGGCGAGAAACGTCATTCTTCTTCACGATAATGCCCGACCACATTCGGCGAACGCTACGAGGCTTAAACTCGATCAAATTGGCTGGGAACCAATGGAACATCCCCCATACAGTCCAGACTTATAACCCTGCGACTATCACCTGTTTGGGCCACTCAAAGAGGCGCTTGGAGGCCAGCGTTTCGAAGACGATTCTGCGGTGGAGACCTTCGTGCTCCAATGGCTCAATGAACGCCCGAGAACTTTTTACGAAGATGGAATTAAAAAACTTCCAATCCGGTGGGAAAAATGTGTTACTCGTGCGGGAGACTATGTAGAAAAATAAGTTTTATCAAGAATAATTTGTAAGTAAGCAATAATTTTTTTAAAAAATCAGTCTCGTTTATATTTGATCAACCCTCGTATAATATGATTAAACTTACATCAACTTGTACAAATAATTCATATCGTTAAAACTTAAATTTTATTTTTTCTAAGGAGCGAGAGAATGTAAAAATAGTTCGTTCCTCATTGTTTCGAGTTACCGGCACGGTCACTTCGCTCACCACTGTAGCAAATATAATAAACTGTTAATTTTAAGGAATTTTTTAACAGATTAATTTGTTCCTACATTGCATTATTTACCTTCTAACAGACCGTAATTAGTTATTGTGATTGGTACAAAGTTACAATTCATTTACAATCACTTGTTTTATGTTTTAGCTGTACGAGCTGTTAAATTCCGATGAACCAAGCGATTCGGAAAATGTAAGTAAAACTATTACATCCTTCTCTGTAGTTTTACATTTTCTATTCATATTGAATGTTTTTTTGTTGTTGTTATTTTAAGGCGAAAAGCACATTAAGGCTATTATCGCCTCCCTAAATGTAAGTGTGAGTGTAAAGTGTTAAAGTCGTAAGTGTAGTGTTGTAAGTGTAAGTGTATGTTAGACTCGGGTACCGCGAGGGACGTCTAAATCCTCTCAATAGGTGCAGCTAGTCTGCACCCCCTGCGGAGATTCATATTGGAGATGTTATGCTCAATCGCCGGCATGACAGAAATTGATTTCCAATAATCTTTTATTTTAGCCTACACTTGTCTTCAAAATCTATTCTGACCATCATAATCAGGCATTTCATGCTTTTGATAAAAATTGTGTCAGCGAAAGAACGTTCTCTCTCTCTCTCTCTCTCTCTCTCTCTCTCTCTCACACACACACACACACACACACACACACACACACACACACACACACACACACACACACACACACACACACACACACACACACACACACACACACACACACACACACAATTTAATAGAACTGTAAAAATATAACACTCTCATTAACCAAGCGAAGCGAGTCTCTGTTTCAACGCGACAGTCCGTAATTTGGTTTTTGAGTTTGTTTGTAAAGCAGCTTTTCTAAAACGAATTGACCGACTGTTTTGAAATTTGGTTTAGAAGCTCTCTTTGTTTAGGAGCTCTATCGATCATTGTTTAAGAGTAAGAAGTGCTTTAACGAAAGCCAGATTGATATACTGACACGCGAGCGCCAAGGGTCCTTGGCTTCGACTACGGATTCTAGATACAGTCATTACAAATTACTTTATATAACTTTTTAACTTTACAACTCACAATTCGGTTTAAGTAAACTGTATTTACACAAAGCTCTGAGTGAATTATGTTAATTTTAAAAATATTCGATTAAATATTCACCCCAGTTAAATTATAAGATGTTGAAAAAATTATTAAATATTGAAATTACTTCCACTTCAGTTTCGTTCCCTCGCTACGGTCTGTTATGCAAATAAAAACTGATTGATTTCGACTAAATTAATTGAAAAAGGACTACATTATTTCGGCAAAATGTTTAGAAAGCTCGTGCTATAGCATTATTTGTAAATTCACTGTAAAAAACAACAGTTCTATTTTAATCACAAAAACAATTAAATTCACTATGATACGGTTTATTTTATTAATATTAAAATAAAATTTAAAATACATTTTCTCCGAGAATGCAACAATGTATTCGTTTAAAGAACAAAATAATTTTTATAATCTTCTGGCAATACGTGTTGCTTAATATTTGACACAACTTGCTGTGCACAGCTTTATAATATTATAGTCGTGAGGTACTTCTCGTGACTTGTTCCGAGTTATTTACATTAATAATTAATTAACACGAGTATTTGTGTAACTAATAGACGCCACTTAATATAATGTAATTATAATATATTGTTGTACTATACTATACCTATTGTATGATGAAATTAAGAAATATAAATTCTCGGAATGCTTATTAAGTTACAATTTTATACAATTTTTAAAGGATCTATTTTGTGACGTCATATTACAGTTGAAATTATGTGGCACATAACGTTTTACTACGCCAAGTATCACTCCGCAAAGTAATCGGTGTTCAGTATGCTAGCGTGAAGTATGACATATATTATAACAGTGGAACAATAATAATTTTTTTACTAAATTTAGTTTAACTTAGGTTAATTTAAGTTATCTTAGTTTACGTTTTCTCTATCTTCCGATATTTTTCGCAGAATGATACTTTGTATTTTTGCATGAATTCGTTAAATAAAACTTTCTACGGAAAATAAAAAATAAGTGTGTATATTTATTACACATTTTAACAATTCTTAGTGTAAATTACCTTACTCAAGAATTAATGTGCTTAGCATGCATATAAAAGGAATTAAATCTACAGAAGGTCAACTAAGAGATTTTGACTGTTACAGACTTTAACAAGTGTATTGGATTGGGTCGAGAAAGTGGATCCACATATTGGGGTAAGTTTGGCAAATAATTTATTTATATATACAATAAAATACGAGAATAAAAAGACGACTTAGTTTTTATGGCCATATTAGTAGGATGAACAGCAGTAGACTTACTAGGCGGATCTTTGCTTTCTTCAGAGTAATTGGCGGAAAACGAAGAGTAATTGGTTCAGGCGGGTCCAGGAAGACTTAACTGAGCTGGCGATATCGGATGAGATGATTGACGGTTGTACTTAAACTGCGAAAACTTTTACATAATGAGAAACTAAGGTTCCAAGAAAAACCAACATCTAAAAGGGGCGGGGCAGTCTCGGATGAAAGAAGGAAGGCAGCCTCGGATAGAATGAAGCAGTATTGGATACAGCGGAGAGCGGCTAACACACATCAAAGTAATTGATTTGGCGTACCCCAAAGTGAGTGATCCGGATGAAAGAAGAAAATACGAGAAATGACCCTGATTGCCATAAAACTACTTTTTTTATTATACTGCAAAAATCTAATTTGAAAATTATTTTATTTTATATTTACGTATATAAATACATTTATAATATTTTATATATTATTTTTTTAACTTCACAATTAGTTTTTTAAATAAAGTTTGAAAATTTAAAACAATAAATCAAATTTTCAAAAATATCTAGTTTTTTTTAATTTTTAATGTAGCTATTCTGAAAATGGTTAAACTGATTTATGTAGTGTAGGCTATATAATGACGGACATAAATCTTCTATCAGCTAAGAGGCATTTTTACGACATTTTTTACCGTATTCGTTAATGAAAACAGTAACAAATCAAGTTACTTCAATTGAATTCTAATAACGGGCTTGTGGGATATGGAATACCACAAAGTATTGTTCAAAATGTATTAAAAAACAAATTATACGATTCATTTGTGGTATAATTATCCTAGCTGACAGGCCTCCAGTTCTGGAGTACGGTTTGTCAACTCGGTCATCGCTGGACTTAAGGGTTGTGTTTAACCCCTTGGAGGTCTCTTGAGTCTAGCTTTAGTTATAATCTCCTATTATACTTCTTCCTATACAGTTCAAAGTTTGTGGGTTTCATGGTGTTATATACTGTCCCAGAGTACTCCACCCCACTCGCTTGGTCCACTTTTGTCAGCCCACAGTTTCGTGTTCCTTGTGGGATTTCACGGATTGTATCCAACAATACAAATTCAACATGTATTTAGGGAAACAAAATGTCAGTCTATGCAGAGGCTCCATGCATTGGTAAGGCTAAATTAAAACTGGAGGTCGTTCAGTATCCAGAGTCCGCAAACTTAAGTTAAGCTTCTCTTTAGCCACACAGCCTTCGGATTATGCTGTGTCCGCCTTGGCTTGAGATAAATTGATTTAACCAAAAACCAAATGGATTTAGATCTACTAATAGTTAGATCCAGCTAGGGCACCTCGGGGTTGCCAAACCCGTACTGACAATGTGTGAGCCCCTGAGGGATCCCCTTTACTTAGCGCCTTGGGCTGAGGCAGCACAGGACGCATACCAGTGGCCATGGAACAGTCTAATATAAAACGTTTTATCAAGAAAAATTTGTAGACTTACATTATAAACTGTTATGCATAATTACTTTACTACGTTTATTTTATATTCTAGCTTGGAGATGACGACGATGGTAGTGACAACGATGGTTTACATCTCTATAGAAATGTTGCCTACCTAGGCACTAAAAAAATAAAGGTAATTGTAATATATTTGTTATTAAGTAAATCTGTTTCGATATTTAATGCAATGAAAACAATTCACTCCCTATTTCCAGAAACATTAAAACCAGTAAAGAAATTGATTTTTTTCTCGTTAAACTACATTTCCATCTCAATTTGGTAATAAAGAAATACCTAACCTCCTTCTTCTGTACACCACATTAAAACATAGAAAACTTAGCTTTTTAATTTTCAAAATCACACTCGAAATAAGACAGTGAACACTAACTGACCTCAGTCAGATATATTTTCGTATTTTCAACGGAATTTGGAAATTTAAAATCCTAATTTATTCAGATCTTAATGCTGATCACGGTAGTTAAATTACAAAAACACAGAATTTCTAAAGACTTAAGATAACAGTGATTTTGAAATAGTTAAAAGGATTTTATCTTGCAATGTACTGTCTAAGCCAACGGCTACTAAACTTTGGTACGCGAATTAATTAATTGGCGACGTAAACAAGCAGAATGGCTTTTAAGGCAAGCATATTTAACTGATATTTTTGAAAAGCGAAATATTTGCAAATTAATTCACTCCAAGAATATAACGTTTAGGTTCTACAAGTTGAGAAAATAACAGAGGCCGTGATAAAAAACTCTTTGAGAGAATTGAATCTAGAAAAAAATAGCTGTGATTAATTTCAGCGACTTGATTCATTTCGTAAAGAAAAACCATAAACCTATGGGGGCTTTTACAAACAAAAAAGAGCAAATACTCTTGCATTATTATCCTCCGTAAACACTATAACCATGAATGGGTCTGTAGTCCGTTCACGGTTGACCTTGGTAAACATAATCGTCATTCCAAAAAGGTATATTTATCTTAAAAGACAATCAAAAAGATTAATCTTTTTCAATCAAAAAGATTGATAACATTTTGGATTTAACTTGAAGAAAACACCCTTATTTATCAAGAGTAGCAGTTAAGTACTTGTTTTGCATCATTATGATTACAGTTATGGGCACGAAAGTTACGCCACCGCTATTAGCGAAGTTTGAAACAGTGTAAAACTTTAGTTATTGACGCAATACATATGTGATTAATATAATTTTTACTGTAGACTTGGCGAAGAAATTTTTAACACTAGTGTTTTTTTGTTTTGATACTTGTATAATAAATTTTAGTCATGACCTGATTATCCAATGCTATCAAATTAGAAAGGTTTTTCATACCTTTTGTCAGTAGTACCTTTACATGATTTTTTAAAGCAATAACTGAACAAGAGAAAATGTGCGTAATGTTCTAGCATCACCTTGTATTTGATGAAGTGAATGAAAAACTATGCATCCTGTTTAAATGTTTTAGGGATCGATACCTAACCTTGACGAGATTGATGAATTCGAAAAAGAACTCTATCAACTCTACGACGAGAACGAGTTCGACATCAAAAGTATTTCAGACGTAAAAGGCATCGATTCTGACTCAGATGCCTTTATTAATATGTTGCGTGAAATGAAGAAGATCACTACGAGTTTCTTGAAAGCGAGTATTTCTTTGATTTTATCATATTCTCTATCATTATTGTTTTTGGCTTACTTTAAAAAGCTTATGAGTGAATATTTTTAAAGAAATTTTTAATATTATAGTTTGCCAGACAACATTAAAAAAAGTTGTACCTTTAAAATAGTTTAAACATTATTCATTAAGATATTCAAGAAAGAATAATTTATTAAAATGTTCATAAACTGTAAAAAGAGTTTAATAAGTATATTTTTACGAATAGAAAATGTTTAAAAATCTTTCAGGAGATTTTCATAATCAGCGCATTAACGTTAGTAAAGAGGAGCATGTGTCATCTGGGACCATGAATTGTATACAGCAAAATTGTGAACGTAAGCTTGAAACAAAGACTCTAAAAAGATATTACAACATTTTTTTGTTTCTTACATTTACTACATTGCATCGTTTCATTACTTTTTCTTATTAAAAAAATTCCTTATTTGTTTTAAAGAAGTAGGCCTATATTCCTATTTTTAATGTTTTTGTTGTACGATAAATATGCATTTTTTTAATAAATATTGTTATAAATTAGTTCAAAATACTGTTCGTTTAGATAATTTTAGAAATAATAGTTTACTTTTAAAGTGTTTAAAAAACTGTAAAACTGTTTAAAAAAATGTATTCTTTTTTCGAATAAAAAATAATCAAATTCTCATTGGAAAACAGCAGCAATTATTACATGTGTGACCTGGGACCACGAAGTGTTTAATAAAAAAAGTGTGAACAAAGACCATAAAATCACAAATTAAATTCTGTACAATTTTACAGAAACTAGTATACATTAAATAAATCTCTCAAAACTACTTTCAGATCTTTTCTGAACTATTGTCCTTAAGATCTCTGTGAATAGTGTTGTTACTGACGTACCAAGGTGTATTGGCGATATTCTACAAGACTTAATTTTGAAGCGTTTGTATTATATAGAGCATGTTCTGAATACCATAAATTCAGACAGGTTTCAATATTTGTTTTTAGACAAGACGTTTACTGCGAATATCTAATTCCGAATGTCTCCCAAGAAATTATGTTAACGTTTAATTTTTCTTGTTTCTTTACATGTCCTTTCAGCTGAGTTTGACAGTCGCACCCAGATATCTGAAAGTAGTTAAGTTTGGAATTGTGTGCAAGTTGATCTTGATTATTATGAGTTTGATCTGTTGTAAATTTTATTTAAAAAGATTTAGACTCGTGAAGTTTTAGTCTTTATTTCTTGATTCATTTACTAATTTTATCAACAGTATACTGTAATTTATTGGTTGCTGCTTCTACTGTATCTCTTATGGTCGTGACAGCAGTGTCATCAACAGAGATGGCTATTGAGATTATAATTAAGATTAGAGCTGGAGGAAGGGATAATGTAATCTCAGGCAAAGCGATCAGGGTTGGGTACTAGTTCAGTAAATTGTTTTTGTTATGCAAGTTGTTGTTCAGTAGCTCATTATGCTGGGTGTTGGAGTTTCTCAGGTTCTTAGCGTCCTGCTGGAAAGACCATCACAATTGTAAATTATGTGGTTCGCAGTTTCCACTTTCTTCTTGCATAACCTACATACACTCCTACCTTAAAGGTTATCTCATCTTGCCTGTTGTTGTATGTTATCCATCCGTTAATAGTAGACCAGGCCTAAGATCCCTACTACCGTCTCAAGTCCTATAAACGCAGATGCCCTGTTCAGCCAATCTCTTCTCCTCTTCATTGATCTAAACCCCCTTGTGCCCCGAAGTCCAATGAAGGGCACTCGATTTTCAAAAGATAGAATGTTGAGGTTCTCCCAACACTCTCTAACCAACAACTGCATTGCAGAATGTTGAGGTTCTCCCAACACTCTCTAACCAACAACTGCATTGCAGAATGTTGAGGTTCTCCCAACACTCTCTAACCAACAACTGCATTGCAGAATGTTGAGGTTCTCCCAACACTCTCTAACCAACAACTGCATTGCAGAATGTTGAGGATCTCCCAACACTCTCTAACCAACAACTGCATTGCAGAATGTTGAGGTTCTCCCAACACTCTCTAACCAACAACTGCATTGCAGAATGTTGAGGTTCTCCCAACACTCTCTAACCAACAACTGCATTGCAGAATGTTGAGGTTCTCCCAACACTCTCTAACCAACAACTGCATTGCAGAATGTTGAGGTTCTCCCAACACTCTCTAACCAACAACTGCATTGCAGAATGTTGAGGTTCTCCCAACACTCTCTAACCAACAACTGCATTGCAGAATGTTGAGGTTCTCCCAACACTCTCTAACCAACAACTGCATTGCAGAATGTTGAGGTTCTCCCAACACTCTCTAACCAACAACTGCATTGCAGAATGTTGAGGTTCTCCCAACACTCTCTAACCAACAACTGCATTGCAGAATGTTGAGGTTCTCCCAACACTCTCTAACCAACAACTGCATTGCAGAATGTTGAGGTTCTCCCAACACTCTCTAACCAACAACTGCATTGCAGAATGTTGAGGTTCTCCCAACACTCTCTAACCAACAACTGCATTGCAGAATGTTGAGGTTCTCCCAACACTCTCTAACCAACAACTGCATTGCAGAATGTTGAAGTTCTCCCAACACTCTCTAACCAACAACTGCATTGCAGAATGTTGAGGTTCTCCCAACACTCTCTAACCAACAACTGCATTGCAGAATGTTGAGGTTCTCCCAACACTCTCTAACCAACAACTGCATTGCAGAATGTTGAGGTTCTCCCAACACTCTCTAACCAACAACTGCATTGCAGAATGTTGAGGTTCTCCCAACACTCTCTAACCAACAACTGCAAGCTTTTTAATCGCTTCCTCACCATCGGTATTAATGTGAATTTGAGTCTTCATAAAAGCCCGAATTTAAATTCTTCCTAACACACGTGAATAATGACGATAAAATTAAAAAGAATTAATGTACCATGATCGCTGCCCTCAGGTTACCTTTAGTACTGAGCCGCTCTCGTTGAGCAAAATAAGTTGAAAGATTAGTTTCTATAAGATTTAAAAGCTACACTACAAGGTATACAGCTTAATTAAAACAATACAATGCGAGGTTTTTTTACGAAGGGGTTTTTTGTCCCAGTTACACGTGCGTATTTGCGACATTTATGTTTGATTTTACTTATTTGATTGTGTTTAAATTCACTAATAGCGGATTTTTTGCTATGCAATCTAAGAAAGAAAACTGTTCGCTTTATTCGTACTTAAATTATTAATTTATGTTAAAAACATAATGTGTTCATTTTATATTTTTCAATTATGTTTAATTTGACTTCAGTAAGATAATTTTTTGTAATTCATAATTATTTCCTATAGGGTTTTCATACTTTTTTTCTACAAATGAGAATGAATGAGTACTCCCTGAAACTCCCTATCCGGTTACTTCACGGATGTGTGAGTATGAATTATTCACAGCTTCCGCTAACATACCGCAATCAGTTCATCGATCTGTCATGTGAACTCCTTACAACAGTTCTCTTTTATTATTTGTCCTTTATATATGTATTAGAATAAAGGTATATACTGAGTATGAATTATTCACAGCTTCCGCTAACATACCGCAATCAGTTCATCGATCTGTCATGTGAACTCCTTACAACAGTTCTGTTTTATTATTTGTCCTTTATATATGTATTAGAATAAAGGTATATACTGAGTATGAATTATTCACAGCTTCCGCTAACATACCGCAATCAGTTCATCGATCTGTCATGTGAACTCCTTACAACAGTTCTGTTTTATTATTTGTCCTTTATATATGTATTAGAATAAAGGTATATACTGAGTATGAATTATTCACAGCTTCCGCTAACATACCGCAATCAGTTCATCGATCTGTCATGTGAACTCCTTACAACAGTTCTGTTTTATTATTTGTCCTTTATATATGTATTAGAATAAAGGTATATACTGAGTATGAATTATTCACAGCTTCCGCTAACATACCGCAATCAGTTCATCGATCTGTCATGTGAACTCCTTACAACAGTTCTGTTTTATTATTTGTCCTTTATATATGTATTAGAATAAAGGTATATACTGAGTATGAATTATTCACAGCTTCCGCTAACATACCGCAATCAGTTCATCGATCTGTCATGTGAACTCCTTACAACAGTTCTCTTTTATTATTTGTCCTTTATATATGTATTAGAATAAAGGTATATACTGAGTATGAATTATTCACAGCTTCCGCTAACATACCGCAATCAGTTCATCGATCTGTCATGTGAACTCCTTACAACAGTTCTGTTTTATTATTTGTCCTTTATATATGTATTAGAATAAAGGTATATACTGAGTATGAATTATTCACAGCTTCCGCTAACATACCGCAATCAGTTCATCGATCTGTCATGTGAACTCCTTACAACAGTTCTGTTTTATTATTTGTCCTTTATATATGTATTAGAATAAAGGTATATACTGAGTATGAATTATTCACAGCTTCCGCTAACATACCGCAATCAGTTCATCGATCTGTCATGTGAACTCCTTACAACAGTTCTCTTTTATTATTTGTCCTTTATATATGTATTAGAATAAAGGTATATACTGAGTATGAATTATTCACAGCTTCCGCTAACATACCGCAATCAGTTCATCGATCTGTCATGTGAACTCCTTACAACAGTTCTCTTTTATTATTTGTCCTTTATATATGTATTAGAATAAAGGTATATACTGAGTATGAATTATTCACAGCTTCCGCTAACATACCGCAATCAGTTCATCGATCTGTCATGTGAACTCCTTACAACAGTTCTGTTTTATTATTTGTCCTTTATATATGTATTAGAATAAAGGTATATACATTGGTGAAGCTTACTGCTCACAACTAATTTACTTAGCCCAACTACGGTTTTTGATAGTTAAAAGCAACTGTGGGACGAAACATTTCTGCAGAGCTTCTAAACTCTAAAAAAGTAGTATTTTGTGAAACAAAAGTAGATGGTAATACTTATCCAGAACTACAATCAATATTTTAAAACGTAAAGTACAGTTAGGTTAAAATACAAAAAGAAAATTGCTTTTATCACAAAATGAAAATTAACTAAATTGATATGGAAAGAAGTACTGAGTAAGTCAAATTACTTTATTTTTATGTATATTTCGGTATCGACACTGCCGTCTTCAAAACGTGATACAAAATAGGTTACTTTTCTGTGTTGTCAGAAGTTACTTCTGTTTGGTATCCCTCTAAAAAAAAATTCTCGTCTGCATTAGCCCAAGTGTGCACAATAGTCGGACGTTAAAAAAAAAAAAAGTAAAGGTGTAAGATAGTAAAGATATTTTGTCATCAAGGTAAATAATTTGAGTAGTTTAATTTCACATCGGCCTGTAATATATATTGGTTTTTATATCATGTAAAAGATATAAAAGATAAAAAGTGTTCCTTGCATATAGGATTTCGATTGTATAGTATACAGTATATTAATGTCCGATGTAAATCAACAAATGGAACACTTGGAACATTCTGTGCAAATGTCTCCCACATTTCCTGAAATATTCAGAGCTCCGAGTATATGTTAATAAAGTCAATTTTCGAGCAAGTGTCACATCTTTTTAATGTGTTTTATTACTTTGATAATCGTGCGTATCTAACAGAAAGTCAATCTTAAGGAACGTTCTAGCCAACCACCCGTTAAATAGAAAAAAAAATTATCATCAGGATTATCTATCTGTCGGTATCAAATTTAACACACATTTAGGAGCAGCAGGTACTTCCGACGACTTGGTATGCCTTTAAATGGTTTTTCTTCATTTTATTTTCGAATGAAGCACTGATTTATTATTAAAAGTTATCATGTCATATATATTACTCAGTGCAATATGATCTACGACTTTTTGTATTTTATCATTTTGGTTGTTTAATGATGTCGTGACTTTGAAATGCAATGACCTGTCGTACTAAAAAATTGAAAAAATATTTGTCAGAAAAGTTTGCTAAAATTTCGAAAAATATGTTATCTAAATAACTAATAAATAAATCAAAACAAACACAAAAGACGTAAATAGTAGCATAGCCTTTAAATTATTTAGCAGACAGCTTAGACGCTAAAATTAGTAAAAAAAGATATAATAAAACAAATTATTCCTAAATTTTAAAATTTAACTCCATGGAACTCGAACATAATTATGACATAAAGATACAGTTTTAATTCACTGTTTTATTTCTCACTAAAGTTTTTAGCGTTACATTTAATTTACTTTGAGTTTTAACTTATAAATTATGTGTGAAGGTTGAAAGCATTAGTGAGTAAAAACTCTATACACTAGATTAAATTTGTGTATATATTTCGTTAACCTCAGACAAACAAAACAAAATTTAAGTACTACAGAGGTTCAATATAATAAAAATAAGTAAATTATACTTCGTAAATAAGTTCAAATGATTCAGTACTTGAGGGAAATGCACGATCATTTGTAGCATACCTTAAACGATTGTAGAACTTCAGTAAAGTACATGCTAAATTGTAGTATCTCTCAAAATGATGTAGAACTTTAGTAAAGTGCATGATCAACTGTAATATCTCTCAACAGAATGTAGAACAGTAAAGTGTAAGATCAATCGCAGTGCTTCTCAACAAAATGTAGAACTTAAGTACACGTTAAATTGTAGCATCTCTCAACATGATTTAGAACTTGAGTAAAGTGCATGCTCAATTGTAATCTCTCAAGAGAATGTAGAACTTGAGTAAAATATACTATCAATCGTAGTGCTTATCCACAAAATATAGAACTTGCGTAAAGTACATGATAAATTGTAGTATCACTCAACATAATACAGATCTGGAGTAAAATACATGATCAATTTTAATATCTTTCAACATTATGTAGAACTTGAATAAAGTACACGTTAAATTGTAGCATCTCTCAACATGATGTAGAACTTGAATAAAGTACACGTTAAATTGTAGCATCTCTCAACATGATGTAGAACTTGAGTTAAGTACACGTTAAATTGTAGCATCTCTCAACATGATGTAGAACTTGAGTTAAGTACACGTTAAATTGTAGCATCTCTCAACATGATGTAGAACTTGAATAAAGTACACGTTAAATTGTAGCATCTCTCAACATGATGTAGAACTTGAGTTAAGTACACGTTAAATTGTAGCATCTCTCAACATGATGTAGAACTTGAATAAAGTACACGTTAAATTGTAGCATCTCTCAACATGATGTAGAACTTGAATAAAGTACACGTTAAATTGTAGCATCTCTCAACATGATGTAGAACTTGAGTAAAGTACACGTTAAATTGTAGCATCTCTCAACATGATGTAGAACTTGAATAAAGTACACGTTAAATTGTAGCATCTCTCAACATGATGTAGAACTTGAGTTAAGTACACGTTAAATTGTAGCATCTCTCAACATGATGTAGAACTTGAATAAAGTACACGTTAAATTGTAGCATCTCTCAACATGATGTAGAACTTGAATAAAGTACACGTTAAATTGTAGCATCTCTCAACATGATGTAGAACTTGAGTAAAGTACACGTTAAATTGTAGCATCTCTCAACATGATGTAGAACTTGAGTAAAGTAGCATCTCTCAACATGATGTAGAACTTGAGTAAAGTACACGTTAAATTGTAGCATCTCTCAACATGATGTAGAACTTGAATAAAGTACACGTTAAATTGTAGCATCTCTCAACATGATGTAGAACTTGAGTAAAGTACACGTTAAATTGTAGCATCTCTCAACATGATGTAGAACTTGAATAAAGTACACGTTAAATTGTAGCATCTCTCAACATGATGTAGAACTTGAATAAAGTACACGTTAAATTGTAGCATCTCTCAACATGATGTAGAACTTGAGTAAAGTACACGTTAAATTGTAGCATCTCTCAACATGATGAAGAACTTGAGTAAAGTGTACTATCAATCGTAGTGCTTCTCCACAAAATATTGAACCTGAGTAGTACACGATAAATTGCAGCATCTCTCAACATGAAGAGTGAATTTTATTTTTCAGGATAATTTTTCATTCATATTTTTATTACTTTTTTCTATCTTCTGTAAATAAAGATAGAAAGGTGGGACGATAGAAAATCGTCCCACTTCTTTATTGTAAAAGATCATAATTTGATAAATTAATCTTATGTGAAAGGTTAATATCATAAAAAGGAAGGTGTGAAAGGATTGTAAAATATCAATAATATGTACGCCTAGATTCAATAGGATATCAATGTGTATTTTGTCTTCAATTTTTAAATTATTTAATTGAAACATATTTTTCTTCCACATAGAAACAAACAGTGTGTCCATGCAACAGGAAGGGTATTGCAACATTTAAGGAGTGATTGTTCACCATCTAGTACATTTTGATTATTCTTCTAACACTAAAACCATGATTGTCAGAAGTTGGATGCACAGTTACCACACAGAGACTATACGGGTATAATGTATAACACACAGTATCTATCACATTTATTGATTTCAGATTGGCTTCCTGGAACAAACAGAATGAAATTATTAAATACAGCGTAACAATACTTAGCTTAGGTAAAACTAAAATCAGAACGTAAAAAACTCTAGAAAAATACAAAATAAAAAGAATTGAGCAACTTCGAAGCGTTCGGTTAAAAATAAAAGCACAAATATAGCAACTTTGGGATGAATTGAGCAACTCCCATAAAACGAATAAGAACGCGAATTGGGCAGCTTGTATGAGGGTAAATGATGTAACTAACGGAAAAGAGCTCACCGATAAACTTCCTCACGTTGACCAGCTCTTCGAAGTACTAACATTTTTCAAAACGAGGTCAATTATTTTCGACTGCGGTCAGCGGACAGTATTTGGATTTAAAAGATAAAAATGATTAGTTTTATCCTTAAATATCGTTTAAAAACTAACATATCTTTACTTAAAGAGTTAGAAAAAATGAAATTACGATGATGTTTTTATTTTTTAAAGTATTTTTATATTATGTAATAACAATAAATGATCAATAACATAACACAAACCTAATAATTCCTTCTAAAAGTACAGAAAAAAATAATAAAATAGCCAAGGACATGGTTGAAAGCACGTTTTGAGTTTTCATAAACGTCTTGTTTCAAATATAAACTATTAACAAGCAAAGATGATCTGACTTCCGTGGAGTGTCGTCTGCACTGCTGCTATGCGAACTGGACAGCGTCATTCGTCGTCATCGTACGAATTGTACCGCTTGTAGCATACGATTTAAGTACTAATTTTGAAACGTATTTCATGTCCAGACTACTCTTAAACCAGACATAAACATTTCTTTTAAATCGTATTCTACTACTGCACAGACAACATTAAAAAAAACTTCTAAAGTTGTTGGTGGATTTTTCAGATCACGCTTTAGTTAAGTTCCACAAATTACATTACTTTAATTTCTGGAGGTTAAAGTGTTTTGTAGCCTCTGGAACTGCGTTCGAAGTAACTATTGTGCAACTAAGCGAATTATAGTTCAGTTTCAGTTCCCTCGGTGAGTTTTAGCAGTCCACTGACTAGCTCATTCTGCTCGTGGTTCTGGAAGCCACTTGCTGGAGGCATCTCAATATATTTGCACTAAACAGCCCCCGACTGCATTTATTGTATGAACTCTCTCTATAATTCGGTCTACAACGTTCTACGACGTCTTCCGATCTCCAACCTCCACCGATCGCGGTCCCACCACAGGTCTTCTGTTAGATCCCTTTTTTTAATTTCCTTTTCGACTCCCTCTCTCCAGCTCAGTCTCGGCCTTCCTCGTTTTCTTCTTCCAGGTGTTCGCCATTGCATGATTTTTTTGGGAATTCGCTCATCCGGCATTCTTTGTACATGCCCGTACCAAACCAGTTGTTTTGTTCTTATGTCCTCTACAATTGTATGCCTTACGTCCATTATCCTCCGTATACTTTCATTTCTCACTCTCTCTTTTCTTGATCTTCCTGCTGCTCTTCTCCAAAAGTCCATCTCAGTAGCCAAGAGCATTCTTTCTATTCTCCTCTTAATTGGCCATACCTCGCTACCATATGTTATAATGCTTTTTACAATTGTGTCATAAATTCTTTTTTTATTCTCTTTTGAAATGTTTTGATCCCACAACACCCCGTTCAGCATAGATACAGCTCTCCTTCCAAATACTATTCGTTCTTTAATTCCTTCATCTAATGTACCATCTTGTGACATTTTAAGTCCTAAGTACGTATAATTTTGAGAATGCTGTATCCTCCGTCCATCTTCTAAAATTATGTCATGCTGCCGTCCACCAATGCATATGCACTCCGTTTTCCCCAGATTCACTTCAAGTCCCCACTTACTGTATTCCTCTATTAATTTGCGAGCCATGTACCCGAGGTCCTCATGATCTTGTGCGAGGACAATCTGGTCGTCCGCAAAACATAGCGTGTATAGAGTGCTGTCTTCTTGTAGAAGAATGCCCATACCTTTACATTTGTTTTTCCATCCTTTCAGGGCCTGTTCTAAGTAAATTTTAAACAATGTTGGGGAGAGGCAACATCCCTGCTTAAGACCCTTATTCGTTTTAAATCCTTGTGACACTTGTCCTTTTATTTTTATCTTGGCTATCGCATTTTCAAATAGCCTTTTCGCTGCTTTTATTAAATTAATATTTACATTTGTTTTGGTTAAGCATTCCCACAATTTACAATGTGGGACACTATCGTAAGCTTTTTGCAAGTCCACATACAATAGGTGAATCTCCTGGTTCACTGCTGTTTTCTTTTCTGTTACTTGAGTGACAGTGTACAAATGGTCTACTGTTGACCTCCCCGCCCTGAACCCTGTTGTATGAACTTAACATCTATATTCAAAATTTATTAGCTAAATACTCGGCAAATATTCTTCAGCATACATTGTTTTCATCTTTTTAATTGATTATTAATCAGATTTTCATTTCGTTTAATTATGAAATGTTTTGTGTTTTAACAGTCGTGTTTTTTTATTTATTTAAGTAATTATTTTTATTTCGCTATGAGGTAATAGTGAGGTGTAGTCAAATCCAGTATTTCACTCCTTCAAAATAACATTTAAATGCGTATAGTACTTCGTTCTTCCAAACATTACAAAAAATACCCTCGGTTCAACAGGCTTCAGCCTTAATGTACAACAAAATAAATTATTATTTTGTTATGGAACAAAAGGTTGGAGGTTCAAATTCAATTCCTTGCTCTTTCAAAATAATAATTAAGTCCGTACAATAATTTGTTTTTTCAAACATTACATCTACAGAAAACTCAGATTAAACGGATTCGAATCTAGCGCACAACAAGTATTTATTATTTTGTTACGAGATATTGGGGGGGGGAGGGGATCAAATTAATTTCCTCACTTTTTAAAAATAGTACTTAAATGCGTGTAATACTTTATATTTGCAAACGTTACAACTACAGAAGACCGTAGATTAAACGGATTCGAATCTAGCGCACAACAAGTATTTATTATTTTGTTACGAGATATTGGGGGAGGGATCAAATTAATTTCCTCACTTTTTAAAAATAGTACTTAAATGCGTGTAATACTTTATATCTGCAAACGTTACAACTACAGAAGACCGTAGATTAAACGGATTCGAATCTAGCGCACAACAAGTATTTATTATTTTGTTATGAGATATTGGGGGGGGGAGGGGATCAAATTAATTTCCTCACTTTTTAAAAATAGTACTTAAATGCGTGTAATACTTTATATTTGCAAACATTACAACTACAGAAGACCGTAGATTAAACGGATTCGAATCTAGCGCACAAGTATTTATTATTTTGTTACGAGATATTGGGGGGGGAGGGGATCAAATTAATTTCCTCACTTTTTAAAAATAGTACTTAAATGCGTGTAATACTTTATATTTGCAAACGTTACAACTACAGAAGACCGTAGATTAAACGGATTCGAATCTAGCGCACAACAAGTATTTATTATTTTGTTACGAGATATTGGGGGGGGGGAGGGGATCAAATTAATTTCCTCACTTTTTAAAAATAGTACTTAAATGCGTGTAATACTTTATATTTGCAAACGTTACAACTACAGAAGACCGTAGATTAAACGGATTCGAATCTAGCGCACAACAAGTATTTATTATTTTGTTACGAGATATTGGGGGGGGAGGGGATCAAATTAATTTCCTCACTTTTTAAAAATAGTACTTAAATGCGTGTAATACTTTATATCTGCAAACGTTACAACTACAGAAGACCGTAGAT
>CM040182.1:1600866-1608366 GCA_022606455.1 Callitettix versicolor
TATATATACTACCTTATTATCCTGAAATTTTGTTCCTATAATTTTTCTTAAGATTTTCCTTTCCGTTGTTTCAAGCTTTTCTATCTGGCCTATGCGATTCATGGTTAATGTTTCTGCTGCGTACAGTGCTTTCGGCTTGATCACTGTTTTGTAATGTTTAATTTTGGACCCCCATGAAAGGGATTTCTTATTGTATGTTTCTTTCGTCAATTGGAAGGCCAATTCAAGTTTGTTTTTCCTAGATTCCATTGCCTTGCCTTCATCTGCATTCCAACTAATCCATTCACCAAGATATTGAACTCTTTTACAATTTCTATTTTCTTTTCTTGGATTTTAAGGTATTTATTTGGGTATTTGTTGTTTGTCATGTTGTTGTCCCTAGTTAATTTAAACCCTAGTTCATTTTAAGAGCATTTTTCCTGTATACTGTAAAGTTTCAACTTTTCAAAAGGTGCTGCTATCTGTGGAGAAATTATGAACTATAGGCAAAATCATGTGTTTTGTGAATTCAGTTAGGTGTAACCTGATGAATTGTTAAGTGCATGTTTTGTTATTTGTGAATATATAATAAAAGTTTGTAATTAAGTATTTGTTATTTATATTTTTCTAAAATTCATTTGACATAAACATAAAATTCGTCAAAACAGCTAGATTTTGTAGTGGATATTATTATTAATTTGAATTGAAAAACTGTGTACAGTATACTGTACATTGTCTTTGTTTGTAGTGCACGTTGAACCTAACCTGAAAATTTAAATTATTACTTCAGTTTCTTCCTTGTTGTAACAATGAGCAACGCTGAGAAAAATTTAAAAGCCAGTGATATTCTTGAGATCATAGAAAGTGGATTTATTTAAGAAATAGAGGATTTAAGTGACAATGAAGATGATTTACTTACAAACATTTGTGTCAGAAATTTGTCTACAAGCGTAGGCGAGTGTAATGATACAGATATATTGTAAAAACAAGATATTGTTACTGGTGTAATATAGTAATTATTTCGGTGAAATGTCAGTCAGATTGTTGGGTCAAAACCCTAAATATTCACAACCATCCCTGGCATTAAGATATTGTATACATACTACTAACATTTCACTCGACGAAATCATACAGTAGCATTGTCGATTGGTCAATACGTTTGGCAGCTAGAGCTCGACGAAATCATACAGTAGCATTGTCGATTGGTCAATACGTTTGGCAGCTAGAGCTCGACGAAATCATACAGTAGCATTGTCGATTGGTCAATACGTTTGGCAGCTAGAGCTCGACGAAATCATACAGTAGCATTGTCGATTGGTCAATACGTTTGGCAGCTAGAGCTCGACGAAATCATACAGTAGCATTGTCGATTGGTCAATACGTTCGGCAGCTAGAGCTCGACGAAATCATACAGTAGCATTGTCGATTGGTCAATACGTTTGGCAGCTAGAGCTCGACGAAATCATACAGTAGCATTGTCGATTGGTCAATACGTTTGGCAGCTAGAGCTCGACGAAATCATACAGTAGCATTGTCGATTGGTCAATACGTTCGGCAGCTAGAGCTCGACGAAATCATACAGTAGCATTGTCGATTGGTCAATACGTTCGGCAGCTAGAGCTCGACGAAATCATACAGTAGCATTGTCGATTGGTCAATACGTTCGGCAGCTAGAGCTCGACGAAATCATACAGTAGCATTGTCGATTGGTCAATACGTTCGGCAGCTAGAGCTCGACGAAATCATACAGTAGCATTGTCGATTGGTCAATACGTTTGGCAGCTAGAGCTCGACGAAATCATACAGTAGCATTGTCGATTGGTCAATACGTTCGGCAGCTAGAGCTCGACGAAATCATACAGTAGCATTGTCGATTGGTCAATACGTTCGGCAGCTAGAGCTCGACGAAATCATACAGTAGCATTGTCGATTGGTCAATACGTTCGGCAGCTAGAGCTCGACGAAATCATACAGTAGCAT
This sequence comes from Callitettix versicolor, assembly GCA_022606455.1. NCBI lineage: Eukaryota > Metazoa > Arthropoda > Insecta > Hemiptera > Cercopidae > Callitettix > Callitettix versicolor. The sequence continues at coordinate 1,602,826 of CM040182.1, forward strand.
TGTCGATTGGTCAATACGTTTGGCAGCTAGAGCTCGAAGAAATCATACAGTAGCATTGTCGATTGGTCAATACGTTTGGCAGCTAGAGCTCGACGAAATCATACAGTAGCATTGTCGATTGGTCAATACGTTTGGCAGCTAGAGCTCGACGAAATCATACAGTAGCATTGTCGATTGGTCAATACGTTCGGCAGCTAGGCTCGACGAAATCATACAGTAGCATTGTCGATTGGTCAATACGTTCGGCAGCTAGAGCTCGACGAAATCATACAGTAGCATTGTCGATTGGTCAATACGTTTGGCAGCTAGAGCTCGACGAAATCATACAGTAGCATTGTCGATTGGTCAATACGTTTGGCAGCTAGAGCTCGACGAAATGGTCTTTTTCAAGTAAATCACGCAATTTGATTTAGTCATTTGAAGTATTCCAAACCTTAATATCCATTGTGTTTAAGAAATACAAACGTCTCTATCGTTTCGTATTGTGGACAGCGGACGAAATTAGCATTTTAATGCAAGGCTAATTGACATTGAGTCAGGTAGAAATTTCTTTAATGTCCGTATTTCGCTGTTCCAATGCAATGAAATAAAAAAACTTAACTAAAAAGTGTACAGACAACCTTTTTGATTTCAAGAGCTCGTGAAAATACTCAGTTTTAAAATATAGCATTCGATTTAACCGCCATTTTGCTCTGAATATAAGTACTTGGCAGTTGAAGGTATAACAAAACCTGGTAACAGTTGTATTGAATAAATATTAAGATTTATGTAGCATAAAGTGTAACCATACAACTGACGTTTTACAGGAGTAAATCATACAGTATCAGTCAGGCACGAATCCAGAACGTAAGTTTGGAGGGAGAGCGGTACGGTGGTACAGAGGTAAAAATCTAATTAAAATATCAAAAAAAAATTCAATGTTTTCTTAAGAAAAAAGAGAAATGAAACATATTTCAAAATAAATTGTTTATTGTAATTTATTTAAAAAATGTAATGTCTATTTTGTTTGAAGAAAAACAATTTTTTGTTTTGAAATAACAAAGTGAACACTTCTGTGCAGTTTCTTACAAGACATACATACATACAAACAGACAGATAGACAGACAGACAGACAGACAGACAGACAAACAGACAAAATACACGTGCACGCGCGAGAAGTTTTCTAGTGTAAAATAAAATTAAAGGCTATAACACACAAAAAACGCGGCCGCGGTGACGATTGCTTTGGTGATCAGGTTTCCACACAACGAGGCGGCCGCGGTGACGCTTACTTTCACGATTAGGTTTCTACACATCAAGGCGGCCGCGGTGACGCTTACTTTAATGATTATGTTTCTACACATCAAGGCGGCCGCGGTGACGCTTACTTTCACGATTAGGTTTCTACACATCAAGGTGGCCGCGGTGACGCTTACTTTCACGATTAGGTTTCTACACATCAAGGCGGCCGCTTACTTTCACGATTAGGTTTCTACACACATCAAGGCGGCCGCGGTGACGCTTACTTTCACGATTAGGTTTCTACACATCAAGGCGGCCGCGGTGACGCTTACTTTAATGATTATGTTTCTACGCAATCAGGCGGCCGCGGAACGATTGCTTTGGTGATCAGGTTTCCACACAACGAGGCGGCCGCGGCGACGATTGCTATGGCAATTAGGTTTCTACACATCAAGGCGGCCGCGGTGACGCTTACTTTCACGATTAGGTTTCTACACATCAAGGCGGCCGCGGTGACGCTTACTTTCACGATTAGGTTTCTACACATCAAGGCGGCCGCGGTGACGCTTACTTTCACGATTAGGTTTCTACACATCAAGGCGGCCGCGGTGACGCTTACTTTCACGATTAGGTTTCTACACATCAAGGCGGCCGCGGTAACGCTTACTTTCACGATTAGGTTTCTACACATCAAGGCGGCCGCGGTGACGCTTACTTTCACGATTAGGTTTCTACACATCAAGGCGGCCGCGGTGACGCTTACTTTCACGATTAGGTTTCTACACATCAAGGCGGCCGCGGTGACGCTTACTTTCACGATTAGGTTTCTACACATCAAGGCGGCCGCGGTGACGCTTACTTTCACGATTAGGTTTCTACACATCAAGGCGGCCGCGGTGACGCTTACTTTCACGATTAGGTTTCTACACATCAAGGCGGCCGCGGTAACGCTTACTTTCACGATTAGGTTTCTACACATCAAGGCGGCCGCGGTGACGCTTACTTTCACGATTAGGTTTCTACACATCAAGGCGGCCGAGGTGACGCTTACTTTAGTGATTAGGTTTCTACGCAACCAGGCGGCCGCGGGACGATTGCTTTGGTGATCAGGTTTCCACACAACCAGGCGGCCGTGGGATGATTGCTATGGCGATTAGGTTTCTATACAACCAGGCGGCCGCGGGACGATTGCCTTGGCTATTAGGTTTCTATACAACCAGGCGGCCGCGGGACGATTGCCTTGGCTATTAGGTTTCTATACAACCAGGCGGACGCGGGACGATTGCCTTGGCTATTAGGTTTCTATACAACCAGGCGGCCGCGGGACGATTGCTTTGGTGATCAGGTTTCCACACAACCAGGCGGCCGTGGGATGATTGCTATGGCGATTAGGTTTCTATACAACCAGGCGGCCGCGGGACGATTGCCTTGGCTATTAGGTTTCTATACAACCAGGCGGCCGCGGGACGATTGCTTTGGTGATCAGGTTTCCACACAACCAGGCGGCCGTGGGATGATTGCTATGGCGATTAGGTTTCTATACAACCAGGCGGCCGCGGGACGATTGCCTTGGCTATTAGGTTTCTATACAACCAGGCGGCCGCGGGACGATTGCCTTGGCTATTAGGTTTCTATACAACCAGGCGGACGCGGGACGATTGCCTTGGCTATTAGGTTTCTATACAACCAGGCGGCCGCGGGACGATTGCTTTGGTGATCAGGTTTCCACACAACCAGGCGGCCGTGGGATGATTGCTATGGCGATTAGGTTTCTATACAACCAGGCGGCCGCGGGACGATTGCCTTGGCTATTAGGTTTCTATACAACCAGGTGGCCGCGGGACGATTGCCTTGGCTATTAGGTTTCTATACAACCAGGCGGGCCGCGGAACGATTGCTTTGGTGATCAGGTTTCCACACAACCAGGCGGCCGTGGGATAATTGCTATGGCGATTAGGTTTCTATACAACCAGGCGGCCGCGGGACGATTGCCTTGGCTATTAGGTTTCTATACAACCAGGCGGCCGCGGGACGATTGCTTTGGTGATCAGGTTTCCACACAACCAGGCGGCCGTGGGATGATTGCTATGGCGATTAGGTTTCTATACAACCAGGCGGCCGCGGGACGATTGCCTTGGCTATTAGGTTTCTATACAACCAGGTGGCCGCGGGACGATTGCCTTGGCTATTAGGTTTCTATACAACCAGGCGGCCGCGGAACGATTGCTTTGGTGATCAGGTTTCCACACAACCAGGCGGCCGTGGGATAATTGCTATGGCGATTAGGTTTCTATACAACCAGGCGGCCGCGGGACGATTGCCTTGGCTATTAGGTTTCTATACAACCAGGCGGCCGCGGAACGATTGCTTTGGTGATCAGGTTTCCACACAACCAGGCGGCCGTGGGATGATTGCTATGGCGATTAGGTTTCTATACAACCAGGCGGCCGCGGGACGATTGCCTTGGCTATTAGGTTTCTATACAACCAGGCGGCCGCGGGACGATTGCCTTGGCTATTAGGTTTCTATACAACCAGGCGGCCGCGGGACGATTGCTTTGGTGATCAGGTTTCCACACAACCAGGCGGCCGTGGGATGATTGCTATGGCGATTAGGTTTCTATACAACCAGGCGGCCGCGGGACGATTGCCTTGGCTATTAGGTTTCTATACAACCAGGCGGCCGCGGGACGATTGCCTTGGCTATTAGGTTTCTATACAACCAGGCGGCCGCGGGACGATTGCCTTGGCTATTAGGTTTCTATACAACCAGGCGGCCGCGGGACGATTGCCTTGGCTATTAGGTTTCTATACAACCAGGCGGCCGCGGGACGATTACCTTGGCTATTAGGTTTCTATACAACCAGGCGGCCGCGGGACGATTGCCTTGGCTATTAGGTTTCTATACAACCAGGCGGCCGCGGGACGATTGCCTTGGCTATTAGGTTTCTATACAACCAGGCGGCCGCGGGACGATTGCCTTGGCTATTAGGTTTCTATACAACCAGGCGGCCGCGGGACGATTGCCTTGGCTATTAGGTTTCTATACAACCAGGCGGACGCGGGACGATTGCCTTGGCTATTAGGTTTCTATACAACCAGGCGGCCGCGGGACGATTGCCTTGGCTATTAGGTTTCTATACAACCAGGCGGACGCGGGACGATTGCCTTGGCTATTAGGTTTCTATACAACCAGGCGGCCGCGGGACGATTGCCTTGGCTATTAGGTTTCTATACAACCAGGCGGACGCGGGACGATTGCCTTGGCTATTAGGTTTCTATACAACCAGGCGGCCGCGGGACGATTGCCTTGGCTATTAGGTTTCTATACAACCAGGCGGCCGCGGAACGATTGCTTTGACGATTAGGTTTTCACAATCTGTTAAACCTTGATCTGTGCTTTTTTGTAATACTTACGATATAACATGAAAATTTTTTCTTTGAACCAACGGATATGAACAAAAATTTAAAGTTAAATAAAAATGTATGTTAGCCGCTGTCCAAGAGCAATTCTTCGGTAACAATAATTATTTCGTACACTCTCTGTTTAAATAAATCAGTTGCTTTATTAAGAGTCTTTGAACCCTGTCGGTCATATTGAATCTATTCTTTATAAGATAAAGCAAAAATATATGAAAAATGTAAAAAGCGGACCAAATCCCACATATTAAGAGAAATATGAAATATAATCTTATCTTAACAAATAGCGTAATAAATTATATAAGTAAGTATCAGTTGTATAGGCATATAGCGAATAGTGTAAATATGACCGAAAGGGTTCACAGCCCGATATTACAATTATTGTTTGGGTCACATCATGAAAAATATTAGATTTTTCTTTAATGGTTTTGGTCAGGAAAAACCATTTTTTAAAAGATGCTCGACTTTGTCCTACAGCGAATTGGTTAACATATTTTAAATAAATAATATTTTGCACAACGAACTTCATGGTATTTTCTACAACGAACTTCACGGTATTTTCTACAAGGTTCACGGTATTTTCTACAATGAACTTTATGGTATTTTCTACAACTAACCATAGTATTTACTAGAACGAACTTCAAAGACTATATTTTCACTCGAAACAGAAAAGATGTGGTTAAAGTGTATTAAAATCCAAATAAAGCGTTATAAGAAATAAAATATTTTAATTACTTAGTGTTTTATTTTTGCCAGTATATCCGGAACTTGTATGATTGAGAATGGTTTTTTTTGCGTTCATGCATTAAAAAAATCATTTTAACCATTTTTTAATAATATTAATTAAATATGTATGAGCAAGATATACTAGGCAGACATACCTATATAATTGCCTCTGATT
>CM040182.1:1615866-1740866 GCA_022606455.1 Callitettix versicolor
TATTTACTGTACACTAAAAATAGAGTCATTTTTTAAATAAAATTGACATATTAAAACTGACCTACGAGATTGCCTTATCGATTCTACTTTCAAAACTGATTCGATCAAGAAATATTATATGTACAAAAAGGAAGAAAAAGGTTAGGACGTTTTGTGTTTTTATGAAATCGGTATCCGTAATGGAATGGCTGTGTTTATTGTTTACTAAAAACAGAATATTTTATTTAATAACATTAGTTAGGAATGGGGAATCCACTGTCAGGGATCTTAAGTGAATTCTTTATGGAAGATTTAGAGGAAAAAAGAATAGCGAAAATGTTAAAGATCCAAAAGGCGATAAAGGGCAGCTCATATTGGAAGAGATTAATCGTATACACGAAAATTTAAAATTTATAAGAGAAGAAGAGAAGAAAGGTAGTTTAAATTTTTTAGATTTAAGAATACAAAGGAAAGCACAAACAAATTAATCTGGAATATATAGAAAAGATACATACACAGATAATACGAGGGTTGATCAAATATAAACGAGACTGACATTCTAAAAACTTTTCCGTTGGACATTAACTCTAAAGGGTGGGGTTTCAGGTAGCCTGGGAGGTTTGGGGCGGGCGTAGACGGGCAACATTTCCGTTCGGACCCTTCAGTATAAAACTATACAATGAGTGAGAGTGAAGTGCACGTTTCCGTGGAGCAGAGAATTATTATTAAGTTTTTGGCCAAGGAGGGGGTCAATCCGACTGAAATCTTTCGTAGATTGACGGCTCAATACGGGGACAGGACCCTGTCAAGAGCTCGCGTTTTTGCTTGGCACAAGGAATTCGCCGAAGGACGGGAAGCAGTAAAAACCTGAAGGCCAAATCACGATCGTCGGCCGGGAAGGTAATGGCCACTGTATTTTCGACAATCAAGGCGCCTTTCACGTCGATTTCCTCCATCAACGACGCACAATATTATTGCGATGTTTTAGAGGCCGCAAAACAGTCTTTTCGTAGGAAAAGGAAATCTAAACCGGCGAGAAACGTCATTCTCCTTCACGATAATGCCCGACCACATTCGGCGAACGCTACGAGGCTTAAACTCGATCAAATTGGCTGGGAACCAATGGAACATCCCCCATACAGTCCAGACTTATCACCCTGCGAATATCACCTGTTTGGGCCACTCAAAGAGGCGCTTGGAGGCCAGCGTTTCGAAGACGATTCTGCGGTGGAGACCTTCGTGCTCCAATGGCTCAATGAACGCCCGAGAACTTTTTACGAAGATGGAATTAAAAAACTTCCAATCCGGTGGGAAAAATGTGTTACTCGTGCGGGAGACTATGTAGAAAAATAAGTTGTATCAAGAATAATTTGTAAGTAAGCAATACATTTTTTAAAAAATCAGTCTCGTTTATATTTGATCAACCCTCGTATAATTAACGCAAAGTCAAACCACCCATTAAAACATAAACTGGCGGCGTTTAGACACATGTTAAACGTACCGCTAAAGAGGAAAGAATATAAAGAAGAATTGAATACAATTTTCCAAATAGCAGTGAACAACGGTTGTAATTTAAAAATTATAAGAAATCTGTTACGGAGAATTAAAAGAAAGAGAGGAAGAAAACAGCGATAAAAAGAAGATAAAAAACGAAAATGGGCTAAATTAACATATACGGGGAAAGAGGTATATAAATTTAAGAATTTCTTTAGAAAATATGATATAGACAAAGCAATGGCTACAAATAATACGATAATGAACAAACTGACAAAGAATATAGAAGAAAAGGACAAATATAGTAAGAATGGGGTATACAGAATACAGTGTGGATGCGAGGCAGTCTACATAGGACAAACGGGACGAAAATTTAGAACTAGGTTTAAAGAACATGTAACATCAATCAAATACGGCAAAAATTATTCAAATTATGCGTCACATTTAATAAAAGAGGGACACATACCTCGATAAATAGAAAACTCAATGAAGGTACTACATATGGCAGAAAAAGGAAGACGTATGAACATTTTAGGGAACTTGGAAATTTTTAAATCTAAATTAAAGGTAGGAAACATAATAAATGAACAGATATCGTCGCAAGGAGATATTACGTTTAAAAATCTAGAAATTTTCAAAAGTTAACAGGAGGGACGACCGTTGAAGAGAAAGTTTGAAAGCCTATCAGAAGCGAGCGAAAACGTATGATTTTGAACAGCCAATCAGAAGCGAGCACGTTAGGTTTAATGAAGACGTGTTGAATACAGAAGGGGTACGAGGTGGAGCTAGAAAATTATAAATAGGACGGGCCATTGGTGACCAGTATAGATATAGTTTTTGAAGGTGAAGTTTCTCCGAAACGCGTCAACGAAAGTAGAACTGACGAAGCTAGGGAAGGAAGATAATTATACTGAACATAGTCATATTATATTAGAACTGGCTTAGATTGTCTTACAGATTATACTTTCAAAACTGATTCTGTCAATTATTTAAGGCCTGGATACAGTAATAATTTAAATATTACTTTTAACAATTTTTTTAGCAGTTAGATCTTTTGATATAACTGTTTGTTACGTATGCTAGCATTGTGCTGCACTCTCACGGAGACACTTTATACTGCTCCTGGAATTTTGTTTACAGGCCTTTTAATCGGTTTTATTTCTTTCTTAAGAAATTTTTAACGCAATAATATATGAAATATTATAGCTAATACTTACATATTTAGTGATTGCAAAAACTAAATATTTCGATACAGCAGAAGTGTACCTGCTTCTATAAGGTACACTTTATAGAAACTAAACTGCATAAAACAAGTTAATCTAAATACATTATTTTGTAAATAAGTTACAAATTTAAATTAATCTTTCCATTAGATTCAATCTACATAATATTAATATATTTTATATTTTACTCTCTATTTTACCTGTACTATAATTAATCATAACAAACTTAACATTACATAAACATTATGTATATCGCAATATAAACATACACTTATTTCCTTTCACACTTTACTGTATTTTCTTGCCGAATTTGTTATGGTAAAGAATAGAAAACTTGAAGACTGAATCAGCTTATACTATTAAATCTTGGAAACCAACAGTCTCAAGATGGATCGTAGACATGATAACACTTTAAAATATAATAGTTCAAAATTGGCTGCCTAGAGTGAAGACGAGATGAAAGCGTACCTCACAAAAAAAATTACTCTATTGAACTTTTTTTACAATTCTCAGACAAAAAAATCACTAACGGAAACAAGTGGCGCGACGGACGACAGATATGCGCACTAAAAGCTACTAAAATCGACTAGAGTAAAATAATAACGATTGCGGTTTGGGAATGGGTAATGAAACGATTCATTGTTGCATTGTTGGGGAATTCCAGCCACCGGACAGGTGGTCTAGAGTTGTAAACTTAGTGGAACCAACAAAAACCAATAGGTCTTTTTTTACGAAAAAGAATTTAACTTTATTAGCTACGATGTTAAGTCTAGCCATAATATTCCCCAAATTTTCCTAGTAAAAGAAAATTTCCTCCCAACAGTTTCCCTATAAAACCCCCAATGTGACAACACTGGACCGCAAACAAAAGAACCTTGGTTCGAACGACAGCGCACAGATTTCCCTTTGCACTATTTCGTCGCGCAAATAAGTGCTCAGAAACCCCGGCTCTGCGCAGGTTCTTTTGGTAATGGTCCCTTAATGCAAGCAACAGCTGTGGGCTGTGGAGCTGTACAAAGAAGGCAAACGTAAAAGTTATTCCAAATTCTAGGAGAAAGTTCTGCGAAATATTGTAAGAACACCGTAGTTTTACTGTGACAGTCTTCATCGAAATCTCAAGATGAACACTGTCCCAGAAGAAATCAGAAGGTATGCCTCTGCAGAGACGCAGAGACGCAGAGACGCAGAATCTGCAGCGTGAGAACACTGAAATAGCTTTCTTGTAGAAAACTATGGCGAGACGCGACTGTGACAGTCTTCATCGAAATATCAAGATGAACACTGTCCCAGAAGAAATCAGAAGGTATGCAGAGACGCAGAGACGCAGAATCTGCAGCGTGAGAACACTGAAATAGCTTTCTTGTAGAAAACTATGGCGAGACGCGACTGTGACAGTCTTCATCGAAATCTCAAGATGAACACTGTCCCAGAAGAAATCAGAAGGTATGCAGAGACGCAGAGACGCAGAATCTGCAGCGTGAGAACACTGAAATAGCTTTCTTGTAGAAAACTATGGCGAGACGCGACTGTGACAGTCTTCATCGAAATCTCAAGATGAACACTGTCCCAGAAGAAATCAGAAGGTATGCAGAGACGTAGAGACGCAGAATCTGCAGCATGAGAACACTGAAATAGCTTTCTTGTAGAAAACTATGGCGAGACGCGACTGTGACAGTCTTCATCGAAATCTCAAGATGAACACTGTCCCAGAAGAAATCAGAAGGTATGCAGAGACGCAGAGACGCAGAATCTGCTGCATGAGAACACTGAAATAGCTTTCTTGTAGAAAACTATGGCGAGACGCGACTGTGACAGTCTTCATCGAAATCTCAAGATGAACACTGTCCCAGAAGAAATCAGAAGGTATGCAGAGACGCAGAATCTGCAGCGTGAGAACACTGAAATAGCTTTCTTGTAGAAAACTATGGCGAGACGCGACTGTGACAGTCTTCATCGAAATCTCAAGATGAACACTGTCCCAGAAGAAATCAGAAGGTATGCAGAGACGCAGAATCTGCAGCGTGAGAACACTGAAATAGCTTTCTTGTAGAAAACTATGGCGAGACGCGACTGTGACAGTCTTCATCGAAATCTCAAGATGAACACTGTCCCAGAAGAAATCAGAAGGTATGCAGAGACGCAGAATGTGCAGCATGAGAACACTGAAATAGCTTTCTTGTAGAAAACTATGGCGAGACGCGACTGTGACAGTCTTCATCGAAATCTCAAGATGAACACTGTCCCAGAAGAAATCAGAAGGTATGCAGAGACGCAAAATGTGCAGCATGAGAACACTGAAATAGCTTTCTTGTAGAAAACTATGGCGAGACGCGCCGCTTGAAAAGGAGAAAGCATCTAGAACTTTGTATGAGCGCCCCTAATTAATCACACATAAACTTAGTTTGCATACGTCAGGAGAACATCAGTGGGCGATGCTCCAGTAAACAGTGATATTAATAATAACTGTATATTGTTAGATAAACCTTATTACCTAATTGTAAAGAAATTAAAAAAATAATTTGACATTAATATTAAATTAGTTTTTAAGTTTTCGTTTTGGAATTCCAATTACTATTTCTTTCTTAAAACTTGTAACTTCACTAACCAAATATAAAAAAATGATACGCCTTCATTACTGGAAGCTTTCCTTTCTATCGGCCAGTCTCGCGAATGCCACATTTTTTTTTTAAAGAAGATTAAATTCTTGAATAAATTATTATTTTGTTTGTACCATAGTTTAGTTTTTGTTTTTAATATAACAGTTTATTTCAATTTATTATTAGTGAATAAAATTTTTAATTCTAAAATAAATATTGACGATGCTTACCAGAGAAAGAAAGGAAGCCAACATGCAAGGAAAGCGCTCATGATGATGCCCAGAGTCCTAGCAGCCTTCCTCTCCCTCTTCATCTTGCTGGTGCTGGAGGGTGTCGGCTCATTGGGCTGCAGTGCTCCGAGCCCGGCCGCACTGATGCCGTTGATCTGCAGATGTTTGTTCAACAAAGCCGTGGCTACTTTGCTCCTAGTACATTACAATCATTATTTTAAACACATCTGATAGAATGAGTAACACTGGCTAAATGGAGTATCAAACGGTGTTCCAGTGTACCTCAGCTTTACATCGCGGACTTCATTTCCATAGCTACTTGTGGGTTTTTTATTTGAGTAAAAATGTTAAATAAGATGACCAGGATCTCACTGCACAACAAAAAGCTGGCCAAGTAAAATAAAACTCTGCACTAAAGGTCATGAGAATGAAAAAAATGAAAGGATAAGCGTCTGCAAGCACCTCAATAATAAAGTGGGATGTGGGCATGTTACCCACCTTGAATCTTCTCCAAATCCTAGACTTTATGAAGAAACTATGGTTCGGGTAAAAGCCGTAATTGTGCATCTCAGAAATACAGAAACGGGGCATAATAAATCTACAAAGATCGCAGTTCAGTAGTAAAAATAGAAATTCATTCTTTCGTAAGGGTCATTTACTGTAAATCTTGAAAAGAAATTTCATTTAAGTCATGGAGTGAAACATAAATGTTGTTAATAATAGGTCTGCACTGAAAATTATTATAATTATGATGGTCAAATCAAAATTACAATGTTAAGATAATTTTTTTTTGTTGGAAATGCACTTCTATCACGTCAGTGAGGCAGATGTGTGCCGTGATTATTTAATAATGCTAACAACTGATTAGAGTTAGGTATATATACTTTTAAAAGAAAGATTTAAGATTTAAGATGATATAAAAATCTTAAGGGCCTTTGTAATACTCAAAGTAGTTATTTTGTGGAGTATAGACCAATAACATTACAAATAATTTGTATAATTTCATGTACTATAATTCATTATGAAGAGTTTTGATTTATGTATATATTTCCATTGTTTGGAAATATATAAATAGCGTTTTTCTTATTTTATTAAATTTTTTCTGTGGTAAAATTCACTTTTGATAATAGGTTATTTTCCCACTTTTATGGACTACAATCCCTTTAATACGAAAAATATAATGTGAATAAGACGTTTCTAATATGTCTGCCCCTAAAATGTCTGCCCCTAAAATGTCTGCCCCTAAAATGTTGGAGTTAAACTTTGCGTGTTAATAATTTCAAAGCAAATTAATAAATATGAACGATATAAGATACAAATTTGAACTAATTAGTTCTTTCAAAGCACATTACGTTACAAGCGGTAGCTTTTAAAGTAAAGCGCTAGACCAATATCCTTTTGCTCTCAAATAAAAAAGTTGTGCTAAGCTTTGAATTTATCAAGAGGCTTCCTTTAATGCGAGTTGAACTGCACTTCCAATTTATTTCGCCAGAGCGCAGGGCAGTTATTGAACATTCCAGAAAAACTGATGTCACTAAAATAGCTTTTCAAAAAGCATGCATGGTTCTGTTGCTGAGTGACTCTCATTAGGCCGTACTTTGTCAGATTTTATTATTATTTTTTTTTTGAAAGAAAGGTGTGGGCTGCAAAACTGAAGTAAATCTGTGAAACATCAATACATTTTTGATTTTGTGTGCGAAACAATTTCTAAACAAAATGGTCACAGCAATTCCGGAGTCGTGTTTAGTTAAATGCGATGTCAGTAAAACCGATTGATTTCACCAACACCCTAAAGTCTGTGTTTAATTAATAATTCTGGAAGAATAAAAAACTAAGTTTATGTCAAAATATGTAAAACGTAGCCTGTGTAAAGCAACTTTCCTATTTTACAACTTTAATACTTAAAATAACATAATTATAAAATCATCTAGCTCGTTAAAACTTGAGTCCTTAGGAATTCATTATTTTGAAATTGTGTTAAAGTTATTTGAATATTGTTGATGAATATTAAAGCACAGGTTTTTAAACAGCTTTATTGTTTTATAATAACTTTATTTTGTTTTTTTAGAGTTAATCTGGTTCAATAACCGTGACATGATCTCCAAAGTAAACGACTTGCTGTAAAAATGTTCCAATAAAATGTTCGTATGTTTCTGTAGAATTTCCACAAGAAATTTAGATACAGTTAATATGTAGTATTTTGAAGTAATTTAAAATTTTGAGGATATTGGCTGCTGCATCAAATATTTGTTAATAATAATTAAGAACCAGTTTGCAACTGAACTATTTAACGATGTAAATTTCACTTTTGAAACTATATAATTAATTATACGCAATAATGTCTAATATTTTACATATAAATATATTTGAGTGAAAGCCGTTTTCCATAGCCTTAATTTGTATTTCTCTTCAACATTTGCCTGTATATAGCAGTCTTGTCATCTAACCAGAGATGTCTAGAAAATCCGAGTGACGTAAGTATACATTTTAATTCAATCTCTCACATTGTTTCTGAGCTACAGCCTAACTCATCCTCCATAAATTACGCCTGAGTGTGTCGAGACATACCAGGAACTTCGTATTTATATAACTTGTCTCCTCTTAAAGAAACGTTTAAAATATGTCACACTAAGATTGTTAGACAATTAATAGTATTTCAGTTGACTTGTTGTTGGTGGCCCCTGGTCCCGCGATCAAAGAATCTGTTGTGCAAATAAGCCTTTTAGATTCTAGTTCCGTAGACTTGTACCGTCGATGAGTTTTAGCAGTCCACTGGCTAGCTCATTCTGCTGGAGGTACTCAGGGTTCTAGAAGCCAAATACCCTTTGTATTTAATAGCACCTGCAGTTTCCTTACCTCTCTGCATATCCCACACAGATTCTCCGTGGTATAATGTTCTTGGCAGACAGCCCTCCAGTCTTTAAGAATGTTTTCTGTCAGCCTTGTCAGCTCAGCCCTATAAGGGTTGTGTTTGTCACCCCCCAAAGTTTTATCTCTGGGAGGTCTTTTTTGCTTCTGTGTATAGTTGGAAGCCTATTTCCAACTAAATTATTTCTGAGCCGCCTCGGTGGCCTAGTTGATAGCGTACTGGGCTTTCACCCCGAGGACCCGGGTTCTATTCCCGGCCAGGGCTTGGCATTTTCATACGCTATAAATCATCCCATCGTCTGCATTAGCCAAAGTGTGCACAATAGTCGGACGTTAAACACCAAAAAAAAAGGAAGCATATTTCTTATCGCCTTCTTTCTTTTACGATTTTGTTCGACCTCATTTTTTACTTTATGCATTACAGGTTGTGTAGGTCCGCCTAAGGTCTGTTGCCAATCACTGCTTGTGGGTTCCATGGTTTGCACAGTTAGGCTAAATTTAAAATAGAGGTCGCGTGGTATCCAGGTTCCATATACTTAAGCTATGCTACCTCTTACCCACATAGCCTTTTGCGAACGCTGTTTCACCTTGGCTCTAGCACAAGAGCGGATAGATAAGGAAAGTTTAGATCCAGCTAGGGAAACCGCACTCTAAATGTGGGCTTCTGAGAGGAATATTTGAGTTACAACTCCTGTATCGCCTTCCAAGAAGAGGTTAAAATTCAGTTTGTCTTCTAAAGTAGGCCTACAGTTATCGAACAGTAACTTTCTGAAAGTTACAATTTACTTTCTTAAACAGTTTTGAAGTTGTTGAGAGAATTTTAACTTAGTACAATTCTTACTATTTACAGTTAGAGACTGATTAGAGACTAATATGTTACTAATACAATATGTTATTAATGAACAGTTTTGAATTTAAAAAGACCCACCGTAGCATGGCAAATATGCTTTTAACTAGTAAAATATGCAGGGGTATATGGATAATCTTATCTTTCGCAAAAAGTACAAAACAACAATAATAAATAAATAATCGCGAAACGAAGCTGTTTCGCTAACGTGATGGAAGCGAATTTCCAATAATTTTTTTTCAACCTAAACTTTTTTGAAAATCAGATTTCGCCATCGTAATCGGCATTAAAATCTTCGTAAACTAGCATTTTTAACTTTTCAATTGTATTAAAAATACGAAAATAACGCTGACCAACGTAGAATTAACTCTCTCTCAATTTCAACGGATTTAAAAAATTCAAAATTCCAATTTATGCAGTTGTTAACGTTTCTTAAAAAGATTGTGGAATAAAATTTTCAAAAAAAGTGTAAATTAAAATAATTACGTTTTCTTTAAAATTTGGAAATTTTTTGCCACTTTGAAACTTTAACGGATTTGGCCAAGTAGTGAACTTATTTATACTATGTTCGCTTTCGGATTGCGGCTGACCGAAACCACGTGTACGAACTCGTATTCGTTGGTCGAGGAGGGGGTTGTTGTGCTTGTTCTTTATCCTTCGCCATCTGCACTCCGAAAGAGAAGAGATAAGCAATTACTGAATTCAACTCTTCAGCCAAATTTGAATCATATCAGACCAAAATTTCCAACACTATATTGGCTAACGCGGGTGCGCGCGCGCACACACACGCACAAACACGCGTAGTCAAAATTAGCGCTAATTTAAAGATCACGTGACAGTGTCTTATCAGGATAGCTGCTCCAATAACTCTACTCTAATCGTTAATGAAAAATAGTGATAGTGATTTTTAACAATAAAGATCGATTATTTAAATTAAATTAATTTCTGACATACCTTATAGGGGTTAGAAATGCGTTTACCAATATATAGATGTACTGTAACTCGCTTCAAAAAAGCCTATACGAGTATAAATCGTATTGTATCGTATTGTATTGTATACAGCGAAATTGAAGGAGTTTAGTCTGATTGGAGCGCAAATTTTACGAATGTTTAAAACATAAATGTGAAGGAAATTTAAAGAGTTCTTAAGATTTGACTTCAAGTGCTGAAGACTCTTTCAGAAAATTTCATCCGGAACAAGTGTATGCACTCTAGACTGGGTTGGATGAGCACAAATAAGTTTAACGAAGAAATGTTCAAGAGCCGCTTTGTCTTGTTACAAACTTCTAAAAATCCGTTATTGTTTTCTTCTATTTAAATTCTTATCTGGTTATTTTATTATATTAACTTTTACTGTTAAGCAAGAGAAAATACAGTTCTTGTTAGTGAGTATCCATTGGAAAATGAATTATTGGAGCTACCATCATGGTGAGATCCAGAACAGACAGACAGACAGACAGAGAGAGAGGGGGGGAGAGAGATAGAAAGGCTTGTCCGAGATGCCTGCATCGGGCAGTTTGCTGCGTTTCCGAACTTGCGCATTTCAAGGTCGTAGGTTAGAGACTGCAGTTACTGGTGAAAGCGTTATTGCCGTCTCTCGTCCTCATTAGGAACCTAACTTACATAAAATATTGACGTCAGATGAATTTGTACATTCTTACATATGCAATTCAGTTCGATTTGATTCAAACTTGGCGAAAATATATTTTAGCAATAAGTTAGACACGTTCGTTATCCAGCAAAATCTGTTCAGCAGATTCGAAGTGCGGTGATTTGAAAACTTTAAAATAGCTAACTTTTTTGACGATTTGATTTCACCGTCGTAATTAGCATTAAAAACTGCGTAAGTTAATACCATTGAAAATTTAATACGATAAAAAGTATACATATTTAAATCCTGATTATAAAAACAAAATTGTATTAAAAAAAAGTGTAAGATAAAAATGTTATTTTTGAAATTTGCTTCAATTACGTGAGGGAGAAAGCTGACTTATGCTATTAATTTTTTTATAAGTTACACAAAACAGGTAAATTTCACTTTAGATATTTTTACAGTTAATATTTATTCTTTTAAAATTTTCTCATGAAATGAACATTGTGACTAGTGAAATAAAGTTCAGAGTAAGATGCCATATTAGGCTCTCTGTTTTTTTTTATCTTACTAAATTTACTCCTCTGGGTACCAGGACAAGCTGGTGTAGAAGGAATGAGAAAACAGATGCGCATCTACCAAACTTATAGGACCAGGACCGTTTTTCAGACTTGAAGAATTAAAGATGAAACTTAAAGAGGAAGAAGAAGCAAGAAGGCTAAAATTTTGAGAAGATAATGAAGCCTATATAAACTGTCTCGGAAGCTTTAATAAGGTCGGAGAAAAGTTTAGTAAAAATAAACTAAAATTGCTGACGGTTATTTTTACGTAAACGTCACTTTTAAAAGACATTAGAAATCTTTTGGATTTGTAGAAAATCCAACTTGTACAGCAGTAGACTCGCTATTATTCGAGGTAATTGGAATTGAGACTACCTCGGATATCGGTTAATACAGACTTCGTAAATGGCGAAAAAACTAGAAAAGTAAGTTTAATTTTAAAAAAGTCAGGTTATACACCGTCAACTAAACATAATTTAGTAAGGAACGTGAATCAAAATCAAAATTTCTACAGTAGTTTACTTTTGAACAAAATTACTTTCTACAAAATCCTTTGATGTGTTCTGGACTAACTTGTTGCCTCGCTTGGACGCGGCGGTATTTCACCAACGCTGTAGAAACTGACGATCGTGCAGTGAGGGTTCCTCTTCACGCTCAATATAAACAAGAGTTGATTCAATTGCTTTGAAACCATCAGAGTGGGCTATTGTCTGAATTATCTCGTCAGCATCGTCCTCTTTGCCATGAGGGTTGTCTACCATACTGGCAACTGCGTCATCAATAAGCTCCATTTATTCATATTTATTACACCAATCGTGAATGTCTACATTGTCAACTGAAAGTTCAGCAAGTAGTTCGACTAGTTCACTGTCAGAGATTTCATTTTCCTGCTCTTGAACATTTTTTTAGTTTTTTCGATGCTTAACAGTTTCCTCCACGAGTTTTGTATGGTCGAACGTTTTAACAATAAATTACCAAACGTATCAAACAAGGAAAATAAATATCTGTTATATACCTAGAAGCCAATATCTGTTATATTGGCTGAAGCGTGGGAAAGTGCCAGAACAATATTTCACATCAAATATTGGTTGGTGAAAAACTACCTCCATTTCTCCGCCAAATAGATAACACATTCTAAAAACAGTACAAGCTTTGCATCCGTTCCTAATTCTGATGTACGTCTAATTTACTGTAGTTTTTTTTAATGATACAGTCTGTTAAATTCGGAGTCTCGGATGGTCGGGACTCGGATAATAGCGAGTCTACTGAACAGTGAGAGGAGGAGAAACTTATCACATGTTGATAGATGACCAAGCTATAGCCACACGAAGAGTTAAAATTCTGGGTAGTTACTTTGAATTTTAGTAAATTTGGGTAGAAATGACTGTTTTATCTGCCTTGAGTCCTCTCCAAATCCTCGACTAAAGGAAAAGGCTAGGGCTGGGAGATCCGTAACTGGGAGTCTCAGAAGTATAGGAAGGAGGGCACAATAGATCTTCACATGTCACAGTTGGTTTGTAACCCCTACTATCCATTCATTATGCTAAGGTCTTATAATTAACCAAAAATTAGTTTTTTGTTGATGTTATAAATTGAAACATTCTTTGACCGAATGATACATACCTATAGAGCATCCTCTCTTGGCGATCCGCTTCCATATAAATCCTGTAGTACATGAATAGCATGATGACTCCCGGCACCCAGAAGGAAACAGAAGAAGATATAATTGCGTACGTCTTGTTCACTTGGAAAGAACATACCTCCGGGTGCAACTTCCTGAATTCCAGATGTTGTTCCGTCGTGTACCATCCCATAAATATTGGCAAGAAGCTGAGTAAAGCAGGGGAACACCAAACGACAGCTAACATAACGACTAGACGGCTCTGAGTCATTATCAGAGGATAATCTAACGGTTGTACAATAGCGTAGTATCTGTCCACGCTGATGCAGCACAGATGCAGTATGGATACGGTGGAAAAGTACACGTCTAAGGAGTTCCAAACATCGCACATGAAATAACCAAACAACCATTCGCCGTTGAGCTCGACGCTAGCGTTGAAACACATCGCCCATATAGCGACGAGCATATCCGCGAGAGCCAACGATACTACGAAGTAATTCGTAATCACCCTCAACTTGCGGTGGCGCATCACGCTCACCATGACCAACAGATTCCCCAACAGAGCCGCCATTATTATAAATCCCATCACGGTAGACTTCAAAGTAATGATTAGAAAAACCTGCCACGGACTCTCATCGCCCGTCGGAGATGTCGAATTCGGATCAAAAGTTGTATAAAAACTCTCATTGATTGTCAGATTCGGATAAGAAAAATTAACGTAATTCGCGTTCAGCAGCTGGGTCGTTTCCATCTTGAACGTCGATTTATAAAAAATATATTTCTCTTTGCAAAATAGATAATATAAAATATTTATCGTTATATTGTGAAAACTATAAATGCCTCAAACAGTGTAAACTAATTCGCGTTTCTGCTAGTACTGTACGGTCGCTTACAAAATTACTTTACTCCTTTAAAGAAGTTACTACCGCAGTCTCTACAACTCAATACAAATCACTAAATTCATCTCGGATTTACTCCGTCGAAAGTTTTCTTTTTAAGGTGTTCTTCTCGTCTTGATGATTATTAAAACTACTTACTAAAACAGTGTTTTTGGGATATCTAACCACACTGTCACTATCCACAGCCGACTTCAAACAGTTCACTGACATGGTGGTTTCGGGTTGAGAAAACATCTTCAGTTTACGTAATGCTCGTATCCAAGCGCACGGTAAGAACGATCGCAATCTTAACGACTTTGGAATTTTCTTGTAAATTTAACATTTTGTGAAGCCTTCTGATGTCAGTCAGTAAATGCCATTTTCAGCCTTGATGTTGGTACTGAATCTGAAACAGAAATCAACACAATTAAACTTTCTAACTGTAATCTGGGGGGATACAAAGCAGAAACACGTTAGTCTGTTTTCGCATTAAATTAGTTTTTTCGAATGCTTTTTTATTTATAAACTCTGTTTTTCTACTTGCGCGCTTACGTGTTTGTCCACAAGCGCACTGGATAATGTTACAGTAAAAAACATTGTAGCGTTCGCAATCTCGATTCAAACAAGGCACAAAAATCGATTTTGGTAAAGCTTGGACAAGTTCGTTACCCAATAAAATCCGTTAAGCAGTTTCAAAATGTTTCATTATAAAACATCCCGAAGTTAGTCCCATTTCCCTATTTTCAATTGAATTTTAAAATTTTAAATGCTACTTTAAGCATACCTTTACGCTGATTACGATAGTGAAATCAAATTTTCAAAAAAACTGTAAAATAACGAAGTTACGGTTTCTTTTTAACTGTAAATGAGCACCATTTTTAAAGGGTAAAGTTGAAAAAAACGAACTTGTCGAAACTGATATTTTTTATATTGAAGTTTTTTTTCAAAATCTGATTTGACAGTCGTTATTAACATAAATATTTCCATATATTAGTTTCTCAAATTTCAAATTCCATTGAAAATACAAAAATGAACCATAAACCTTACTTTTCTACCTTAATTTGTTTTAAAACTGTAATTTAATCATCTTAATCAGATATAAAATCTTCATAATTTAGCATTTTCAAATTCCGTTGAAAATATGATATCTGCCGGTGGTCAGAATTCACATTAGTATTTTTAAAGTTTAAAATATTAATTATGTTGGTAAAATCAGATTTCATAAAAGTGAAAGACAAAATATGTTTGAAGTTCGCGTTCTTAGCGTCAGCGAGAAGCTTCGTGCCGCGAATATTTAAAAATTAAAATTTTAAGCCCAATTGCTTTTCCTAGGCTTCCTTTTGGATTTAAAAACGACTTCCTGCAAAGAAACACTTTCGTGGGGGACTGAACGGTGTAAACTTACGTCTTCAAACATTTTCCCTTGTGCTAGATAGTTTGTACATTGTTTTGCGCCAGTTAATAACGTTAAGTTCCTATCTGCGAGTAATTAACAAGTGAAGGCGAAAACTCATTAACATCAACTAAATGTAATTACTGAGTAAACCAGAGAACTAGGCAAAATCAAATAATCTTGTGAAGTGTTCGACATAAGTAGAGTTGCAAATCTCAAGAGGGCTGTGGCTTTCGTGGTTGCCGTGCCGCAGTCATTGTCGGTGGTTTTCTGGAGCGTTGTGTGTTAAAGGGTTATTTACACATTTAATTTAATATTAAGCCCTTTAAATGGCAAAATACAGATAAAACCAAATGCACTAACTTGTTTGTAGCACAAATGGTATGGAACACAGCACGCAGTTGTCTCGCTACCGTGATGGAAGCGAAATTACAAAAATAATTTGTTTACATTACACTTACTTAAAAATTTGATTGTTAGCACATGTTAGTAATATACGAGGGTTGATCAAATATAAACGAGACTGACTTCCTAAAAACTTTTCCGTTGGACATTGAACTCTAAAGGGTGGGGTTTCAGGTAGCCTGGGAGGTTTGGGACGGGCGTAGACGGGCAACATTTCCGTTCGGACCCTTCAGTATAAAACTATACAATGAGTGAGAGTGAAGTGCACGTTTCCGTGGAGCAGAGAATTATTATTAAGTTTTTGGCCAAGGAGGAGGTCAATCCGACTGAAATCTTTCGTAGATTGACGGCTCAATACGGGGACAGGACCCTGTCAAGAGCTCGCGTTTTTGCTTGGCACAAGGAATTCGCCGAAGGACGGGAAGCAGTAGAAAACCTCAGCCATGATCGTCGCCCGACCACTTCCGTCACGGACGAAAACATTGATGCTGTTCGGAAGCTCCTGGACGAAGACAGACGTATATCGCTGCGATTTATTGCAGATGAACTCCAGTTGAGCTATGGTAGCGTTCAAAAAATCGTTACATCAAACCTGGAACTCAGCAAAGTATCTGCAAGGTGGGTTCCACGAATTTTGACCGACGTTCACAAACGGAATCGTTTGGAGATTTGCCAGCGACTATTGACCCAATTTGAACGAGATGGTGAGGCATTATTAAACCGGATTGTCACCTGTGACGAAACATGGGTTCACCATTACACTCCCGAGTCGAAACAGGCAAGTATGGAGTGGCGGAAGAGGGGAGAGAGGGCGCCTCTGAAGGCCAAATCACGATCACGGAGACCTTTGTGCTCCAATGGCTCAATGAACGCCCGAGAACTTTTTACGAAGATGGAATTAAAAAACTTCCAATCCGGTGGGAAAAATGTGTTACTCGTGCGGGAGACTATGTAGAAAAATAAGTTGTATCAAGAATAATTTGTAAGTAAGCAATAATTTTTTTTTTAAATCAGTCTCGTTTATATTTGATCAACCCTCGTAAATTCCATTAAAAATAGAAAATGAACCATGACCGCCGTTAGCTTAGTTTTCCTATGTTAAATTGAATTTGAATAATTTAGGATAATTCAAGCGTATGTTCGGATCTCTCCTATTGCCTCCCGAGCAAGTTGTGTAGTTCTGTAGTGGGTGGCACTCCTCGATGTTCTGCCGAACAAGATTGTGTAGTTCTGTAGTGGGTGGCACTCCTCGATGTTCTGCCGAACAAGATTGTGTAGTTCTGTAGTGGGTGGCACTCCTCGATGTTCTGCCGAACAAGATTGTGTAGTTCTGTAGTGGGTGGCACTCCTCGATGTTCTGCCGAACAAGATTGTGTAGTTCTGTAGTGGGTGGCACTCCTCGATGTTCTGCCGAACAAGATTGTGTAGTTCTGTAGTGGGTGGCACTCCTCGATGTTCTGCCGAACAAGATTGTGTAGTTCTGTAGTGGGTGGCACTCCTCGATGTTCTGCCGAACAAGATTGTGTAGTTCTGTAGTGGGTGGCACTCCTCGATGTTCTGCCGAACAAGATTGTGTAGTTCTGTAGTGGGTGGCACTCCTCGATGTTCTGCCGAACAAGATTGTGTAGTTCTGTAGTGGGTGGCACTCCTCGATGTTCTGCCGAACAAGATTGTGTAGTTCTGTAGTGGGTGGCACTCCTCGATGTTCTGCCGAACAAGATTGTGTAGTTCTGTAGTGGGTGGCACTCCTCGATGTTCTGCCGAACAAGAGTGTATAGTTCTGTAGTGGGTGGCACTCCTCGATGTTCTGCCGAACAAGATTGTGTAGTTCTGTAGTGGGTGGCACTCCTCGATGTTCTGCCGAACAAGATTTTCGACCTATATGGCGGCAACCATAATTTCTCATAATTCCGTTGTTAAAACGGGAGAAAGAACGAAACAATGTGAATGATGCTATTGTATACGGGAAGTGCGAGTTGATGCGCCAGCAGTAATTCCCGCGCTGAAATGTATTAAACAGGCGTAGCATAGATTCAAGATACGCGAGCAATGCGAACCAATCAGATGTGATCATCGGTTGACGGGAGTGAATTAAGTTTCGCAGGCTCAGGCTGGTTACAAGCCCCCTCAGCGTGGCTGCCTAGGTGTCAGTAAGCGGAACTAGGTAGTGTAACATCCTAGGTAGTATACGCTATACGTATACTATATTTGTATATACGTATACTAAGATTTGTATACGCTATAGTATACAACTAGGTAGTGTACGCTTAAATCCTACGTTGTTTAAGCGATGACAACGTTACTAAAAACAAACTCTATATATTCTAATCTTACAATTAATTTCTAAAACTAAATTAACGTTTCCTATTACTTAATAACTAGATCCTAGGGTGATGTGAGGAGTGTTACCCGTAATAAAAATATTCTGAGATGACTAAATAAAATAAAATGAAGAATTTAAATTGGCTTTCTTACATTAGGTGATTTTAAAACAGATTTATAAAAATTAAGGTTTATATGTCTTTTGAATTAATTATGACCCCCAACTCTGATAATTATAGTCATCGGTGAAATTTTGAATTAAGTATAAGAAGTATCTCACCAAGTTTCTACGCGTAAAACTTGCAATCGTGTTACTGGAAGATTGTTTTATTATTTTATGTGAACTGAATATTGAACAAGACGGATGTTGTAGTACAGCTTCAAGTTTGTTTCTTAATTTCTTTGACTGATGCTTAATTACCTCCTATTTAAAATGTTGAACTTCTCTCTTCAAATGCTTGGATCGGAATCAAGCATTCAAGCATCAAGCATGTCAAAATTCACAATGACATTGTTGAGTTTTTCTAATTTTTTAATTTTTGTTTTCTGGTTCTTCTTTATTTTTCTTATGGCTTAATCATTTCTTCTCTTCGTTTCACCCTCTTTGGGGTACGCTGAATTAATCATTTCTTGCGCGCTGTACTTTTCTTTGTTCCCAGTAGCTCTTCATTCTTTCTGATCTTCTTTTCCTCTCATCTTCCGAAATGACAGGTTTAGGTTTTATTTTGGTTTTATCTTGGAATCTTATTCTTTCGTCTTTGGTAATTATCTTAGCAGTTTGGTCAAACAATGAATCTTCTGTAATTTTTAATTCTATTAGGTCTTTTTCAATTTCTTTAAACCAGTTCGGTTTTGTTTTACGATTATGGAAAAAATCAAACACTTGTTTCGTTAATCTATTAGAGTTCATTCTAAGAAGATGGCCGGAAAAATTTATTCTCCTTTTTCTCATAGTATCTGACAATTTTTCAATTTTCTTGTAGAGAGCTTCATTTCTTATACATACTACCTTATTATCCTGAAATTTTGTTCCTATAATTTTTCTTAAGATTTTCCTTTCCGTTATTTCAAGCTTTTCTATCTGGCCTATGCGATTCATGGTTAATGTTTCTGCTGCGTACAGTGCTTCCGGCTTGATCACTGTTTTATAATGATTTTTCCGGTTCTTCTTTATTTTTCTTATGGCTTAATCATTTATTAAAGTAATTTTTTATTTGTTTTATATGACAAGTGTCTTAAGCCTAAATGATGGTTACATTGTTACTATGAAAAAGATATTTAATTTAGTATTGGATGCGAATGAAAAATGGGATACTGTTGTTTTCGTTTTTTCAAGGTGAGATCAAGTTTCCGTGATTTAGGACATGTTACCCACCCTAAGGTGATTATATATATATATATATATATATATATATATATATATATGTGTGTGTGTGTGTGTGTGTGTGTGTGTGTGTGTGTGTAATTGAAAATTCGGTATCATTACAATCCTAAATTATAATGATATGCACCTAAACGTGCATCATGAGCCTAAATACTTTATTAACGGCAAACTACATCAGCCAAACCAGAGTAGAAATGAAGCCCCTGTGGTACTCACTTTTAAAAATGAACACAAATTTGAAAAGAAACACAATTTAAAATTTATTATTAAAGTTATTAGAACTTTATGAACTTGTACAAACAGATTATTTGCAGACATTATAAGGTTTTATTAAGTAATCAGTAAAAATTACTTTCGAAATTCCCATAAGTTAAAAAAAAATTTAAAATAAATGAAAGATAATGACAATTCTGACTGTATTTGAACAAATAGCCTATATCGAGATTTAATCTAATCCTGTCCTGAGTTTTATAATAAAGATTGTTTTACGGCTTGCCCGATTATAGGTAAGCCTTTACAAAAATACAATGTCACGTGGACAGTGTGTGTGAATATCTTACAAGTTTTTAACAAAATTAATAAGTTGACTCAGTAACAATCCCCGGACATGTTGATGCAAACATTATACGATAGCCCAGCGAGGCGTTACATTTCATTTGCCTGCTGATCTCCTGCAATGCTAACATTGGATTATTGTGGAATTTTAGTCGGAATATAACCTGTTCATTGTGGTAAATCTATGAAATAGGTTGATAATACGTTTCTAGTGGTATATTTAGATAAACGTGGTAAATAATAGATAAATAATAGATTAGTGGTAAATAATAGATAAACGTTTTAAAAACGCTTAAAGCCGCCTCGGTGGCCTAGTTGATAGCGTACTGGGCTTTTACCCCGAGGACACGGGTTCGATTCCTGGCCAGGGCTTGGCATTTTCATACGCTATAAATCATCCCATCGTCTGCATTAGCCCAAGTGTGCACAATAGTCGGACGTTGAAAAAAACAAAAAAAAAAAAAAACGCTTAAACACTGTACAAGATACGATAAACCATAAAATCTTAATAAGTATATTTTAGAGTTCAAGGTTAGGCCTTCTGCCTGAAATACCAGCCACCATTGAATTCGCGAAATAAACAAAGCTAAATTTGGAGAGAAATTACAGTTCCCCCCCCCCATTTGATTCACATAGCGACATTACAAACTTACAAAATAAAAAATAAATATTTTGTGGATTTAACCTTTTTTACAATCCATCAGTAAAATACAAACATCAAAGTTTAGGAAAAAAAAGTAATACAAGATATTTAAATATTATTACGCTTGGCGCTCCGATAAGGACCTGCATTAATGCAACTATATTAGCGGGGTACCTGCAAGTACTTCAGAATACTCGGGAACTCTGACGCCTGATACAATAAAATAAAACCGACAAAATTTTGTAAACAAAATTCCAGGAGTAGTATAAAGTGTCTGCGTGAGCGTGCAGCATAATGAAGGCAATTGTGTGTGCCAAAACAGTCGATCGCTAAAAAAAACATTGTTAAAGTAGATTAGATTATTTTCTAGAGGAAAGGATTTGTTCAACCCCAGGCACTGCGATCAACTGATCTATTGTGCAACTTACCTCCTAAAATAACTATTTCAGCAGATTGGTGCCCCTAATAAGTTCCAACAACCCACTGACTAGCTCACACTGCTGAAGATCCCTAGGGTGTAGGAAACCAAAAACCCCTAGCCTCCTACTAGCAAGAGCCTCACAATCATAAATTACCATCTGTGACCTGCAGTTTCCTCCTCCTTCCTGCACAATCTACACACGGTTTCTCCGTGGTACACACCTATCCTGTTCATGTGTACCCTCAGGCAACAGTGCCCTGTTATGAGCCCCATGATCCTCCTGAGTTGTCCTCTGCCCAGGACATCTGCTGCCCCTTTGATTCCTCCAGAAGGAACTTTGCTTAAGAGACGTTTACTATGGGAATGCCCACGAAGGTTGTCCCATCTTACCTGGTGTTGATATGTAATCCACCCATTGATAGCGGACCTGGCCAACGATGAGAAATCCCTAAAGCCGGCTCAGGTCAGATAAACTCAGATGCAGATCAAGTCCAGCCAGTCGGTCTGCCTCCTCATTACCCTCTACTCCCCTATGCCCCGGAACCCAGTGAAGAGTTACCCGGTTATCCCGGGACAGAATGTCAAGGTTCTCCCTACACTCCCAGACCAGCTTGGAATGTATTATAGGACCCGCAAGTGCTTTTATTACCTCCTGACTATCGGTATGAATATGAATACGAGCCTTTTTGAAGCCCCGATCCAAGTTCTCCCGAACACAGTCATTAATGGCCATCACTTCAGCTGAAATACTGTTGTATGCTGTCCCAGGGTAATTACTTTCTTTAACCCATGTCTCAGACCATACACCCCAGAACCAGTGCCTGACTTTGTCTTGGATCCATCTGTATGTCCATGTATAT
The DNA here is from genome assembly GCA_022606455.1 of Callitettix versicolor. Lineage (NCBI taxonomy): Eukaryota > Metazoa > Arthropoda > Insecta > Hemiptera > Cercopidae > Callitettix > Callitettix versicolor. The sequence goes on from CM040182.1 coordinate 1,637,738, forward strand.
ATATTTGTGTTTAACGTCCGACTATTGTGCACACTTGGCCTAATGCAGACAATGGGATGATTTATAGCGTATATGAAAATGCCAAGCCCTGGCCGGGAATCGAACCCGGGTCCTCGGGGTGAAAGCCCAGTACGCTATCAACTAGGCGACCTAGGCGGCTTTATATATATATAAAACAGTATAGGATGCACGCCTTTTTGGATGGGCAAAAACCATTGAAATCGCGTCTGATTTTATAGCGACACCGTCACCGCTACCATGAGATTTATAATGTATAGTTGTGTGTGTATATATAAATAGTATAGGACGCACACCACGCGCATATACTATGTATATCCTTTCATATAGAAGTATGGTGTATATGTATAAAAGTACTATATATATATATATATACACACACACACACACACACACACACACACACACACACACACACACACACACACACACAAACAAACGAATCGTATACTGGCTACTGGCATCTGTCTCTTTCTAGTTTTAACAATGTTTTATGATAAATTTTATGTATTTTTTTTAAGTCCGACTATTGTGCACACTTGGGCTAATGCAGACGAAATCTTATGTATTATGAAAGGTATGAATTAAAATATAAATCAATATATATTAATTCGGTTTCATTTATTTCAGTTTTCACTTCTGTCGGTCAGTCCCGCAACTGCCAATTTTTTATGTAGGAGTCGTTCACAATAATAAAGAAAGAAATCTGTGTGAAGTCTTTCTTTGGTACTCACAATCGCCTATAACGAGTTTTATAAAATTTTGCTCAAATAGGGTTCGTAAGTACCCAAACATTATAGTCCGAAAAGTACGGCTCTGGAAGTATTGAAACAAACCAGTATAATTATAATTCAGCATAATTTATCAAAATCGGTCCATAACATTGCTCAAATTTGGTCATAGCCCGAATCACGCCTCAGGCGATAATCGAAAAAAAACTTATTGCTACTGGGTATACGAGGGTTGTCCGTAAAGTAAGGTTCCCAAGGCGCTATAATCGCTGCGAAAGTTGTTACGCGGGATCCGGTGACCTTGGCTTGCAGCTTGGTTCCTCCACTCCCAATCCCCACTCCGCTAGCGGTCTGCGACGCTCAGTCTTGGCTTGGTAGCCGTTAATATTGGAATTGCTTATTCTGTCTCCCGCCAGGTGCGAATTACGCTCTGTGATTCGCTTTTTGTGTGCAAAAAACACTGCGCCGGTGGACATTCATATCCAACTGTGTGAAGACTACGCAGGAAAATGTATGAGCATAGAACACGTGCGCGAATGGTGCAGAGAATTCAAAGACGGACGTTCATGACGAACAGCGTTCCGGACGGTCATCTGTTTCGGGCGAAACGATTGCGAAAGTGGAAGAAGCAATGCTGAACGATCGAGCGTGACTGTTCGGGAGTTTTCCGAGATGATCCCTGATGTCAGCAAGACCTGCATTGATAAAATTTTGACAGTCCATTTAGGGTATAGCAAGAGGTTTGTGCAAAATGCGTCCCAAGCAGATCACAAACGGCAACGGATTGATGCGGCCCGCGAATTTCTTCACGCCTACGAAACCGATGTCCAGAAATTCTTGGCCTTCATTGTCCCTGGGGACGACACCTGGGTACACTATACGACACCGGAAACGAAAGAACAATCACGTCAGTGGAAACATCCAGAATCGCCGAAGTCACGGAAGTTCAAACAAAAACTGTTGCCGGCAAAGTCATGGCGAGTGTGTTTTGGGACAAGGAAGGGGTTATTTAGTTGTGCGAATTCATGGATACCGGCACAACAATCAATGCTGATCGTTACTGTGAGACGTTAAGGAACCTTCGCTGTGCGATTCAAAACAAGAGGAGAGGCATTCTCACGAAGGGAGTTTGTTTCCATGAAGACAACGCTAGTCCGCACACCGCCCGTGTAACAACCGATCTCATCAACCAATTTAGATGGGATACTGTCACATATCCGCTCTACAGCTCGGACTTAGCCCCAAGTGACTACCATCTCTTCCCTAATTTGAAGAAACACGTAGGTGGGACGCATTTAAGTACCAGAGAGGAGCTGAAAGAAAAAGTTTTAAGCTACTTTCGCGGCGCGGCGGGCCTACAAAAAATGGTTTTTCGACTCAGGCATACAAAAAATGGTTCACCGTACGCAAAAATGCATCGACCTCAACGGCGATTATGTCAAAAAATAGAAAAAAGTGTAAGCTCTCCAAAAATGTATTATTGAATGCAAATAAACATGTTTCTTTATTGTGTAAAATTATTGGGAACCTTATTTTACGGACAATCCTCTCATATTTTATTTTATTCGTTTACCTGAACCGTAATTGTTATGAAGTCAAAAATTCGGTACACTTATAAGGTTATGAATGTGTGTTCATTAATGAACAATGTTGAGTCAACTGATGAATGGATGTGAGAAGTTATGCTGTTTTCGGTCTTTTTTTAGGAGGCAAATCGACGTTGGGAAAGTTTGCGTAAAGTTGTGTACCATTTATTTGAAACCTGATGTAATTATTTTTAATTTTCAATTAATTTAAAACAAAATATTTGTCACTGTAAAATAGATTTTATATTTAAAGAATACATACGGACATTTCTGATTACTTTGTACCTACGGGTATTGAAGGGGTATTCAATATTCCCCAAACTCCCTCTGCGTCAAGTCGACCCTAAAAGCTATCCTGATGCGGGAACCGTCCTTGAATACGAATAACTCTTCAATACTGCACTGAATACAGATGCAAACAAAGGTAAACTTTATGTTAGAGCAGTATTAGATACATAATGGCAAAACAGGTTTGGCCTCAAACTGTCCTTTGACGAGCAGTTGACTCCTACGCATTAGGCTGTAGAAATTAATGAGATTTAATTTCCCGATTAGACCACCAGTATTCCTGCACACAACAAATTAGGAGTGTTTACTAACATGACCACGTGACCAAGGTTCCTGGTCAGCAATAACTGATAGTGTGGTAACCCGCACAACTCAAATTTAAAATAATTAAATCTCACGTTTAAAATGTGTTAAACTCGCAGTAGGAAGCTAGCTGATTGACAACAAATTTCCAAAAACAATATTTTTTTATTCTGAACTTTTATAAAAATTATGATTACATCATAAATAAAACAGCATGAGGAAAAGACGACTTAGTTTTTATGGCCATATTAGTAGGATGAACAGCAGTAGACTTACTAGGCGGATCTTTGCTTTCTTCAGAGATCGGAAAACGAAGAGTAATTGGTTCAGGCGGGTCCAGGAGGACTTAACTGAGCTGGCGATATCAGATGAGACGATTGACGATGTACTTAAACTGCGAAAACTTTTACATAATGAAAACCTAAGGTTCCAAGAAAAACCAACATCTAAAAGGGGCGGGGCAGTCTCGGATGAAAGAAGGAAGGCAGCCTCGGATAGAATGAAGCAGTATTGGATACAGCGGAAGGCAGCTAACGCACATCAAAGTAATTGATTTGGCGTACCCCAAAGTGGGTGATCCGGATGAAAAAAAAAACAGCAATGAAATCTGCATATATTTGCATTTGAAACTTTCAAATTGCAATGAAAATACAGAAAAATTAACCCTGACCAACGTCAAATTGACCTTCAAAGGATTTGAAATTTCAAAATACCAGTTTGTGCTGTTTTTAGCGCTGGTTACGATAATGAAATCTGATTTTCAAAAGATTTTTAGAAAAGAAAGTTATAAACATTTAAAGATTTGAAATGGCCGCCATTTTGAAACTGTTAAAAGAATTTTGTTCGTTAACTTGTCCAAGTTATTATTAAAATCGATTTTTGTGATATGTTTATAATTTTCACGCCTCTGAAAAAGTGATCTAGAGTCTGGTGGTGAAGATGAGTGCTCATTTGAAAGTCATGTTTCTGGGTATTACCGTCATGGTCCCTCTAATAACTCATTTTCAAATGAAAATTCGCTAATATTCACGATAGGTAGTTATTTCGTTGACGTGATGGAAGAGAATTTCCAACAATATTATTTTAAAATCTAATTTCACACCATAATAAGCATTGAGTAACGCATACATTTGAATTAAAAATTTTAAAATGGCGTTTGAAATACAAAAATGAAACCTGATTAATTTTCGTATTGATAATTGTATTTTAAACTTTAAAATGCTAATTTATGCAGATTCCATTGCTAATTACGAAGATAAAAACAGATTTTTTCAAAAAGTGTCAGAAAAATTAAGATTGTCACAAATCTGATTTAAGCGAATTCGCGGAATTTTTTTTTAAATTTTATGAAAATCTGATTGAGCACCGTATTAATAAAACGTTACAATCTGCATAAATTACATTTGAAAAAGAAACTAGGCCTACTTTATTTTTGAATTGAAATAAAACTTGATCGCCGTCAGATTATTTTTCGTATATTCAGTTCAGTTTGAAACTTCTAAAGTGTTAATTTATGCAAATTTCAACCCTGATTACGATGGCGAAAAAATTAGTGATAATGATAATACAAATAATGAAATAATAATTATAATATTTCAAATGGTTGCCATTTTGAAACTGTTAAATGGATGTTCCTGAGTACGGATATGCTAGGTGTTAAAACACACACACACACACAAACTTTAATTTTTTAAAACGAAAAACATTCTATAAGTAAGGATCGCGTTCATTTAATTTCCTGGCCTGGGTGTTGCCATGATGGCTCTACAATATCTTATTTTCCAATGACTATAGCTAAAAACGTTAGAATGATTCGTAAAGTTGTCTTACTGTCCGCGAGAAGTAAAACGAGGCCTAAGTCAGCCTGCAATACTGCCATGCATTGACTTGTATCAAGCATTGTGCACGCGCTAATCCCATTGACTATTTGGTAAATCCACGTGAGCTTATCTATAAGTTTCAATGGTAATCAGTAATCGGGTATATACTTATAGTTGTAGACAATAGTTTACTCCTTTTTTGTAAAGTTGTCTTACTGTCCGCGAGAAGTAAAACGAGGCCTAAGTCAGCCTGCAATACTGCCATTCATTGACTTGTATCAAGTATTTTGCACGCGCTAATCCCATTGACTATTTGGTAAATCCACGTGAGCTTATCTATAAGTTTCAATGGTAATCAGTAATCGGGTATATACTTATAGTTGTAGACAATAGTTTACTCCTTTTTTGTATAGTTGTGTGCGAAATTTCATCAGATCGGAATATAACTGTGGACTTGTATGAAGTACAAACGTACAAACACGCGTTAAATTTTATTTAGCTAGATTATACAGATAAACAAAAAGTAAAAAAAACCGCCTCGGTGGCTTAGTTTACTGGGCTTTCACCCCGAGGATCCGGGTTCGATTCCCGGTCAGGGCTTGGCATTTTCATACGCTATAAATCATCCCATCGTCTGCATTAGTCCAAGTGTGCACAATAGTCGGACGTTAAAAAAAAAATTGAAATAAAAAGCCTACTTATATTATTCTGTTTTGTAAAAATCGTTACTTAATTATGGAGTACTTATGTTAATATTAATTTTTTATATAAAACAATACACGAAGTACTTAATTTAAACCTAAACATGCATCATGAGCCTAGATAACTTGTTAACGGCAAACTATATCCGCCAAACTAGAGTAGAAATGAAGCCCCTGTGGTCCCAATGAACAAAAATTTGAAAAGAAACACAATTTAAAATTTAAAAAGGCTATCATTTTAGCAGTTAAAGAAGAGGAAGGTCTGGAGCTCAGGCTAGGAAATTGACAGGCAGGAAGTATCAATAACCTTTATCAAGTTGGCGCTATGCACGCAGTGTTGGCAGGTATAAACATCAGTCGTTTGTCTTTCCTGATACGTTTTCAGGTATTTTGTGTAGCGTTTCTCTTCCTTTTCTTAGTGACTTAAGGTTTCCTGATTACATTTCTTAGTTTTATTTCTAGTTTGATTACCGAGGAATTTCTGATTGTTTCTTAGTTTTATTTCTAGTTTGATTACCGAGGAATTTCTGATTGTTTCTTAGTTTTATTTCTGGTTTGATTACCGAGGAATTTCTGATTGTTTCTTAGTTTTATTTCTAGTTTGATTACCGAGGAATTTCTGATTGTTTCTTAGTTTTATTTCTGGTTTGATTACCGAGGAATTTCTGATTGTTTCTTAGTTTTATTTCTGGTTTGATTACCGAGGAATTTCTGATTGTTTCTTAGTTTTATTTCTGGTTTGATTACCGAGGAATTTCTGATTGTTTCTTAGTTTTATTTCTGGTTTGATTACCGAGGAATTTCTGATTGTTTCTTAGTTTTATTTCTAGTTTGATTACCGAGGAATTTCTGATTGTTTCTTAGTTTTATTTCTGGTTTGATAACCGAGGAATTTCTGATTGTTTCTTAGTTTTATTTCTGGTTTGATTACCGAGGAATTTCTGATTGTTTCTTAGTTTTATTTCTAGTTTGATTACCGAGGAATTTCTGATTGTTTCTTAGTTTTATTTCTGGTTTGATAACCGAGGAATTTCTGATTGTTTCTTAGTTTTATTTCTGGTTTGATTACCGAGGAATTTCTGATTGTTTCTTAGTTTTATTTCTAGTTTGATTACCGAGGAATTTCTGATTGTTTCTTAGTTTTATTTCTAGTTTGATTACCGAGGAATTTCTGATTGTTTCTTAGTTTTATTTCTGGTTTGATAACCGAGGAATTTCTGATTGTTTCTTAGTTTTATTTCTGGTTTGATTACCGAGGAATTTCTGATTGTTTCTTAGTTTTATTTCTAGTTTGATTACCGAGGAATTTCTGATTGTTTCTTAGTTTTATTTCTGGTTTGATAACCGAGGAATTTCTGATTGTTTCTTAGTTTTATTTCTGGTTTGATTACCGAGGAATTTCTGATTGTTTCTTAGTTTTATTTCTAGTTTGATTACCGAGGAATTTCTGATTTTCTTAGTTTTAAAGTATTTTAACAAAAACTTAACCCTTAAGTACTATCGTTTAAGATTAGTTTCACTTATACCAGGGGTCTCCAAACTTTCCAGCCTTAGGGCCATACTGATTACTCCAGTAAGTTCCGAGGGCCAAAACCATATTATCATTGTTGCCGGTGGTAAAAAGTGAAATAGTCCACTGATGAAAAAAAAAGTCCGAAAAAGTACGCAACGGATTCATTTCAATAATTTGTTAGTTAAATATACTGAAGTTAAATTTTCTGCATATTATACATGTCTTTACTCATTACAATTCTGTGTTTCTTTATCCAACTTATCACAAAAACAATAACAATAAGCCTACACCAATGTTATGAGTAGTTAGCCCATGACCATATCAATGTAGATGTCATATTAATAATTATTCAACATAAAATTAGAATACTTCAGTAAACTAAATTTAATTTGCTATAAAAAATATGTTCTCTAAAAGGAGTTTTCAAGTATGCTAGCTCTCCGCGGGCCGGACAAAATCTGTCCGCGGGCCGGATGTGGCCCTCGGGCCGTAGTTTGGAGACCCCTGACATACTATCAGAGGTTTTACAGATCGCCAGATTTATGGAATTAATTTTAAAAGAAAATTTGTTGCAACCTGATTTAAATGCACATGCATATGTTCTACATTTAATCCATTTAATCTGTTATTTTTTAAGATTGACAAACCAATTCTAAAATTTATTTATGTGCAAGTAAATTAATAAAAACAATTAGGTAGCCAAAGTGTTCAACATTTTTATATTTTATTTTGTACATTTTATTTATTAAAAAAAGCACTTAAAAACCTGTAATTAAATATATATAGAAGAATATAATTGGTGTGAACAATATATATTGTATAAATAAATTCTTATTTTCCTGACTCAAACATTTGAAACTAAAATAAACTTCTACAATGTATACAAAAAACTTCCGCATCTACTATCAGGCGGTCTGCTTGACTGCTCGCGCTCGCTAGTGGCGATAAAATATAATTTATACAAGATATAAAGAACTATTATTTACATCCTTTACAGCTTGCATGCAATGAGTAATGTAGTATTATTGAACATAAACAAAAATAAAATTTAGTGACAACTTATAAAAATTACATCATAACAGTGACAAGTTCATGAAATACAATTGTCATTTTATAAATTAAAAATGAAAGTACTGTTATTAATGTTTCATCTAAGTTATGAAGCTGATTTTTTTAATAAAGAATAACAAATAATAAATTAAATATTACAATCAAAAAACATTACAAAATTAAATTATTATAAAAAGCAATAACAGATAACAAATTTTTAAGTCCAAAAAACAAATTTGAAAAAAAAATTGAATAATAATTAAAAAATGAAATTATTCATTATAGAGTGATCACTATTATTTTTTATATTGAGGAAAAAATCTAATCAACACTGAAAATACTAAAGTAACTTAACAACTACCTATTATAAAATGTCACGCCTACACTATCGTACGTTTCACAGACCAGAAAACGTTATACACAAACTGACAACTACTATCGTAGGTCTAGTTGACCGCAATCACGCTATTACTAGTAAACAGATAAACAGACTGGAACCACCACTCTTTCAGGCCAATGCCTAGGTCCAGACTGGAAGGTAGGGTGGAAAACAATTTTTAATGTTGAGGGCGGGGTGAGGGGTGAGCTGTTGATTTTGCTCTGCGGTCGGTCATACAGACCTCTGATAGTACTTAAAAGTTAAGATTAACAGCTTATGGATCCAATTCCAATGTTTAGGTTTTCAGTTCGGCACGTAAAGAGAGCTGATCAGTCACGTATTGCTACATGTACACAGGGACCGCAGGGAGTGCAGACTAGCTGCACCTATTGAGAGGATTTAGACGTCCCTAGCGGTACCCGAGTCTAACACACACTTACACTTACAACACTACACTTATGACTTTAACACTTACGCTTACATTTAGGGAGGCGATAATAGCCTCAATGTGCTTTTCGCTTTAAAATAAAAAAGATTTAAAAGTATTGAGTTTTAAAGACCCAACCATATCGCTGCAATTATAGTGCGTTCAACTAGAAAATAGACCCACGTAGAAGGCTTTAGGTTCTACAGGAGAATGTAGGAATATAGTGAGACCAAGTATTAAGTTACAATCGTTTTTTTTTTTTTTTTTGGTGTTTAACGTCCGACTATTGTGCACACTCGGGCTAATGTAGACGATGGGATGATTTATAGCGTATGGAAATGCTTCCCCTGGCCGGGAATCGAACCCGGGTCCTCGGGGTGAAAGCCTAGTACGCTATCCACTAGGCCACCGAGGCGGCTTAAGTTACAGTCGTATCGACCTGACTTTCTTTGGTCCCCCGCAATTAAAATCTCCTTAATAAAATCACGATCCGTGCAACGCTGAACCAAATAATATCTCGGTTGTGATTCCATCACATCTCAGCTGATTTATAGCAGATAGGGCCTACCGAGTTTTGCGTCTGACATAACTTTATGAATTCTAATTTTAATATAACACAATTCAAACCGTCAAAACAAGTTTATAAATAAATACTCTTAAGGAAATTCTGAACACTGTTCCGTTTTAAAGTTATACCAAAGCCAAAAGGCGTGCTCCCTGCTTCCTACCCCCCCCCCTTAAGACCTTGATGTCGTACAATTTCTTCCAGAATTATTACTTTTCCAAACAGTTTGTTACAAATTGTTTTTTATATTAAACCAACGGCTCATTAAATATGTTTTAGAATTTTTTATTAAAGATTTCTTCAAAAAGTGATTTATTATTTTCCTTATTTTATACAATAGAAAGACTAAACATCCCTTGACAGGAAGCATTTCGTATTTCTACGCCTCAGGGAAGAATTATATTAAATTTTACTTTTTAAATTAATATTTAAAAACATAAAAATTGCTTATTAAAGATATTGATTGCTGACGATAAATTGCGTTATTAGAAAAGTTCCATTGGAAAGTAAGCTATTGGTACAGCCATAATGGTAAGGCCCATACTCGGTACCTTGAAATGAGCATCGATCCAGCTTCTAGATACACTGTAACATTTATATCGGGTTTGATTTATACTTTATTCAAAATCGATTTTGGTAGTATCTCAGACAGGTTCGCTACACAGTGAAATCCGTTCAACAGTTTCAAAATGGCGGCCTTTAAGAATTGGATCATTTTTTTAAAATACGATTTCATCATCGTAATCAGCGTTCAATTTTAAATTTCCAGTTCCATTAATCTGACGGAGATCAGGGTTTTATTTTCGTACTTGCAATGTAACTAAAAAAAAAATACAGATTTTAATCGTGATCACATTTTGTTTTAAAGCGCAAGATACAAAAGTTATTCTAATATTGTTACCTTTAGATATTTGCTTTTATCACGTCAGCGAGACATGGTGAATATATAAGTCAACATGTGGAAAACAACCCAGTAAATCTTATCATAACCAAGTTTTTCTCTTTTTAAGTGTGTAGTAGGCCAATTCTTTTACTATAAAAGTTGACGGCAGAATTTATTATATTTTTTTAATGAACAATGGACGAGTTACACTTACTAGAGACATGATGTTTTACGAGTCTGCAGGATCATATGAGCGGAACACAGCTGTCTAATAATAATAAAAAAGGGGCTCGCGCTTATATCACACATAATGGGCTTAAAAAAGTTAATAAAAACAAGATTAATCACCACAACGAAATATAATATCATATGTTGAACTTGTTTTTCAATCTATCATTTAAACTTACCATTCCCGTACTTAACACGGAAAATGTTTTGTAATTTTAATAAGAAAACAAATTATATCTTAACATATTTTGTTAAATATTTGGATTGTAACAAATACTTTCACATATATTTCTGTTTGGTCCTGATGAACAGTTTAACTTTTTGAAATTTATTAATTATTTGTAGTACCTAAAATATCCTTGCGTTTGTAGCCAATAAGGGTCACAATAGTTCATAGTTTCCCTTAGAGGTAATGTAAATATTTTTCTTTTGGCCTGATTGTACTCAGTAGAAATATATTCAGTCGTTGTGATTAATTTTGTTTTTAATTCATCTTTTTAACTCATTATTTTGTGCGCCCCATGTTATAATCGTCGAAGCAGCGATTACTCGATCCAGCAGGCTGTGTAGTCTCTGTACAGAGTTGAGGGGGCCGGGGGAATGGCGAACGTTTAAATGAATAGCTGCCTACACAATGGAATATTTGTTGGCCAGTCAGAACGATTCATCTCATAATTTACCGAATTTTACAGATAAGTCTGCAAGTTAATGTTGAAAGGTCGAACGATGAATTTGCAACAGATATTTCGGTCCAAATTGTCCGTTAACGTGCTGTCAAGGAGGTCTACTCAGATAAACCGGCTGCACAAATCTCAATGCATTACCCTTAACATCAAGGGGTAAACGTTCTTCTGGTGAAAATACCTTTGGCATTACAGTGTCTTTATTGTTCGCAAACTTTGCACAAATCTCAATGCATTACCCTTAACATCAAGGGGTAAACGTTCTTCTGGTGAAAATACCTTTGGCATTACAGTGTCTTTATTGTTCGCAAACTTTGCACAAATCTCAATGCATTACCCTTAACATCAAGGGGTAAACGTTCTTCTGGTGAAAATACCTTTGGTATTACAGTGTCTTTATTGTTTGCAAACTTTGCACAAATCTCAATACATTACCCTTAACATCAAGGGATAAACGTTCTTCTGGGGTAAACGTTCTTCTGGTGACACCTTTGGCATTACAGTGTCTTTATTGTTCGCAAACTTTGCACAAATCTCAATGCATTACCCTTAACATCAAGGGGTAAACGTTCTTCTGGTGAAAATACCTTTGGCATTACAGTGTCTTTATTGTTTGCAAACTTTGCACAAATCTCAATGCATTACCCTTAACATCAAGGGGTAAACGTTTTTCTGGTGAAAATACCTTTGGCATTATAGTGTCTTTATTGTTCGCAAACTTTGCACAAATCTCAATGCATTACCCTTAACATCAAGGGGTAAACGTTCTTCTGGTGACACCTTTGGCATTACAGTGTCTTTATTGTTCGCAAACTTTGCACAAATCTCAATGCATTACCCTTAACATCAAGGGGTAAACGTTCTCCTGGTGAAAATACCTTTGGCATTACAGTGTCTTTATTGTTTGCAAACTTTGCACAAATCTCAATGCATTACCCTTAACATCAAGGGGTAAACGTTCTTCTGGTGAAAATACCTTTGGCATTACAGTGTCTTTATTGTTCGCAAACTTTGCACAAATCTCAATGCATTACCCTAACATCAAGGGGTAAACGTTCTTCTGGTGAAAATACCTTTGGCATTACAGTGTCTTTATTGTTCGCAAACTTTGCACAAATCTCAATGCATTACCCTTAACATCAAGGGGTAAACGTTCTTCTGGTGACACATTTGGCCTTACAGTGTCTTTATTGTTCGCAAACTTAACAACAAATATTTAAAAGTACTTTTTTACTTAATCCGTGCGTAAATAATTTTAAAAATTATCCGGGTAGTGTTTTAGAAACGGTATATGATGCAGTCTTCCCTCAATAACCCCGTTTTAACCAACTTTTGAAATGAATACTTCTTATGGCGGGGTATGGATGTTTTGCACAGGAAAAATCAGTTTGCCGTCACGCATCACGCTCTTATATATATTTTTGTTTTAAAATGTATTTTTGAAGTGAAAACTTGTATGTTCGCGCCATTATGTTACTAACCAAGTCCAATTTAATTATTTAGTTTTGTGTCAAGTGTTAACTGTGTAACAGTGATGTTTTATACGTTTATTATATATTGGTAGGTGTGAATAATAAATATTTAAATTATTTTAAACCATTATACTACTTACCCAGTCCAACTTTATTTAGTATTTAGTTTTACGACAAATGTTAACTGTGTAACAGTGACGTTTTATACGTTATTATATATTGGTAGGTGTGAATAATAAATATTTAAATTATTTTAAACACCATTATACTACTTACCCAGTCCAACTTTATTTAGTATTTAGTTTTACGACAAATGTTAACTGTGTAACAGTGACGTTTTATACGTTTATTATATATTGGTAGGTGTGAATAATAAATATTTAAATTATTTTAAACACCATTATACTACTTACCCAGTCCAACTTTATTTAGTATTTAGTTTTACGACAAATGTTAACTGTGTAACAGTGACGTTTTATACGTTTATTATATATTGGTAGGTGTGAATAATAAATATTTAAATTATTTTAAACACCATTATACTACTTACCCAGTCCAACTTTATTTAGTGTTTAGTTTTATGACAAATGTTAACTGTGTAACAGTGACATTTTATACGTTATTATATATATAGGTAGGTGTGAATAATAAATATTTAAATGCCATTATACTACTTACTCAGTGCAACTGAATTATTAGTATTCAGTTTTGTGATATGTGTTAACTGTAGGCTACAACAGTGACGTTTTAATAATATTTTATACTTCTTAATATAATATTTTAATTTTGAAAGTTTATGTGTGCGTTTTTGTTTGTTATTCAATCATACATTAACTACTGGACCGATTGAGATGAAATAAAATGAACATGGTTTAGATACCTGAGATGGACATAGATGTATTCCCGTTTTAAAAATCTGAATCCTGTTATTATTTATTATAAAATTATTGTTTATAAGCTTACATTTGCAATGATTTTAATTGAAACAATCTTATAATTCCAAACAACCTGCCTTTCCAAATTAAAATATTGCCGTTTCCATTGAAGTTGGCATTTACAATGACAATCAGTAAGTCACAGGGTCAGATATTAAGAGTAGCAGGAATACATTTGGGAATCCTTGCTTCTTCCATAGTCAGTTATAGCCTATTCTAGTGTCGAGTAGCAAAAATCTACGTCTTCGCAAAAAACCATAAAATCGTATAATATTGTATTTAGAAATATATTAAACTGAATTGAACGTACTCATGATTTTGAAAATCGACTATAAATTTAATTTTGTGGTGTAAAATATAACCCGTGATGAGAGTAGTCACTTCTGTCGGCAGTCACGCCACTGCCACTTTTTTTTTGTTTGCAAACTTAACTAAAGACAACAAATATTTAAAAGTATTTCCATCCGTGCGTAAATAATTTTAAAAATCATCCGGGCAGTGTTTTAGAAGTGGCATATGATGCAGTCTTCTCTTAATAACTAACTTCTTTATATCCAACGTTTTAAACAACTTTTTTGCTTTTTTTAGTTTATCTCTTCCGTTTTAATATTGTATAACCCATCACAGCAAGTAGTAACACACTTTTAAGGCTGTCTTCTTTCACGTTTTGCACAAAAATGAAAGGAAATACCAAACAACAAACCGGTCAGATCGTTCAGGATTGTAAGATAAAACACAAGGGGATCAAACAGTGGATAGTACGTAATATTTTACGACAATTGGTTTAAATAAAACTGCTTCTTAATATCTCATATACGATTTATCTTAACGATAATTTGTAAACATTTACCTAATGATATGTTGGTACAATTTATTGGGCGCAATAAATCTTTCTGTGTGTAGTCAACTAATGATGCGTGATAGAGGGACAGCACGCTGCTGCCATCTCGCGGAAATGTGTACAGTACACATTTGCCATCTCGCGGAAACAAATACAGTACACAGTAATTGGGGTGGGCGTTTCTGCTATTTTTACAAAATATCAACGAACTGTTTGTTGAGAAAAAAAACTGTCTGTTAAAACAGTTGGAAAAAAACAGGTTTAGAAAAATGAAACTCGAAGTTGTATTAGCAGCAAAAATATAAGCACAAACGTTCAGTTTTCTAAGACTACTTTTTCATTCCCATTACTACCGTGACCTTTAACTGTTTCTGGGTGTAAAGCATTTAGAAAAAAATAATCCTTATAAGTGTAGTAATAATTAAATTACATTCTCAAAACGTAATATATATGTATGCCATTTTATATTTACAAAATGCAATGAATTTCTAATAGAAGCATTCTTTTTTGTTTACTTAAAAATTAAATAGTCCTTTGCATATTTACTGAAATGCAAACAATTTAAAATATTTTTAGCTGATTAAAAATATTGATGATTGATAATAAATATAAAAAATACGTTTAAATAAAATTAGGTTATGTCTTTACAAAATGTGAGATGTTACTGTCGTATTTTTATTTAGGAGAAAGTAGGTTTTCACTTTTCAACACTGAAAAAAGTAACCTTAATAAGTACAATATAGTAATAAGAACATAGGCCAAATGTGTTTAAATAAAATTAGCTCTATATAGTTACAAAATTATAGGTTATTAACATTAGGTTATTATAAATGTCCTTTCAAATTAGTCACACTGGCTTTATAAGATAAGGCTTGTTTACATATATTGCAAAAAGCCTTTTCATTCTCAGCCTTAGAAAAATAGTTCCAAATTATACTTCTTTGACGGTTAGCCATAATTTTAAAACATATGACACTAAAAGATTTGATTATGTTCAGATGTAGCCTATATTTCGCAAAATTTTAGAAAAAGTACTAAAATAACCTAAAATTGTTCAAGATATATACAAGAGTAGATATTGTGAATTTTAAAAAGTCCACACATCCAATAAATAATTAAAAACTATGCACTTAATTCTAAAAACATAAAAAAAGTAAAAGAAAACTTTCAAAATTGTCCACTAAATACTTTTAAGTTTCTAAACACAAAGTAAACTACGGAGAAAAACTAATATAAAACGCAATTATGGCTGTTTTTACAGTTTAAAAAATGTTTGAACAACAAATTTTACATTTAAAACTTTCAAAAAACTTGCAACAAAATAGAGATAAACGTTGACAACGCCCAAACAGTTCTTACTTCACTACAAGCAACAAGCAACAAGCAACAAGAAACTTTGAAATAGAGGGAAAAAGCATAAAAGCAGGTTGATGAAAAGCAGCAGGAAAACAGTTAGCAGAAAAACAGCAGGAAAAAAGTTTTAGCGCTTGCGGCAACGTTCGAATAGAACGTGGGTGGTGGGGAAGTCCCAATAGCTGTTCCTTGTTTAACCAATCACGAACCAGTCCAAATCAAACTGCTTGTTACTGTTTGGAAAAGCAGTTTGTTTGTCGTATATAGCAAAGCAGTTTTTTTTTTAACAGTTTGGTGTTTTCTTACCCACCTCTACACAGTAACCAGTGCTGCCATTCGACATAAAAATTCCCTATGTATCTGCCGAATTAACAGTTTGGTGTTTTCTTACCCACCTCTACACAGTAACCAGTGCTGCCATTCGACATAAAATTCCCTATGTATCTGCCGAATTAACAGTTTGGTGTTTTCTTACCCACCTCTACACAGTAACCAGTGCTGCCATTCGACATAAAAATTCCCTATGTATCTGCCGAATTAACAGTTTGGTGTTTTCTTACCCACCTCTACACAGTAACCAGTGCTGCCATTCGACATAAAAATTCCCTATGTATCTGCCGAATTAACAGTTTGGTGTTTTCTTACCCACCTCTACACAGTAACCAGTGCTGCCATTCGACATAAAAATTCCCTATGTATCTGCCGAAAGTTACCAAATTTAAAAAGGAGCACGAATGTGCATATTCGAACCGAAAAATCTACTGTATAGCCTGCAGTAAAAATACAACAGCCTAGAATAGCGAACATTTCTGTATTCGCTCTACAAAGAAATGTAATTAGTGGATTTTCATTGGAAAATTAGCTATTGGAGCAGCCATTATAATAAGACCCAGACCAGATACCTCGATCCTGATCGCTAGATCACTTCTTGAGAAATCGTTACACATTTATACATTTATAATTTTTAATTACCCATCAAAAAATATCTAGGAGTCAGGATCGGCGATAATTTTAAGGTCCCGAACTGAGTCTTACAATAACGACTGTTACGAAAATTTCTCTCCTGTAGAAATTCACTGCAGAGTTTATGCTGCGACCACGATTATGTCGGTAAAATCAACACGTCAATCCATTTACAGTGACAGACTAAACAAACTGCTGAAGATAAAACGCTGATTAATGTACTTCCGATGATAAAACTGTTGATTGAAAGGATGACCAATAATTTTCGTATCAAGCTGCAATACTACAAGAAAAGGAAAAAATACGTACTCAAAAATACTTTAATTTTAGATCTACATTTATTATGAAATTATTTTTACGCTGCCTGACAATTCGTTAGCATTTCATCGAAGTCATCTCACAAACCGCTAGATTTGGCGATAAAATCGCCTAAGCTGCAATACTACAAGAAAAGGAAAAAATACGTACTCAAAAATACTTTAATTTTAGATCTACATTTATTATGAAATTATTTTTACGCTGCCTGACAATTCGTTAGCATTTCATCGAAGTCATCTCACAAACCGCTAGATTTGGCGATAAAATCGCCTAAGCTGCAATACTACAAGAAAAGGAAAAATACGTACTCAAAAATACTTTAATTTTAGATCTACATTTATTATGAAATTATTTTTACGCTGCCTGACAATTCGTTAGCATTTCATCGAAGTCATCTCACAAACCGCTAGATTTGGCGATAAAATCGCCTAAGCTGCAATACTACAAGAAAAGGAAAAAATACGTACTCAAAAATACTTTAATTTTAGATCTACATTTATTATGAAATTATTTTTACGCTGCCTGACAATTCGTTAGCATTTCATCGAAGTCATCTCACAAACCGCTAGATTTGGCGATAAAATCGCCTAAGCTGCAATACTACAAGAAAAGGAAAAAATACGTACTCAAAAATACTTTAATTTTAGATCTACATTTATTATGAAATTATTTTTACGCTGCCTGACAATTCGTTAGCATTTCATCGAAGTCATCTCACAAACCGCTAGATTTGGCGATAAAATCGCCTAAGCTGCAATACTACAAGAAAAGGAAAAATACGTACTCAAAAATACTTTAATTTTAGATCTACATTTATTATGAAATTATTTTTACGCTGCCTGACAATTCGTTAGCATTTCATCGAAGTCATCTCACAAACCGCTAGATTTGGCGATAAAATCGCCTAAGCTGCAATACTACAAGAAAAGGAAAAAATACGTACTCAAAAATACTTTAATTTTAGATCTACATTTATTATGAAATTATTTTTACGCTGCCTGACAATTCGTTAGCATTTCATCGAAGTCATCTCACAAACCGCTAGATTTGGCGATAAAATCGCCTAAGCTGCAATACTACAAGAAAAGGAAAAAATACGTACTCAAAAATACTTTAATTTTAGATCTACATTTATTATGAAATTATTTTTACGCTGCCTGACAATTCGTTAGCATTTCATCGAAGTCATCTCACAAAATCGCCTAAGCGGCAATACTGACAGTAAAATTTCCATTGTAGAATGGCATTCGGAGTTCAATTGTTGTCGGTGGATGAAATGTCATGTTTGCATTATTCCCTTGTAATAACACATTTCTAGTTTTATGGAAGTAAGAAGAGACTTTTGTTAGATATTACTTACACGTCTGTTAAAGAAAATACGGACGAAATTAATCAAAAATATTAGAATTTTGCGGTCTTTCTGGTTTTAGTGACCAAGAAACTGTTCTGCATGATAACTTTACACAGTACTGAATTTTTTTGTACACGCACTAACATTTTGTCGTATGTTAATATTTTTTAACTAATCGTTTCAAACCTTCTTTTCACTTCGAGTGTGCTGTCATTCCTTTATCCTGTTCCGCGATTCATCGTCAATTCCTACCTCACTCGGACATGATCTACTTACATTTTTTTTGCAGTTGAATGTATAAATTTATATTTTGTTTGAAATACACTATTTTTTTTTGTTATTTTAAGGCAAAAAGCATATTGAGGCTATTGTCGCCTCCCTATATGTAAGTGTGAGTGTAAAGTGTAATTTTTTTTTTAACGTCTGACTGTTGTGCACACTTGGGCTAATGCAGACGATGAGATGATTTATAGTGTATGAAAATGCCACGCCCTGGCCGAGAATCGAACCCGGGTCCTCGGGGTGAAAGCCCAGTACTCTATCAACTAGGCTACCGAGGCGGCTGTAAGTGTTAAAGTCGTAAGTATAGTGTTGTAAGTGTAAGTGTGTGTTAGACTCGGGTACCTCGAGGGACGTCTTAATCCTCTCAATAGGCGCAGCTAGTCTACATCCCTGAGGGGAATTAAACTATTATTTCACGCAAACAACGCTACTATCGTTGTGCTTATTTATTACCTGTTTGACAAAATATCAACAAGCCGAAGCAAAAAAAAAAAAAAAAAAAAAAAAAAAACATTTAGCAAAAACAGCAGTCTGGAGTGCTAACTTCTACTGCAATGGTACAACATCTAGAAGATAAGGCGACAAAGAAATTGATTTACTAAAAGATGTCAAGAAAAATAAATTTTTAAAACCTATTTTTCAAAAAGTCACGATTCCGTCAGTTTTTAAAACCGTTAAGAACCGTTTTCAACATCCGACTCAGAAAAATATATACTTTTAGGAAAATTAACGAAAACATTATTGTTAATAACGCTCTTATAAATTAATATTTGCCTTTAATTTACATATTTCAGTGAAAATAACAATGATATTCCCGTACAGAGCCAATACCGTACAGACTCTTCGGCAGTGCCCGAATTAGATCTTGAATTAGTAATTAGTTTTTTAGGTTTTCTAACATCTCTTTCTTTTTGTCAACTCAGGAAATAGCCAATGCTAACCATGCACCAGATGAAAAAATATCTTACGTCTGGAGAAAGTGCATTAGATCTTGTACCCTACATCATCTACTTCCTGCTGAGATTTTCTTTGTCAGGTCATCACCAAATCTAAACAAGGAAATACATCCAGCAAAAACAGCATTCTGAATTGTGGCCTTCTACTTAGAGGTGGGCGTTTCTGCTATTTTTACAAAACGTCAACAAAACTGTTGAGAAAAAAGCTGCTTTTTAAAATAGTTGGAAAAAAACAGGTTTAGAAAAATGAAACTCAAAGTTGTATTAGCAGCTAAAACATAAAGCACATAAGTTCAGTTTTCTAAGACTACTTTTTCATTCCCACTGCCACCATGTCCTTAACTGTTTTTGGGTGTAAAGCATTTAGAAAGGATAAAGTAATCCTTACAAGTGTAATAATAATTAAATTACATTATCAAAACGTAATAATTATGCAAGCCATTTTATGTACAAAATGCTATAAATTTATTATAGAAGCATTCTTTTTTTTACTTAAAAATTAAATAGTCCTTTGCATATTTACCAAAATGCAAACGATTTAGAATATTAAAAAATATTGATGATTGATAATAAATATAAAAAATATCTTTAAATAAAATTAGGCTCTGTATATACAAAATGTGAGAGGTTGTTACTACAACTCGCAACAAAACGTTGACATTGAGATAAACGTTGACATTGACCAAACATTTCTTACTTCACTAAAAGCAACAAGCTACAAGCAACTTTGAAATAAAGGAAAAAAGCATAAAAGCAGGTAGAAGAAAAGCAGTTAGCAGGCAAACAGCAGGAAAACAGTTTTAGCGCTTGCGGCAACGTTAAGTGTGGTAGTGCGGAAAGCCGTTCCTTGTTTAACAAATCATAACCCAGTCCAAATCCAACTGCTTGTTTCCGTTTGAAAAAGCAGTTTGTTTATCGTTTATAGAAAATCAGTTTTTTTTTAACAGTTTGGTGTTTTCTACCCCACCACTACTTCTACTGCCATGAACAGCTAGAAGAAAAGGCGACAAAGAAAGTTCTTTGGTAAAAGAAGAAGTTAAGAGAAAGAAAATTAAATAAAATTGTTTTAGTGTTTGTTGGCGATAAAAATTCAGAAATATGGTCGAGTTAATCTTCTGAAGAAAAATAAACCATCTGAATGCGTACAAAGGCAACGGACTGACTGTCACGTAGAACAAAGGCCAAATGGATTTGTTTCACGTTGATCATGCCAAATGTCACATGATGCTGACAAGTTTCATTTGTAGAATTGTGCCTTTATATTTATCGGCTCTACAAAGTTCTACTTTTTAAAAAACATTGACATGAGAAACATTGAGAACACTGTATAATGTTCAACCGGTGAAAACATTGAATGATGGTTCAAAGAGTCTACATTTTATTCATTCAGTGATCCCGGTTCTAATTTTACCATTATGTTGAGATTTTCAAATTAATTAATAACCTTTTTTGAATTTGTACCGTAGTTCATACATAGTAAGAGCATCGTTGTGTGACAGTCATTCAATAAAACTGCGTAAAGCGAGTGATCCAGACGTCTTGCAGTATTGAATTGTTTTCTCAACTTTTAAGTTCTTCAGTCGGCCAAACAACTCCATAAATTCTTAAATGAATTTGAAGTTTCGGAGTCATTTGAGATAAAATGTATTTTTGTAGCTTCCTAAATGGGTATTTTTTTTAAAGAAAGTAATTCAGTCTACGATAAACTGAACCGATTGTCTAAAACGACTTTTAGAATTCCGTTTACAGAAAAAAAATAATGTCAGTGAGCTTGTTTATTTTTAACACAAAATGTTAATTAAAATACAAAAGTTATGGTAGTTGAATGAAATATTACGCTTGAAAAACATTTCAAAGTTTAAATTAAAAATGTAAAAAATAATAAGTTAACTTGAAAATAATTTAAAATCACTATTTCTTGGAAATTTCTGTACCGATTATTGACAAAAACACAAAGCTCACAAAAGGTAGTGATTAAAAAATCGGATAGTGATTCCGTTGTTAAATAAATAAACCTGTTAATAATAGACACGATGCGGAAAAGAATTGCTTTTTTCGGCCATATAGCACGCCTTCCAGAAACCCGACTGAAGAAACAGCTATTTCGCTATTTCTGGAAGATTAAAACGCAGAATAATTGGTTCAAAGAGATCCAGAGTGATTTAGAAGAGTTAAATTTGACGATGCCTCAAATTGAAGGTAGAGCAGAGAAGAGGATTCTAAGGAATAAATATCTGCGATTCAAGCTAACAACATTTGAACGAAAGACCTATACCATAACTGATGAACAAAGGGCAGCCAGGTCGGACAGGATGAAGAAATTTTGGGAACGGAAGAAGAGGCTGAAACGCTAGTCTCTCAATAGCGATGTTGGACTTGGAAATGTATGGACTGATTGAAGTGCTCCAATGAGCGTAAACTAAAAAAAAAAAAAAATAATAAACCTATTCCAAGACGGTGCTTTGAATTTGAAATAAAAATGAGCTTCGCGAGTTAATTGCAATGGTGCAAAAACATTGCAAAAACTTTCTTTAAATAATTAATTTTCGTAAACAGTCCGAATCGGTAACTATGTACAACTTGTAGTTCGTAGAACAGCCGACCTCGCGGTATGTAGTTTTCATTAATTGTCTGACCACTGCTTCACGACTGAGCTTTATCGCGCTTTTTCAGCCAATTTAACCTATAACCATAATATTTATGAATATTATTGAAAGAACTTTATTGGAAATTTCATGCTTATTCTCTATGAAGCGGTCAAAATTTTGGTAAGACGAACCGTTTAACAAGTATTACGGAAAAACATCTGTCATCGTTAAATCAAAGGTCGCTATCCTTGATCGGAATTTGGAATTGAATTGCAAAAAACTGTACACTTACATCGTTCGGGCTTTATACAAGTACATTCATACTGAATTTGAAATCAACCGGTCAATGCTTCATAGAGAATAAGCATGAAATTCCTAATAAAGTTCTTTTAGTAACATTTTTCATAAATACGAGGGTTGATCAAATATAAACGAGACTGACTTTCTAAAAACTTTTCCGTTGGACATTGAACTCTAAAGGGTGGGGTTTCAGGTAGCCTGGGAGGTTTGGGACGGGCGTAGACGGGCAACATTTCCGTTCGGACCCTTCAGTATAAAACTATACAATGAGTGAGAGTGAAATGCACGTTTCCGTGGAGCAGAGAATTATTATTAAGTTTTTGGCCAAGGAGGGGGTCAATCCGACTGAAATCTTTCGTAGATTGACGGCTCAATACGGGGACAGGACCCTGTCAAGAGCTCGCGTTTTTGCTTGGCACAAGGAATTCGCCGAAGGACGGGAAGCAGTAGAAAACCTGAAGGCCAAATCACGATCGTCGGCCGGGAAGGTAATGGCCACTGTATTTTCGACAATCAAGGCGCCTTTCACGTCGATTTCCTCCATCAACGACGCACAATAATGCACAATATTATTGCGATGTTTTAGAGGCCGCAAAACAGTCTTTTCGTAGGAAAAGGAAATCTAAACCGGCGAGAAACGTCATTCTTCTTCACGATAATGCCCGACCACATTCGGCGAACGCTACGAGGCTTAAACTCGATCAAATTGGCTGGGAACCAATGGAACATCCCCCATACAGTCCAGACTTATCACCCTGCGACTATCACCTGTTTGGGCCACTCAAAAGAGGCGCTTGGAGGCCAGCGTTTCGAAGACGATTCTGCGGTGGAGACCTTCGTGCTCCAATGACTCAATGAACGCCCGAGAACTTTTTACGAAGATGGAATTAAAAAACTTCCAATCCGGTGGGAAAAATGTGTTACTCGTGCGGGAGACTATGTAGAAAAATAAGTTGTATCAAGAATAATTTGTAAGTAAGCAATACATTTTTTAAAAAATCAGTCTCGTTTATATTTGATCAACCCTCGTATTATGGTTACCGGTTACATTGGTGGAAAAATGCGCGATAGAGCTCAGTCGTGCAGCAGTGGTCAGACAATTAGTTAAGCATAGGCCCTACTGCGTACACAAACACAAGCGAGTTCGAAAATAATGTCAACTACTAAACAGGGTAAAATTTCAAATATAATGCACTACACTCTGAATAATGTGTACTCGGCTTGCTTGATCATCGCTCCACGCTTGATACGCTACTAACGTTCCCGTTAGTTTACCCGGAATGTAAGAACAATGTAAGAACAATGTTACTGTACCACCTTAAATGGAAAATATATGCTCTATATACAGGAAGCGGTCAAAATTGAGATAGGACAAACTGTTAAGCCAGTGTCAGCCGCCATCTTGGAACCAAAGTGAATGAAAAAATTTTACACACACATCGTTTGAGTTTTGTATAAGGCACCTTCGTGCCAAATTTAAACAAAATCGGTCACTGCGTAAAGAAGCAAACGCACAAACGATGTGCTGAACGCCCGAGTTGAAACTGAGCATTTGCTTCCGTAGGTAAAAAAACTCGTATGAAAGGTTTTTTCAATTGTTGGTCCTATTTATAACCCAAGTCAGTATAACAAATTTGAAACAAAACAAATTGAAGTAAAAAACAGCCCTAACGTTTACTTTGTATTCTGGATTTAAAAACTTTACCCCCGACCAATAAATATATTTTACTGTATTTGGAATTTTATAAGTGAAAACGTCTGCAGGTAACTTACCCGTCGGATAATTTAGCGTTTTTGTTGGTCATAAATCAGCTGATGATAAGATTTTGACCGTCACTGTTAAGTCTCTGTTTTTTTCAACAAAAAAAAAAAATGTTTTTCCGAAATATTTTAAGTGGTTTTGTGATGTAGGATACCTAAATGCAAATTTTCATCCCAAGTGTTTAACTCACTGACGGTCAAATCCACTTTCTGGAGAACTGAAAAGGGGATATAACAATAAAAATTTCATAATCATTTTTTCCAGATCACCGTACTTTCATTCTACTTCGTATAGGTAGAAAGCAAAAAATGAAATATCGTGCAGGACGGTAGATAGACGTGAAAACTTGAGTTAAGTGTCTGGGCTGGGCTGGGCATGTAGCACAACGTATTTTATTATTATTTAAGTTTTTATTATTAAGACATTTATAAACAAATGCAAAATATATTTAGCAGTAAAAGCTCTAAATAATTTTGTGTTAGGAGTGTCGTGTATGCGGTATAACGGCTTCAATTGTATTTCAGATTATTTATTTATTATTCGATTTATATGCATTAAGCGAAACATTATTAAAGATAAATAAAAAGTCAATTTCGTTTTAGATGGATCCTGTATGTAGTATAATGGCGTCATTTATAATTAAAATAATTATTATTCAGCTTATATCGACCTAACACAAAATTGTTTTCAGCATTTTAGTTAAACATATTTTGCAAGTTCTATATACATTTAATAATTGTTTTTTTAAATTACAATTATATATATATATATATATATATATATATATGTGTGTGTGTGTGTGTGTGTGTGTGTGTGTGTGTGTGTGTGTGTGTGTGTATAACTTATACACTATATAATTTTAAAAAACATGTAGGTTGATATGTAGTATAATGGCGTTATTTATAATTACAGTATTTACTATTGTACTTATTTAATATACATAATTTTAATGAAATAAATATTAAATATTAAGTACTCAACTACTGTATAACTTTACATGCCAAAACCTTACATGTCAGCTCGATTCATCCCCATAAAAACAGGCTGCGTAACCGTGACGGTCAAAACCTTACACGTCAGCTCGATTTATCACCTTTAAATGGTAAATTCTTTGGATTTGCAGGCGAGCCTATAGAAATGTTAATATAAAGAAAAATTTTAGTTTGACAAGATATTTAATAAAATTGTTCTCAGTTGATATTTATTATATAAAAAGCAATGTTTGTTTTTATTTTATGCGTTGCCATACCGTTCATCCGATTTTGATGAGGCTTTTTGCTAAATGTTCAGGAGTTTCCCGGGAAGGTTGTAAAGCAATAAGAGAGTTGTAATACTCAACTCTTAAAAATCACCCTTCGTAGTGAAAAACGTGTTTTTCAGAACCGTTTCCATACCGTTTATCCGATTGTGATGAGGCTTTTTGCTAAATGTTCAGGAGTTTCCCGGGAAGATTATAAGGGAGTTGTAATAATCAACCCCTTCATTCTTAAAAGTCACTCTTTTGTAGTGAAAAACTTGTTCTTCGGAACCTTTGCCATACCGTTCAGCCGAATGTGATGGGGATTTTTGTTAAACGTTCAGGAGTTTCCCGGGAAAGTTATAGGCTATAAGAGAGTTGTAATACTCAACTCCTTCAATCTTAAAATCACTCTTGGTAGTGAAAAACATGTCCTTCGGAACCTTTAAAAATCACCCTTTGTAATGAAAAGCATATTATAGGTACTTACCAGCAACTTTACCAAGAGATGTTTCAAAAGGGCCGAAATAAATGTCGTATATCAGAAACGTTGAGTCTATAATAGTGATGTGTCGTTCCGAAGACAACCAACGGATTATAATAATAATAACATTCAGTGTAAAATAATATCAGCGTTATGTTAAGTCTTACTCCTCTTCCCTCCATAGTCATCCAATCAACGTGCACAATATTTCAGATACATCAATCGGCATATGTTATTCGGACTTTATCTCGCACAAACAAAATGCCTCCAAAACGTTCGTCACTTAGTGGATCTACCAGCTCAACGCTTCTCAAACAAACGAGGAACGACAAGCCGGAAGTGAAGCAGAACGTTTACGAATTACACATCACGTGCATCAAAATCTCTGACTTAACATGCGGCAAGAATCGAACCAGAATGTTTACGTGCTACTCAATCGCGCGTATCAGAATCCGACTAACATGCAGCGAGAGACTTTACCTCGACGAACAGTACATGTTGATTTGAATCTGTCTGAATTTCAATATGATGGTGATTACGGTTACAGTTTGCATCTCACTGTAAACATTGGCAAAATGGATAAGGTATGTGGTCATTGCGGTTTGCTTAAATTCAACAGTGAAACACCAGAAATGCGCTGTGCAAATAGCGAAATTAAATTGCCGACAGTGCATCCACCACCTGATCCATTGTTGTCATTGCTTCGGGCGAGTCATCTGATTCCAAACACTTTTTGCGGAACGTTCGCAAATATAAATCAGCGTTTCAAATGACATCTTTTAGAGCCGACAGACTTTTCCAAAGATAGGTACATGCTTACTTTCAAAATTCATGGACAGCTATATCACCGTGTCGGTTCATTTCTACCAGTTCCGGACGCTGAAGATAAATTTCTACAAATTTACTTTATGTATGACGATGATGCGTTACTTGATCAACGTTGCGGTGCAATTCCAGGCACCAAACGCACATAATATGATATTTGCAAACGTTTTCCACCAACACACTGATAACACTATGAAAAACTTCAATTGACAACTTAACTGCGGATCATAACGCGATTCAAATACGAGCCGATAAAACACCATTCGGACAGCATCCCGGACGTTACAATGCACCTACCATCAATAAAGTCGCGATTGTCATAGTTTGCGAAAAAAAATCATAGTATCGCTGAAACACATCGATCATACAATGCGCTGCAGAATCCCATAATTTATTGATAGGGGCAAGACAAATATCACGACAATATTATGCAGACTAATTATCAACAAGAAAATACTAGGGTTGTCCGTAAAGTAAGGTTCCCAAGGGGCTAAGCCGCTGCGAACGTTGTTACGAGGGATTCGGTGACCTTGGCTTGCAGCTTGGTTCCTTCACTTCCAATCCCCACTCCGCAATCGGTCTTGGCTTGGTAGCCGTTAATAATGGAGTTGTCTTTTCTGTCTCCCGCCAGGTGCGAATTAAGCTCTGTGATTAGTTTTTTGTGTAAAAAAAACACTGCGCCGGTGGACATTCATATCCAACTGTGTGAAGTCTGCGGAGAAAAATGTATGAGCATACAACACGTGCGCAAATGGTGCAGAGAATTCAGAGACGGACGTACAGACGTTCATGATGAACAGCGTTTTGGACGAAACGATTGCGAAAGTGGAAGAAGCAATGCTAAACGATCGAAGGGTGACTGTTTGGGAGTTCTCCGAGATGATCCCTGATGTCAGCAAGACCTGGATTGATAAAATTTTGACAGACCATTTAGGATATAGCAAGGTGTGTGCAAAATGGGTCCCAAGCAGACCACAAACGGCAACGGATTGATGCGGCCCGCGAATTTCTTCACGCCTACGAAACCGATGGCAAGAAATTCTTGGACTTCATTGTCACTGGGGACGACACCTGGGTACACTATACGATATCGGAAACGAAAGAACAATCACGTCATTGGAAACATCCAGAGTCGCCGAAGCCGCGGAAGTTCAAACAAACACTGCCTGCCGGCAAAGTCATGGCGAGCGTGTTTTGGGATAGGAAGGGGTTATTGTTGTGCGAATTCATGGATACCGGCACAACAATCAATGCTGATCGTTACTGTGAGACGTTAAAGAACCTTCGCTGCGCGATTCAAAACAAGAAGAGAGACATGCTCACGAAGGGAGTTTGTTTCCATCAAGACAACGCTCGTCCGCACACACAGCCCGTGTAACAACCGATCTCAGCAACCAATTTGGATGGAATACTGTCACACATCCGCCCTACAGCCCGGACTCAGTCCCAAGTGGTTACCATCCCTTCCCTAATTTGAAGAAACTCGTAGGTGGGACGCATTTCAGTACCAGAGAAAAGCTGAAAAAAAAGTTTTAAGCTACTTTCGCGGCGCGGCGGGAGAGTTTTTCAATTCAGGCATACAAAAGATGGTTCACCGTGTGCAAAAATGCATCGATCTCAAAGGCGATTATGTAGAAAAATAGAAAAAAGTGTAAGCTTTCCAAAAAATTTGTTATTCAATGCAAATAAACATGTTTTTCATTGCGAAAAATTATTGGAAACCTTATTTTACGGACAACCCTCGTATGATTAATTTATTTTTATTCTATTCTTTAATCATTATTTCTTTATTTTTTCTGCGGCAGCAACGTGGGTACCAGATAGTTATCAATATAATTTTTACCTCAGTCATTTAACTATCCATCTATACTCAGAAGTAAAAATCGTTTGTTTTTCTAGCCTCCTTCCTTGAACACTATACACTTTATCGTACTCTATGTAGGTATTATTAACATCCCCTCCCTTTTTATAGCAAGTGTTTTCATCGCAAACTCTTTTCATTCTTGTTTAAGAGGGAGGCCTCTTGACCTTTTACATTCCCCCCTCCTCTCTATACTGCCCGCGCTGTAGC
Organism: Callitettix versicolor; assembly: GCA_022606455.1. Taxonomy (NCBI): domain Eukaryota; kingdom Metazoa; phylum Arthropoda; class Insecta; order Hemiptera; family Cercopidae; genus Callitettix; species Callitettix versicolor. The sequence continues at coordinate 1,666,651 of CM040182.1, forward strand.
CTATATCCCGTATTATCGAAACACTTGTTATTACGTTCTTACTACTACTTGATACTGTATAAATTAAGGTTTGATTTGCCGTATTTTCGAAACGGATCCTCGTCAAAGAGTTATTTAAAACTACATTAAAGTTTCATGAACCTAAATTAACGTGATGGTCTGTTATGGTTTTTCTACCTGACAAATTGAATAAAATAGGTTCCATGTCGGTAAAAACAGTAGATGTTGAGATATTTGACGTAATATTCTGACGTAAGATATCTACGTAATATTGACGTAGATATTTGACACACAATTCTGTCTCGGAAAAAGTTTTTTTACAAGTTTACGGTAGAATAACTGAAAATTGGCCATAACAGATAAATTCCAATTTTAAACATTGTTTTTTATTGTATAAAAACATACAACTATATTCCAATCTATATTCCGATCCCAATTTGATATATATATTTGGACACGTTCGTTACCTAGTGAAATCCGTTCAACAGTATCAAAATAGCGGACATTTCAAATAGTGGACATCTTCAAAAAGTCCAAAAAATTCATTATTTAAAAGATGTGATTTCTCCATTTTAATCAGCATTAAAAACTGCACTTTGAATTATCTAAAAAGTCCGTTGACGTTGAAAAAAATAAATTTGCAGGTGGTCAACCTTCATTTTCTTATTTTACATAGGTAAATATTTACAATAAATATGTACAAGGTTATTTACATAAATAAATATTTATTTATTTTGTTATTTTAAGGCAAAAAGCACATTGAGGCTATTATCGTTTCCCTAAATGTAAGTGAGTGTAGAGTGTTAAAGTCGTAAGTGTAGCGTTGTAAGTGAAAATGTGTTAGACTCGGGTACTGCGAGGGACGTCTAAATCCTCTCAATAGGTGCAGCTAGTCTGCCCCCTGCGGGGTATAAGGTTTTAATGTTGATTAAGATGGTGAAATAATAATTTAATTAAATAGTTAAATAAAAAAAATACTTTTGGAATTCGCTTCTATTGCTTTAGCGATACAGCTGCGCACCGATAATTATTTTGTTTTTTTTCTATTTTTTAGTACTTCAACATATGTTAAAATGCCTATGCATTTATGCTTATGTTCTATGTTAGGCTCTTGAGAACTAGGGCCTACTTACCCATAATATCTATTATTTATTGAACACACAGTTGGTGAAACTCCAATATATCTAGAGAAATTAGAATTATTATATAGTGTCACAAAAATTCTAATTTATTCAGTCATATATGTTTCGCCGTAAGGCACTTCAGATATGGTAAAGCTAAAAATTATAGTGTGCTTATACACTAATACAAATGATATTAAAACTGCAAGGAAGAAAATAAAAAAAAGGTAAATTGACAATGTAAGAAGGTCAGTACGCAACAGGTTGAAAACCTCTTAAACAATGGTCTTGAGTAAAGGAGAGGCGTTGAAGTTCTTCTGTTCATTGAAATTTAAATTCGGTTTTTTACGAATAGATCTGTATATTTCCAGAATTTCTCGCCTTTCTGATTTTTATGGATTACAGTGATATTGTTGAAATTAAAGGAATTACCCGATTTTCAATAAATTATCAGCAAAATTTTGAGCCATATTCACGTACTGCCCAGAATTGAAATGTTAGAGAACTCCAGTTTTTATAGCTCTTTCAGATTGTCCTACGTATTCACAAGGGCTCTCTTCGCATACAACTTTATATACACTATTGTTTAGTAAAATATCTATTTTATCCTTATTACTGACAATGTGTTTTTGTAAGTTTGATATACACTAAAAAGAAGGCTTATAAAAGGTATAAAACTAAATAATTTAAAATTTTGGAGATATATATCTGTAAAAACCATAAGTTTCATTTGAATGAACGAATTACCTCAACCTCTCCAAAGTATTCAAGCTTTGTTTATGGGTTTTTCCAACCTGCTGCTCATTGATCTTCTTACAATATCAAATATTCCTTTTTGTATCTTCTCCCTTCCAGTTTTAACATGAACTGTATATATTATTATTATTTGCGCATAGACCCTGTTGGATCACGCGAAGCACTCCGACTCATGTCTTGTTCCTTCTAATCCTCCACACCTCCCTCATCCTGTCCCCATGGATCCTCTTCCGCTCTTCCGTCCATTTTACCCCTGCTCTCTTTGGGATTTCATTCTCTGGGACCTTCCAACCGAGCATCTTTCTCCTGTATGCGCGCCTGTCTTCAACATCTGTTGAGTCTATTCCTGCGTCATGTAGGTCTATCCTGACTTGTGCGATCCACGACGTTTTTGATTTGACACCTTGTATATACTTAAGGATTCTGTTGGCAAGTCTCGTTGTTGGGAGTCTACTGATGTGTCCATAGAACCGAAGTCTCCTTCTTCTGATATCTGCTGCCAGGTTCGATATCTTCTCTGTGGTCTTCCGGGAGTGCAACCTGTATCCATCTTCTGTTAATCTCGGGCCAAGGATCTTCCTCAAGATTTTGCGTTCTTCCTTCAAAATACCCTCCATGGTAGCTTTTGTGTGGAATGCTAGCGTCTCGCTTGCATATAATACCTCCGGTTTTATGACTGTGTTGTAGTGTCTGAATTTTGTGTGCGTCGACATACATCTCTTATTGTAGATATCACGCGTTATACCAAGAGCCCTCTTCACTCTCAGTAGCCGAACCTTTTGCGCAGCCTTCTCGCCACCTGTGGGTTCAAGAATTTCTCCCAGATATTTGAAGTGCTTGACTGTTCAAATATACAGATATTTGAACTGTGTATATATATATATATATATATATATATATATATATATATATATATATATATATATATATTGTGTTTAACGTCCGACTATTGTGCAAACTTGGGCTAATGTAGACGATGGGATGATTTATAGCGTATGAAAATGCCAAGCCCTCGCAGGGAATCGAACCCGGGTCCTCGGGGTGAAAGCCTAGTACGCTATCCTAGGCCATCGAGGAGGCGTATTAGTATATAAGCACACTACACTATGTCTGAAGATTGCTCACGGCGAAACGTACATCATTGAATAAAATAGAATTTTTGTAAAACTATAAAACTGTTATACTCTCTATACTTCTCCATACTCTCGAAACTTCGTGTATTGTTCAGAGGACCTAATTACCTAACGAACTGAAGGGTCACGGCTAAAATCGATTACAGTTATTTAAACTGATATTGATAATTTCTAAATAATTAAATTTTTCCACCTTAAAGTTGGTTATTTAACTTCGGTGTTTGGAAAAATTAATGACATAACTTATTTCATTTAATAACCATTTTGTTATATAAATGTAATTAACTACAAAATTAAGAGTATTAAAATAAGAAAAATTCAATTCGGCAATAGTTTGCGAAAGAATAGAATGTCCCACACCAATAACATTTTCCCGCTGCTAGTTATTATCACTAAAGAATGCAGGATATTCATCATTCTCGCCCATCATCTTCCACAAAATCGATATCGCTACCATCATTGTCAGGAGGTAACGCTTTGTAGCACACCTGAACATCTGGATTGACCAGAAACTGTGTTACTATCGGATTTTTTATTACATTTTTTTATATAGTTTTTATAGACTCTGACTTTAATTCGTTGTTAAAAGCAAACAAAAAATAATGTCGTATATGTAATTACACTGTAATATAAATTGTATTATCCTGAAGTACACATATACTTTTTTTTAAGAATTACATACAATATTATTAAAAATCACAGTTTTTCGCAGTCTTTTGTTGAACTTTAAGATTTTACCAAGTCAGGGTGATAACAAAATTTCTTTTGCAGCGACCGAACACAGTACTGTTGTTAACATTAGAAATTGGGATCTTTATTATTTACCTAGTTATTAAGTTTGCTGTAAAAGCGTGCTTAACTTTGTAATTATTGACATGTTTTTCGCACGAAAATAACCGTTGAAATGCCGTTAATCTGTATGTGCTGTTAGGGGTAAGGGATCTCTACTCCACTTCTCGGGTCGTTCCAAACAATTAACTATAGGTGGTTCATAAAAAAAAAACCTTTAATACATTGAGATTGTACCGCTGGTCTGCACATATAGGCCCTACACATATAGGTCTGCACATATAGGCCCTACACATATAGGTCTGCACATATAGGCCCTACACATATAGGTCTGCACATATAGGCCCTACACATATAGGTCTGCACATATAGGCCCTACACATATAGGTCTGCACATATAGGCCCTACACATATAGGTCTGCACATATAGGCCCTACACATATAGGTCTGCACATATAGGCCCTACACATATAGGTCTGCACATATAGGCCCTACACATATAGGTCTGCACATATAGGCCCTACACATATAGGTCTGCACATATAGGCCCTACACATATAGGTCTGCACATATAGGCCCTACACATATAGGTCTGCACATATAGGCCCTACACATATAGGTCTGCACATATAGGCCCTACACATATAGGTCTGCACATATAGGCCCTACACATATAGGTCTGCACATATAGGCCCTACACATATAGGTCTGTACATATAGGCCCTACACATATAGGTCTGCACATATAGGCCCTACACATATAGGTCTGCACATATAGGCCCTACACATATAGGTCTGCACATATAGGCCCTACACATATAGGTCTGCACATATAGGCCCTACACATATAGGTCTGCACATATAGGCCCTACACATATAGGTCTGCACATATAGGTCCCCCTACACATATAGGTCTGCACATATAGGCCCTACACATATAGGTCTGCACATATAGGCCCTACACATATAGGCCCTACACATATAGGCCCTACACATATAGGTCTGCACATATAGGCCCTACACATATAGGTCTGCACATATAGGCCCTACACATATAGGTCTGCACATATAGGCCCTACACATATAGGTCTGCACATATAGGCCCTACACATATAGGTCTGCACATATAGGCCCTACACATATAGGTCTGCACATATAGGCCCTACACATATAGGCCCTACACATATAGGTCTGCACATATAGGCCCTACACATATAGGTCTGCACATATAGGCCCTACACATATAGGTCTGCACATATAGGTCTGCACATATAGGCCCTACACATATAGGCCCTACACATATAGGTCTGCACATATAGGCCCTACACATATAGGTCTGCACATATAGGCCCTACACATATAGGTCTGCACATATAGGCCCTACACATATAGGTCTGCACATATAGGCCCTACATATATAGGTCTGCACATATAGGCCCTACACATATAGGCCCTACACATATAGGTCTGCACATATAGGCCCTACACATATAGGTCTGCACATATAGGCCCTACACATATAGGTCTGCACATATAGGCCCTACACATATAGGTCTGCACATATAGGCCCTACACATATAGGTCTGCACATATAGGCCCTACACATATAGGCCCTACACATATAGGTCTGCACATATAGGCCCTACACATATAGGCCCTACACATATAGGCCCTACACATATAGGTCTGCACATATAGGCCCTACACATATAGGTCTGCACATATAGGCCCTACACATATAGGTCTGCACATATAGGCCCTACACATATAGGCCCTACACATATAGGTCTGCACATATAGGCCCTACACATATAGGTCTGCACATATAGGCCCTACACCTGGACCACCTGTAGCAGTTAAACAAATCGAAATGAATAATTCGTTTTAACTGTAACCCGCCATTTTTGACCCGAAAAAATCAATTAAAATTATTTTCATCTGTTAAATACTACGAAAGAGTATTTATTAAAGTGGGGGGGGGTAGCCTGTTTTGGAAAATTTTCTAATGTCAACTTAGCTGTGTAACGCCTAATCTATAAACTCTAATAATTTTGGACAAAACGTTGAAACTATTTGCATCCACATCTACAGGGTGCATTAAAACTTAAAACATTTTGGTTTTCATAGTTTATTTTACTGTCACTCCTCCGTATATCGTAGGAAAATCACGTTTATAGTCAAGGCCACTGAAAGAATGAGTTACAGGCACTTACTTTCCCTTTTACCAATTTTTAAAAATAGTCAAACACATTAAAATTGAAAAAAATATTCGTCAAAATTATTTCGTATTAACATCAAATAAAATGTTAAAAATTTGTGTTTAAAGTTTTGCCAAATTCTGATGCTTTAAAAAGGGCGAGAGAGTAACTAATTATTACAGTGACTTTCGAAGGAAACAGAAGCAAAAACTTCAATAAATTAGTTAAAGCGTGTTACGGAAAGGGAATAGTTTTAATATTTTTATTTTATAACTATTCATATATAGGCAATAAACATTATTAATAATGAATAACTGTAATTAAAATTATAAAGCATCAATCTTGTATAGGGTGGTCCACGAGAAACGGACTTTTTTGAATCGCGTTTTACTCGACGACTGGTTGAGGGGGAGACCCGCGGTGGACATCACTCAACTCCCCATTTCATGCCATTGACGCCAATATACTACTGTGGACGAAAGATCATCGCGTGTTTGCCTACGATACTTTTTTAAAAAGTGGTGAGTCCGTGGTTGAAACTCAATGATACTTCAGGCGTCACTTTCATATCGGGCGCTATGGTGAAATACCGAGTCGCAATACCATTTTAAGGTGGGTAAAAGATCTAAGGGATCTGTTATGAAAACAAAGCTACCTGGCCCCACTCACTCTGGGCAGAGTCCCGGCCGTTCTGCCAGGCGTCACGCTACGGAACTGTGACTGAGTAAGAGCACTGTAAAGCGTATCTTACACAAGGATTTAGGGTTACACCCGTATAAAATTATAATTGTACAGAAGTTAAATGCTGCACATCATTATGATCGCAATAAAAAACCAGACTGAGCTAATCAACGAACAATTATTGAGCAGAGTGGAAGCAAATTTTCGAGGAAGACTGGAGATGTGTGTTCGTCACAACGACCGTCAAATGATGTAAGTTTTAAAAATTGAAGTAATTTATTATTTTTTTAATGGCATAAATTTACCTTCATTTCTGCATAAATAAAAATTATATCTGTGTTTAGAACTAACGGAGCAGTGATTTTTTTCAAAACCATCCGTTTCCCGTGGACCACCTGTATAATATATCCACCTGTGTAGATTCTCTAATAATACCGATGGTAATAATAGTGTTCTCTAATAACAGTGATTCTAGGCTTCGCATGGACTAAGCCTACAATATCGTTCGATAATAGGTGATTATTTATTAATTACCTTAGGCAATTTATATACAGTATGCAAGGTACGTAAACAATTTTGTTCTTGATTGGTCGGACATGTAGTATAATGGCGTTAATTATAATTTAAATATGTATTATTATTGAATTGTTTGTGCTAGGTGAATTGATGCGTAATTATAATGGCATTAATTATAGTTTAATATTTATAATATTATTGAACCTATTTATACAGGCCTACACAATTTTAAACAGTTGAACATTAAATATAAAATGAACACAAGCGGTGCAGACTAGCTGCACTTATTGAGAGGATTTAGAAGTCACTCGCGGTACCCGAGTTTAACATACCCCACACTTACGACTAACATTTTACACTCACACTTACATTTAGGGAGACGATAACAGCCTTAATGTGTTTTTCGCCTTAAAATAACAACAAAACAAAAGAAAACATATGCTATTAAATATATATCCATATAAATAATGTACTCCATAATACACGTTTTGTGGTTCGTGAGTTTTTCTTATCAGACGCTCTTATAGAAGTTTTCAATTCAAAAAGATTTACGAATGTCCGGGTCACATAATAATAACAACCATACTTCGTATAATCTACACTTTGTATATTCTTTACTTCGTGTAGTAATACGAACTAAAAAATCACAGCCTAAAACTTCCACGCACACAGCCTAAAACGTGGAAAAGTCAAGATGTTTGGTTATAGGCCCTCATAACGTGAAATACACTAATATATTTATCGCGACCCTAAAATAATCTTTTAATTATTTTACACCTGTCAACCTTGTCCTTGTACAAGGAATGTTTTATTGCCTGATAACGCACGCACCAAGCGGTCTGAGGTCAATGAATTCGGACTTGAAATATGCATAAAAATATTAAGCACAGCTGAAATTCATTCGCAATAAGATAAAAAAACACTGTCATATCGAACTAACAATACCTATAGCGAAATCACACGTATAGTTATGCTTTAAAACACACACACACACACACACACACACACACACACACACACACACACACACACACACACACACACACACACACACACACACACACACACACACACACACACACACACACACACACACACACACACACACACACACACACACACAGGAATTTAGATGTTGTAAATATAAGTTAAAAGAACATTCATAAAAATCGGTTGCACTGATTTTGAAATAAAATAATTTAAAATGAGAAATGAATTTAAGAGGTGATTAAATACTCTCACACACAAACGCGCGCGCGCATACACACACACACAAACACACACACAAATAGGAATTTAGATATTGTAAATATAAGTTAAAATAATATTCATAAAAATCGGTTACACTGATTTTGAAATACGAGGGTTGATCAAATATAAACGAGACTGATTTTTTAAAAAAATTATTGCTTACTTACAAATTATTCTTGATACAACTTATTTTTCTACATAGTCTCCCGCACGAGTAACACATTTTTCCCACCGGATTGGAAGTTTTTAATTCCATCTTCGTAAAAGTTCTCGGGCGTTCATTGAGCCATTGGAGCACGAAGGTCTCCACCGCAGAATCGTCTTCGAAACGCTGGCCTCCAAGCGCCTCTTTGAGTGGCCCAAACAGGTGATAGTCGCAGGGTTATAAGTCTGGACTGTATGGGGGATGTTCCATTGGTTCCCAGCCAATTTGATCGAGTTTAAGCCTCGTAGCGTTCGCCGAATGTGGTCGGGCATTATCGTGAAGAAGAATGACGTTTCTCGTCGGTTTAGATTTCCTTTTCGTACGAAAAGACTGTTTTGCGGCCTCTAAAACATCGCAATAATATTGTGCATTTATTGTGCGTCGTTGATGGAGGAAATCGACGTGAAAGGCGCCTTGATTGTCGAAAAATACAGTGGCCATTACCTTCCCGGCCGACGATCGTGATTTGGCCTTTAGATTTTCTACTGCTACCCGTCCTTCGGCGAATTCCTTGTGCCAAGCAAAAACGCGAGCTCTTGACAGGGTCCTGTCCCCGTATTGAGCCGTCAATCTACGAATGATTTCAGTCGGATTGACCCCCCTCCTTGGCCAAAAACTTAATAATAATTCTCTGCTCCACGGAAACGTGCACTTCACTCTCACTCATTGTATAGTTTTATACCGAAGGGTCCGAAAGGTAATGTTGCCCGTCTACGCCCGTCCCAAATCTCCCAGGCTACCTGAAACCCCACCCTTTAGAGTTCAATGTCCAACGGAAAAGTTTTTAGAAAGTCAGTCTCGTTTATATTTGATCAACCCTCGTAAAATAATTTAAAATGAGATATGAATTTAGGTGATTAAAAACTCTCTCACACACAAAAGCGCGCACATACACACACACACACACACACACACACACACACACACACACACACACACACACACACACACACACACACACACACACACACACACACACACACACACACACACACACACACACACACACACACACACACACACACACACACACACACACACACACACACACACACACACACACACACACACACACACACACACACACACACACACACACACACACACACACACACACACACACACACACACACACACACACACACACACACACACACACACACACACACACACACACACACACACACACACACACACACACATACACACACACACACACACACACACACACACACACACACACACACACACACACACACACACACACACACACACACACACACACACACACACACACACACACACACACACACACACACACACACACACACACACACACACACACACACACACACACACACACACACACACACACACACACACACACACACACACACACTTCGTATACTCTAAATGTATCGGGTTAAATTAAATTACAATTAGACAAAAGACCAATAAAGGCATAGAATAGGCCAACAGAGTTTAGCAGCTAAATAATTTAACTTTCACAACAAGCTGCAGAACAATGGAGAGTATGTGATTTAATAACTAGAAGTAGGCCTAAATAGAAACTTACAATTTGAAAAAGCGTAAATTTTTTTGTAAAGTTAAAAATCAAGTTTGCACATTTTCAGGAAATCAGTCTAAGTAAAAGATGCAGGAAAAGAAATTTTTATAAGTTAATTGAAGAGTTGGGGGAGGGAACGATATTAGTCCATTGTGCAAAATTTTTCAGAAGAGCAAAAACAACATTTTTCTGTCTGTATCTTAAAAAATAATAACATACATCATGTTATCTTTACGTTATATACATTCTCGACTATTATAATCTTGTTTATATACATAAAAATTGCAAATGGCATTTGTTTTGCCTATTTAATCAGCAGTCTGCAGGAGGAAAATGACGTTTTCGGCTGTATTCCTCACAAATAAAAAAGAAAACGCACTTTTGGAATAAATCTACTTCGTACGTCTACTTTAAATGATGATTTAATGACATTTTTAACTACATTATTAAGTTGTGTAAAAATAAACATTAGTCTTATTTGTAAAAGTTGTAAAAATATTCAGTCAGTTACGGTAAAGGGCGATGGCTTTTTCTTGAACACTGCGCACTGTGACTGAAAGCAATGTTCCCCTTAAGGTGATTTTTTAAATTGAATTACAGAGGACTGGTAGCATTTTTCTTCTTCCGTTTAGCGAAGTCGATAGAGACGTACTGAACTACATTATAGCGTTAAAACCTTAATTTCGAAATTTTTTAGACTGATATCGTTCCCTGGAGACGGTATTGAACTACATTATAGCGTTAAAACTTTAATTTCGAAATTTTTTAGACTGATATCGATTTTCCACTGCGCACTGTGACTGAAAGCAATGTACCCCCTTAAGGTGATTTTTTAAATTGAATTACAGAGAACTGGTAGCATATTCCTTCTTCCGTTTAGCGAAGTCGATAGAGACGGGTATTGAACTACATTATAACGTTAAAACCTTAATTTCGAAATTTTTTAGACTGATATCGTTCCCTGGAGACGGTATTGAACTACATTATAGAGTTAAAACTTTAATTTCGAAATTTTTTAGACTGATGTCGATTTTCCACTGCGCACTGTGACTGAAAGCAATGTTCCCCCTTAAGGTGATTTTTTAAATTGAATTACAGAGGACTGGTAGCATTTTCCTTCTTCCGTTTAACGAAGTCGATAGAGACGGGTATTAAACTACATTATAACGTTAAAACCTTAATTTCGAAATTTTTTAGACTGATATCGTTCCCTGGAGACGGTATTGAACTACATTATAGCGTTAAAACTTTAATTTCGAAATTTTTTAGACTGATATCGATTTTCCACTGCGCACTGTGACTGAAAGCAATGTACCCCCTTAAGGTGATTTTTTAAATTGAATTACAGAGGACTGGTAGCATTTTCCTTCTTCCGTTTAACGAAGTCGATAGAGACGGGTATTAAACTACATTATAACGTTAAAACCTTAATTTCGAAATTTTTTAGACTGATATCGTTCCCTGGAGACGGTATTGAACTACATTATAGCGTTAAAACTTTAATTTCGAAATTTTTTAGACTGATATCGATTTTCCACTGCGCACTGTGACTGAAAGCAATGTACCCCCTTAAGGTGATTTTTTAAATTGAATTACAGAGGACTGGTAGCATTTTTCTTCTTCCGTTTAGCGAAGTCGATAGAGACGTACTGAACTACATTATAGCGTTAAAACCTTAATTTCGAAATTTTTTAGACTGATATCGTTCCCTGGAGACGGTATTGAACTACATTATAGCGTTAAAACTTTAATTTCGAAATTTTTTAGACTGATATCGATTTTCCACTGCGCACTGTGACTGAAAGCAATGTACCCCTTAAGGTGATTTTTAAATTGAATTACAGAGGACTGGTAGCATTTTCCTTCTTCCGTTTAGCGAAGTCGATAGAGACGGGTATTAAACTACATTATAGCGTTAAAACCTTAATTTCGAAATTTTTTAGACTGATATCGTTCCCTGGAGACGGTATTGAACTACATTATAGCGTTAAAACTTTAATTTCGAAATTTTTTAGACTGATATCGATTTTCCACTGCGCACTGTGACTGAAAGCAATGTTCCCCCTTAAGGTGATTTTTTAAATTGAATTACAGAGGACTGGTAGCATTTTCCTTCTTCCGTTTAGCGAAGTGGATAGAAACGGTATTGAACTACATTATAGCGTTAAAACCTTAATTTCGAATTTTTAGACTGATATCGTTCCCCCTGCGCACTGTGACTGAAAGCAATGTTCCCCCTTAAGGTGATTTTTTAAATTGAATTACAGAGGACTGGTAGCATTTTTCCTTCTTCCGTTTAGCGAAGTCGATAGAGACGGTATTGAACTACATTATAGCGTTAAAACTTTAATTTCGAAATTTTTTAGACTGATATCGTTCCCCCCTGCGCACTGTGACTGAAAGCAATGTTCCCCTTAAGGTGATTTTTAAATTGAATTACAGAGGACTGGTAGCATTTTCCTTCTTCCGTTTAGCGAAGTGGATAGAAACGGTATTGAACTACATTATAGCGTTAAAACCTTAATTTCGAATTTTTTTAGACTGATATCGTTCCCCCCTGCGCACTGTGACTGAAAGCAATGTTCCCCCTTAAGGTGATTTTTTAAATTGAATTACAGAGGACTGGTAGCATTTTCCTTCTTCCGTTTAGCGTAGTGGATAGAGACGGTATTGAACTACACTATAGCGTTAAAACCTTAATTTCGAATTTTTTTAGACTGATATCGTTCCCCCCTGCGCACTGTGACTGAAAGCAATGTTCCCCCTTAAGGTTATTTTTTAAATTGAGTTACAGAGGACTGGTTATATTTTTCCTTCTTCCGTTTAGCGAAGTCGATAGAGACGGGTATTGAACTACATTATAGCGTTAAAACCTTAATTTCGAAATTTTTTAGACTGATATCGTTCCCCCCTGCGCACTGTGACTGAAAGCAATGTTCCCCCTTAAGGTGATTTTTTAAATTGAATTACAGAGGACTGGTAGCATTTTCCTTCTTCCGTTTAGCGAAGTGGATAGAAACGGTATTGAACTACATTATAGCGTTAAAACCTTAATTTCGAATTTTTTTAGACTGATATCGTTCCCCCCTGCGCACTGTGACTGAAAGCAATGTTCCCCCTTAAGGTGATTTTTTAAATTGAATTACAGAGGACTGGTAGCATTTTCCTTCTTCCGTTTAGCGTAGTGGATAGAGACGGTATTGAACTACACTATAGCGTTAAAACCTTAATTTCGAATTTTTTTAGACTGATATCGTTCCCCCCTGCGCACTGTGACTGAAAGCAATGTTCCCCCTTAAGGTTATTTTTTAAATTGAATTACAGAGGACTGGTTATATTTTTCCTTCTTCCGTTTAGCGAAGTCGATAGAGACGGGTATTGAACTACATTATAGCGTTAAAACCTTAATTTCGAAATTTTTTGGACTGATATCGTTCCCCCCTGCGCACTGTGACTGAAAGCAATGTTCCCCCTTAAGGTGATTTTTTAAATTGAATTACAGAGGACTGGTAGCATTTTCCTTCTTCCGTTTAGCAAAGTGGATAGAGACGGTACTGAACTACATTATAGCGTTAAAACCTTAATTTCGAAATTTTTTGGACTGATATCCTTTCCCCCTTGGCTCTTCAATTATTTAAAACATTATAGGCAGTGGCGGTTTGCGTATAGGCATTGCACAACTGCAGAACCCCAAATTTTCACTTGATGTTATCGATAGCATTTAATATAATGAGTCTTTTTTTTCATTCTTTCTTTATACAATACATAATCCATAAGCTTAATGTCAATAAAAAGACAAAAAAATATTTGTATGGAACTTGTAAACAAACTAAACTTTTCATTAAACTCGTAAAATAAGTTTAAAATGTGTGCAAGTTGGGAACGTAATGGTACGTAATGTGTTAATTGATTTTTGTTGTTCGTTAAACAGCAGTTGAAACCAAAGACTAACTACACAATGCGGGCTTACTTAGTGGGGCGTAAACAGGAAACTATAGTCGGTTTGGGTATTATCGTCCCATATCTGTATTATCGAACGCAATCCCTCATAACGTTGATTGAAAAATCTGTCAGCATTCATGTATGCACGTGTAACAGTAATGTTAGAGACAATATAGAAGTGTTCGCAGATAACACTGCCTGGTTTTGTTTTGTAAAGCTGTGGGGTGGCACAGTGCCTAACCGAAACGTTGTTAGACCTATTCCGGTAATTGCTAAACAAAACAGGATCACAGCACGCAAACGTTATTCAATTTTCAACAATGTTTATCATTCCTATTTCAGTTTCTCTTTTGCGATTGTTTCTCGTAAAATTATTAAGAAAAGATCTGACGATACAAACATTTAAAACGTTTAAAAATAGTTCCGGGTGACTCAGCCCCGCTCGTGTTGTTTATTTTTGAAAATTGTTTGAAATACTTCGAAATCTTTTGTTCGAACTTTTGTTAAAAGATGTTCAATACAATAAAATTAAATAACATGTACAAAATATTTACAAAACAATCGTATGTACATGTGCATGCGTTCAGTACAAAATGTACACGTATTAAAGAATTGTATAATTTAGCCTCTTTCTGATAAAAATCATTATAAAAATATTGATATTTAAAGCATTATGAAATTCTGCAAATGAAATAACAACAAATTTATCTTCAATAACTATGCAAATGATCAATTATGAAAATCTTCAAAGTTGTCAGGGATATTCCAAGTGTCCACATTTTCATCGATCTGCATATTCGTTGTCGGAACATAATTATTCGAATGTTCTTGTAATATTTCTTTCCGAACAACACTTCTTGTGTGGCGAGTGTTTTCTGGGGGCAAGAGAATTTTCAGTCCATTTCGCCTTTTGCTACATATAACATTCCATGCGTAAAAACTGCTGTTAGTAGGAATATCCCAGCTGATACAAATGTCTGCCCTTGGGCCTTATGTATTCTCACAGCAAAAGTTGGCCGGAAGTCGATGTCTTTGCATTGTGTATCCAAGTTTACTTTTGCTTGACTCTAATGTGATTCAAGGAATATGAACTTGTCTACCTGAAAACCGGCAATGTATATAGGTATACAGTCCACATAAATTTAAGGCTATAAATTCGCCATTATGCGATATTTTACTGGCATGGGCCTAGCGCTATCGATCTGCACTCTTCAAAACCCAAAACTGTACGAAGTTTTTTGGAATTCGTTAGAGACGTTTTCGAGATACGCTGAACATACAAACATACAAACATACATATAGAAATGCTCGTTTAATATTATTGTTCCTGAACCTAAATTAACAAACTAAAACATATAAAAAAATTGTTTATTATTTATCATCAAGATTTTATAATACCCTACTACATAATTTCCATTGCACAATGAGCTGTTTGAGCGGTCATCATGGTAAAACCCAGACACGGGACCAGATACAGAGTGTTTCAAGAAGATTTTTTTTTTAACGTCCGACTATTGTGCACACTTGGGCTAATGCAGACGATGGGATGATATAGCGTATGAAAATGCTAAGCCCTGGCCGGGAATCGAACCCGGGTCCTCGGGGTGAAAGTCCAGTACGCTATCCACTGGGCCACCGAGGTGGCTTGTTTCAAGAAGAAACGGAAAGAATTGCAGTGAAAATGATGAAAACAAAAGCTGATTCGATTGCTTTTAATCCATCAGAGTGGGCTATTGTCCGAATTATCTCGTCAGCATCGTCCTCTTGGTCATGGGCATTGTTTACCACATCGGCATCTGCGCCAGTGAGCTCCATTTGCAAACTTGATTACAACAATCGTGAATGTCTGCACTGTCAATTGAAAGTTCAACAGGTGCATTAGCCAGTTGGACTAGTTCACTGACCGAGTTTTCATTGTCCTGTTATGGCACATTTATATTACTTTTTCGATGCCGCACAGTATCTTCCACAAATTGTGTGTGGTCGTGCATTTTATCCCGAATTACCAAATACGCCAAACAAGGAAAATAAACCTCGGTTATTATCCTAGATTAGGTCAATACCTACCGAAACGTAGGAAAGTGCAAGAACAATATTTCACATCAAATTCTTAATTATGTTTGGTGGAAAATTACCGCCCATTTCTCCATCCCTAAACTTGTTTCAACCGACCAAATAGAATCACACATTCTGAAAATAGCACAAGCTATTCATTCGTAATTCTGACGTACTCAGTAGTTTTCTTTCAGTAAAACTACTTATGTCAACATGGAGCCTCGGTTAACCGGTGAAACAAAATTTGAACTGAATGTCGGTTCCATGACAAAAACGTTTGAGAATCGCTGTCCTACTTGATAAAAATAACTTTTCCGGCCAGTGTTTTTATTTATTATCACAACTGAAGAAGTTAGCATAACGTCTTTTCATGAATAAGTAACGTTTCTTAATTATTGGGGACAATAGTTGTATCAGTGGTTATAGCGGTGAAGATACATTAACTCAGTAGTTATTAGCGAATTTAAACTGGAAAATAGGTCACTTCTAGATCGTTTTTTGGGAATGTTAACATTTATTTATTCTATAAGTAATTGACAATTGTAGAAATCGGACATTGCTGGAAGTTTTCAGCCACTCCAAGGGTTGCGAATGTTTTTTTTACTCAACTGATATTACGTTCCCGTAATAAAAATTTGGCAAATATTTGTTTGCTAGCTACAGAGGAGAAGGGGTGTGGGCCATAACCAATTCTGTATCTATGTTCAGTACAATAATCTGCCTTTCCTAGCTTCGTCAATTCTTCTTTCGTTGACGCGTTTCGGAGAACCACCATCTTCAAAAACTATTTCTATCACCTAAAACTAAAATCAAGTTTTTCACTAACATCGTCCGGCTGACTACGTTGAAATTCTTTTTATATTCTTCTTATTTTCTGCTAGCATTATTGTTCAGTACAACGTTATGATAATGACGTATGTCACTATAAATTATAGAAATAGTTTTTGAAGATGGAGGTTCTCCGAAACGCGTCAACGAAAGAACAATTGACGAAGCCAGGGAAGGCAGTTTATTATACTGAACATGGTGAGAATAATCCTAGCAGAAAAGAAGAAGAATATAAAAAGAATTTTAATTTTGTATCTCATTAAAATGAACCATTTGTTGAGCGCCACGTTGTCTTTAATTTTAAGCTAATTTATACCCCACTGTATAGGCCAAGACAACGAGAATGCCTGTGCGAGGTTACGATGCTCAGGGTGACCAAAGAAATCAAAGTTGTTGCTTTTCAAAAATTTATATAATTGTCTTGTTTTTTTTTAACATACTACATTAAAAGTTAAAAAAAGTAGTGTCAGGAAAAAAATATTTAAATTAATTAATTCTGTTTTCATACACTATTGAAAGGGGGAAAATAATAATTAAATAGAATAACATTTATAATGATAAATTAGTTCAACTTTCAAGGCACACAACAACAAATATCAAAACTAAACTTAAACTTTAACTTACATTCAAAAACTAAACTTAAATCTTTACCAACCTTTTGGAATATAACTATAATCTTACGGATGTCAGTTATCCACCAAAATAAACTATGACAAAACAAAATTAAAATATATTCTTGAACTAAAATATATTCTTCTGGAGATAGAATAATATTATTAGTGACGTCACTGTGACTAACTAAAATAATAAGCAAGGGCACATTACAAAAATATATTAGTGAAAAAAATGGATTACAGATACTGACTTTAATTTTTAATTAACGTATTAAACAGGTTGATTATTTTCGTCCCCTAATTAGAGTTTAGTGGTTTTCCCCTAGGTTATCCGATATTTATTTTCTTAAAAACGGAGCTACAAAATCGGCGAAAACACCCAAGTTCGCATTCAAAATTTTATTAAATTCTCCCCTTACTGGCACTCCCCATGAAATGTATGACGGTTCGCTTATTCACGAGAATGTTCTATATCCAAACATTATGACGTACAATTTTACTTATATAAGCGCAGTAGCCTTAGCCTCACTCCAGAACAGACTCGTTCCTTCCGAACAGCTGTTTATATAGCGTATCATACTTATCGATATTGCATAATTCAACTTTACATTTACATTATATATCTAATTGAGGATCTGAGATGTCTCGCTGATCAAACGACAGTCCCCACTGTGTAGGAAGCACGTACCGACAGTCACTCCGCCCCTCCACTTTACAACAATGGTTCCCAAATGCCAGTCAGTCGTGGACCCCCAGTCATCAAGGACCCCTCAACCTGTGTTTAAATTGAAATCACATATTTGACATTCCGTTATCTTAACTACAACCGTGCTAGTAATGGGCGAACACAATCAGAGGTGAAATTCATGGGGACAGTAACTTCCAAAGTTGTATACGTTATAGATATGAACTACTTTTATTTTACAAAGCAAATGAGTGAGTTATATTTTGGGACAAGAAGTTGAAATAACTAAAGTTATATTTTGGGACAAGAAGTTGAAATAACTAAAGTTATATTTTGGGACAAGAAGTTGAAATAACTAAAGTTATATTTTGGGACAAGAAGTTGAAATAACTAAAGTTATATTTTGGGACAAGAAGTTGAAATAACTAAAGTTATATTTTGGGACAAGAAGTTGAAATAACTAAAGTTATATTTTGGGACAAGAAGTTGAAATAAATAAAGTTATATTTTGGGACAAGAAGTTGAAATAACTAAAGTTATATTTTGGGACAAGAAGTTGAAATAACTAAAGTTATATTTTGGGACAAGAAGTTGAAATAACTAAAGTTATATTTTGGGACAAGAAGTTGAAATAACTAAAGTTATATTTTTGGGACAAGAAGTTGAAATAACTAAAGTTATATTTTGGGACAAGAAGTTGAAATAACTAAAGTTATATTTTGGGACAAGAAGTTGAAATAACTAAAGTTATATTTTGGGACAAGAAGTTGAAATAACTAAAGTTATATTTTGGGACAAGAAGTTGAAATAACTAAAGTTATATTTTGGGACAAGAAGTTGAAATAACTAAAGTTATATTTTGGGACAAGAAGTTGAAATAACTAAAGTTATATTTTGGGACAAGAAGTTGAAATAACTAAAGTTATATTTTGGGACAAGAAGTTGAAATAACTAAAGTTATATTTTGGGACAAGAAGTTGAAATAAATAAAGTTATATTTTGGGACAAGAAGTTGAAATAACTAAAGTTATATTTTGGGACAAGAAGTTGAAATAACTAAAGTTATATTTTGGGACAAGAAGTTGAAATAACTAAAGTTATATTTTGGGACAAGAAGTTGAAATAACTAAAGTTATATTTTGGGACAAGAAGTTGAAATAACTAAAGTTATATTTTGGGACAAGAAGTTGAAATAACTAAAGTTATATTTTGGGACAAGAAGTTGAAATAACTAAAGTTATATTTTGGGACAAGAAGTTGAAATAACTAAAGTTATATTTTGGGACAAGAAGTTGAAATAACTAAAGTTATATTTTGGGACAAGAAGTTGAAATAACTAAAGTTATATTTTGGGACAAGAAGTTGAAATAACTAAAGTTATATTTTGGGACAAGAAGTTGAAATAACTAAAGTTATATTTTGGGACAAGAAGTTGAAATAACTAAAGTTATATTTTGGGACAAGAAGTTGAAATAACTAAAGTTATATTTTAGCCCTAGTGGAAAGTTTCTCACTTTCCCAACCTTATATTCTACAAGCTACACATTCTCAATATCAATATTGAAGGTTAGAAAGTTATTTGGCCTCACTCTATATAGGAAATATATTTATTATTCCTAAGTTAAGAGTGAAAAATCAAGCTGTCACTCAAAGTTGTCATTTTAAGACGTAATATTTGAAGTGTCTCTCAAAACAGCCTACTGCATCGAGTAGACTCCCTTAATTTTGTCTTTATTGTGTAGATTGCCGTACATGAAGCCATTTTGGAAACCGATATACTGTAGATAAATTAAAATAATTGCTGCAATCTCGCTGACGTGACTGAAGCGAATTTCCAAAAATATTTTTTCTTACCCTTTTTGAAATTTTGACTTTACCATCACGACAACTTTAAAATCTGTTTATATTAGCGCTTCAATCTTTCGAATTACATTAAAAATACTAAAAAGAAATTTGACCGGCGTTAATTTCTTAATTTCAACGGATTTAAAAAATACAAAATGTTAACAATGGTAACGGCGATGAAATAGGAGTTTCAAAAACATTCGAGAAAAAAGTTACGGATGGCCGCCATTTCGAAACTGTTAAACGAATTTTACTGGTAAACGAACTTAAAGGCATTACCATACTCGATTTGTGTGCCAAGTTTTAAACAAATCGGACTGAAATTACAATCGATTTCATGAGGGTGATAATGGTGTTCATTTCAAGGTCCTGGGTCCATACTGGGCTTACTGTGATGGTTGTAATAGCTGGATTAGAGCTATTTTTCCAAATGGTAATTTTCTAATAATAGAATTGTAATTAGCGTTTTATTTCTTGCATGATGATATCCGGTAAATGGAGAGGTTCCTGTATGGAGCTGGTAATAATTATGATGTCTAACATAATTATGAAAACAATACGCTAAGCATCTATGTCGAGATGCCTAAAATGCAAGATTTTAGAAAAAAAATGTTATCACAGTAAAATAAAAATGAACTACCAAGTTTTATATATCGTTTTAAAGAGAATAATATTCCACGGAATAATAATCGAAATTTAAAAATCGATAACAAATATTTGTACTTGGTCAGACTACCCTTAAATGAGATCGGTACTCATTTAATGGTAAGGATCTGGGCCTAACATTATTGCTGCTACAATAGCTCATTTTCCAATTGAAATTCGCCAGTAAATAAATGTTTAATCTATTCACAAGTTTAATATTTGTGCACAATGTAATGAAAGTAAGTAAATAGTTATAGAGTAATTTTAATTATAAGTTTAAATTAAATATCGACATTGTTGAAGATCACTGGAGCCATACGTAAGCTGCACAGATAAGCACCACGCTGATCTAACAAAACTTGCATTTGCTTTTATATTTTTAAACAAATCAATTACTTCGAACATCTGTTCTCTTTGCAACATTTACTTAAGATTATGAAAAGACTGGGAAAATTTATAATGGAACGATGCCCTAGTTGAAGCATGCGCATTACATATACGTAAACAGGAGAAAACGCGCTATGCTTAAACACCGCGATTTTAAGCCTAAATATACTCATAATATTTTTTGTGGAAATATTATGTTTTTATATTCACTAATTGATAGCGTACCGGGTTCGATTCCCGGCCAGGGCTTGGCATTTTCATATGCATCGTCCCATAAAATCCCATCGTCCGCATTAGCCCTAGTGTGCACAATAGTCGGACGTTAAACACACAAAAAAAAAACGTTAATTCATTATAAACCCAGTCATTATAAACACCAAAGGCTACTACTAGAATGAAGAAAATTTTAGGAGGCTTAAAATCTTCTATAGATTAACTCCAAGAAATTTTAATAAAATTAATATGCAATATTCTAGAATAATTTATAATTTTGAGGATATAGGCTATTGTTTAGTAACAATTGGCCAACTGAACCATTTAATAATACATATTTTATTGGTTTTCATAGCTAAACCCTGACCCAGGCAAAAAAACCCTGAAATTAGCACCGATCCTGACATCTAAGATCACTTTTTCACCAGTCGATAAAATGTATACACGAGATGAGTAGCTAGTAAATAACTAGACAAAGTGTAAAATATTTTATTTAAAATTTATATATTGTTATCCCCTTCAATATACACCACTCATTTATCTCCACATCGCTCCATGCGAATTTTTAATTATTCGAAACGGTCTTCTTCTGTGACCTCTTCATGACGTGCCGCTTTTTCTGTTACAGCTTCAACGGTTTGAAATCTTGTTCCTTTTAATGCAATTTGACCTTGGGGGAACAGATAAAAATCACAAGGTGCCACGCCAGGCGAATACAGTGGATGGTTTGACACAAAACAATATAATTATATGCAATAAGGTCTAACTTTTCTACACAAATATATTTGAGTAAAAGCTGTTTTCCATAGCCTTAGTTTGTATTTTTTCTTCAACTTTTACGTGTACATAGAAGTATTAGGCCCTACATCTAACTAGAGTGGCGTAAGTATTCCTTTTACTTCGATATATGATCTCTCAAATTATTTGCCGATCCACAGACTAGCTCAGCTTCCACAAGTTACGCCTGAGAGTATCATTATATATATATTATAGTGCGCTAGTTAATTCTAACTTGGTACAAAAACCTTCGATGGTAACAGTATGGACAAGTTCGTTATCCAGAATTGCAGAAATTTCAAATCATAACATTTTATCTGGAATTTTGTTGAAAATCTGATTTAACCCACGCAATCAGACGTTAAAATCTTCATAAATCAGTATTTCAAATTGAGATATTGAACCTGATAGCATAGTGTAACTTGAAAGTACCGTATGCTAATTTACGTCGATATGATTTAGACTTAGGACGAAAATCGATTTTAATGAAGAAAAATTGATTAGACAAGTTTTGTTTTCTATAATCGATTCAAAATGGCTTCCATTAAAAAATTTACACTCTTTTTTATAGTTATTTGGTAATCTGTTTTAAAACTTATCAGCTTTAAAATATGCGTAAATTAATTTTATAAATTTATAATGTAATTAAAAATTAAAATTTTCTTACATTAAAATTTTTTTTGTGTTTAACGTCCAACTGTTGTGCACACTTGGGCTAATGCAGACGGATGGGATGATTTATAGCGTATGAAAATGCCAAGCCCTGGCCGGGAATCGAACCCGGGTCCTCGGGGTGAAAGCCCAGTACGCTATCAACTAGGCCACCGGGAAATAGGATTTTCGTAAAAGGATAGAACAAAAGATTTTTGGCAACGTTCCGAGATTTTTGTAAATAATTTGTTATAAATTTTTATCGTCAATAAAGACGTATTGATATCATCGAGTAACGCTAAACCTAAACAAATACATTTTGTATCTGTATAAGATAGAATGTGAACCTAAACGTTACATGTTCGCAGTGCATTCTTAAGTACACTTTGTCGTCAAATAAGCCGACCTTAGCAAATAGAAATGTGATCGATTTAAGTTCAGTAAAAGAATTTAATATATGTCGATGCTCGTTGTACGGAGGTTGAGTATGCATCGGGCTGACTCGCATAATTTAAAGGGGATATCTTCTGTCCCCAGCGTAAAAAACTAACTACAGTATATCATCTGTTCGGTATAAAATAAATAAACATTCATAACTGTTTCTCTTTGCACATACCATCTGATCGGAACATTTTCCGGGAATAAAATTGTACATGTGTCCGTCTAGCTATCTGTCTGTCGGTGATTCATCTCTTACTTATAAACGATGTGATTGCTGATTTCCCCGGAATTATATTCTTTCGTTAAGTAAAGTATGTTTTGATCTGTTTCCAACTATGCCAAGAGAGAATGTTAAACTACGCCAAGAGAGAATGTTAAACTATGTCAAGAGAGAATGTTAAACTACGCCAAGAGAGAATGTTAAACCATGCCAAGAGAGAATGTTAAACAATGCCGAGAGAATGTTAAACTATGTTAAGAGAGAATGTTAAACTACGCCAAGAGAGAATGTTAAACTATGCCAAGAGAGAATGTTAAACTATGCCAAGAAAGAATGTTAAACTACGCCAACAGAGAATGTTAAACTATGCCAAGAGAGAATGTTAAACCATGCCAAGAGAGAATGTTAAACCATGCCAAGAGAGAATGTTAAACCATGCCAAGGTAGAATGTTAAACCATGCCAAGAGAGAATGTTAAACTATGTTAAGAGAGAATGTTAAATTATGCCAAGAGAGAATGTTAAACTATGCCAAGAGAGAATGTTAAACTATGCCAAGAGAGAATGTTAAACTATGCCAAGAGAGAATGTTAAACTATGCCAAGAGAGAATGTTAAACTATGCCAAGAGAGAATGTTGTCTTATCATCGGATGCTGTGTTCAAGATTTAAAAAAGACTCAGACGCTGTGTTTTCCTTGCGGCGGAGCAAAAACTGCTACACACTTGATAAAAAATATAGGCTTGGGGTGTTTACCTACAGAGCGTAGCAAGTAGTCCACTGGCGGGTTTCGCTCAGCGGGATTTGAGGACCTTTTGCAAGAGTCTAGTTCAACGTCCATCGCGGAATACAGTGGTTTTGTGTTTAAGTTATTGTGTCTCAAGTTGTTTTGAATTAAGTTGTAATTTAAAGTTTATTAATGGCAATATGAACACCCATTTTATGCTGCGGATAAAGAACATCTTACACAGCTGGCAGTTGAGTATATAATCTTGTGGGATATGTCACATAACGATTTCGAAAGTAATTAAAAATAAACTATTTTCTTTCTTTAATGAGCCTTTTTTCCTGGATAAGTGTGTACAGTAAAGTATACCGTACATATAGAGTCCCGTGTCCAACATTACAATGAAGACTACTCTATTCCGCAGTTTAGGAGTACAAGGGAGCGCATTGGGGCCATTTCCGCTGTACTTGCTATATTTTTTTTCCGGCGAAAAACCGTTAAGGTTATCATCGCCGTGTACTTTCCATTGGATGAAGAAACCATAGTGGCTACATAGCTGTTAGCGATCTTGAAGAAGCAACAGAAAAATTGCAGAAAACCTTCCGGAAAGTTAATGTAAGGCCAAAAGGCCGATGTGGTGCGGACCAAACGTGGCGCATAAAACTTAACGAGTCTAAGTCATAACATATTAGTTTTATTTAAAAAAAGCTTTTTTTCCTGTTTGACATTAGTTATTATTTCTGTAACCATTGAATGTTAGTTCTATAACAGCTTTTCTTGGCAGTCCTTTAACAACTTTCAGAGTGATTACGTCGTAATCTTCAGCTTTTTTCCTGTTTGACATTAGTTATTATTTCTGTAACCACTGATTGTTAGTTCTATAACAGCTTTTCTTGGCAGTCCTTTAACAACTTTCTGAGTGATTACGTCGTAATCTTCAGCTTTTTTCCTGTTTGACATTACTTATTATTTCTGTAACCACTGATTGTTAGTTCTATAACAGCTTTTCTTGGCAGTCCTTTAACAACTTTCTGAGTGATTACGTCGTAATCTTCAGCTTTTTTCCTGTTTGACATTAGTTATTATTTCTGTAACCACTGATTGTTAGTTCTATAACAGCTTTTCTTGGCAGTCCTTTAACAACTTTCTGAGTGATTACGTCGTAATCTTCAGCTTTTTCCTGTTTGACATTAGTTATTATTTCTGTAACCATTGAATGTTAGTTCTATAACAGCTTTTCTTGGCAGTCCTGTAACCATTAACAACTTTCTGAGTGATTACGTCGTAATCTTCAGCTTTTTTCCTGTTTGACATTAGTTATTATTTCTGTAACCATTGAATGTTAGTTCTATAACAGCTTTTCTTGGCAGTCCTTTAACAACTTTCTGAGTGATTACGTCGTAATCTTCAGCTTTTTCCTGTTTGACATTAGTTATTATTTCTGTAACCATTGAATGTTAGTTCTATAACAGCTTTTCTTGGCAGTCCTTTAACAACTTTCTGAGTGATTACGTCGTAATCTTCAGCTTTTTTCCTGTTTGACATTAGTTATTATTTCTGTAACCATTGAATGTTAGTTCTATAACAGCTTTTCTTGGCAGTCCTTTAACAACTTTCTGAGTGATTACGTCGTAATCTTCAGCTTTTTTCCTGTTTGACATTAGTTATTATTTCTGTAACCACTGATTGTTAGTTCTATAACAGCTTTTCTTGGCAGTCCTTTAACAACTTTCTGAGTGATTACGTCGTAATCTTCAGCTTTTTTCCTGTTTGACATTAGTTATTATTTCTGTAACCATTGAATGTTAGTTCTATAACAGCTTTTCTTGGCAGTCCTTTAACAACTTTCTGAGTGATTACGTCGTAATCTTCAGCTTTTTTCCTGTTTGACATTAGTTATTATTTCTGTAACCATTGAATGTTAGTTCCATAACAGCTTTTCTTGGTAGTCCTTTAACAACTTTCTGAGTGATTTTTGACTGAGTTGTAATCGATGTATATTTTCGTAATATTATGTAAGGTAGATGTGTAAGGTATATCCAAAATTCAACCCCTAACAAGTTAAAAAAGGGTGTAAATTTTCTATTAAAAATAGTTCGTTTTAAAATTTAAAAACTATTTTTTTAAATAAATGAATAACGTAGTTATATTACAATTGTAAATACTCAACTGAATAATGAAACACGCATTACAGCATTTTCAAAAATTCAACTCCAGTAGGGGAAATCTATACCCCCTATTTTTATTTATATAGGGGTTAACATTTACCATCGTTGAACCAAAATCATTAAAGTTATAAATAGGAAATTTAGATAACAGATTTACTTTATAATACAAAAACTAGCTAAGAATGTATCGCTGGATTTTAAAGTACTCATCTTTTAAGTGGTTTAAGGAGTTTTTTTAGAACAGGAAAATCACGTTTTCACAATAGTTGTCCGATTTTCAGTCACGTACTGAAATTAACTTTTTTTTGTTATTATATGGAAATTTGACAAGGTGATTATACCTTGCGGGTAATAAGAATTCCAGATTTGTCTGTTACGTTCAAAGACTTTTACACTGGGACACAGGTTGACAGATTTTAATGAAAACCTTTATTGCTTAATGCAATTATCAGCATGTTTAGGTTATCTTTGTCGTACGCTACACATATTCAAAATAAAATGGAGGTAACTCAACATTTCTGATTTATTTTAAAACGGGATTGGCCCTACATTTTTTGCATTTCATGCTTTCGATAAGCCACCGATGTTAAACAAATTTCTGTCTGACTGAATGTGTGTTACTTGGCTGAATGCCAAGTTTACAGTGCGTTCCACTGCGAAATTACAACAGATTTCAATGGAAACGTTTAGCCTATATTTGTTAAATACAATGATTAATAGGCTATCTCAAACTTTCATTCGCCTACATGAAACAAAATGGTAGGCTAGTTTTATATATAGAATATATTTAAAAAAATATATATTTATTTAATTTGTATTAAAATTAAAAACGTAATTTATAACTAATAACTTTTTTTATTTTAAATAATTTCTTTCAAAGCAAAAAATACTTCAAATAAAGCACTAATAATATTACTTCTCTTAGCATATTGTAAGTATTAACCAGTATATAAATCTTTTTGTTAATTGTAAAAACAAGTAACAAAAAAAAAACCAGAAGAAATTTGAAAAAAAATTATTTGTGCTTGTGTTTCGGTTTGTCTTTGTGTTTTTTGTTTGTATTGGTGTTTGTGTTTGTATTGTTTTTGTTTTCTTGTGTTTGTATTTGGTGTTCTGATTTTTTTAATGTTTGTGTTTGGGTTTTATTTGTGTATTTTTTAAAATACATATTTTTTTATTTGTGTGTTGTGTTTGTATTTGTGTTACTGATTTTTGGTGTTGTTTTTTTAAGGCGAAGAGCACATAGAGGCTATTATCGCCTCCCTAAATGTAAGTGTGAGTGTAAAGTGTTAAAGTCGTAAGTGTAGTGTTGTAAGTGTAAGTGTGTTAAAACTCGGGTACCGCGAGGGACGTCTAAATCCTCTCAATAGGTGCAGCTAGTCTGCACCTCCTGCGGGGTGTTACTGTTTTTCTTCGTATTTGTGTTTTGATCTGTACTTCTAGTTGCTCTATATATGTATCTGTATCTGTGTGTGTTTTTGTATTTATATATATTTGTGTGTCTGTACGTGTGTTTGCGATGGTGATTGCATCTGTGATTGTATTGGTATTTTCTCCTAACGTAATGTAACAGTAAAGACGAACATTAAGGGCTTTTTCTGACAAAATTTAAAGGGCCGCGTTGCTCGAAATCGATTTTTATAATGTAATTACAAGCATTCCCTTCGACTATATAAACTACAGCGACATATGCGGAGAGATATTGACTCCAATAAACTCTCTTTATTATGTCTTCTACTGCCTTTTATAAGCTTCCTTTAATACTCCATAAATGATGTAAAACATTATAGGATCTTTCTCACAAAACAGTTCCTGCGTAATAAACCACTAGACTGATTTTCATAAAATTTGGCATGTAAGTTTCATTTAGGTCTACCATATTCTAGAAAAGTGTTTAAGCCTTTGCTTTAGTTTTTAAGAAATGTAGTGGGAGAAACCTTACTGGGCTGCGAAGACAGGGTTAACTTGAAACGTACTTCAAGGATAGAGGGCTGTCAGTCAGTAACATTAACATCCTGGGCAAAGAGCAACTCAGGAAAAACCACAACACTAATTTTAATTAACTTTTGTACTGTTGAACATTGGCTTTAACAGTTTGTACAAAATTCAGTCTATAATTACCGCAATAAAACATTTGCAGTAGCAGCGACAGGCTATAATTACCGCAATAAAACATTTGCAGTAGCAGCGACAGGCTATAATTACCGCAAAAAAACATTTGCAGTAGCAGCGACAGGCTATAATTACCGCAATAAAACATTTGCAGTAGCAGCGACAGGCTATAATTACCGCAAAAAAACATTTGCAGTAGCAGCGACAGTCTATAATTACCGCAATAAAACATTTGCAGTAGCAGCGACAGTCTATAATTACCGCAATAAAACATTTGCAGTAGCAGCGACAGTCAATAATTACCGCAATAAAACATTTGCGGTAGCAGCGACAGTCTATAATTACCGCAATAAAGCGATAGCAGCGACAGTCTATAATTACCGCAATAAAACATTTGCGGTAGCAGCGACAGTCTATAATTACCGCAATAAAACATTTGCAGTAGCAGCGACAGTCTATAATTACCGCAATAAAACATTTGCAGTAGCAGCGACAGTCTATAATTACCGTAATAAAACATTTGTAGTAGCAGCGACAGTCTATAATTACCGCAATAAAACATTTGCAGTAGCAGCGACAGTCTATAATTACCGCAATAAAACATTTGCAGTAGCAGCGACAGTCTATAATTACCGCAATAAAACATTTGCAGTAGCAGCGACAGGCTATAATTACCGCAATAAAACATTTGCAGTAGCAGCGACAGTCTATAATTACCGCAATAAAACATTTGCAGTAGCAGCGACAGGCTATAATTACCGCAATAAAACATTTGCAGTAGCAGCGACAGTCTATAATTACCGCAATAAAACATTTGCAGTAGCAGCGACAGTCTATAATTACCGCAATAAAACATTTGCAGTAGCAGCGACAGGCTATAATTACCGCAATAAAACATTTGCAGTAGCAGCGACAGTCTATAATTACCGCAATAAAACATTTGCAGTAGCAGCGACAGTCTATAATTACCGCAATAAAACATTTGCAGTAGCAGCGACAGTCTATAATTACCGCAATAAAACATTTGCAGTAGCAGCGACAGTCTATAATTACCGCAATAAAACATTTGCAGTAGCAGCGCACAGTCTATAATTACCGCAATAAAACATTTGCAGTAGCAGCGACAGTCTATAATTACCGCAATAAAACATTTGCAGTAGCAGCGACAGTCTATAATTACCGCAATAAAACATTTGCAGTAGCAGCGACAGTCTATAATTACCGCAATAAAACATTTGCAGTAGCAGCGACAGTCTATAATTACCGCAATAAAACATTTGCAGTAGCAGCGACAGTCTATAATTACCGCAATAAAACATTTGCAGTAGCAGCGACAGTCTATAATTACCGCAATAAAACATTTGCAGTAGCAGCGACAGTCTATAATTACCGCAATAAAACATTTGCAGTAGCAGCGACAGTCTATAATTACCGCAATAAAACATTTGCAGTAGCAGCGACAGTCTATAATTACCGCAATAAAACATTTGCAGTAGCAGCGACAGTCTATAATTACCGCAATAAAACATTTGCAGTAGCAGCGACAGGCTATAATTACCGCAATAAAACATTTGCAGTAGCAGCGACAGTCTATAATTACCGCAATAAAACATTTGCAGTAGCAGCGACAGTCTATAATTACCGCAATAAAACATTTGCAGTAGCAGCGACAGTCTATAATTACCGCAATAAAACATTTGCAGTAGCAGCGACAGTCTATAATTACCGTAATAAAACATTTGCAGTAGCAGCGACAGGCTATAATTACCGCAATAAAACATTTGAAGTAGCAGCGACAGTCTATAATTACAGCAATAAAACATTTGCAGTAGCAGCGACAGTCTATAATTACCGCAATAAAACATTTGCAGTAGCAGCGACAGTCTATAATTACCGAAATAAAACATTTGCAGTAGCAGCGACAATCTATAATTACCGCGATAAAACATTTGCAGTAGCAGCGACAGTCTATAATTACCGCAATAAAACATTTGCAGTAGCAGCGACAGTCTATAATTACCGCAAAAAAAACATTTGCAGTAGCAGCGACAGTCTATAATTACCGCAATAAAACATTTGCAGTAGCAGCGACAGTCTGTAATTACCGCAATAAAACATTTGCAGTAGCAGCGACAGGCTATAATTACCGCAATAAAACATTTGCCGTAGCAGCGAAAAAGCTATAATTTCCGCAATAAAACATTTGCAGTAGCAGCGACAGTCTATAATTACAGCAATAAAACATTTGCAGTAGCAGCGACAGTCTATAATTACCGCAATAAAACATTTGCAGTAGCAGCGACAGTCTATAATTACCGAAATAAAACATTTGCAGTAGCAGCGACAGTCTATAATTACCGCGATAAAACATTTGCAGTAGCAGTGACAGTCTATAATTACCGCAATAAAACATTTGCAGTAGCAGCGACAGTCTATAATTACCGCAATAAAACATTTGCAGTAGCAGCGACAGTCTATAATTACCGCAATAAAACATTTGCAGTAGCAGGACAGTCTATAATTACCGCAATAAAACATTTGCAGTAGCAGCGACAGTCTATAATTACCGCGAAAAAACATTTGCAGTAGCAGCGACAGTCTATAATTACCGCAAAAAAAACATTTGCAGTAGCAGCGACAGGCTATAATTACCGCAATAAAACATTTGCAGTAGCAGGACAGTCTATAATTACCGCAATAAAACATTTGCAGTAGCAGCGACAGTCTATAATTACCGCAAAAAAAAACATTTGCAGTAGCAGCGACAGTCTATAATTACCGCAAAAAAAACATTTGCAGTAGCAGCGACAGTATATAATTACCGCAATAAAACATTTGCAGTAGCAGCGACAGGCTATAATTACCGCAATAAAACATTTGCAGTAGCAGCGACAGTCTGTAATTACCGCAATAAAACATTTGCAGTAGCAGCGACAGTCTATAATTACCGCAATAAAACATTTGCAGTAGCAGCGACAGTCTATAATTAATGCAATAAAACATTTGCAGTAGCAGCGACAGTCTATAATTACCGCAATAAAACATTTGCAGTAGCAGCGACAAATACAGTTCAAAAGGAATTGAAAACATTTTGCCTTTCTCAAAATCAGATCAGTTTTTTCTCGTGTTTCGGTCACAAATTAAAACTCACAACTCAGTCTGTTTACCTAATTGTAAATATAAAGTAAATCCGTAATCGGAAAATACTTTAACTTCAAATTTTCTGAATTAAAATTCACCAGTGTCATTAATTTGAGAAAAAATGTTGAAGGAACTTTAAAAATTGAAAGGAACTTTCGAAAATTGAAAGTGTTCGTTACGCAAACTTGATTTGATTATGAAATTAAAGCCAGGATTTTAAAAATCCGTAATCATAAAATACTTTAACTTCAAATTTTCTGAATTAAAATTCACCAGTGTCATGAATTTGAGAAAACAATTGTTGAAGGAACTTTAAAAATTGAAAGGAACTTTTCAAAATTGAAAGTGTTCGTTACGCAAACTTGATTTGATTATGAAATTAAAGCCAGGATTTTAAAAAAGGCAGGATAATTTTTTTTGGGAATTCACTTCTATCACGTCAGCGAGGAAAGTGTGTTCAGACATAAGCTATCTTCTGATCTTGGTGTCAGTGTTTATGTTTTTATTAAGACAAATAATAATGTTAATTATGTAATGTACAAGTATTTCTGAACTAAAAAGACATCCATTAAGCTGAATATATTTTTTTAAAGGAAATCAACAGAATAGTCAGTTCTTTAGCAAAACATGTTATCTTGCTCAGTCAGAATTACCAATACCTACAACCACAATTGACAATAAGGAATTGTAAAATACGACTATTATGTTACACAAAAGAATCATACAATAACATTGTCGGTTGGGCAATTCTTGGAAATACACTTTTTTTAAAGGCAATTTGAGTGCTCGCTATTTCGTTCCAAACAGATGGAAAAAGTACAAAATCTGCTAAACATTTAACAAATATAAATATTTCAATTGCAATCTGTCGAGTCGTTTCGTAGTGACCAGCGACAAAATTGGCATTTTAATATAATAGACATTCAGTTAAACATTTCAATGCAAAAAAAAAACACTAAACTAACTGTACAGACAACCATTTTGATTTCTAGAGCAAGTGAAAATGTACAGTTTTTAAATGAGTAAAGCGTTTTGAGTGACCACCATTTTGTTTTGAAAAAGTACATTGTAGTTTCTAAAACCTGTTAAGGATTGTATGTAAGAAAAATAAATATTTCAATTGCAATCTGTCGAGTCGTTTCGTAGTGGAAGCGATAAAATTGGCATTTAATGTAACAGACATTGAAAACGATTTAAACTACTCCGATCGATCTAACAATAACAATAACAATAACAATAACGAACAGTGACAAAAAGTAAACTGGTTGTTATTAAAATATTTTTTTAATTAATATTTCTTATAAATTCTCGGTCTTAATATTATTTAAAACAAAACATATATAATATGAGAGTAAATACGTTTATGTTTTATATATATTACATATATATAATATATATATATATATATATATATATATATATATATATATATATATATATATATATATAGAGAGAGAGAGAGAGAGAGAGAGAGAGAGAGAGAGAGAGCACCAAGTTTTAATTTATATATATACATTAATTTAATATAAGTTAAATTAATTAAATTAATATAAATTAAATTATATATATATATATAAGTTTTAATTTAATATATACATACATACATACATATATATATATATATATATATATATATATATATATATATATATATATAGAGAGAGAGAGAGAGAGAGAGAGCACCAAGTTTTAATTTATATATATACATTAATTTAATATAAGTTAAATTAATTAAATTAATATAAATTAAATTATATATATATAAGTTTTAATTTTATATATATATATATATATATATATATATATATATATATATATATATATATATATAATCGTTGTATGTTCTGATATATATATATATATATATATATATATATATATATATATATATATATATAGAGAGAGAGAGAGAGAGAGAGAGAGAGAGAGAGAGAGCACTAAGTTTTAATTTAACGGGAGAAACTCCATTAACGTCGATCCCTTGTCTTCATTAATCTAATTGCCATAAAGTAGTATAGAAGCATAAAGTTAAAAAAAAATTAGAAAAATTTTAACTAATACAGCATATTAATTATATATATATATATATATATATATATATATATATGTATATTGTGTTTAACGTCCGACTATTGTGCACACTTGGGCTAATGCAGACGATGGAATGATTATGCCGTGTATGAAAATGCCAAGCCCTAGCCGGGAATCGAATCCGGGTCCTCGGGGTGAAAGCCTAGTACGCTATCAACTAGGCCACCGAGGCGGCCCATATTAATTATAAATGTAACGTATAACAGGTCATATAAACTAAAACAAAAATACGTTCCCGTATGTCATATAAGCTAAAAACATTTGTTCCCGTGTGTATACATTCGGTTATTTTTCCATTGAAATTAATTTAACTAACAAAGTATGACGTATTAAATTAAAAATATGTAGGATATACCTCTAAATCGGATAAGCTAAAACGAGAATAACAGGTGTGTGTGCGCGCGCGCGCGCTTGTGTGTAACTGTTCTATCATGCTTACGTTTGCAATTGTACGATTTAGCACAAAAATCGATTGTGATAATAGCTTTGAGAGGTTCGTTAACCTTTATAATTCATTTGACAGTTTCAAAATGGCGGCAATTAAAAATCTCTAAAAAATCATAACTTTTTTGTCTTAAATTTTTACAAATCTGATTTCGCCATCGTAATCACCATTAATATGTGTATAAATTAGCACTTCGAATTTTCAAAATTCTTTGAAATTTAGAGATTCGTTGACGTCGTTCAGGGTATACGTTTTTATTTTCAAAGTGATTCGAAAATTGAAAGTGTTCGTTACGCAAACTTGATTTGATTATGAAATTAAAGCCAGGATTTTAAAAAAGGCAGGATAATTTTTTTTTTTTGGAAATTCACTTCTATCACGTCAGCGAGGAAAGTGTGTTCAGACATATCTTCTGATCTTGGTGTCAGTGTTTTATGTTTTTATTAAGACAAATAATAATGTTAATTATGTAATGTACATGTATTTCTGAACTAAAAAGACATCCATTAAGCTGAATATATTTTCTATTTATTACTTTTATTTGCAGCAATTAAAAAAACTCACTTTCTTTTATAAAGTACAAAAAAAATTCGTTAAAGAATCTGCGACTGCCGAAATACTTTTAAACAACTTTTGATATTGGACTATTGCGTTGCTTCTGCAAAATACTTTCCCAAATTCAAAACACGCAGTAAATACTTACGTTAGACTGCGTACAATATCTCTTGTTCAGTTATTTTCTTCTCTTCTTCCCGTGTCCGGAATTGTCTTCAAATCGTTTTATTTATTTCGAAGCTGCGAGTTGATCTGGAAGAAGACGCAGCAAGATAAGGACCAGTGAGATTGTACACAACGCAATTATTGGAAACAAAATTAATCAGTTTATCTGATCGTTCCAGAGAATAAACTTGGAATTCTTACTGAAGAATAAAAACACTATTAGATTTACTCTATACGATATAAAGTAGGATTCTATTATTCATGAATTTATAAAATTGGAATAATAAAAGCAGACGCTTTTAAATCACGTGCTTAGATTCCGTAGCGCCTTTGTTTTTTTGTTCTTGTAAAGTTATTGAAATGTAAACTTGCGTGTTTTGTATTTAAGAGTAACAAATCTGACTTTCGTGTCGTCTGCACTGCCGCGAACCAGACTAGACCGCGTCAGTCACCATCGCGCGGACTGTACCGCTTGTAAAACACGACTTTCGTGTCGTCTGCACTGCCGCGAACCAGACTAGACCGCGTCAGTCACCATCGCGCGGACTGTACCGCTTGTAAAACACGACTTTCGTGTCGTCTGCACTGCCGCGAAACAGACTAGACCGCGTCAGTCACCATCGCGCGGACTGTACCGCTTGTAAAACACGACTTTCGTGTCGTCTGCACTGCCGCGAACCAGACTAGACCGCGTCAGTCACCATCGCGCGGACTGTACCGCTTGTAAAACACGACTTTCGTGTCGTCTGCACTGCCGCGAACCAGACTAGACCGCGTCAGTCACCATCGCGCGGACTGTACCGCTTGTAAAACACGACTTTCGTGTCGTCTGCACTGCCGCGAACCAGACTAAACCGCGTCAGTCACCATCGCGCGGACTGTACCGCTTGTAAAACACGACTTTCGTGTCGTCTGCACTGCCGCGAACCAGACTAAACCGCGTCAGTCACCATCGCGCGGACTGTACCGCTTGTAAAACACGACTTTCGTGTCGTCTGCACTGCCGCGAACCAGACCAGACCGCGTCAGTCACCATCGCGCGGACTGTACCGCTTGTAAAACACGACTTTCGTGTCGTCTGCACTGCCGCGAACCAGACTAGACCGCGTCAGTCACCATCGCGCGGACTGTACCGCTTGTAAAACACGACTTTCGTGTCGTCTGCACTGCCGCGAACCAGACTAGACCGCGTCAGTCACCATCGCGCGGACTGTACCGCTTGTAAAACACGACTTTCGTGTCGTCTGCACTGCCGCGAACCAGACTAGACCGCGTCAGTCACCATCGCGCGGACTGTACCGCTTGTAAAACACGACTTTCGTGTCGTCTGCACTGCCGCGAACCAGACTAGACCGCGTCAGTCACCATCGCGCGGACTGTACCGCTTGTAAAACACGACTTTCGTGTCGTCTGCACTGCCGCGAACCAGACTAGACCGCGTCAGTCACCATCGCGCGGACTGTACCGCTTGTAAAACACGACTTTCGTGTCGTCTGCACTGCCGCGAACCAGACTAGACCGCGTCAGTCACCATCGCGCGGACTGTACCGCTTGTAAAACACGACTTTCGTGTCGTCTGCACTGCCGCGAACCAGACTAGACCGCGTCAGTCACCATCGCGCGGACTGTACCGCTTGTAAAACACGACTTTCGTGTCGTCTGCACTGCCGCGAACCAGACTAAACCGCGTCAGTCACCATCGCGCGGACTGTACCGCTTGTAAAACACGACTTTCGTGTCGTCTGCACTGCCGCGAACCAGACTAAACCGCGTCAGTCACCATCGCGCGGACTGTACCGCTTGTAAAACACGACTTTCGTGTCGTCTGCACTGCCGCGAACCAGACCAGACCGCGTCAGTCACCATCGCGCGGACTGTACCGCTTGTAAAACACGACTTTCGTGTCGTCTGCACTGCCGCGAACCAGACTAGACCGCGTCAGTCACCATCGCGCGGACTGTACCGCTTGTAAAACACGACTTTCGTGTCGTCTGCACTGCCGCGAACCAGACTAGACCGCGTCAGTCACCATCGCGCGGACTGTACCGCTTGTAAAACACGACTTTCGTGTCGTCTGCACTGCCGCGAACCAGACTAAACCGCGTCAGTCACCATCGCGCGGACTGTACCGCTTGTAAAACACGACTTTCGTGTCGTCTGCACTGCCGCGAACCAGACTAAACCGCGTCAGTCACCATCGCGCGGACTGTACCGCTTGTAAAACACGACTTTCGTGTCGTCTGCACTGCCGCGAACCAGACTAGACCGCGTCAGTCACCATCGCGCGGACTGTACCGCTTGTAAAACACGACTTTCGTGTCGTCTGCACTGCCGCGAACCAGACTAGACCGCGTCAGTCACCATCGCGCGGACTGTACCGCTTGTAAAACACGACTTTCGTGTCGTCTGCACTGCCGCGAACCAGACTAGACCGCGTCAGTCACCATCGCGCGGACTGTACCGCTTGTAAAACACGACTTTCGTGTCGTCTGCACTGCCGCGAACCAGACCAGACCGCGTCAGTCACCATCGCGCGGACTGTACCGCTTGTAAAACACGACTTTCGTGTCGTCTGCACTGCCGCGAACCAGACTAGACCGCGTCAGTCACCATCGCGCGGACTGTACCGCTTGTAAAACACGACTTTCGTGTCGTCTGCACTGCCGCGAACCAGACTAGACCGCGTCAGTCACCATCGCGCGGACTGTACCGCTTGTAAAACACGACTTTCGTGTCGTCTGCACTGCCGCGAACCAGACTAGACCGCGTCAGTCACCATCGCGCGGACTGTACCGCTTGTAAAACACGACTTTCGAATCGTTCTGTACTTCCTTTTAACCGCACTGCAAAAGGTCTAAGTGACGTAAAAAATTCTTTCTAAAGTTATCGGTGAATTTTTCAAAACATGCTTTTGTTGGGGCTCGTAAATAGAAAAGACGTAAATATCGCAAAATAAACAAAAGTTTTGACACGCGTAAGGTGTAAGAATGTTTCATGATTTTTCTAACCTAACAGGTCAAAACTGGAAGTGAGACATGCAAAACTGAAATGTTGAATAGTCAATAAACTGTTTATTTGCAAAACTTAGGCCATAAATATTCGATATCAATATCACTTCTAAATTAAAATAACCCACACTAGATAGACAAAAAAACGTGCCTTAAAGTTTTACTCCTTACATACTCCTAAATATTACTTTGCCGTCAACCTGTCAACAATATATTTTGTGGATTCGATCCACTGTAAATACCATTTCTCCCAAATTCTGTTGTTATCTGTCACGTCGTTCACGAGGAAGAGGTGCGTTACTGATAGACAGACGGACATGCACGCGATTTACAAGTGTTTGCTTGGATTTTCTTACCCGCCCCTCCCCAAACAAACACTTTGCCGATCTACATTTCACAAAACAATTGGAAAATATTTGAACAAACGGAACTTTATATTTGTGTATCACGTAACTGTAACACTGTAAAAACTTGGTGACACATAGACGCAAAGTCCTACTTAGGCTCATCAAAAATGGAGAATTTTGTTGTTTATTTCCTTCTCTTTAGCGAATTTTAATTGGAAAATGAGCTTTTGTTATGAATAAGTGCCAATTCTGACCACTATGACACATTTTGAGGGGGTTATTAAAATTGCATGTGTGTGTGTGTGTGTGTGTGTGTGTGTGTGTGTGTGTGTGTGTGTGTGTGTGTGTGTGTGTGTGTGTGTTTTAGTACTTAAGCGTTTGTAATTTTGGTCTGAGTTGATTCAAAACTTTGATTATTAGAGGCACTTCTTTTATCCTTAATATGGATTAACAGCGGCTCTGTGACCCCCGACACTTCAGCTTAAGAGCTTCTTGTGTACACCTATCACTTCACCTTAAACCGACTCCAGTGCTCTTAACAAGCTCCGGAATCTTGTGTAAGGTGTTCTGGTTGAACTCTGACCTGGTTGCTGAGGTCCAAAGAGTCTCCTTCTTTTGGTCTCTAGAACCTCTTAATCAAGGAGTATATGTGCTGCGGTTTCAACACCTCGCCCGCACAAACGATACTCAGGTGAGATTTGTAACAATCCCACCTTATGTAGACGATTCCGGATGTGGCCGTGTCCGGTGATCATGCAACGACCTGTCTCAGTGACTTCCTGTTAAACTGAATAAGCGTCCTTGTCAGTACAGGGTCTGGCATTTCCAGACCCAAGAGAGGCGTTTCCCCAGTCTTTGGCCAGGGAATTGTCTCCATCGTTTGATGTGTTCATCCCTAGCACATTTACTCATTGCTCCTATCGCAGTTGTGCGACTAATGCTGCACGTAGGCTCTGCTCCCACTAGTCGATCAGCAGCTCCTCTCTTGGCCATCATATCTGCTCTCTCATTTCGCTTAATCCCGGAATGCCCAGGTACCCATATTAATTGCACATATTAACATTTGACAGGACGCAGATGGAACAGAGGGAATTCCAGACCAACTTGGATGTGATTTTTACAGAGCTCAGAGCCTGTAATGCCACCTGGCTGTCTGTATTAGAATGTCCTTACATGTAAGTCCTTCTTCTAATACTCGATGAACACATGCTGAGTTTGCACAGATCTTAGCTTGGAATACCGTGCAATACATATATAGGCTCGCATTGAATGCTGCCTCAGCGGTTTCGCAGTATCCTCCATATCCAGACTGTTGATAATGCAGTGATCCATTTGTGTACCAGACAATCTGACCTGGAAGTACGGGTCGGTTGCCGCTTTCCCAGTCCTCTCGTGAATGGAGAACTGTGAAAGGTCGAGTAAAGACATACTGAGTGTGCAAACTATCAGGTAGCATGTCCAACACTGAGACTTTTAGAACTTTCTTGACGATCTCGGAGTGCCCCACCTCAAGAATACTCCCTCTCCATTCGCCAAGATTACGAAGCCTATAGGCAGACTGTCTCGTTTCTGATATGTAAATGTCCAGAGGCGGCAGCAGCGGTAGGTGTGCTCCTAAAGGCACCAGTGACCCATAAGCCCCCAAGCCTTGCTAGTTTGCTGCCCGCTGCAGCCTGTGAAGCTTCTGACCACCAGAGGCATTACATATATTTTAAGTTAAATTCACAGCAAGAAAAATAATAAAAGACGGTCAAGTTATTGATTTATAACAAAATAAACTTGTATAAATACAGGATAAACATAAGTCTTTAACGTGTTTATAGATGTATTTATTGTTTTCTTTAAATAATACAAAATGTTACAATAAACACCACACAAAAATAGTCTACGTATGTATTCCTCTCGTTTTCCACTTGGGTAAAACAATGCAGAATGTAAGACATTCCCATTATAAGCATCCCCAGCCGCCTCGGTGGCCTAATTGATAGCGTACTGGGCTTTCACCCCGAGGACCCGGGTTAGATTTCCGTCCAGGGCTTGTCATTTTCATACGCTATAAATCATCCCATTGTCTGCATTAGCCCAAGTGTGTACAATAGTCGGACGTTAAACAAAAAAAAAAAAGACATTCCCTAACACAGCGAATCCCCTAGTTACAGCGACGCCTAAATTCTTAATTTAATGTATATACATAAAAAATATACTCGACACGAAGCTATTCCTCTGAAGCTCGAAACAGCTTCACTTAAACAGAAATTTAAAATAAGAAAAACTTAATATACAATCAATAGACCTATATACTTTTTATTTCACAAGCCAGCAACAATTCAAAATCATGACTTTTGTATCTTAACACTTTTTGAGAATTAGTTTTGTCCACGGTAATCAACGTTACTGAATAAATTAACACTGTAAAATTTGACCGAAAGTAAGAAAATAAATCTTCAGAGTTTTTCAAGTTTCAGTAAAATTTACACCGCCACTTTATACAGATTCTTCAGCGATCGTAATTCACTCGTTTTCCCCGTAAAGATTTATGATTTGTTTTTAAGCTTTGGATAGCTGCCATTTTGAAACGATTAAACGGATTTTACTGTGCAATAAATTTGTCAAAACAAAATTTCTGTGCCAAATTGCGATCAATTTTAACCAAAGTCGTGAATGTAAGATTGCAAATATGTACAGTATGATACAAAATTTTAATACAATTTAACAACTGAAAATGTTTCTTACAGGTTAGGATCTGTACATATTTAAATATCTATCTCCTCTCTCTCTCTCTCTCTCTCTTCTTTTTCTTTAAAATATATATATATATATATATATATATATATATATATATATATATATATATATATATATATATATATATATATATATATATATATATATATATATATATATATATATATATATATATATATATATATATATATATATATATATATATATTTAAGGCAAAAACACATTAAGGCTATTATCGCCTCCTAAATATAAGTATGAGTGTAAAGTGTTAAAGTCGTAAGTGTAAGCGTGTGTTAAACACGGGTTCCAAGTGAGGGACGTCTAAATCCCCTCAATAGGTGCAGCTAGTCTGCACCCCCGTGGGGTGTATACATACATACATACATACATATATATATATATATATATATATATATATATATATATATATATATATATATAAAGAAAGAGAGATGAAATGGCACCGCAACGTGGGGCTCACGATTGATATTAAGAATTAAATTATTACGTACAAACACTTAGTGCCTGCCCGTTGCGAGACACACGCACGCACGCACACACACACACACACACACACACACACACTGAAAAGGTAAAAAATTGGCGTACAAGAAATAGGAGTTATGCAAGATTTTCTTTGCAATTCGAAGCAATTTTAGTTTAAGTCTTGTGTGTGTGTGTGTGTGTTTGTGTGCGTGCGTGTTTTAGCAATTTCAATACGATTTGATTCAAACTTGACAACAAAATTCCATTTTAGTTATAGCTTGGAAAACGTCTTTCGCTTGCGAAATTCGTGTAACATTTTCAGAATGGTGGCAATTTTAAAACTTTTAAAAAATAAATATTCTTTTGAATATTTTTGAAAATCTCATTTCACCATTGTTATAAAGCATTACAAATAGCATAAGTTAACATTTTAAAAATTGTGAAATGCATCTTGACTGCGCTCAGGTTTTATTTTCGAATTTGCAATGCAATTTGAAAGTTTAAGGTGCTTATATATGCACATTTTAATGCTGTGCATGATAGTAAAGGAAGATAAGGTAAACAAATTGATTTTGAAATTTCGCTTCCATCACGTCAGCTTTCCATACCTTTTTTCTGAAGTAGTATGAAATTATTACTATTGTTATTATAAAAATTTGTTGAAATTATTGTTTTCATAGTTGTTAGAATAAATGTATTATTTATTTTATTTGTTCATTTTTCTATATAAAATAAGGAATTCTGTATTTTCTAAAACTGTGGATTACTAAGGGTCTTGCATTACAAATTATCTCCCTTAAGAATTCTACAGTACAGTACATTTTAAAAGTTTCTTTAACTTCGCTAATGAAAAAAACTGCAAGCTATTCCACTGCTGTATAATTTAAGAGGTTTTTACTGTAAAGAAAAACTGCAACTTTGGTTTAGGCGAAGTGAATCTGGTGTAATCAACTTCAAATAAACGATGTTTCAGTATTTTTAATATATGAAGTATACGGAAAGTATGGTGGTCATTAAAAAATTGATTTTGAAATTTTGTAATATTATCCATTATTTTTTCAGAACGTCTGAGTCTCGAAAGGCGTGTTTTACTTTTGTATCTACTTGACTGTCTGTAAGCAAAGCTGGAGACTAAATTGACTAATCATAACCAAATTTCATACCGGCAGGTAGGTCCGGATTGCCGGTATCTCGGACCATTATTTAGTTAAAAACGGTTTTGAACCCTTCTTTGTGAATAAACTGTCAAAAATCTTAATTTATTTCCCCGAATAGGTTATCACTGTAAAAAAACCGGTTCGGTAATTATAAAGGGGGATTGAATGAAAAATCATCCTTATTATTAAAAATCAATTTTCATATTTTGGTCGTAGAAGACAAATCATATCTCTAGTCTACTTCTTTCTTCCCTTTCGTCACAGGTTTCGGTTAGTTGGGAAATTGTCTTCCATTTTCTTCTGTCAACTGTCAGTTATTTTATTTCTCTCGGTCTTCCTCCCTCTCTTTCCAGTTCTCCTATTGTTTCTTATTCGTGGTTTTTCTTTGCTTCTTTTCCCAATCGGTCTTGCCTCTAAAATATTTTTTGGATCCTTCCCGTCATCCTGTTCACACTTGTCCGTTCAATTTTAAAAATGTTTTCCCAGTCGTGTTACTTTACGTCATAGCTTTAGTCAGTGTACCGAAATTGAAATAAATAAATTTATGTTAAGGAGAGTTTCTTCGGTTTGCTCCGAAATTGATTTTTTTATTTTCAGATTTCGTATAGTGAATTTAATTATGATTGCTCGTATACGACAAAGATTTTAGCAAAGTTTGATGCAATATTTACTGAATTACGACGTTTTCTGGTTTGTATTCCAATTTATAACCTTTTTTGTTCTTTTGAGGGAATAATTTAACATAAGAAAGTTTGTAGAATGTTTTTACATTATTTAGTGTATGTATAAGTGAAATTATTTCATGTAAAAATGGCAGTTTAACTGATTACATTGGGAAGGTGTAATAGCTTAGAGATATATTAACTTAGAGAATTGTTTTTCCTTCGACGGTACCGTGTTATAAGTTAGAGACCGACCTGTGTAATAAGATAGAGGTTCCGTACTGTGTATTAACTTAGAGACTACAGTTCCGTCAAGTGTGTTGCACCGTGTGTATATGTTGCCGATGCCGATGCTTGCAGGCGCTTCAGTATCTTTTATCTGACAAGTAGAATTCGCTTAGTTAAAGAAAGATATATTATTAAAATATAAAGTTCATTTGGATAGGTTTTGGTCTTAAAGGCTTATGTGCAATGCTGTAAATGTATACTAATTTACATATGTAGTAGTAATAGTAATAGTAATAATAATATAAAAATATTGTTTGAAGGCTGCTTTATTTAAACCATATCCAAATTGAATTAAGAAAACAGCCTTAAATTAATAAAGTAATTATGAATTAATGAATTCATATAAATTTACGTTGTTTTTTTTTCGATAAAACACCAATATTTCTATTTTTCTATACAGATAATTGTCAAAAATAAACATTTAGATATGTTATTGACCATAGTATTGACAATATATTCAACTGTAAACTGTAAAGATACTGAAGCGCCTGCAAGCAGCGGCGTTGGGAACATATAAGCTACACACGGTGCAACACACTTAATGGAACTGTAGTCTCTAAGTTAATACACAGTAAGGAATCTCTATCTTATTACACACGTTGATCACTAACTTATAACACGGTACCGTAGAAGGAAAAATGATTCTCTAAGTTAATAAATCTCTAAATTATTACACATCCCCGATTACATTGCGACTATGCAATTTAATTTTGTGAACGGGCACAAATATTGATTGTTGAAACCAGAACACATTTTCTTTATTAGTAACAGTTTGTAGTGTTAAATGTTTGTGACATTTTTTAGTGTCTTTCTTAATTTTATTGTTTCCCACTAACCAGCTTATTTACATTCAAAAGTAAGTTTTTCCTATTAAAAACTTATTGTGTTGTGTTTATATGCTGCAACTATTAAAAAACTTATTGTGTTGTGTTTATATGCTGCAACTATTAAAAAACTTATTGTGTTGTGTTTATATGCTGCAACTATTAAAAAACTTATTGTGTTGTGTTTATATGCTGCAACTATTAAAAACTTATTGTGTTGTGTTTATATGCTGCAACTATTAAAAACTTATTGTGTTGTGTTTATATGCTGCAACTATTAAAAACTTATTGTGTTGTGTTTATATGCTGCAACTATTAAAAAACTTATTGTGTTGTGTTTATATGCTGCAACTATTAAAAACTTATTGTGTTGTGTTTATATGCTGCAACTATTAAAAAAGAATTATAAGATAACGCAAGTTACATAGTCTATAATTACTTTATTTTATTTTGAAAATACGAGGGTTGTCCGTAAAGTAAGGTTCCCAA
Source organism: Callitettix versicolor (assembly GCA_022606455.1). Lineage (NCBI taxonomy): Eukaryota > Metazoa > Arthropoda > Insecta > Hemiptera > Cercopidae > Callitettix > Callitettix versicolor. The sequence goes on from CM040182.1 coordinate 1,711,579, forward strand.
GGCGCTATAGTCGCTGTGAACGTTGTTACGCGGGATCCGGTGACCTTGGCTTGCAGCTTGGTTCCTCCACTCCCAATTCCCACTCCACAAGTGGTCTGCGACGCTCAGTCTTGGCTTGGTAACCAAGCATTAGTAATGGAGTTGTCCTTTCTGTCTCCCGCCAGGTGCAAATTACGCTCTGTGATTCGTTTTTTCTGCGCCGGTGGACATTCATATCCAACTGTGTGAAGTCTACTGAGAAAAATGTATGAGCATACAACACGTGCGCAAATGGTGCAGAGAATTCAAAAACGGACGTTCACGATGAACAGCGTTCCGGACGGCCATCTGTTTCGGACGAAACGACTGCGAAAGTGGAAGAAGCAATACTGAACGATCGAAGGGTGACTGTTTGGGAGCTCCCCGAGATGATCCCTAATGTCAGCAAGACCTGCATTGATAAAATTTTGACAGTCCATTTAGGGTATAGTAAGGATTGTGCAAAGTGGGTCCCAAGATAGCTCACAGCAGATCACAAACGGCAACGGATTGATGCGGCTCGCGAATTTCTTCAGGCCTACGAAACCGATGGTGAGAAATTCTTGGACTCCATTGTCCCTGGGGACGAGACCTGATTACACTATACGACACCGGAAACGAAAGAACAATCACGTCAGTGGAAACATCCAGAATCGCCGAAGCCGTGGAAGTTCAAACACTGCCGGCGAAGTCATGGCGAGCGTGTTTTGGGGCAGAAAGAAGTTGTTGTGCGAATTCATGGATACCGGAACAACAATCAATGCTGATCGCTACTAAGAGACGTTAAGGAACCTTCGCCGCGCGATTCAAAACAAGAGGAAAGGCATGCTCACGAAGGAGTTTATTTCCATCAAGACAACGCTCGTCCGAACACCGCCCGTGTATCAATAGATCTCATCACCCAATTTGGATGGGATGCTGTCACACATCCGCCCTAACGCTCGGACTTAGCCCTAAGTGACTACCATGTCTTCTCTAATTGGAAGAAACACTTAGGTGGGACGCATTTCAGTACCGGAGAGGAGCTGAAAGAAGTTTTAAGCTACCTTGGCGGCGCGGCAGAAGAGTTTCCCGACTCAGGCATACAAAAGATGGTTCACCGTATGCAAAAATGCATCTATCTCAACAGCGATTATGTCGAAAAATAGAAAAAGTGTAAGCTTTCTAAAAATGTATTTTTTTAATGCAAATAAACCTGTTTTTTCATTATGAAAAATTATTGGGAACCTTATTTTACGTACAACCCTCTTATATAAATTTATTTATATAAACTGTGTATGACAGTTTATAGATCGTTTTTATTAAATCAGATCATTGAGCAATAACAGTTTTTACTAGGGCTGATTTAATAATGAACTTTAGGGTTTGAAAAGGTTTAAAATTTGACATATTATAACAACTCGAAGCGATTATTTCTGCCTCTAATTAGGACTGGACCAGATGCATCGATTTATTCCGCGTGAATGTTCACACGCAAGCTGCATATCCATAATATCAGTTTCCTATGTAGTTGGGTGTGCCAAAAGCTTCCGTCATCTAACTTTTTGCCTAATGATTATATAAAAACTCATATTAATTACTTACATACAGTAATTAGGATCAATTATTATCAAAATTAGTTTCCAATTTTATTAAAAAAGTTAATTTCATCTAACTTTTTGACTGATGAAAATATAAAACTGCATATTAAACTAATTTCGTCTGAATTATCTGACAGATGAAAATATAAAACTGCATATAAAACTAATTTCGTCTGAATTATTCTGACAGATGAAAATATAAAACAGCATATTAAACTAATTTCGTCTGAATTATTCTGACAGATGAAAATATAAAACAGCATATTAAACTAATTTCGTCTGAATTATTCTGACAGATGAAAATATAAAACAGCATATTAAACTAATTTCGTCTGAATTATTCTGACAGATGAAAATATAAAACAGCATATTAAACTAATTTCGTCTGAATTATTTTGATTGATCAAAATATAAAACAGCATATTAAACTAATTTCTTCTGAATTATTTTGATTGATCAAAATATAAAACTGCATATTAAACTAATTTCTTCTGAATATTTTGACTGTTGAAAATATAAAACAGCATATATATATATATATACATATATATATATATATATCGTAGATAAAACTTTTCATCTAATTTCTTCTAACTTTTTGACTGATGTCGGTATTACAGGACATAGCAAGCAACTACACTTGTCATCGTTAAATCAGATAAGACCATTTTGAAAAGCAAAGTAATGAACAAATCTTACATATACGTCTTTCGAGCTTAGACAATATACTTTTCCACCAAATTTCAAATTAATCGGTCAATGCCTTTGGCTGAAACTGCGTAAAAAGCACACAAAAGCAAATGCCAAATCGTCGAGTTGATAAAAAGACCTTGCTTCGCTCGGTAAGCAAAGTTCTAATTACAAAATAATTATTTCATACGAGTGTTCCTACGCTTCCAACTTCCAACTTTATCCATAAAAGTACAGCTTGTGTATTTTGTATTGTATTTAAATGCAGGCGTATTGCCTGCAACTGCGTGCTACGTAGGTTCAGTACCGTTAGACAATGTTAGACAAACCTGTGTAAGGTATTGTTTGGACCTTTGCTGCGCACAGTATTGTACAACTTTCTTGTTTAATTATTTATGTGATATTTACATGTATCTACATACACAGTTTAAACCAGCGCTAGATTTCTATAAATATACGTGCCGGAATTGTAACCTTCCCGGGGGAGGGGGTATTCAAAATTATTTGTCTGAAAAAATTTTTTTAGTTATACAAAAAATTTGAACATTTTATTTAATTCCAAATTTTACTTTGCAAAATAAGTACAACATTGTGTATTAAGATAATAAAAACAGTACAAAAACCAGCTTTGTGATTAAGTTGTCTGTCCATCCTAAAAGACTTCAACACGTTTTCATCATACTTCTTGTCTCTGATTGGTGTCCAGTCACAAGCAAAGAGTCGGAGAGGATGATCTTTACAAACAACAGGCTAAAAACTATTGCAATATTCAATGATTATCTCAATGGTGTGATAATGAGATTCATCTGTGAGAAACCGCTTTCACATTCACTTGACGATATGTTATAGAATTTATTTACCGTTTCATCGGGGCGAGACTCTCTGGGAACACTCTGCAGTGAAATTACTTTCGGGAATCCTGTAATTCGTTTCATTCAGTTTGAACTTGAAGGATAGTTTCCTCGTTTAATTTTCTCCAAACTTTATTAGGACATTTTGTGGTCAGTTCTTTCATCACTTTGACGGTGTCGGCAAGCTCGAAGTCCTTTTCACTGAGCTTTTGTTTTAATAGAATATTTAAGCCTTGTACGACTTTTTAGGTTAGGGGAAAAAGTACTGGCAGAAGGAGAATTGAGGACGAGTCAGATTACCGCCCCGCCAGCCGGCCAATTTCAAGCCACACTACCAACCGCTACAGTGATAGCCGGCCAATTTCAAGCCACACTACCAACCGCTACAGTGATAGCCGGCCAATTTCAAGCCACACTACCAACCGCTACAGTGATAGCCGGCCAATTTCAAGCCACACTACCAACCGCTATAGTGATAGCCGGCCAATTTCAAGCCACACTACCAACCGCTATAGTGATAGCCGGCCAATTTCAAGCCACACTACCAACCGCTATAGTGATAGCCGGCCAATTTCAAGCCACACTACCAACCGCTACAGTGATAGCCGGCCAATTTCAAGCCACACTACCAACCGCTACAGTGATTATCTCAAAAAGTTGATGTAATGTAATCTCAGTTTGCAGTACTCAATAGCAATGCACAATAAACTACCCAGCTTCACATCGCAATAGACTCGCAAATGTGAAGTGTAACAAGCAGCAGGCCAGGCTCATCCACTAACAATAGGGTAACATATGATTAAATAAATGATTTTAACTATCGTAATTTCTTCCCTGAAGAGAGGCACCGCAACGCATGCTTTGTAACCAGAACACATCTTTGCTTTCCAATGATACTAAGGGTAAGGCGGAAACGTCTAAATAACAGTGAAAATAATTATTTTGTTAAACTTTATTTGCATTAAGATACGTATAAAGTTTAAATTTCTACTTGTATCGATTGCAGCGTATGGTCTCGCCTAGACCTACAAAACATTACTGAACTGGTTAAAAAGACCCTGCACTAAACTGTACAATTTTTTTGACTGAACTGGTCAATAACTCCAGAAATTCACTTTCAATGACTAAAAGAGCCAGTTGGTTGAGGAATATTTTTTAAAAGTTTTTTTTCCTAATGTACCCCCAAAAAATGTCTCTCCCGGACCTATGCAGAGCTCGGGCCCGGGACCCTCAGGTTCACTTGGATCCTCCCTCGCGGTCGTGATGGAAGCGAATATTAAACAGCGTAAGTTTTTATCATACGCTTTGTACTTAAATGACTTCATTGTCATAGTCTTAGTTGATTCGAATTTTTATCGTTGATTTACGTCGGTGAAATCATATTTTCGAAAAATTGTAAGATAAAAGATTTGGAATACACGCCATTTTGAAACGGTTTAACTGATTTTTCAGTATGACGAACTTGTCCAATATACTACCAACATCGTTTTTTTGTGCTGAGTTTGAATCAAATCAGACAGATTGCTAATGTTCTTATGATCAGGATCGATGCTCAATTCAAGCTACCGGATCTTATCATAAGGGATGCTCATTTTTCAATAAAAATTCGAAAATAATCTATATTTTGTCAATAAAAATACTTAAAAATAAGTAGAATTATAAAATTCAATATAAAATTAGACATTTTGTTTTGTTTACAAAAAACCTGCAGTCATGGAAAGTTAAAACTTTAATTAAAACATTGTATTCAGCTCGGTTAATAAAGACACTGGATACAGATGGATAAATTTAAAATTAAACATAATTTATCAATATACGAATAAATAAATAAACATAATCATTAAAGTGTTTATTATTGTGATCTCATATAATGTATTAAAATTAATGGAAACCACTAAACTCTTTATTAGTTTAGTATAATAGTCTAATAACAATATAAATGTGACAATTAAATCATATAATCTTTAATATAAAGACAGTGAACTGATGAGTGCAGATCTTTAATTTATATTTATTAAATTAAGTTACTTATTTAATTTCATAATTTTACTATTTATTTTTATTCAAAACCTATCTACATCATAGAAAAAGTATAAAGCTTCAGTCTTGTACAATATATCCAATTGTTAATGCTCTAATTATTTCCATGGCTGGGCAGGACATGTAGAACAGTAGAGTTCATTAATCAGCTTCTAACATTTTGTGCTAGTTTAGCTAAGTAAGTGGTATAATAGTGCTAATTACAATTTAAATATGTATTATTAAACTTCATTATTTACATAATAATATTCACATTGTCATTTTATTAAAGAAATCGTGACAGACGACGAACTGGCTGACACAAGTGAAAACTTAAATAAATATAATCAGTTCCAATTGTTAATGTTCTAACAATTTTAAAGGCTGAACGTCACTTCCTCATTAATAATTTAAATAATTAACGAACTTATTTATATACATAATGTTATATATATATATATATATATATATATATATATTACAGTATATTATTGTACAAAGTATGAGCAAGATATATTTAACAGTTTTTGTGCTTGCTAGACTGGTACGTACAAAACATTTGTTATTCAAATTATTACTACATATTATTTTAAGCGAATAATTATTTAATGTAAAAAAAACAAACTGCGTAATCATGGCGGCCAAAAACGTACACGTCAGCTCGATTTATCCATCAAATCAAAACTGCGTAACCGTGACGGCCAAAACCTTACATATCAGCTTGATTTATCACTATTAAAAAAAGCATATTCTCTGGCAGATCACTTGAAGCTTATCTTCAAAAATGAAAACCTTTTACAGTACGTGTATAGTATATATAAAATACTTGAAAAATAGTAAGTGTAAATACACACGCACGCGCGCACGCACGCGCGCGCGCACACACACACACACACACACACACACACACACACACACACACACACACACACACATGTAGTATATAAAATATTAGTGGAACATATAGCCTATTTTTGTAAATAAGCAAGAAAATGGAGCATCATATTCAGTTAAAAGGTTCCAAAACCCAAACTGAACTATATTTTAAACGGTGTAATATATTGCAAATTACAATCAGTTTCAAACAACTACGGACTTAAAGCGCCTACGACTTAGGCAACACATCTGTCTCGAGTTTGCGTTCAAGGCCAAGGACAAGAGCTAAACGTGCCAGTGCGGACTAATTAGCCCAACGCTTAATTTTATAAAACTACGAAACGATGGCAAAAATTTAGAGAACAGCACACCCCTTTTTGGAACTCTGATTCCACAGACAATAAAACCTGCACGTATTAGCAACTTTCAAATTGAAAATACGAAAAATGAACCATGAACCACCAAATTAAATTTTTTAGTTCCAAGTAATCAAAAGTGCCAATTTGTGCAGCTTTTAACGCTGATTACGATTGTAAAATCAGATATTCAAAAATATTTAAGGCTACGAAAAGTTAAAAGTTTTTAACGATTTGAAATTTAAGTCGTTTTAAAACCGTTGAACGACTTTACTTTAACAACGGTTAACTGACTTGTATAAGCTATTACCGAAATCAATTTTTGAGGCAAGTTTGAATCGAACAGGACTAAAATTACGAACGTGAGCATGCTAAAACACACAACACGAAAACTGATCTGGAAGTCAAGATCGGCACTCATTCCAAGTATGAGTCTTACCATGGCTATCGTAACCATAATTCATGATTAATGGCAGTTTTTGTTAATTCACTAATAACAATTACACAATTGCCTGTTCTGGCATCATGAGGTCATTTCACCTCATCTATGATCTTCCCAGTCTCCTTTTTCCAATAGCGAACACAATACTCGTTTTGGAATGTTATCATAGTTCATACGCCTCGACAACCACGTGACAAGTCTCGCTTTGGCTGCTAACTATCTCCTGCATAGATCTATCAATTTCCAATTGTTAACAAATGCCGTTATTCCGTAACTTACCCAACAGAGATCAACTTCTACCCAAAAAAGAAACAACTTCTGTCAGAATTTTTTTAACGTCCATGCTTTATGCCAGTTAAACTAATGAGGACGAGGGATCAGTGTTAACGGTAATGAAAAGCCGTGAGCAACTGCGGCCGAAATAAGAATCTTCAGGTGCGCAGTTCAAAGACGCAGCAGACTGACCGGTGCTTCACCACATCGACTACCGAGCCCAACTTCCGTCCAAAATCAGCTGTTTGCATTCATAGTGTTGCATGAAAGTAACAGTTTTGAAGTAAATGTTGTATATTTATAGATTAGATTCCTTTACATTTAATCTATTACCGATATCCTTGAATTGTTTCCAGCAGAACGTATTTTAAGCAATCATGTGGAAAGTTTCCGTGATATCCTGGAAGCTTATTGCCACATCTACCGTGATATTTAGGCCCAGACGCCAATAGGATGTGTGAAGACTACAGCGTGTAGCACGTCTGCCGTGATGTCCGGGTGGAATACTTCCCAGTCGTCTCAACAGGATGCTCTTGCCAATCATTCCTAAGATCATGGAAACTGCATTTATCGTAAAAACAATTTTTAAAATCCGAAGTTCCGAAAAGGAATAAAATTGACTTCCAGATCTTTAAGGTCCGTAAACAAAGCCACGGGCCATTATAAATTATAAATGCTTGAGGCCTGCATCGATCTGTCTGTCTGTCTGTCTGTTGTCAGTAAATCAGCTGACATAAACGATGAGACCGATCACTATAGAGTTTAATGAAAATGGCCCTGAAAGCGGCCCGGAACTTGGGAAAATATAGAGATTGCCGACAGCAAATATTTAGCCGTATTTAACAGTTAAAATCTTAAGCAAAACTATTTTTTTTATTTATGGTGAATCATTTGAAACAATAAGTGATAATGATTCCGTATATAGTTTCGGCACAAAAAGAATTTATATTATACAAAGCCTTCCATACATTTTCAAACGTTCAAGTTTTCATGTCCTCTCCTCTAATTACGCCACGTTAGGCCACACAAATTTCAAAAAAATATAACGAAATTTAGGTGAAAACAAATGATTTTCAAAATTTCACGTGTTTGTGTGTTAACGGACCCCATCGAAAAGTTGTTTTTCACCAACAACTTTGGACGGTTTTTTAAACCGCTCGACCCTTTTAAGTGTGAGCAAATTTGAGTGCTTTCAAAACACGCAATTTTTATATTTGGGCATAAAGTACTTTTTAAAACGAACACTTAAATCGTACGATACAAGTGGTCCGGTCCACGGCGCTACTGGCCACTATCCATTCTTCTTAATAAGTAGTTTACATTTGAAACAAGCAGCTGTGTCGGTGGTTCTAGGCACAGAATTTTTAAATAAAGTTTGTCAATATGCACATTTTAAGCGGGAGAACGTATATGTAATATTTTGCAGCATTCATTGTAGTTACTTGTGTGGCTGGTCGAGTGTAATTTACACAAATTTAACACATCACGAAAAGAAATACATTAACATAATTTGTACATAAATTACTTGTGAAGCTTGTAGTTTATGGTATTTACCAGATATTTTTCACAGATTACAATACTTGTAATTACGGTAACAGGTTATTTTAAAACGTAAGATAAAATTATTTTTTACTTGTTTTTATTTCTTCTTCGTATAAGGATATGATTAGGGTAGAGCGGGGCTATTTCACTCAACTTAACTAATTTGTTCTGCTGCACATGTAAACTGCACACATTGTCAGCCATTTTCAGCTCAGTTCCTGTGTAGCAGTATTTGTGTTCACTACAAGTGCGAGTTGTGTTATAAGTTTTTATTTTCTTGGAAGAACGCTACTTGTATAAGCTGAGGTAAGACTATCACAATGTTGAAGTAGCAATAATTAACGTTTAGCGTAAACAATTTTAGCTGTGCGATGCACATTTTGTAATATTATCTGATAATGTTTTTATTGTAAGTTATTTAATTTCTTCTTTCTTCAGCTACGGCTTTATAATTGTGTTATATTTAACGGTTTCAACTAAAATACTCGTTATGTAAAACTATGTTATTGGGGCTATTTCGCCCACATTAATTTTTATTTTGTAATGTATTTGTAAATATATATTGCAAAGAAAAACTATTTATGTCTGTTTTCTGTCTTTCAGATGGTCCGTACGTACAAAAACAAACGTTATTATAAGAAATGGAGTGATAAAAATATGATTGAAGCTATTTCAAGCGTTATTAATGGCACGTTTAGTATTAGAGGCGCTGCAGCTCATTACCACGTTCCAAATTCTACATTGAAGGATCGTGTGCATATTGCAAAAACACAACGTGCTTTAGGGTATAAAACCTTACTTAAAAAAAGTGGTCACCCTACAGTCTTTACAGAAGCTGATGAAAAAGACTTGGCAGATAGGTTGATGGATCTAGCAAGAAGGGGTTTTGGTTGTACGCCTATGCAAGTGAGAAATGCAGCTTATTATTAAGCAAAGTGGGAAATATTAAAACGAGAGCGAGATAATAGGCCTACTTCCAAGAAGAGGAAAACTTCAAAGTCCACCAAAATAATTTGTAAAGACTTCAGCTCCGATGAAGACGATCCCAAAGCACTGCCTTCTGATGATGATGACAATGACAACGTTCCTTGTGGATTTTGTAGGCATAAATTTTTATCTGAAGAATCAAGACGTAAAGGTGATTGGATAAAGTGTCAAAGTTGTGAAACTTGGTTTCACGAAATTTGTGTGAGTGCTGTTGGTAAAAAACAATTCGTTTGTGGAAAATGTATGTAGAATTTAGAAGAAACATTCACAGACGGAATAGCCCCGCCTAGTGAGCGATGTAACCCCGCTAATTTGTGTATTTTCTGTTTTTCAACATTTATGTAAATTAATTAATTACCCAGAAAATAATTTGTAATAAAAACGTAATAAAATACCACACAGTTCTTTACATATTAGTGTTTAATTATAATTATTAAAAAAACATTTTTTAAAATTTTTAAACCCATTTGAAGTACCCAAAATTTGAAATGAGCGAAATAGCCCCGCTCTACTATGGCTTTATTACCGTTGCTAAAGTCAAAAAAATATCTGCGAAGTTAAATACTTTATTTATACCAAATTGTTTTTAAAAAATGACACATTTTTGATATCGTGTTCGTGGCTACAATTAATTTATATATATCTACTTTATGAAAGTAATGATTCCATATAAATTGGAATTAAAGGATTCAAGTAAATTTTTGATGTATTAAGAAAACAGTAACCTCACAGTATATTCTTCATTAATTGCCGAGAAACCGCTCCACGACAGTATTCTGAAGATATCAGTTACCGTTAAGGAAAGTGTTAATGGACCAACTTATTGAAAATGTATACCCTTTCCGAATTAAGCTTTAAAAACTGAGATAGGATAAGCCGTTTAGCCAGTATTACAGGAAATACCCGGAAGCAGCACTCGTGATAGTTAAGTTAGATGCCGCCATCTTGAAACGGAAGTGACTGGGAAAAATCTTACACATACGTCGTTAGGGCTTCATACAAGGTACCTCGTGCCAAATTTCAAAACAATCGGTCATTGTTTGGCCAAAACTGCGTAAAAAACACACACACCAAAAGCCGAACGGTCAATTTGAAACAGAGACTCGCTTCGCTCAGTCAATAATAAGGATATTAGAAGCACAGAATTTGGCTAAAAACGTTCTTGATGGTAAACGCTCGATGGTCCGATGCTTTGTCGTGGCTAGAGTCCTTTTACTTCGAATATTTTCGCTCAAATTCTGAAGGACACTATTTTTACATGATTAACATCCATATTTCAAGCCAGTTAGACTAACGAGGGATCGGTGTTAACCATACGGCAGTCTCGAACCTGAAACCATCTCGACCATTTAACATTATATTAAGATCGGTAAAACGATTACAGTTACGAGTATAATGTGGAAAAATTGTCGTTTTTTTATTGACAAGACTAGGCAAGTGCCTTTAAGGACTTACACGTAATATAGCGTTTACCTAACGAAGTTATTACTAACTTAGTACCACATAAACACATTTTCAAAACTTCAAATTACAAAAAAGTATAATATTAACATGTAAAACCTACCATATAAAAACTTTTTTTTATTTATTACGACTTCTCTACCGTTTCATTGTCGGAAATTTATAGTAGGCTTTTATTCTTGTGACGTTGTCAACGCCTTGAAAACACATAAAACGCTCAGGCGAACACACACTTATGCCATGTAAAATACGAACATAAAAACACGTAAGAGGCACTTCAGGACCGTCAAATAACAACAAATGAGGTGCTAAACAAACAAGGCTGTTATTTGACAGTCAAGAGGTGCTACGGTTGATTTTGAGTTCGCGTTTTACAAGTCATAAGTGGTTGTATTTTGTGTATAAATTTGTATGATAGAATATAGTTTCGGAACGAATCAATAAAAATTTACGAAAAGAATGACGATATGCTGAATTAATTTCACTTATTGAATATTTTACTAAAATTCGTCACTGGAATACAGTATTGACAACTTACCCTATCAAAGTTGCTTAAACCGAAAGGAAATATCCCCGCCAATAAAAGACTGTTTATGTCGGTCTTACAACCGTTATGAATTATAAAAAAAATAGCTCAACGAACAAAATAGTAATGCAAGAACTGGCTTCGCTCAATTTTAGAGGAGGGAAAATGTTTTTTTCTCGAAAAATGATAGCAAACAATGAAACAATTTGAATTTTCTCCAAAACAACGCATCTACCAACGATTGAAAAATTCCCAATGCCGAAAACTTAAGAAAATTTCTCGAACCGTTTTAGAAAAACCGGCAAATAGCCTACGTAACTATAGCTCGGAAAAGTGGAAAATTATTTTTCTCGAAAATAAAAGTTTGGTCAATGAATTTTTCATATTAGGAAACCCTCAACGTTAACACAATATTCAAGAGCACTTAATTATAAGACGAGATAATTCCTGTTTCGCTGTTTGAAAATAAGTAGGAAAATTTTGTCTCGAAAATAAGACTTCGACCAATGAAATACTCATATAGAAAACTCCTAAAATCAAATTCCAAAAATTCAAGAAAATCGTTAGAACCGTTTAGAAAAAAATCACGCAAGTAAGCGCGTACACACACACACACACACACACACACACACACACAATTATTTTTAGTTTAACATTACCGGATACCTCTATTTTTTACCTTATTTTTCGCTTAACATTTTGTATAATCCTTCTGTTTGCGTGAGAAATAATGCAGGTGAAAATCGACAAGAGGCTGTAGAATGCGTTCAAACGAAGATTTAATTAGAGAAATGGGGAAACAGATTTCCCAAGAGGATATTGTGTCGATCAGAACTCAGGCAAAACTGAGAGAAATAAGACAAATAAACGTAAACTTTATTTATTCCTTACAGAACGTCTAGGTTATGAAAACTTGAATGTTTAACACTAATTGTGTTATATAAACTGTATTTATTTCTTACAAAAATAGGTTATGAAAACTTATATGTATAACATTAATTGTGATATATAAACTGTATTTGTTCCTTACAAAATGTCTAGGTTATAAAAACTTGTATGTTTGGCATTAATTGTGTGACATAAACTGTATTTGTTCGTTACAAAATGTCTAGGTTATAAAAAATTGTATGTTTGGCATTAATTGTGTGACATAAACTGTATTTGTTCGTTACAAAATGTCTAGGTTATAAAAAATTGTATGTTTAGCATTAATTGTGTGACATAAACTGTATTTGTTCCTTACAAAATGTCTAGGTTATAAAAACTTGTATGTTTAGCATTAATTGTGTGACATAAACTGTATTTGTTCCTTACAAAATGTCTAGGTTATAAAAACTTGTATGTTTAGCATTAATTGTGTGACATAAACTGTATTTGTTCCTTACAAAATGTCTAGGTTATAAAAACTTGTATGTTTAGCATTAATTGTGTGACATAAACTGTATTTGTTCCTTACAAAATGTCTAGGTTATAAAAACTTGTATGTTTGGCATTAATTGTGTGACATAAACTGTATTTGTTCCTTACAAAATGTCTAGGTTATAAAAAATTGTATGTTTAGCATTAATTGTGTGACATAAACTGTATTTGTTCCTTACAAAATGTCTAGGTTATAAAAACTTGTATGTTTGGCATTAATTGTGTGACATAAACTGTATTTGTTCGTTACAAAATGTCTAGGTTATAAAAACTTGTATGTTTAGCATTAATTGTGTGACATAAACTGTATTTGTTCCTTACAAAATGTCTAGTTTATAAAAACTTGTATGTTTGGCATTAATTGTGTGACATAAACTGTATTTGTTCCTTACAAAATGTCTAGGTTATAAAAACTTGTATGTTTAGCATTAATTGTGTGACATAAACTGTATTTGTTCGTTACAAACTGTCTAGCTTATAAAAAATTGTATGTTTAGCATTAATTGTGTGACATAAACTGTATTTGTTCCTTACAAAATGTCTAGTTTATAAAAACTTGTATGTTTGGCATTAATTGTGTGACATAAACTGTATTTGTTCGTTACAAACTGTCTAGGTTATAAAAAATTGTATGTTTAGCATTAATTGTGTGACATAAACTGTATTTGTTCCTTACAAAATGTCTAGTTTATAAAAACTTGTATGTTTAGCATTAATTGTGTGACATAAACTGTATTTGTTCGTTACAAACTGTCTAGGTTATAAAAAATTGTATGTTTAGCATTAATTGTGTGACATAAACTGTATTTGTTCCTTACAAAATGTCTAGGTTATAAAAACTTGTATGTTTGGCATTAATTGTGTGACATAAACTGTATTTGTTCGTTACAAAATGTCTAGGTTATAAAAAATTGTATGTTTAGCATTAATTGTGTGACATAAACTGTATTTGTTCCTTACAAAATGTCTAGGTTATAAAAACTTGTATGTTTAGCATTAATTGTGTGACATAAACTGTATTTGTTCCTTACAAAATGTCTAGGTTATAAAAACTTGTATGTTTAGCATTAATTGTGTGACATAAACTGTATTTGTTCCTTACAAAATGTCTAGGTTATAAAAACTTGTATGTTTGGCATTAATTGTGTGACATAAACTGTATTTGTTCGTTACAAAATGTCTAGGTTATAAAAAATTGTATGTTTAGCATTAATTGTGTTATATAAACTGTATTTATGCCTTATTAAATCGAATTTGTTCAAAGTTTAGACATGTTCGTTACAAGAAAAATCCTTTGACTGTTTCAAAATGACGGTTAATATCAAATCTTACAAAATTAATGGTTTTTTTACTTTTTTTGAAAATCTGTTATCCCCACCACAAACAGCGTTAGCAACCACTGCCGATGTTAATTTTTAGTATTTTAAATTTAATTTGAAAATTGTATTGTAATTTATAATTTTAATCATGATTGTGACAGTAAAATCATATTTAAAAAAAAGTGGCAGTGACGTGACTGCCGACAGAAGTGACTACTCTCATCACGGGTTATATTTTACACCACAAAATAAAATGTATAGTCGATTTTCAAAATCATGAGTACGTTCATTTCAGTTTAATATATTTCTAAATACAGGTTAATATTATACGATTTTAAGGTTTTTTGCGAATACATAGATTTTTGCTACTCGACACTAGAATAGGCTATAACTGACTATGGAAGAAGCAAGGATTCCCAAATGTATTCCTGCTACTCTTAATATCTGACCCTGTGACTTACTGATTGTCATTGTAAATGCCAACTTCAATGGAAACGGCAATATTTTAATTTGGAAAGGCAGGTTGTTTGGAATTATAAGATTGTTTCAATTAAAATCATTGCAAATGTAAGCTTATAAACAATAATTTTATAATAAATAATAACAGGATTCAGATTTTTAAAACGGGAATACATCTATGTCCATCTCAGGTATCTAAACCATGTTCATTTTATTTCACCTCAATCGGTCCAGTAGTTAATGTGTGATTGAACAACAAACAAAAACACACACATAAACTTTCAAATTTAAAATATTATATTAAGAAGTATAAAATATTATTAAAAGGTCACTGTTGTAGCCTACAGTTAACACATATCACAAAACTGAATACTAAATAATTCAGTTGCACTGGGTAAGTAGTATAATGGAATTTAAATATTTATTATTCACACCTACCTATATATAATAACGTATAAAACGTCACTGTTACACAGTTAACATTTGTCATGAAACTAAATACTAAATAAAGTTGGACTGGGTAAGTAGTATAATGGCGTTTAAAATCATTTAAATATTTATTATTCACACCTACCAATATATAATAACGTATAAAACGTCATTTACACAGTTAACATTTGTCATAAAACTAAATACTAAATAAAGTTGGACTGGGTAAGTAGTATAATGGCGTTTAAAATCATTTAAATATTTATTATTCACACCTACCAATATATAATAACGTATAAAACGTCACTGTTACACAGTTAACACTTGTCATGAAACTAAACACTAAATAAAGTTGGACTGGGTAAGTAGTATAATGGCGTTTAAAATCATTTAAATATTTATTATTCACACCTACCAATATATAATAACGTATAAAATGTCACTGTTACACAGTTAACATTTGTCATGAAACTAAATACTAAATAAAGTTGGACTGGGTAAGTAGTATAATGGCGTTTAAAATCATTTAAATATTTATTATTCACACCTACCAATATATAATAACGTATAAAACGTCACTGTTACACAGTTAACATTTGTCGTAAAACTAAATACTAAATAAAGTTGGACTGGGTAAGTAGTATAATGGCGTTTAAAATCATTTAAATATTTATTATTCACACCTACCAATATATAATAACGTATAAAACGTCACTGTTACACAGTTAACATTTGTCATGAAACTAAATACTAAATAAATTTGGACTGGGTAAGTAGTATAATGGCGTTTAAAATAATTTAAATATTTATTATTCACACCTACCAATATATAATAACGTATAAAATGTCACTGTTATACAGTTAACACTTGTCATGAAACTAAATACTAAAACTTAAGTTGGGCTGGGTAAGCAGTATAATGGCGTTTAAAATAATTTAAATATTTATATTTCACACATACCATTATATATTAAACGTATAAAATGTCACTGTTATACAGTTAACACTTGTCACGAAACTAAATACTAAATAATTAAGTTGGACTGGGTAAGTAGTATAATGGCGTTTAAAATCATTTAAATATTTATTATTCACACCTACCTATATATAATAACGTATAAAACGTCACTGTTACACAGTTAACACTTGTCATGAAACTAAATACTAAATAAAGTTGGACTGGGTAAGTAGTATAATGGCGTTTAAAATCATTTAAATATTTATTATTCACACCTACCTATATATAATAACGTATAAAACGTCACTGTTACACAGTTAACATTTGTCGTAAAACTAAACACTAAATAAAGTTGGACTGGGTAAGTAGTATAATGGCGTTTAAAATCATTTAAATATTTATTATTCACACCTACCAATATATAATAACGTATAAAACGTCACTGTTACACAGTTAACACTTGTCATGAAACTAAATACTAAATAAAGTTGGACTGGGTAAGTAGTATAATGGCGTTTAAAATCATTTAAATATTTATTATTCACACCTACCTATATATAATAAACGTATAAAACGTCACTGTTACACAGTTAACACTTGTCATGAAACTAAATACTAAATAAAGTTGGACTGGGTAAGTAGTATAATGGCGTTTAAAATCATTTAAATATTTATTATTCACACCTACCAATATATAATAAACGTATAAAACGTCACTGTTACACAGTTAACACTTGTCATGAAACTAAATACTAAATAAAGTTGGACTGGGTAAGTAGTATAATGGCGTTTAAAATCATTTAAATATTTATTATTCACACCTGCCTATATATAATAAACGTATAAAACGTCACTGTTACACAGTTAACACTTGTCATGAAACTAAATACTAAATAAAGTTGGACTGGGTAAGTAGTATAATGGCGTTTAAAATCATTTAAATATTTATTATTCACACCTACCTATATATAATAAACGTATAAAACGTCACTGTTACACAGTTAACACTTGTCATGAAACTAAATACTAAATAAAGTTGGACTGGGTAAGTAGTATAATGGCGTTTAAAATCATTTAAATATTTATTATTCACACCTACCAATATATAATAAACGTATAAAACGTCACTGTTACACAGTTAACACTTGTCATGAAACTAAATACTAAATAAAGTTGGACTGGGTAAGTAGTATAATGGCGTTTAAAATCATTTAAATATTTATTATTCACACCTGCCTATATATAATAAACGTATAAAACGTCACTGTTACACAGTTAACATTTGTCGTAAAACTAAATACTAAATAAAGTTGGACTGGGTAAGTAGTATAATGGCGTTTAAAATCATTTAAATATTTATTATTCACACCTACCAATATATAATAAACGTATAAAACGTCACTGTTACACAGTTAACACTTGTCATGAAACTAAATACTAAATAAAGTTGGACTGGGTAAGTAGTATAATGGCGTTTAAAATCATTTAAATATTTATTATTCACACCTACCAATATATAATAACGTATAAAACGTCACTGTTACACAGTTAACACTTGTCATGAAACTAAATACTAAATAAAGTTGGACTGGGTAAGTAGTATAATGGCGTTTAAAATCATTTAAATATTTATTATTCACACCTACCAATATATAATAAACGTATAAAACGTCACTGTTACACAGTTAACACTTGTCATGAAACTAAATACTAAATAAAGTTGGACTGGGTAAGTAGTATAATGGCGTTTAAAATCATTTAAATATTTATTATTCACACCTACCAATATATAATAACGTATAAAACGTCACTGTTACACAGTTAACACTTGTCATGAAACTAAATACTAAATAAAGTTGGACTGGGTAAGTAGTATAATGGCGTTTAAAATCATTTAAATATTTATTATTCACACCTACCTATATATAATAAACGTATAAAACGTCACTGTTACACAGTTAACATTTGTCGTAAAACAAAATACTAAATAAAGTTGGACTGGGTAAGTAGTATAATGGCGTTTAAAATCATTTAAATATTTATTATTCACACCTACCAATATATAATAACGTATAAAACGTCACTGTTACACAGTTAACACTTGTCATGAAACTAAACACTAAATAAAGTTGGACTGGGTAAGTAGTATAATGGCGTTTAAAATCATTTAAATATTTATTATTCACACCTACCAATATATAATAAACGTATAAAACGTCACTGTTACACAGTTAACACTTGTCATGAAACTAAATACTAAATAAAGTTGGACTGGGTAAGTAGTATAATGGCGTTTAAAATCATTTAAATATTTATTATTCACACCTACCAATATATAATAACGTATAAAACGTCACTGTTACACAGTTAACACTTGTCATGAAACTAAATACTAAATAAAGTTGGACTGGGTAAGTAGTATAATGGCGTTTAAAATCATTTAAATATTTATTATTCACACCTACCAATATATAATAAACGTATAAAACGTCACTGTTACACAGTTAACACTTGTCATGAAACTAAATACTAAATAAAGTTGGACTGGGTAAGTAGTATAATGGCGTTTAAAATCATTTAAATATTTATTATTCACACCTACCAATATATAATAACGTATAAAACGTCACTGTTACACAGTTAACACTTGTCATGAAACTAAATACTAAATAAAGTTGGACTGGGTAAGTAGTATAATGGCGTTTAAAATCATTTAAATATTTATTATTCACACCTACCTATATATAATAAACGTATAAAACGTCACTGTTACACAGTTAACATTTGTCGTAAAACAAAATACTAAATAAAGTTGGACTGGGTAAGTAGTATAATGGCGTTTAAAATCATTTAAATATTTATTATTCACACCTACCAATATATAATAACGTATAAAACGTCACTGTTACACAGTTAACACTTGTCATGAAACTAAACACTAAATAAAGTTGGACTGGGTAAGTAGTATAATGGCGTTTAAAATCATTTAAATATTTATTATTCACACCTACCAATATATAATAAACGTATAAAACGTCACTGTTACACAGTTAACATTTGTCGTAAAACTAAATACTAAATAAAGTTGGACTGGGTAAGTAGTATAATGGCGTTTAAAATCATTTAAATATTTATTATTCACACCTACCAATATATAATAAACGTATAAAACGTCACTGTTACGCAGTTAACACGACACAAAACAAAATAATTATGTTGGACTGGGTAAGTAATATAATGGCGCGAACATACAAGTTTTCACTTCAAAAATACATTTTAAAACAAAAAAAATATATAAGAGCGTGATGCGTGACGGCAAAACATATCCATACCTCGCCATAAGAAGTAGTCACTTCAAAATTATTGTAATATTGTTACTTTTTGAAAATTGCCTCCCATTACGTCAGCAAGGTCGCTACTACCCAAAACAGGAGTGCTAGTACGTTCTTTTTACACAGTTGTTAATTTCTATAAAGCACAGTGGTCTAATGAATGGACTTAGAACAATGACAAACAAATTGTGTTCAAATAGACTAAGATAAGTATCACTACGGAGTAGGCCTATTGAAGTATCCTATTTACTGAAGAGCTATTGTGCATATTTGACCTTGGCATTCAAAACAACTTGTTTTTCTGCATTACCATCGCTTCAAGTCTATTCTCTCAGTAGTTAGTGCTTTGTCTATAGCCGTTTATTCCTTCTCGTGCCATCTACTTCTTGTAGGGTCTACAGAAATAAACTATTTCTCAGTTACCAAAACCATTACGTATTTGTTTTTTTCTAATAAAAATCTTTCAAGTATATTTATTAATCGCTATAAACGTGAAACGTTCAAAATAATCGCTAATTGAATACTTTAGAGATTTTAGAAATCCCCTCGGCGGATTTCGTACAAATATTAACCCCAAATAATAAATTTCGTTTTCTGGGTTTCGTTAAAAGTTATTTTGCTTTTATCAAATACCAAGGGCCAATGCGAAAATTCGCAATACGGAAGTCTTAAGTAAACACTGCCTTTTAATAAGTATTTCATTTTCTTTAACGTATACAAACATGTTAGTTGATTTAGTTACCCTTCAAAAAGGCTACATACAATTGTCCGTGAGTAAAGACGGCATTTGGTAAATACAATCCTGCTCTTTGAAGTGTTTGTCCCTGCGACAAGTGGTAGCAGATGCAGTTTTAATAGATAACTGCCGCCTAGTCAATTAATTTTTTTGTTATTTTAAGGCGAAAAGCACATTGAGGCTATTATCGCCTCCCTAAATGTAACTGTGAATGTAAAGTGTTAAAGTCGTAAGTGTATGTGTGTGTTAGACTCAGGTACCGCGAGGGACGTCTAAATCCTCTCAATATGTGCAGCTAGTCTGCACCCCCTGCGGGTCTAGTCAATTAAAAAGGCATGCTTGATAACCTCTAACTGTATTATGACATGTTAATTGTACCTCGTATTTTATGATATCCGTACAAACAATAGATAAATGCACGATGGAAGGAGAAATCACAAATATATTTGTGTAAAAACAGTGTCCAAAACATGTGTTTGGTATTCGAAATGTTTGTCCCGGCTTGTACGACGGGCAGGGATAAGGAACTGGACAGGGCCACGTAACCTATAAGTTTAAAGGCTTTTTTAAGTAAATATTGAAGTTGTTCTAAGCACGTTATGCAAAAAAATGGCCGTTGCAATGAGATTGTCTATTCGCGATTAATAAGTTAGCTTCGTTAAATATACAAAATATTGTCTGACTTGTAATTATGACAGTTAAAGGTGTTCTTTATGTTAAAATTGTCCACAAACAGTAAGTTTTAGCACAAAATCGTTTTGCAATGTCAGAAGCCGGTTAAAGGTGCCTGATGTATGCGTGTGTGCTGAGAAGAAGGTATGTTGACTGTACCTGTACACTGATTTAAACTAAAATTTCTCATCTAAGATTAAAATTAGATTCCGTAAATTATCGTCGTTTCTGATTTTATAATTTTTTCGATACCTTCTGAATGGAACATTTTGATTGATTGATTCTTTAAAACTTCGGTGACCACTGGCGCCGCAATCAAAGGATCTACTGTGCAACCAAGCCTCTAGATACAAGTCCAGCAGATAACCTTAACGAGATTTTAGCAGTATGCTGACTAGCTCAAATCTTCAGTGTTCTAGAAGCCAAACATCTTTTGACCGTCCCGAATAGCATAGGCTGTTCCTTGTTAACAGCCTTGGATTACAGCTCTACCATCTCAGCTATAAAAGGGTTACGCTTCTCATATTCCTCGGGGTGCGTTCTGATGGATTACAGCTCTACCATCTCAGCTATAAAAGGGTTACGCTTCTCATATTCCTTGGGGTGCGTTCTGATTCTCAATTTAATTCGTAGCTCCTACGTTATCGTCATATTCCTTGGGGTGCGTTCTGATTCTCAATTTAATTCGTAGCTCCTACGTTATCGTCATATTCCTTGGGGTGCGTTCTGATTCTCAATTTAATTCGTAGCTCCTACGTTATCGTCATATTCCTTGGGGTGCGTTCTGATTCTCAATTTAATTCGTAGCTCCTACGTTATCGTCATATTCCTTGGGGTGCGTTCTGATTCTCAATTTAATTCGTAGCTCCTACGTTATCGTCATATTCCTTGGGGTGCGTTCTGATTCTCAATTTAATTCGTAGCTCCTACGTTATCGTCATATTCCTTGGGGTGCGTTCTGATTCTCAATTTAATTCGTAGCTCCTACGTTATCGTCATATTCCTTGGGGTGCGTTCTGATTCTCAATTTAATTCGTAGCTCCTACGCTATCGTCATATTCCTCGGGGTGCGTTCTGATTCTCAATTTAATTCGTAGCTCCTACGCTATCGTCATATTCCTCGGGGTGCGTTCTGATTCTCAATTTAATTCGTAGCTCCTACGCTATCGTCATATTCCTCGGGGTGCGTTCTGATTCTCAATTTAATTCGTAGCTCCTACGCTATCGTCATATTCCTTGGGGTGCGTTCTGATTCTCAATTTAATTCGTAGCTCCTACGCTATCGTCATATTCCTTGGGGTGCGTTCTGATTCTCAATTTAATTCGTAGCTCCTACGCTATCGTCATATTCCTCGGGGTGCGTTCTGATTCTCAATTTAATTCGTAGCTCCTACGCTATCGTCATATTCCTTGGGGTGCGTTCTGATTCTCAATTTAATTCGTAGCTCCTACGCTATCGTCATATTCCTCGGGGTGCGTTCTGATTCTCAATTTAATTCGTAGCTCCTACGCTATCGTCATATTCCTCGGGGTGCGTTCTGATTCTCAATTTAATTCGTAGCTCCTACGCTATCGTCATATTCCTTGGGGTGCGTTCTGATTCTCAATTTAATTCGTAGCTCCTACGTTATCGTCATATTCCTTGGGGTGCGTTCTGATTCTCAATTTAATTCGTAGCTCCTACGCTATCGTCATATTCCTCGGGGTGCGTTCTGATTCTCAATTTAATTCGTAGCTCCTACGCTATCGTCATATTCCTTGGAGTGCGTTCTGATTCTCAATTTAATTCGTAGCTCCTACGCTATCGTCATATTCCTCGGGGTGCGTTCTGATTCTCAATTTAATTCGTAGCTCCTACGCTATCGTCATATTCCTCGGGGTGCGTTCTGATTCTCAATTTAATTCGTAGCTCCTACGCTATCGTCATATTCTTGCATGGGGTGCGTTCTGATTCTCAATTTAATTCGTAGCTCCTACGTTATCGTCATATTCCTTAGGGTGCGTTCTGATTCTCAATTTAATTCGTAGCTCCTACGCTATCGTCATATTCCTCGGGGTGCGTTCTGATTCTCAATTTAATTCGTAGCTCCTACGCTATCGTCATATTCCTCGGGGTGCGTTCTGATTCTCAATTTAATTCGAGCTCCTACGCTATCGTCATATTCCTCAAGGGTGCGTTCTGATTCTCAATTTAATTCGTAGCTCCTACGCTATCGTCATATTCCTCGGGGTGCGTTCTGATTCTCAATTTAATTCGAGCTCCTACGCTATCGTCATATTCCTCGGGGTGCGTTCTGATTCTCAATTTAATTCGTAGCTCCTACGCTATCGTCATATTCCTCGGGGTGCGTTCTGATTCTCAATTTAATTCGTAGCTCCTACGCTATCGTCCAATTTTTATTAGTTTGCGCTTTTGCAATCCCGACAGACATTTTATATTAGGCCTACTGATTTGAAATGTTCGACTCCATCTCTCACTGCGGGTTGAGTAGCTCCGTCTAGCGTCCTCACAAGCTGATAAATTTCACTGCTTTTGGATTCCATGGTGTAACGTCCTCCACTACCGTGCTACATACACCCCATGTCCATCTTTGCCACAATTTAAAACGTTTTTTAGGCTTTGTGGGTTTTTATAGTGCGTTTCCAGCTATCGAAATCCTAAAAGTAGTTGAGTAAATAAAAAGTCCGCACTTATATTTCTACGTATGCAAAAATAAAGCTATGTTGAGCTCCATCTTTGCCACAATTTAAAACGTTTTTTAGGCTTTGTGGGTTTTTATAGTGCGTTTCCAGCTATCGAAATCCTAAAAGTAGTTGATAAATAAAAAGTCCGCACTTATATTTCTACGTATGCAAAAATAAAGCTATGTTGAGCTCCATCTTTGCCACAATTTAAAACGTTTTTTTAGGCTTTGTGGGTTTTTATAGTGCGTTTCCAGCTATCGAAATCCTAAAAGTAGTTGATAAATAAAAAGTCCGCACTTATATTTCTACGTATGCAAAAATAAAGCTATGTTGAGCTCCATCTTTGCCACAATTTAAAACGTTTTTTAGGCTTTGTGGGTTTTTATAGTGCGTTTCCAGCTATCGAAATCCTAAAAGTAGTTGAGTAAAAAAAGTCCGCACTTATATTTCTACGTATGCAAAAATAAAGCTATGTTGAGCTCCATCTTTGCCACAATTTAAAACGTTTTTAGGCTTTGTGGGTTTTATAGTGCGTTTCCAGCTATCGAAATCCTAAAAGTAGTTGAGTAAATAAAAGTACGCACTTATATTTCTACGTATGCAAAAATAAAGCTATGTTGAGCTCCATCTTTGCCACAATTAAAAACGTTTTTTAGGCTTTGTGGGTTTTTATAGTGCGTTTCCAGCTATCGAAATCCTAAAAGTAGTTGATAAATAAAAAGTCCGCACTTATATTTCTACGTATGCAAAAATAAAGCTATGTTGAGCTCCATCTTTGCCACAATTTAAAACGTTTTTAGGCTTTGTGGGTTTTTATAGTGCGTTTCCAGCTATCGAAATCCTAAAAGTAGTTGAGTAAATAAAAGTCCGCACTTATATTTCTACGTATGCAAAAATAAAGCTATGTTGAGCTCCATCTTTGCCACAATTTAAAACGTTTTTTAGGCTTTGTGGGTTTTATAGTGCGTTTCCAGCTATCGAAATCCTAAAAGTAGTTGAGTAAATAAAAAGTCCGCACTTATATTTCTACGTATGCAAAAATAAAGCTATGTTGAGCTCCATCTTTGCCACAATTTAAAACGTTTTTAGGCTTTGTGGGTTTTATAGTGCGTTTCCAGCTATCGAAATCCTAAAAGTAGTTGAGTAAATAAAAAGTCCGCACTTATATTTCTACGTATGCAAAAATAAAGCTATGTTGAGCTCCATCTTTGCCACAATTTAAAAAGTTTTTTAGGCTTTGTGGGTTTTATAGTGCGTTTCCAGCTATCGAAATCCTAAAAGTAGTTGAGTAAATAAAAAGTCCGCACTTATATTTCTACGTATGCAAAAATAAAGCTATGTTGAGCTCCATCTTTGCCACAATTTAAAACGTTTTTAGGCTTTGTGGGTTTTTATAGTGCGTTTCCAGCTATCGAAATCCTAAAAGTAGTTGAGTAAATAAAAAGTCCGCACTTATATTTCTACGTATGCAAAAATAAAGCTATGTTGAGCTCCATCTTTGCCACAATTTAAAACGTTTTTTAGGCTTTGTGGGTTTTATAGTGCGTTTCCAGCTATCGAAATCCTAAAAGTAGTTGAGTAAATAAAGTCCGCACTTATATTTCTACGTATGCAAAAATAAAGCTATGTTGAGCTCCATCTTTGCCACAATTTAAAAAGTTTTTAGGCTTTGTGGGTTTTTATAGTGCGTTTCCAGCTATCGAAATCCTAAAAGTAGTTGATAAATAAAATGTCCGCACTTATATTTCTACGTATGCAAAAATAAAGCTATGTTGAGCTCCATCTTTGCCACAATTTAAAACGTTTTTAGGCTTTGTGGGTTTTATAGTGCGTTTCCAGCTATCGAAATCCTAAAAGTAGTTGAGTAAATAAAAAGTCCGCACTTATATTTCTACGTATGCAAAAATAAAGCTATGTTGAGCTCCATCTTTGCCACAATTTAAAACGTTTTTTTAGGCTTTGTGGGTTTTTTATAGTGCGTTTCCAGCTATCGAAATCCTAAAAGTAGTTGAGTAAATAAAAGTCCGCACTTATATTTCTACGTATGCAAAAATAAAGCTATGTTGAGCTCCATCTTTGCCACAATTTAAAACGTTTTTAGGCTTTGTGGGTTTTTATAGTGCGTTTCCAGCTATCGAAATCCTAAAAGTAGTTGAGTAAATAAAAGTCCGCACTTATATTTCTACGTATGCAAAAATAAAGCTATGTTGAGCTCCATCTTTGCCACAATTTAAAAGTTTTTTTAGGCTTTGTGGGGGTTTTATAGTGCGTTTCCAGCTATCGAAATCCTAAAAGTAGTTGAGTAAATAAAAAGTCCGCACTTATATTTCTACGTATGCAAAAATAAAGCTATGTTGAGCTCCATCTTTGCCACAATTTAAAACGTTTTTTTAGGCTTTGTGGGTTTTTATAGTGCGTTTCCAGCTATCGAAATCCTAAAAGTAGTTGAGTAAATAAAAAGTCCGCACTTATATTTCTACGTATGCAAAAATAAAGCTATGTTGAGCTCCATCTTTGCCACAATTTAAAACGTTTTTTAGGCTTTGTGGGTTTTTATAGTGCGTTTCCAGCTATCGAAATCCTAAAAGTAGTTGAGTAAATAAAAAGTCCGCACTTATATTTCTACGTATGCAAAAATAAAGCTATGTTGAGCTCCATCTTTGCCACAATTTAAAAAGTTTTTTTAGGCTTTGTGGGTTTTTATAGTGCGTTTCCAGCTATCGAAATCCTAAAAGTAGTTGATAAATAAAATGTCCGCACTTATATTTCTACGTATGCAAAAATAAAGCTATGTTGAGCTCCATCTTTGCCACAATTTAAAACGTTTTTAGGCTTTGTGGGTTTTATAGTGCGTTTCCAGCTATCGAAATCCTAAAAGTAGTTGAGTAAATAAAAAGTCCGCACTTATATTTCTACGTATGCAAAAATAAAGCTATGTTGAGCTCCATCTTTGCCACAATTTAAAACGTTTTTAGGCTTTGTGGGTTTTATAGTGCGTTTCCAGCTATCGAAATCCTAAAAGTAGTTGAGTAAATAAAAAGTCCGCACTTATATTTCTACGTATGCAAAAATAAAGCTATGTTGAGCTCCATCTTTGCCACAATTTAAAACGTTTTTTTAGGCTTTGTGGGTTTTTATAGTGCGTTTCCAGCTATCGAAATCCTAAAAGTAGTTGAGTAAATAAAAAGTCCGCACTTATATTTCTACGTATGCAAAAATAAAGCTATGTTGAGCTCCATCTTTGCCACAATTTAAAAAGTTTTTTTAGGCTTTGTGGGTTTTTATAGTGCGTTTCCAGCTATCGAAATCCTAAAAGTAGTTGAGTAAATAAAAAGTCCGCACTTATATTTCTACGTATGCAAAAATAAAGCTATGTTGAGCTCCATCTTTGCCACAATTTAAAACGTTTTTTAGGCTTTGTGGGTTTTTATAGTGCGTTTCCAGCTATCGAAATCCTAAAAGTAGTTGAGTAAATAAAAAGTCCGCACTTATATTTCTACGTATGCAAAAATAAAGCTATGTTGAGCTCCATCTTTGCCACAATTTAAAACGTTTTTTTAGGCTTTGTGGGTTTTTATAGTGCGTTTCCAGCTATCGAAATCCTAAAAGTAGTTGAGTAAATAAAAAGTCCGCACTTATATTTCTACGTATGCAAAAATAAAGCTATGTTGAGCTCCATCTTTGCCACAATTTAAAAAGTTTTTTTAGGCTTTGTGGGTTTTTATAGTGCGTTTCCAGCTATCGAAATCCTAAAAGTAGTTGATAAATAAAATGTCCGCACTTATATTTCTACGTATGCAAAAATAAAGCTATGTTGAGCTCCATCTTTGCCACAATTTAAAACGTTTTTTAGGCTTTGTGGGTTTTTATAGTGCGTTTCCAGCTATCGAAATCCTAAAAGTAGTTGAGTAAATAAAAAGTCCGCACTTATATTTCTACGTATGCAAAAATAAAGCTATGTTGAGCTCCATCTTTGCCACAATTTAAAACGTTTTTTTAGGCTTTGTGGGTTTTTATAGTGCGTTTCCAGCTATCGAAATCCTAAAAGTAGTTGAGTAAATAAAAAGTCCGCACTTATATTTCTACGTATGCAAAAATAAAGCTATGTTGAGCTCCATCTTTGCCACAATTTAAAACGTTTTTTAGGCTTTGTGGGTTTTATAGTGCGTTTCCAGCTATCGAAATCCTAAAAGTAGTTGAGTAAATAAAAAGTACGCACTTATATTTCTACGTATGCAAAAATAAAGCTATGTTGAGCTCCATCTTTGCCACAATTTAAAACGTTTTTTTAGGCTTTGTGGGTTTTATAGTGCGTTTCCAGCTATCGAAATCCTAAAAGTAGTTGAGTAAATAAAAAGTCCGCACTTATATTTCTACGTATGCAAAAATAAAGCTATGTTGAGCTCCATCTTTGCCACAATTTAAAACGTTTTTTAGGCTTTGTGGGTTTTATAGTGCGTTTCCAGCTATCGAAATCCTAAAAGTAGTTGATAAATAAAAAGTCCGCACTTATATTTCTACGTATGCAAAAATAAAGCTATGTTGAGCTCCATCTTAGTCACGCACCCTTCGACGCACATTCTTCACTTTTGGCTTGGTATTATAGGATCTAATCCAAGTACAGAGTAATGAAGGAAGGTTATATCCAGCTAGAGCAGTTTGAGATTGCCAAACCTCAATGTGAGGTAGTCACATTGTGCAAGCTCCCGAGGGAAACCTAATATTTTGCAGGATATGGATGAATCCATATTCTTTCGATGTTTGCAGGCATTGAACTAATTCGTCAAATCTTCAGAGTATTTTTTGTAAACTTTCCTTCTTCTACAACAGCTACAATTAATTAATGTTGATACAGTTAATTCTGAAAAAACAGTCGGATAAAGTTTAGGGCCTATACACTTACAGTAGCTCTAAGTTTTCATCGAATCGGAATGGTAATTTACTTTGTAACTACACGCAAATGAAGACATTTTGGCGATCGTCAAAAATTCCATTTTGTGATATTGATGAAACTGTATTCTTTCAGGTACTTTTCAAGGTCATGGAAGTTTTCAAGATCCCAATGTTCAAAAAGTGGTTTTAACTTGGATTTCTGTTCGACAGTTTGTGTGTGTGTGTTCGTGTGTGTGTGTGTGTTCGTGTGTGTGTGTGTGTGTGTGTGTGTGTGTGTGTGTGTGTGTGTGTGTGTGCGTGCGTATGTGCGTGTGTGTGTGTGTGTGTGTGTGTGTGTGTGTGTGTGTGTGTGTGTGTGTGTGTGTGTGTGTGTGTGTGTGTGTGTGTGTGTGTGTGTGTGTGTGTGTGTGTGTGTGTGTGTGTGTGTGTGTGTGTGTGTGTGTGTGTGTGTGTGTGTGTGTGTGTGTGTGTGTGTGTGTGTGTGTGTGTGTGTGTGCACGCGAAAGACAGAGAGGGTGAGCATGCGTACATGTGCGCACACATTTCGTTGGAAGCTAAACTAACTAATCGATTTTTTGAACTTTTGATTATATCGGTCTCGTGTGCCAATACAGCGGGAACTTTTTTAAATTAAAAAACGCCCTTTGTTTTCTAAGAAAAAACGGATTTTCATAAAATAGGTTTTAACGAATTTGATGAAGTTTTACTGTTATGTATGTAGCCCTCAAGTATTTCATTAAAACGTATGCTATAGGAGCTGCTGTA
>CM040182.1:1745866-1748366 GCA_022606455.1 Callitettix versicolor
ACTTTTTCCTTTTCACTTCCGTTTCAAGATGGCGACCTTTGATTTACTACGAGTGAACGCCGTTTAAGACAAATACAAACCGATTGTTTTCAAATTTGGTACGAAGGTACTTTGTATACAATCCGAAGGAAATATGTGTAAGACTTTTTCCTTTTCACTTCCGTTTCAAGATGGCGACCTTTGATTTACTACGAGTGAACGCCGTTTAAGACAAATATAAACCGATTGTTTTCAAATTTGGTACGAAGGTACCTTGAATAAAACCCAAATGACGTATGTGTAACATTTTCTCATTCACTTTCTTTTCAAAATAGCGGCCCTGATTCAACGATTAGAATGTAGTTGCTGGTTATTTCCTTTAGTACTTACTGGCTGAACGGCAAAACCTATCATTCCCCACGTTAACAAAGGTACTGGTTTCTAATGTTGGTAGAATCTATTATAGTTTTTTTCGTAAATCATAATTTTCTGTATACTTTAAAATTCAAAAAGTATTATTTACTTAATATGTAAAAACTATATTTTTGCCGATATTATACTAAATGCCTACAATATATTTTTTTTATTAAGAAATATTTTAAAAAATAAAATATTTGTTTCCAGTGTTTTTGTTGTTATTTTAAGGCGAAAAGCACATTTAGGCTAGTAAAGTGTTAAAGTCGTAAGTGTGTGTAATAAGTGTAAATGTTTGTTAGACTCGGGTACCGCAAGGGACGTCTAAATCCTCTCAATAGGTACAGCTAGTCTGTACCCCTCTGCGGGGCTTCCAGTGTTAGATTGCAGCATGATAAACTAATAAAAAATTCATATTTTTATCTTTCAAGTTCCTGAGGAAAATGTACCTAATTGCTGAAAAATACAACTTTTATAAAATCATCAAAAGCAAAAAAATATGCAGTAAAATGGCAACTTCTCATTGTTAGTTGAATACAGGTTAGCCAATACATAAAAGTGAATTATTAAAACAATCTAGTTTCATTCATCATAAGTAATTTTTTTTCCGGCGAAAAACCATTAAGATTATCATCGCCCAAGCACGATATTAATAAAATAATATAAAATAACAGCTATAAATACTATTTCCTAAAACTAGTTAACAATAAAATATAACAACAAATAAATAAAACTAAACAACAAGGAAAATAAAGCATTAGATTAATAATAACAAATTAAGATAAATAAATAGCCACAAATATACAACTCGTTGCAGGGCTGTAAAGAGGCTCTGCAATATTATTTTAAGTTAAATTTGATTTAACAAATTCAGACGATGAAAGAATTTCAGTGTCCGGTCAATGGCCGAGACACTATCTCCCGACGTCCTCTGCATACTGTTTCCTAGACCACATACACGCCGTATATTTTGGAAACCATCACAGTCTAGCAATATATGTCTTACTGTGATGGTTTCTCTACAAAACCCGCACCGAGGCGGGTCCCCACGTTCCATCAGAAATCCGTGTGTTAGCATGGAGTGGCCAATGCGAGGGCGGGTAACCACAACCTCTTCTCTACGACTTGCACGTATAAGTAATACTAATTAGAATAATTATGCTATATAAAATGCAGAAGTTTCAATGCATGAATTTGAAAATTACTTCAATGTGTTCGCTGTTGAACCTTGAAATTACATTTACGTTGCAGAACCTAGCACGGTAAATATTTTTTATATATATTCATTTAATAAAAAGGCATACAAATTATATATCATTTTTAAAGAGGAGATTTTGGAATATAAAACAGATAAAAAAATCAGAAAATTAATTTTTGCAATTTTTAGGCAAACGACGCCATTAACATTACCGATTACCGTTTAAATTGGTGGAAAATTTTATGCGCGTTGTCGTGGGGCGCTCATTAATTAATGTGTATTAATTAAGAATTACTGTGAGGTCTCCTGTTCTTTGGACAACTAGTTAATATAAATTAAAACTTTTATGCAGTGTTGGTTACTTCAATAATACCAACTAACTTTACAACAAATCCATTATCAACTATAACACTTGCATAATATAAGCCTATAGGCCTAATCGTATTTGCAATGTTAGCTCAATGCTTGGAAGTAGTCTTATATAACTTCAGTCCATGCTGCAGTGAATAATTAAAAGCATTACACGCATATCTTAATTGTTTGTACAGCGTCCGTAAGACTTGTACGTACGTGAACGTTCGGCGCACGTTATTTATTTCGGCAAGCAATGACATAAAATGTGTTCAACGAATAGTTTTATTTGTTAACCGAACTTGTTCAGCGAACATGTTTGTTCAATGTGGACGTACTTTAAATATACGTGAACAATAGGCAGACAAAGACACAAAATGTGTTCAACGAACAGTTTTATTTGTTAACCGAACTTGTTCAGCGAACATGTTTGTTCAATGTGGACGTACTTTAAATATACGTGAACGATAGGCAGACAAAGACACAAAATGTGTTCAACGAACAGTTTTATTTGTTAACCGAACTTGTTCAGCGAACATGTTTGTTCAATGTGGACGT
>CM040182.1:1753366-1760866 GCA_022606455.1 Callitettix versicolor
TTAAAATGTTACGAAATGTAGTTCATGTTAGAATGTTACGAAATGTAGTTCATGTTAGAATGTTACGAAATGTAGTTCATGTTAGAATGTTACGAAATGTAGTTCATGTTAGAATGTTACGAAATGTAGTTCAT
The DNA here is from genome assembly GCA_022606455.1 of Callitettix versicolor. Lineage (NCBI taxonomy): Eukaryota > Metazoa > Arthropoda > Insecta > Hemiptera > Cercopidae > Callitettix > Callitettix versicolor. The sequence continues at coordinate 1,753,501 of CM040182.1, forward strand.
GTTAGAATGTTATGAAATGTAGTTCATGTTAGAATGTTACGAAATGTAGTTCATGTTACAATGTTACGAAATGTAGTTCATGTTAGAATGTTACGAAATGTAGTTCATGTTACAATGTTACGAAATGTAGTTCATGTTAGGATGTTACGAAATGTAATTCATGTTGGAATGTTACGAAATGTAGTTCATGTTGGAATGTTACGAAATGTAGTTCATGTTGGAATGTTACGAAATGTAGTTCATGTTAGAATGTTACGAAATGTAGTTCATGTTAGAATGTTACGAAATGTAGTTCATGTTAAAATGTTATGAAATGTAGTTCATGTTAGAATGTTATGAAATGTAGTTCATGTTAAAATGTTATGAAATGTAGTTCATGTTAGAATGTTATGAAATGTAGTTCATAATTTCCAGTTACTAACGCATTTCCAAATTCGCCAATAAACACACGTTTAGGTCGCTTTATGCCAGTTAATACGGACTCGTCCGTCCGAAGAAAGAAATCTTACGGCCAGTATCTCCACTACCCTGATGTGCTACCGAACTTTCGGAGACACGGCAGAGTGACCTTGGACTAATTTATCGACGGAAATATGGTCTGGGGAGTTGTTATACAAAAGGGGTTTATTTTCTTCTCAAAACCTATACATTTGATTTTACTTACAGTTAGGTCATATAAAAAGATAGGACCTATAACTCAAGTCAGTGTAGCTTCATACAGTCATTAATGTATTAAAATTAAAAGTTAAAAACTAAAGAAGAAATTCGATAACTTGTCTAAAGCGAACAAAAATCAAAATTAAACCCTACAGTTGTCGTTTCTTATAGTTATTCTTCCAATAAATTCTTTTACAAAATACTGCTTTTTTGCCTTACGTAATTGTGCAAAACACATGCACTTTGAATTGAAGTCTCAGCTAATTCTACATTTCATGAAATAAGTTTTTGAAAAATACCGAACTTTTTTGTCATAATACCGAAGACGCATTTACAGTCCGAAGTGCAGTTGATATCTGTAATTTAACAGACGCTTTGAAAAAACGTCTGTTATTTAACTAAAAATAAAAATCTTGTATCATGTTTTCTCTTCCACTTTTATTTTAATTACGATAATTTGTTCGAAAACACTACAAATTAACATAGCTAGTTTTTAACAACCTAAAACTTATTATAACCTATCAGCTGTTCAATGAAATCAGCTGATCTTTACGAATTGTTATAAAACAACTGATCATTTAACATAACTACAAAAATTAAATTAACGATTCATTTAATACATTTAAATAGGTAAAATTTCTTCGTAGTTTCCATATTGTAGTGGTTACCGCTTGTGCCTCACAAAAAATTATAATTGTAGTTAATTTAAAATGAGACTTGCGACGCGCAAAATATACTGTTTTATATATATATATATATATATATATATATATATATATATATAAACATGTTCCTCGCATCATGCGTGTTACAAAATCCAACATCAAAATGAGCCTGCTTTCCAGCATATGGTCTCATTAAATTGTTTCTCATAATTCTACGAAGAATAATGAACTTAAGCATATCTGCTCCCGTCTCATTCAAAGATAATTACAATACCAAATACAAAGGATAGACACATGAATGACTGGATCAGTATGAACCCGCTTGACTGGAGTGACTTTACTGGATTGGACTTCATTTGATTGACTGGTTTGAATCGGTGTGCACTCAGCCTCAGAGTTAACGCAGCGTTATGCGTTCATTCAAATGTCCTATTTCGCTTCGCTCTCAAACAATTTTACTGTAAACCTCACTTCAAGTCAGACCTTTTAAATTCGAAGGCTAACTGTTTTGTTATGTTTATCAGTCAACACCCCCCTCATCGCGGTACGCAGATGTCTCGCTAGTGTCATTTGCAGCGAATTTACAAAAGCACTTCTTCATCTCACCCTCTTCAGATTTCATTTCACCATCATAAACAGCATTAAATCCGCGTATATTATCAATTTAAACAGTTAAATTGCATTGAAACTTCGGAAATCAACCGTGACCGCCGTCAAATTAAAAATATAATTTTATGTAGTTTTAACTAACTTTGCTTAGGATAGTTAAGTAAGAACTTCAAAAATATTTAAGATAAAATAATCTAGTTACAGAACTTGTCCAAGATATTACCAATTTTTTTGTTGCTAAGTTTGATTCAAATCAGACCAAAATTGCGAACATGGATGTGGTGTGTGTGTGTGTGTGTCTGTGTGTGTGTGTGTGTGTCTCTGTTGTGTGTGTATGTCTCTCTCTCTCTCTCTCTCTCTCTCTCTCTCTCTCTCTCTCTCTCTCTCTCTCTGTGTGTGTGTCTCTCTCTGTGTGTGTGTGTGTCTGTGTATGTCTGTCTGTCTGTGTGTGTGTGGGGGTCTCTGTGTGTGTGTGTTTATGTGTGTGTGTGTGTGTGTGTGTGTGTGTGTGTGTGTGTGTGTGTGTGTGTGTGTGTGTGCGTCTGTGCGTGTGTGTGTCTGTTTGTCTGTGTGCGTGTCCGTCTGTGTGTGTGTTTGTGTGTCTGTGCGCGCGCGCGTGAGTGTGTATGTCTGTCTGCGTGTGTGTGTGTGCGTCTGTCTGTCTGTGTGTGTGAGCGCGCGCGTGCGTGTATGTCTGCGTGTGTGTGTGTCTGTGTTTGCGCGCGAGTGCGCGCGCGCTTGTGTCTCTGTGTGGGTGTGTACGCGCGCGTCTGTGCGTGTTTGTACGTGCGTGCGCGCGCGCGTGTGTGTCTGTGTGTGTGTGTGCGTGTGTGTGTGTGTGTGTGTGTGTGTGTGTGTGTTTGTGTGTGTGTGTGTGTGTGTGTGTGCGTGTGTGTGTGTGGGCGCGTGCGTGTGCGTAATTTAACGACTTCTCAAAAAGTATTGATCTAGATATCAGGATTAGTTCTTAATTCAATTTCTCGGGTCTAAGTCTTACCATGACAGCCGCTCATATAGCTCATTTTCCAATGTGAAATTTACTATCAAGGCTGGAGTAGTTCAGAAATATAATTCGGTTCAGTCACAATAATGTAATATGGACTCGAGTCACTGTGATTGGAAGTGATCACTAAACACAAATCATCCAGTCAATCAGACTGCAGGGCTTAACGAGCACCAAATCTTTAGAGCTATCTTTATTGTTCCATCCTTGTCTTGAAAATCTTTAAGCATATTTTTTTCAGTAAGTGCTGCAGGTCTAATTTTTTTATTACTTTTTATTACAAAATATAATTTTATATTATCTCTTCCCTGAAATTGAAGTTCGCATTTTTAATTTTTAATTTATTTCAGTGATAAAACACAGCACTGTTACTGTTCAATACTTATACATTAGTCTAATATTTTTTTCAAATCTCGACTTATTTCAAGTAAAAAAGCGCACATTTTCCTAATTTCTCATATATATTACAGGGAAGTATACAATATACAAGTGTACGATTGGCGCGGTTTCACTTAAAGCTCGAATATTCGGAAACCGATTACGAGCGCTAAGCGAGGGATATATTTTCTGTTTTTTTATATCAACACTGATTTCGACTTATAATCATTCAATGTGAGCAAAGTTTCAGAAAACATATTTTTGATAAATTAATCTGAGGTAAGAGTTTTCCGAGGACATTTTTTTTACGTTTTTCGTTTTTGTTTAACCTGTTTTACAAATCTACATTACGAAAGACAAATTAGCAGTTCAAAGAACAGAAGACCCGCAGTAGCCCGGCCCCGCTCCATGACAGCGCTTTCCGCTAGTTCAAACAACCGTAAAATTTAGGGGAAATGTTACCGCTCAACTTTATCGGAAATTACACGCTATTTCTCAACGAACCTTTAAAAATTGTTGTAGGACGAACAGTTCAGCCACTTTCACAGCAAATCGTAACAAATGTCAAAACTTGTAGTCAATGCCAATGGTCAAATCTGTGTAACAGACAAACCAAATAACGACCAGTTTAGTTGAATAACGTTAAGTATAAATATCGGTGCAAAACTATATGAGTTTGGTTTTTTGTTATTTTAAGGCGAAAAGCACATTGAGGCTATTATTGCCTCCCTAAATGTAAGTGTAAGTGTAAAATGTGTGTTAGACTAGGGTACCGCGAGGGACGTCTAAATCCTCTCAATAAGTGCAGTTATTCTGCACCCCCCCTACGGGGAAAACTATATGAGAAGTTCTAATTATGAAACACCTGTTCTATGAGGTTATTAATATTAGCCTATTTTACATGCAAATAGTGTTTGTGGTATATTAAGGCTATATGCGAACAAAGCAACACCAATCTATCATGCGGAAAACTCAATATGTCTTGTAGGATATTCAAGTTCTGTAGGCCTACGGGCAACTGAAATCTTAATTGCATTCGGTAAACTACCGTTTGACCAATTTAAGAGACTTTTAAAAACTTTTCAGCTTGTTTCACCAAACACGGTTAGTCATTACAACCGAAACTGTATTTTTCTGTTTCATCAACTCTGGCTTGAGATAATCACGGTTAAATTAAAGCATCAAATTACCATTGTTAAATTTTTAAACTACTTTAAAATATAGTAAAACTATTTTGTGTACATTTTAATTTATAAACAATTTTTCTTTAAATTGATATTTATTAGTTTTTAATTTGTGTTTATTATTTTTCCCATTAATTTTACGAATAGAAAATATGAACCATTACCAATAATATTAAACGAAAGGAGTATAACATATGCAAACAGTGCTAAATAGCTAGGAATGACACTCGATGCAAAGCTCCGATGGAAGGTGCATGTAAAAAAGAAAAAAGAGGAGCTACAGCTCAAATTCAATAAAATGTTTTGGCTTATTGGAAGAAATTCAGAACTTTCGATAGCCAACAAGATACTGCTATACAAGCAAGTTCTAAGACCAATATGGACCTATGGTGCACCACTCTGGGGATGTACAAGAAAAAGCAATAGTAAAATTATTCAAGTTTTTCAAAATAAAGTATTGAGAACGATTGTCAACGCCCATTGGTATGTGAGAAATGAAAACATACATAAGGACCTAGGTGTTGAATCTGTTCAGGAAGTCATTAAAAAGCTCTCGGTTAAGCATTATTGCAGGTTAGAACAGCATAATAATACAGAGATTGTCCAACTACTATGCCGCAGTGACAACATCACAAGAAGGCTGAAGAGGACCAAGCCAATTGATCTCTCCAGGCCGTAAACACATTGGGACCAGCCGTCGGACTGCACCCCAGCACACAGTGAACACAATGATAAAGAAAAATTACTAGATGGGGCACGCCTCAGTTGTAATTAAAAAAAAAAAAAAAAATATTTTCCCCCAGTTTAAAGAAAGTGTTTTAATTATGCATCCATAACAGTTATTATTGATTCATAACAGTAGGTCCTTATTCCCAGGTTAATCTCAAATTTGGATGTATAAGTTGTGTAGGCTGTACAGTAGGCTTACGTATATGAACTTTTTGATATATAAGATAAGATTATATACTAGAGGAAGGGATAATTCAACCCCAGGCACTGCGATTGACTGACCTATTGTGCAACTTAACCTCTTAAAATACCTAGTTCAGCATATTGGTGCCCTTAATAAGTTCCAGCAACCCGCTGACTAGCTCACTCTGCTGAAGATCCTTGGAAACCAAAAACCCCTCCTAATAGCAAGAGCCTCACAATCATAAATTATATGACCTGCAGTTACCTCCTCCTGCACAATCTACACACAGTTTCTTCGTGGTACATACCTATCCTGTTCACCCTCAGACCACAATGCCCCGTTATGAGCCCCATGATCCTCTTGAGTTGTTCTCTGCCCAGGACATCTGCTGAACCTTTGAGTCCTCCAAAAATTAACTTTCCTTAAGAGACGTTTACTATGGAAATGCCCTGTTTGTATTTCACCTGTTAATAGCGGACCTGGCCAACGATAGAGTCCCTAAAGCCGGCTCAGGACCGATAAACTCAGATGCAGATCCTTTGATATATAAAAATTGTTGGACGTAAAACTCGAGTTATCTATTTAATTAAATATAATAAACTAAACATCGCAAATGATGTCAATTTACAGTAGGCCTATAGGCTATACACAATTATTTTTAAATTACTGTACTTAGTTAACAAAAACAATACTTTTACTCCAACAACAAATAATAATTTAAGATTCTTATAGGCCCTAACCCGCAATGATATTTAAAATTAATAAGTGCCTTCCCTTCTGGTTTTAAATTGTATCTCTTTTCTCTCTTAACAACATTAATTTTATTTGACCCTTAAATAAAAAGTTTTTCAGTACACCAAAGTAAATGTGATCTAATGCAGCCTTATTTTGAAACGAAGTTATTTGAAACATAAGAAGAAATTATAAAGAAAACAGTGTTTTAGACAATCACAGATCTTGTTTTATTTTAAGCAATGCCATCTAAATTTTTTAAAGTAATTAGGATTATGACCTATTCCTCCCGTCAGTGGTATATCCACTCACCGCGGTTTCGAAACTCTTATCGTTTCATCTTCAGACCGTGATACAAAATGTTAAATCCCTCTGTCGAGGTCGTCACAAAGTCAAACAAAAACATTAAAAACATACGTCACAAACACTGAGCACAATTACAAGATTAAAATATGTACGATGAAATTCGGCTTGGCCAAGCGACACGCGCGACTCGTAGCACGTCGTTACATTCCGGACTGCAGTACATTTCATCGTAATTCATTGGAATTTCATCGTACATATTTTAATCGTGTAAATGTGTTCAGTGTTTGTGACGTATGTTTTTAATGTTTTTGTTTGACTTTGTGACGACCTCGACAGAGGGATTTAACATTTTGTAGCACGGCCTGAAGATGAAACGATAGAGTTTCGAAACCGCAGCAGCCTTTACTAGGTGAGCGACTAGATCACTGACGGGAAGAATAGGTCATAATCCTAATTACTTAAATATGTGGTCCGGTGGCTATGTTGCAATAATGATTTTCTTTTGCAAATTATTGTCGATGAAACGCAAAATATTTAATTTTGGTCAAATACTTTAACTACAATCGTTAAAATTTCACCAAGTTTGGAGAAACGACTCGATTATCTTATAACAAGGACAACTGTTATATCGAATAAGCTTTCTATAAAGTGTTCACAAAGTTTGTGTAATAAAAGCCAAGTAAAGTTACTACAACGAAATGATTAAAAAAACCTACACTAACCTGATAATGTTTGTTACGTAGTCTTTTAAAGTGGAAATTCCGTGTATAAATAAATAAATAAATAAATATATATATATATATATATATATATATATATATATATATATATATATATATAATCGCGATAAGGAGCTGTCTCGCTGACGTGATAAAAGTGAATTCCCAAAAGAATTATCCCTTATCTCATCATTTTAGAA
>CM040182.1:1765866-1888366 GCA_022606455.1 Callitettix versicolor
GTGTGTGTGTGTGTGTATGTGTGTGTGTGTGTGTGTGTGTGTGTGTGTGTGTGTGTGTGTGTGTGTGTGCATTAAATGTGCTGTGTGTGTGTGTGTGCGTGCACTAAATGTGCAAAGTGTGTGTGTGTGTGTGTGTGTGTGTGTATATATGTGTGTGTGTGTGTGTGTGTGTGTGTGTGTGTGTGTGTGTGTGTGTGTGTGTGTGTGTGTGTGTGTGTGTGTGTGTGTGTGTGTGTGTGTGTGTGTGTGTGTGTGTGTGTGCTTCTGTGTGAGCGCGCGCGTGTGTTTGTACGTATTCCTTCAGGGATGGACAAAAGTAAATCACATTGATAACCGGTAAACAATCGTTTGACACAATTGTTTTTAGAAGAAACACCGTTCCTACGTTTAGCCAGAATATTACCCGATATCTTTGAGGTTATTTTCGCTACAAATCCGAAGTCGAACTGAAGGTAACTTTCGCCTGCCAGTTTTTCTTACAAACTCCGTACGGATAAGACGCATTAACAAGGTTATCTCGTTGCAGCCGAAACGAGATAGGAAGAATGTAATAGGCCTATAGTTGTACCTATTAAAAGACATTGTTGAACCACCGATATTTCGTTCTTTAAAGAACCTTGGATAGGAGAGATTCGAAATTCTTAACAAGGTTCGAAACTTGACGGTACCGTTGCTCTTTTGTATGTATGCCCGATTTCCAGTTTTCACTAGCCTAATTGGCATAAAATAAAGACGTTAAACCACACAAAATATTAACAATTTCAAAATCTCCTTAAAACAATTTCCTGGTCCAGTCCATATTGTCATGACTTCTGATAAACAGTTCTTATGACGAGTTATCGCGATGCCAGTGCTCCAATATAAATTCTTTAAAAATGTTGCCTGTAATCTATACGAAAAGGTCAGGTTTAATCTTTTGTCTTCTGTACTAAAGTACATTTCGTATTATTTATTGAACATTCGGATAAGTGGTGAAACTCCACGATATCCTAGAAAATTAGAACACATAATTTTACAAAGAAAAACGTTTCACAAAAAATATTTATAAAACTAAATAAATGTTATAATTTCCCAGCGTTTCATATTACTTAAGCGTGACGCAAACACAGTTACGGAACGAAAGGGTGGCATGTTTAGAGTCCAGCCGCTAGGACAAGATGGCTGCGTTTTTTAAAGACATCTAGCTTTGGCAGAATATATGCTCTGCCTTCGGAAAAAAATCATAATAATTAAACCATAAGAGATATAATTATTTTTGTATTTAATTCATAATAGATATATGCAAGTGGTAAATTACTCATTTAATTTTGAACAATCACGTTTTGCTGCTAGTGGTATTCAAAAAAAAAAAAAACACCCCACACGGCATAATGGAAGGTCACATTTTTTACACTTGTATGTGCCTCCTCGGTGGCCTAGTGGATAGCGTACTGGGCTTTCACCCCGAGGACCCGGGTTCGATTCCCGGCCAGGGCTTGGCATTTTCATAAGCTACAAAATCATCCCATCGTCTGCATTAGCCCAAGTGTGCACAATAGTCGGACGTTAAACACCAAAAAAAACTCGCAGAATATAGTGGCCTCGGTGGCCTAGTGGATAGCGTACTGGGCTTTCACCCCGAGGACCCGGGTTCGATTCCCGGCCAGGGCTTGGCATTTTCATACGCTATAAAATCATACCATCGTCTGCATTAGCCCAAGTGTGCACAATAGTCGGACGTTAAACACCAAAAAAACCTCGCAGAATATAGTGGCCTCGGTGGCCTAGTGGATAGCGTACTGGGCTTTCACCCCGAGGACTCGGGTTCGATTCCCGGCCAGGGCTTGGCATTTTCATACGCTATAAAATCATACCATCGTTTGCATTAGCCCAAGTGTGCACAATAGTCGGACGTTAAAAAAAAGAAACACTTGTATGTTGTCCGCTTACCCCTTCCAGAAGGGGCCGTACACATAGCACGCACTTTTGCACGGCCTAATATTTTGTCTAGGGCATGAAGCATTTTTGGGGATGCTGTACCTGTGTAACCTCTTCCTGCTTGTACGCTGCACCAAGTGTGATTCATATTTATACACGTGCAGGCATGCATGCTAAGCAATTCGATCTTGTCAGAAAACAAGTATCTTCTTTTTATATTCTTCTTCTTTTCTGCTAGGATTATTATCACTATGTTCAGTATAATGATCTGCCTTCCCTAGCTTCGTCAATTCTACTTTCGTTGACGCGTTTCGGACAACCTCCATCTTCAAAAACTATATCTATACTCAATGAGTATACATATTTATATTTATATTTATAGTATACTCAATGAGTATAGATAAAGTTTTTGAAGATGGAGGTTCTCCGAAACACGTCAACGAAAGTAGAATTGTCGAAGCTAGGGAAGGCAGCTAATTATACTGAACATAATAACAATTATCTTCTTTTTCCTTGTTAATGCGCAACAGATTTACGGAGGCTGAACAGGAGTGTTTAGGCAGACAGGGAACATTTACATTTCGAGCGCTTTTGAGCGTTAGGGCCGGCAAAGGGTTAAGCCTGTCTACTTGACTTGTGAAGAAACTGTGTTATTAATATTCTCGTTAATCGGTTTTGAGGAAAAATTACTCACACTATATGTATATATATATATATATATATATATATATATATATATATATATATATATATATATATATATATATATATATATATATATATTTTTTTTTTTTTTTTTCTAACGTCCGATAGTTGTGCACACTTGGGCTAATGCAGAAGATAGGATGATTTATAGCGTATGAAAATGCCAAGCCCTCGCCGGGGATCGAACCCGGGTCCTCGGGGTGAAAGCCTAGTGCGCTATCCACTAGACCAGGGGTCTCCAAACTACGGCCCGAGGGCCACATCCGGCCCGCGGACAGATTTTGTCCGGCCCGCGGAGAGCTAGCATACTTGAAAACTCCTTTTAGAGAACATATTTTTTATAGCAAATTAAATTTAGTTTACTGAAGTATTCTAATTTTATGTTGAATAATTATTAATATGACATCTACATTGATATGGTCATGGGCTAACTACTCATAACATTGTTGTAGGCTTATTGTTATTGTTTTTGTGATAAGTTGGATAAAGAAACACAGAATTGTAATGAGTAAAGACATGTATAATATGCAGAAAATTTAACTTCAGTATATAATAACTAACAAATTATTGAAATGAATCCGTTGCGTACTTTTTCGGACTTTTTTCATCAGTGGACTATTTCACTTTTACCACCGGCAACAATGATAATATGGTTTTGGCCCTCGGAACTTACTGGAGTAATCAGTATGGCCCTAAGGCTGGAAAGTTTGGAGACCCTGGTATAAGTGAAACTAATCTTAAACGATAGTACTTAAGGGTTAAGTTTTTGTTAAAATACTTTAAAACTAAGAAACAATCAGAAATTCCTCGGTAATCAAACCAGAAATAAAACTAAGAAACAATCAGAAATTCCTCGGTAATCAAACCAGAAATAAAACTAAGAAACAATCAGAAATTCCTCGGTAATCAAACCAGAAATAAAACTAAGAAACAATCAGAAATTCCTCGGTAATCAAACCAGAAATAAAACTAAGAAACAATCAGAAATTCCTCGGTAATCAAACCAGAAATAAAACTAAGAAACAATCAGAAATTCCTCGGTAATCAAACCAGAAATAAAACTAAGAAACAATCAGAAATTCCTCGGTAATCAAACCAGAAATAAAACTAAGAAACAATCAGAAATTCCTCGGTAATCAAACCAGAAATAAAACTAAGAAACAATCAGAAATTCCTCGGTAATCAAACCAGAAATAAAACTAAGAAACAATCAGAAATTCCTCGGTAATCAAACTAGAAATAAAACTAAGAAACAATCAGAGGGGGTATGGCCCTCTAAACAAACTAATAAAACTAAGGGGGTATGGCCCTAAGGCTGGAAAGTTTGGAGACCCTGCACTAGACCACTGAGGCGCTTATATATATATATATATATATATATATATATATATATATATATATATAAACGTCTGACTATTGTGCACACTTGGGCTAATGCAGACGATGGGATGATTTATAGCGTATGAAAATGCCAAGCCCTGGCCGGGAATCGAACCCGGGTCCTCGGGGTGAAAGCCCAGTACGCTATCAACTAGGCCACCGAGGCGGCCCTCACACTGTATATATTTAGTAATCAGTTACTAAATGTAATTTAAAAGTACAATATTAGAATATACTATATTACCTTTGAAACTGGAATACAAGTTATGGTTTGTGCTAAATTTATTTGCCTAACCGTCGTCGACTTATTATGACACTCTGTCAACCAATATACAACGGACTGTACGGGCCTGTCTTTCTTGTCAGCACACTTTGAGGCAGAATAGAACGTTTTATATCAAAGCACAAAAAATCGATCTGCCTTAGGTTAAAAGGACTGTAAGACAAAGCCAACAGCAAATACTAAAGTGTAACCAACATCGCCTTTCTGTCAGCAACAGGTTGACCTGTGTTTATTCAAGAATCTACCTGCATTGGGTTTGTCAAAGCGAGCGATTTTGTTTTATGTGTACTGGAAACCTCAAAAAGGAGTTAGAACATATAGAAGAGGACGGGATAAGGTGACCTAAGGGCATTGCGTCTAGTAGAGATGGTATTTGAGTATCGGGTACTTGTATCGATTACTAGGAAGGATCGAAAGTAATGGGAACATACAAAGTATAGTATACGATTAATTTATCCTTATGCGATTACACTGCCTACAACGCCCCAAGCTTATCTACAGTAATTGTACCCACATTAATACTGTCAGTAGTCAGTATATCAATGATTACTTCCAGATACTGGATACTGTATGTCTACTTATTTGATGAGTAATCGCATGACATGTGCACTTCACGAGTACTTGTTTATTTTCCAATTTCTTAATAATTATTACATTTTATTGTACTTCAAATTTCATTAATAGGCTAAATATAGTATGTGTTAAGAGTTATTAATAGTTCCGATCGATTTTGCACCAAAAATAAGGACCGACTTTATTGAACCTGCGCACACGGGTTACTTACAAATTCGTACATAGGGATCTCTCACGCCTCATGTTTTTTTCCAATTTATAGCCTTACAATAACATAAAACCTACTTAAAACCGATAAAAGCTCTGTAAACTGATACCCGCTGTAAAATGTCCCCGCGAGATTGCAGCACAATGCGGAAAAATGTGTGTACAAAAACATTGCTAAAAAATATCATCGTCGTAACTAATATTTAAATTATTATTTTATCCAAGACTTTAATAATTACTGACTGAATCAGTTCTGAAAGTAGGATCGGTAAGGTAATCTGGGCAGGTTCTGATGTGTTATTAAATAAAAGATTCAAATTGTAGTAAACAGTAAATAATACAGGTTTTGTTCGTAAATATTGTAATAAGTACAATGTAATTAATTTTATAGGTTATAGTTTTAAATACAAAAGTAGAACTAAGTAAGGCCTACTGCAATAAATAACTTTATAAGGAATGTAACTAAGTAAAGCCTACTGCATTAAATAACTGTATAAGGAATGTAACTAAGTAAAGCCTACTGCAATAAATAACTTTATAAGGAATGTAACTAAGTAAAGCCTACTGTATTAAATAACTTTATAAGGAATGTAACTAAGTAAAGCTTACTGCATTAAATAACTTTATAAGGAATGTAACTAAGTAAGGCCTACTGCAATAAATAACTTTATAAGGAATGTAACTAAGTAAGGCCAACTGCATTAAATAACTTTATAAGGAATGTAACTAAGTAAAGCCTACTGCATTAAATAACTTTATAAGGAATGTAACTAAGTAAAGCCTACTGTATTAAATAACTTTATAAGGAATGTAACTAAGTAAAGCTTACTGCATTAAATAACTTTATAAGGAATGTAACTAAGTAAGGCCTACTGCAATAAATAACTTTATAAGGAATGTAACTAAGTAAAGCCTACTGCAATAAATAACTTTATAAGGAATGTAACTAAGTAAGGCCTACTGCATTAAATAACTTTATAAGGAATGTAACTAAGTAAAGCCTACTGCATTAAATAACTTTATAAGGAATGTAACTAAGTAAAGCCTACTGCAATAAATAACTTTATAAGGCATGTAACTAAGTAAAGCCTACTGCATTAAATAACTTTATAAGGAATGTAACTAAGTAAAGCCTACTGCATTAAATAACTTTATAAGGAATGTAACTAAGTAAGGCCTACTGCAATAAATAACTTTATAAGGAATGTAACTAAGTAAAGCTTACTGCATTAAATAACTTTATAAGGAATGTAACTAAGTAAGGCCTACTGCAATAAATAACTTTATAAGGAATGTTACTAAGTAAAGCCTACTGCAATAAATAACTTTATAAGGAATGTAACTAAGTAAGGCCTACTGCATTAAATAACTTTATAAGGAATGTAACTAAGTAAAGCCTACTGCATTAAATAACTTTATAAGGAATGTAACTAAGTAAAGCCTACTGCATTAAATAACTTTATAAGGAATGTAACTAAGTAAAGCCTACTGCATTAAATAACTTTATAAGGAATGTAACTAAGTAAAGCCTACTGCATTAAATAACTTTATAAGGAATGTAACTAAGTAAAGCCTACTGCATTAAATAACTTTATAAGGAATGTAACTAAGTAAAGCCTACTGCATTAAATAACTTTATAAGGAATGTAACTAAGTAAAGCCTACTGCATTAAATAACTTTATAAGGAATGTAACTAAGTAAAGCCTACTGCATTAAATAACTTTATAAGGAATGTAACTAAGTAAAGCCTACTGCATTAAATAACTTTATAAGGAATGTAACTAAGTAAGGCCTACTGCATTAAATAACTTTATAAGGAATGTAACTAAGTAAAGCCTACTGCATTAAATAACTTTATAAGGAATGTAACTAAGTAAAGCCTACTGCATTAAATAACTTTATAAGGAATGTAACTAAGTAAAGCCTACTGCATTAAATAGGCCTAACTTTATAATGAATAACATTGCCTTTTTAGCTGTTCATACTGTATGAAATATAACTATAAAGCCTATTTTAACCGAAGTTCATAATTACAAGAAATATAATATGCACTCGCGCGCGCGCGCACGCACGCACACAGCTAGACACAACAGCACTTCCCCGTCAATCAGATTAGAGCAGTACAATTTTATATTTTCAATTTTTCAATTTTTAATTTAATTTTAATTAAAATTAAATACTAATTTATGCAATTTTAACTGTGATTTCATTTCTTAAAACAAATTATCATACAGCTGTAAGATAAAACCTGTGATAAATTTAGATTAATGAAGGTTAATTTTGATTAATTATATTCGCTTATTAAAATGTTCATTACATTGTTATTCAATACAATAATCCGGCAGATTAATTTATGCAGTCCACCTGCAATAATAAATAAAAAAACTCTTGAGTTTATATGTCAAAAACGTTTTAACCGTTAGGCCTACATTTATTGTTGATATATAATTGGGCGTTTCCATGGTAACTCACTTAAGCCTGCATTTTTACTCCAATTACGCGTGTTGATTTTATTACAAGCTTAGACAAAATATACACAAGCCCGTAATATCATTTTTCCAATACCATCAGGCTAACTGCTATGACCTGTTCAATTTAGAAAGCATTTGAATTGTTTGTTTAAGCATCGGTATGATCAATTTTTTTAGTTTAATAACCCGCGTTACAGAAAAGATTAGTAGTAATTTTCCAATAAATTTTGAAGTAGTTAAAGATATAAAAAGAATTTGTTTGTATAAAATTTGGCAGGAATACACAAATGTTTATTTTGAAATATAATGACAAATTATTTTTGTAACAAAATACTACTTCCTGGTAGAACATAACTTCGTTACAGTAATACATGTTACATTATATGTCTTTTCATAATATTAACTTAAAATCATTTAAGTACAAGGTCCAATTTTTCCTACATTTACAAAACAATGCTGACATTCATCTTTAAAGATTGCATAAAGTCTTCCTGAGTTTTTAAGTGTGAGCCGTCTCGGTGGCCTAGTTGATAGCGTACTGGGCTTTCACCCCGAGGACCCGGGTTCGATTCCCGGCCAGGGATTGGCATTTTCATACGCTATAAATCATCCCATCGTCTGCATTAGCCCAAGTGTGCACAATAGTCGGACGTTAAAAAAAAAATTAATTTAAGTGTTTGTAGTTAGATTGTGAATACGGTATACAAATTAAATTACCGCAATAAACATAAATGCTGTGTTAAAAATTTTGAAAATATTGTATTTAAACAGTGTTATTAATATTTTCCTACTAATTAATAACATTAATATAAATCATCTTCATTTTTTTATTTATTTTTTTTTTTTTAAGTTTTTTTTTTTTTTTTTTTTTTTTTGTGTTTAACGTCCGACTATTGTGCACACTTGGGGATAATGCAGACGATAGGATGATTTATAGCGTATGAAAATGCCAAGCCCTGGCCGGGAATCGAACCCGGGTCCTCGGGGTGAAAGCCTAGTACGCTATCAACTAGGCCACCGAGGCGGCAATCATCTTTATTATAAAAAAAAGATAGCTTTTCTGTTTTATCTCATTTCTCAGAGACATGTCCAGTACTATCTTTTAAAATCTAAGTAACACAAACTTGCAAGCTTATAATAAAAAAAGTCAGGAAAAATATCGGTTGTCAAAATTTAATAGACTGCAACAGTTATGTTTTACCGAAACCGGGATTCCATTGGATTCTAGTTTTATATTGGTAAATATTTTTATTCGTTTTGTTAAGATTTGTTTTGTTATTTTAAGGCGAAAAGCACATTTACGATATTATCGCCTCCCTAAATGTAAGTGTGAGTGTAAAGTGTTAAAATCGTAAGTGTAATATTTTAAGTGTTAGACTCGGGTTCCGCGAGGGACGTTTAAATTCTCTCAAGAGGTGCAGCTAGCCTACACCCCCCCCCCCTGCGGGAATAGACGTAATAGAATATTAATAAAATCATGTTAATTTTTAATTCACGTCATTTCATTTAACATTAAATTATGTTAAAAAATACAAGATTATTACATTAAAGCATTCTCCAACAAATTAACACTAATATAAATCAGCTGTTACATTATTATAAAAAATATTTTTTCTGTTTTCGTCTCTTGTTCGATGGACTTGAATAATTCGTTTTACCCGATGCGAAGGAAGTGACATAAACCTTTTTATCAACAGTCCTATACACACCTGTTTCAGGATAACTGTCCAAGTTACGAATGAAATGACGTATATAAGTGGAACCTTTATTATATGACCACTTACCGTGTCCGATATCTTGTCCGCCCACGAGAATTGATTGTATATCACAAAGGCGAACAAACCGAGTGACATATTATCCGTTCCAAAAGAATTCGCTATTATTAAAAGTTTCCACTAAGAAAGACAAAATGTGCCTTGATAAAAGCCAACTTTTTTACTTCGAATTAGAAAGGTGTGCAGCTTAAAATACAATAAATTTCCTTGTTAGATGTTAATATAAAGAAGAAATGAATATAGACAAGGAATAAATCAATAAATACTGACAAATTTTTTTAAAACAGTAATTCCATTGATTAAAATTTAATCAATATTATAATTTGCATTGTCTATTAACGAAAGTATCAAAATAAACGTATGCAAAGGCAAATGATCTAAAAATATTTTCCCTCGTTGCTTAAAATGGAACACATTTTGTAATTAGATGTCAATAAGGGCAAAAAACAAATAAATACACACAGACAAATATTGTCAAAATAGTCGTTCCTTTGCTTTAAATTTAATCAATATTTTCACTTGTATTATCTACTAACGGAAATATCAAAATAAATGTATGCAAAGGCAAATGATCTAAAAATATTTTCCCTCGTTGCTTAAAATGGAACACATTTTGTAATTAGATGTCAATAAGGGCAAAAAACAAATAAATACATACAGACAAATATTGTCAAAATAGTCGTTCCTTTGCTTTAAATGTAATCAGTATTATCATTTGCATTGTCTACTAACGAAAGTATCAAAATAAATGTATGTAAAGGCACATAATCCAGAAACAGTTTCCCTCGTTGCTTGAAATAGAACAAATTTTCTAATTAAATGTAAGAATAAATCAATAAGGGCAAAAACAAATAAAGACGTACAGATAAATATTGTAAAAATAGTCGTTCCTTTGCTTTAAATTTAATCAATATTTTCGCTTGTATTATCTACTAACGGAAATATCAAAATAAACGTACATAAAGGCAAATAATTCTAAAATAGTTCCTTCGTTCCTTAAAATAGAACACATTTTCTAATTAGATGTCCATATGTAAAATAAATCAATAAGGAAAAAAAACAAATAAATAAAATATTGTCAACATAGTCCTTCCATTGCTTGAAATCAAATATTCTTACTAGTATGTCCCACTAACTGAAGTATCAAAATAAGGTTATGTAAAGACAAATAATAGATCTACCCGTTGGTTAAAACTAAAAAAAGGTCAATAGAAGTGAAGATATAGGGAAAACAAATCAATATAGACAAGAACAAATCGATAGACAAATATTGTCAAAATAGTCATTCCTTTGCTTTAAATTTAATCAATATTTTCGCTTGTATTATCTACTAACGGAAATATCAAAATAAACGTACATAAAGGCAAATAATTCTAAAATAGTTCCTTCGTTCCTTAAAATAGAACACATTTTCTAATTAGATGTCCAGATGTAAAATAAATCAATAAGGAAAAAAAACAAATAAATAAAATATTGTCAACATAGTCCTTCCATTGCTTGAAATCAAATATTCTTACTAGTATGTCCCACTAACTGAAGTATCAAAATAAGGTTATGTATAGACAAATAATAGATCTACCCGTTGGTTAAAACTAAAAAAAGGTCAATAGAGTGAAGATATAGGGAAAACAAATCAATATAGACAAGAACAAATCGATAGACAAATATTGTCAAAATAGTCATTTCTTTGCTTTAAATTTAATCAATATTTTCGCTTGTATTATCTACTAACGGAAATATCAAAATAAACGTACATAAAGGCAAATAATTCTAAAATAATTCCTTCGTTCCTTAAAATAGAACACATTTTCTAATTAGATGTCCAGATATAAAATAAATCAATAAGGAAAAAAAACAAATAAATAAAATATTGTCAACATAGTCCTTCCATTGCTTGAAAACAAATATTCTTACTAGTATGTCCCACTAACTGAAGTATCAAAATAAGGTTATGTAAAGACAAATAATAGATCTCCCCGTTGGTTAAAACTAAAAAAGGTCAATAGAAGTGAAGATATAGGGAAAACAAATCAATATAGACAAGAACAAATCGATAGACAAATATTGTCAAAATAGTCATTCCTTTGCTTTAAATTTAATCAATATTTTCGCTTGTATTATCTACTAACGGAAATATCAAAATAAACGTACATAAAGGCAAATAATTCTAAAATAGTTCCTTCGTTCCTTAAAATAGAACACATTTTCTAATTAGATGTCCAGATGTAAAATAAATCAATAAGGAAAAAACAAATAAATAAAATATTGTCAACATAGTCCTTCCATTGCTTGAAATCAAATATTCTTACTAGTATGTCCCACTAACTGAAGTATCAAAATAAGGTTATGTAAAGACAAATAATAGATCTCCCCGTTGGTTAAAACTAAAAAAGGTCAATAGAAGTGAAGATATAGGGAAAACAAATCAATATAGACAAGAACAAATCGATAGACAAATATTGTCAAAATAGTCATTCCTTTGCTTTAAATTTAATCAATATTTTCGCTTGTATTATCTACTAACGGAAATATCAAAATAAACGTACATAAAGGCAAATAATTCTAAAATAATTCCTTCGTTCCTTAAAATAGAACACATTTTCTAATTAGATGTCCAGATGTAAAATAAATCAATAAGGAAAAAAAACAAATAAATAAAATATTGTCAACATAGTCCTTCCATTGCTTGAAATCAAATATTCTTACTAGTATGTCCCACTAACTGAAGTATCAAAATAAGGTTATGTAAAGACAAATAATAGATCTCCCCGTTGGTTAAAACTAAAAAAAGGTCAATAGAAGTGAAGATATAGGGAAAACAAATCGATATAGACAAGAACAAATCGATAGACAAATATTGTCAAAATAGTCATTCCTTTGCTTTAAATTTAATCAATATTTTCGCTTGTATTATCTACTAACGGAAATACCAAAATAAACGTACATAAAGGCAAATAATTCTAAAATAATTCCTTCGTTCCTTAAAATAGAACACATTTTCTAATTAGATGTCCAGATGTAAAATAAATCAATAAGGAAAAAAAACAAATAAATAAAATATTGTCAACATAGTCCTTCCATTGCTTGAAAACAAATATTCTTACTAGTATGTCCCACTAACTGAAGTATCAAAATAAGGTTATGTAAAGACAAATAATAGATCTCCCCGTTGGTTAAAACTAAAAAAAGGTCAATAGAAGTGAAGATATAGGGAAAACAAATCAATATAAACAAGAACAAATCGATAGACAAATATTTTTAAAATAGTTGTTCAATTGTATGAAATTTAATGTTAATTTAATTCTTACTAGTACTGTCAGCTAACGGAAATATCAAAATAAACGTATGTAAAAGCAAGTAATTCCAAGAAATGTTCTTTGTCGTTTAAAATTTTGTTAATAGATGTGAAAATATAGAATATAAGCAAATATAAGCAATATAAGCAAGAGACAAAGAAATAAATACAGAGATATTTTTAAAATAGTCTTTTTATAGCTTGAAATTTAATAAATATTTTTTTTTTTTTTTTTTTTTTGTGTTTAACGTTCGACTGTTGTGCACACTTGGGCTAATGCAGACGATGGGATGATTTATAGCGTATGAAAATGTTACGCTGGCCGGGAATCGAACCCGGGTCCTCGGATTGAAAGCCCAGTACGCTATCAACTAGGCCACCGAGGCCTACTAATACAAATACTAATATTCTTGTTAGTAATGTCTACTAAATGAAGTATCAAGATAAAGTTATGTAAAAAAAATATTCCACAATAGTTCTCCCCTTTGCTTAAAAGTGAGAAAAATTTGTCATTAGAAGTGAAAATACAGAAAAGTCAATATAGGCAAAGGACAAATAAATACATATAGACAATATTTTTAAAATAGTTGTTATTACTTGAACTCATTGGTATTGTCCACTAACGGAGTATGAAAAGGCAAATAATTCTGTAATAGTTTCCCCCTTTGTTTAAAACAAAACACAATTTGTTATTAGAATGAAGATATAGACAAAATTAATAAACGCAAAGAACAAATAAGTACATATAAACAACTATTTTAAAATAGTATTTCCATTGTTTGGAATTTAATAAATATTCTCTTATTATTAGTATTCGCTAAGGGAGGTATAAAGTAAACCTGGAAAAGAATTAAAATAATCGTTTTGTTTTAATTATACAGATAACATCATTTGTAGTGTTTGGTGGTAACGTTACGAAAATAGATATATATTATAATATGTAACAATGATACAAAAATTACGTTAGGATTATAACGTATTCTTCTTGTCAGTGGTCTATCTACTCACCTCGTAAAGGCTACCGCGGTTTCGAAACTATTGTTCCATCTTCAGGCGTGATACAAAATGTTAAATCCCTCTGTCGAGGTCGTCACAAAGTCAAACAAAACATACGTCACAAACACTGAACACAATTACACGTTTAAAATACGTACGATGAAATTTGGTTTGGCCAAACGCTACGTGCAACCCGTATGTCGTTACATCCGGACTGCCAACCATCGTAATCCTGTAATGTTTCTGACAAGGTCATAATCCTAATTACTTAATTATGCGATACGGTGGCTATGTTGCAATAATAAAACGAAAATTCCAACAGTTGTTTGAAATTGGAAAAAACAATTAATAGTGTCTCATTAATACTTCCACTAACGGAGTTATCGAAACAAAAAATATATCACATATATTATTTATCCAGTCAACGTCCCTTTTTCTTAGCACATACAGGCATTAATGAGGTAACTTTTGAAAAAAATTTTAACTGGATACTAACATTGCAAAACGATTTTGCGCTAAAACTTACTGTTTGTAGAAAAGTTTAACATAAAAGACACTTTTAACTGTCATATGCAAAACGACATCATTGATGTTCAGCTCACATGCGCATGCGTGGATTTACAAATCAGACAATATTTTGTATATTTTACGAAGCTAACTTATTAATCACAAATATACAATCCCATTGTAAATGCAAATTTTTTACATAACGTGCATAGAACAATTTTAATATTTACTTAAACGTCCTTAAACTTTCAGGTTATGTAACCCTACTGATAGTGTCCTATCCCTGCCCGTCGTACAAGGACGGAAAGTCATTTCGAATGCCAAACACATGTTTTGGACACTGCTTTTACACAACTATATTTGTAATTTCTTTTTCCATCGTGCATTTATCTATTGTTAATCGATCGCTTTTCGATTTATTTTTTTAAAATGTTTTCCTTCCTTCCAACTGCGAACTCACTCCAACGAATGCTCTTATTCTAAAGGCTGTGTTTACTTAAAACTTCCATTGTGCGGTATTTCGCACGGGTCCCCTGGAAGGTAACAAGTTCTTAAATAAACAAACGTGTGTATAAGCTACAAAATCTTAAGTAAGCTCTAACAACTTTGTGTTTAATGACTGGGTAAGTAGCGTTAATTATGAACTAAATATTTAATAATTAACCTATTTATGTAACGCTTTACAAAATTTTTTTGCTTGTAATTTATTGTAATGTTATTCAATGTTATATATATAATTTTTTTTTGTGTTTAACGTCCGACTATTGTGCACACTTGGGCTAATGCAGACGATGGGATGATTTATAGCGTATGAAAATGCCAAGTCCTGGCCGGGAATCGAACCCGGGTGCTCGGAGTGAAAGCCCAGTACGTTATCAACTAGGCCACCAAGGCGGCTTCAATGTTATATATATATATATATATATATATATATATATATATAATTTTAAACATATAAACATTTAATGTAAAAAACAGACTGAGTAACCATGACGGTCAACATTTAATGCTAACTCGATTTATCTCCTCAAACTGACAGTAATTGTGACGACCAAAACTTTATATGTCAGCTTGATTTATCTCCATCAAAACAGACCGCGTAACCGTGATGACCAAAACTTTACTTTTCAGCTTGCTTTATCGCCATCAAAAAAGACTGCGTAACCGTGACGGCCAAAACTTTACTTTTCAGCTTGCTTTATCGCCATCAAAAAAGACTGCGTAACCGTGACGGCCAAAACTTTACTTTTCAGCTTGCTTTATCGCCATCAAAAAAGACTGCGTAACCGTGACGGCCAAAACTTTACTTTTCAGCTCGATTTACCTCCATCAAAACAGACCGCGTAACCGTGACTGCCAAAAACCTTAGTACTTAACAGCTCGATTTACCTCCATCAAAACAGACCGCGTAACCGTGACGGCCAAAAACCTTAGTACTTAACAGCTCGATTTACCTCCATCAAAACAGACCGCGTAACCGTGACTGCCAAAAACCTTAGTACTTAACAGCTCGATTTACCTCCATCAAAACAGACCGCGTAACCGTGACTGCCAAAAACCTTAGTACTTAACAGCTCGATTTACCTCCATCAAAACAGACTGCGTAACCGTGACGGCCAAAAACTTAGTACTTAACAGCTCGATTTACCTCCATCAAAACAGACTGTGTAACCGTGACGGCCAAAAACCTTAGTACTTAACAGCTCGATTTACCTCCATCAAAACAGACTGCGTAACCGTGACGGCCAAAAACCTTAGTACTTAACAGCTCGATTTACCTCCATCAAAACAGACCGCGTAACCGTGACTGCCAAAAACCTTAGTACTTAACAGCTCGATTTACCTCCATCAAAACAGACTGCGTAACCGTGACGGCCAAAAACCTTAGTACTTAACAGCTCGATTTACCTCCATCAAAACAGACTGCGTAACCGTGACGGCCAAAAACCTTAGTACTTAACAGCTCGATTTACCTCCATCAAAACAGACTGTGTAACCGTGACGGCCAAAAACCTTAGTACTTAACAGCTCGATTTACCTCCATCAAAACAGACCGCGTAACCGTGACTGCCAAAAACCTTAGTACTTAACAGCTCGATTTACCTCCATCAAAACAGACTGCGTAACCGTGACGGCCAAAAACCTTAGTACTTAACAGCTCGATTTACCTCCATCAAAACAGACTGCGTAACCGTGACGGCCAAAAACCTTAGTACTTAACAGCTCGATTTACCTCCATCAAAACAGACTGTGTAACCGTGACGGCCAAAAACCTTAGTACTTAACAGCTCGATTTACCTCCATCAAAACAGACCGCGTAACCGTGACTGCCAAAAACCTTAGTACTTAACAGCTCGATTTACCTCCATCAAAACAGACTGCGTAACCGTGACGGCCAAAAACCTTAGTACTTAACAGCTCGATTTACCTCCATCAAAACAGACTGTGTAACCGTAACGGCCAAAAACCTTAGTACTTAACAGCTCGATTTACCTCCATCAAAACAGACCGCGTAACCGTGACTGCCAAAAACCTTAGTACTTAACAGCTCGATTTACCTCCATCAAAATAGACCGCGTAACCGTCACGACCAAAACTTTACTTTTCAGCTTGATTTACCTCCACCAAAACAGACTGCGTAACCGTGACTGCCAAAAACCTTAGTACTTAACAGCTCGATTTACCTCTATCAAAACAGACTGCGTATCTTCGTGTTCACTGAGGTATCTGTCCGACACTAAATTAAATGATCGATATAGTTGATGTTTGGCCTCGGTATAACTCAGAAATATTTTTTAATAAAAAATCTTTTTAAAGCTCTTTATTGAAAAAAAGCATTACAAATTGAATTTTTTTAAAAATTAACTATATTACATGATGTGTGTTTCGCATGGCTTAGCACTTCACTTTCTTTAAATATAATGTCACTATAAATGTTCATATGAATTCGCGTATTATTCTTAGCGAAATTTCCTAAGAAAATGAGCTAGTGAAGTTCATCATTGTAAGGCGCAGATCCAGGACCTTGGTTTCAGCGCCGATCCTGAGCTATAGTTCACTTTACGAGTTTTTTTAATATTTTATATTTTACGGCGAAAAGCATATTGAGGTTATTATCGCCTCCCTAAATGCAAGTGTAAGTGTTGTGTTAAAATCGTAAGTGTATTGTTCTAAGTGTAAGTGTGTGTTAGACTCGGATACCGCGAAGGACGTCTAAATCCTCTCAATAGGTGCAACTAGTCTGCACCCTTCCGCGGGGCTTTTCGATTGGTCGAAAATGTGTGTGTGTGTGTGTGTGTGTGTGTGCGTGCGTGCGTGTGTGTGTGTGTGAGTGAGTGAGTGAGTGAGTGAGAGAGAGAGAAAGAGAGAGAGAGAGAGAGAGAGAGAGAGAGAGAGAGAGAGAGAGAGAGAGAGAGAGAGAGAGAGAGAGAGAGAGAGAGAGTTTTAACACCATGGCGCTCGCAATTATGGTACATTTTAATTCAAACTTTACACAGAATCAATTTTGGAAATAAATAGCATTGCATATAAACGTACTAGAATGTAACTTATGAGACTTATGTAAGCACTCGCTACTGGTGGCACCTTGCGGCAGAGTTTTCAACTACAGTTAAACAGATAATATTGTCTACTTTAATAATGAACAATTCAAAAATTTAATAATATCTATACAAAAAAATGTTAGTTGAAATTGTTGAAAATTCGCTTCTATTACGTCAGCGAGACAGATATTTTCATTCTTCTTCTTCCTCCTCTTCTTTTTTCTTCTTCTTCTTCTTCTCAGTTTGTTTTATTAATTGCTCTTGTAAACCACGTCTCACTACTGGTACTGTATTGCGGTGAGAAAGCTCATATGTTGGATATTTTACTTTAAAATCAGTACGTGTGGCAACACTGATACAACACCATACAGTACGTATGGCAAGACTACTAGTGACAGTCGGTGTTGTAACGTTGGCATAAAGTGTACAAATAATTTACCAAAAGTAAAGCAGTTTTTAAATATTAAAAATCTTACAAACAAATTTTCATGACGTCAGTAGGCAATGCGTTGAGGAGTGAATGACCCTTGTTCAGTCAAGGTCACTCGCATGTAAATCCAGCAACCTCATTTGATGATTTGATTTGACAAAGCAATTAGATGCCTGGGCTTACAACAGTACTACAGTACTAGCTTCCTGTTTCAGCAAGACAAAACTACTGGACATAGCAAGCTTCGCGTGAACTTTGCAGTGTTTTGGTGGAGTGGCATTCGTTTTTACTACCTAATTATACGAAGTATAAAAGAAATATTGTGGTTTTGAGATTATCCTTCTTTAGGTCTGTTGAGTACAAAAAGTGGTTTTTACAAGAAAGTATGTTTTTAATGATCAAGCGATTACAATGTTGATCTAATCTGATACAAACTTGGCACGGAAAAAGTCACTATTCATTAAAATGTTTTAAATTTAAAGAAAATCATAACATTTCATTTTACTTTTTATTTTATTTTGCTTTTTTATTTTGGAAAATTTCATTTTACCGTTATAATTAGCAATATATATAAATTAACATTTTTTTATTCCGTTTAAAATACGAAAATCAATATGACAGGTGTCAAAAATTCATTTCCGTATTTTCATGTCATCGAGCGAAGCGAGGTCCCTTATTCAACTTGGCCGTTCAGCATTGGGTTTGTATGTTTCTAACACAGTTCTAGCCAACTTACTGACCGATAAAATTAGGTAAAAATTAACCCGTACAAGGCCCATATGATACATGCTTAAGATTTTCCCACTCATTTACGTTTCAAGATGGCGGCCTCTGATTTAACATGCCATGTGTAGTTTGTGGTTAGTTCCTGTAATACTGACCGAGCTGTTCCTGGGAGCGGCCAAGCAAAAGTCGTTTCATGTAAAACTCGCAACTCACAGGTGACTTTCTTAACTGACTAAATGTATTATTGAATTACAGAATTATTTTATTTATAATACAATGCATTGTGTAAGCCCTAGTGACAATATTTATTCCCCGCACGTGTTGCAGACTAGCTGCACCTATTGAGAGGATTTAAACGTCCCTCGCGGCACCCGAGTCTAACACACACTTACACCTACAACACTACATTTACGACTTTAACATTTTACACTCACACTTACATTTACAGAGGCCATAATGACCTCAATATGCTTTTTGCCTTAAAATAACAACAAAAAAAAAGATAATATTTTCTTTTGTAATTTAGTTGTGTATACAGTATTAATGTTAAAAGGAATGAGTACTGATATACTTAAAATGTATATGCATGTGTAACTTTACAAAAGTATATCAAAGCGAACGGCAGATAGTCTCTGTGATCATTCCTAAAAATGCATATATATATATATATATATATATATATATATATATATATATTTGGTAAATAAAGCATTATTATTATTATTATTGGCAAAACTTCCTGTTTACACCACAACATTTTATTATTTATTTATTTATTTTTTGTTATTTTAAGGCGAAAAGCACATTGAGGCTATTATCGCCTCCCTAAATGTAAGTTTGAGTGTAAAGTGTTAAAGTCGCAAGTAGGTATTTAGTAAGGTTGTATGTACGAGGGTTGATCAAATATAAACGTGACTGATTTTTTAAAAAAATTATTTCTTACTTACAAATTATTTTTGATACAACTTATTTTTCTACATAGTCTCCCGCACGAGTAACACATTTTTCCCACCGGATTGGAAGTTTTTTAATTCCATCTTCGTAAAAAGTTCTCGGGCGTTCATTGGGCCATTGGAGCACGAAGGTCTCCACCGCAGAATCGTCTTCGAAACGCTGGCCTCCAAGCGCCTCTTTGAGTGGTCCAAACAGGTGATAGTCGCAGGGTGATAAGTCTGGACTGTATGGGGGATGTTCCATTGGTTCCCAGCCAATTTGATCGAGTTTAAGCCTCGTAGCGTTCGCCGAATGTGGTCGGGCATTATCGTGAAGAAGAATGACGTTTCTCGCCGGTTTAGATTTCCTTTTCCTACGAAAAGACTGTTTTGCGGCCTCTAAAACATCGCAATAATATTGTGCATTTATTGTGCGTCGTTGATGGAGGAAATCGACGTGAAAGGCGCCTTGATTGTCGAAAAATACAGTGGCCATTACCTTCCCGGCCGACGATCGTGATTTGGTCTTCAGGTTTTCTACTGCTTCCCGTCCTTCGGCGAATTCCTTGTGCCAAGCAAAAACGCGAGCTCTTGACAGGGTCCTGTCCCCGTATTGAGCCGTCAATCTACGAAAGATTTCAGTCGGATTGACCCCCTCCTTGGCCAAAAACTTAATAATAATTCTCTGCTCCACGGAAACGTGCACTTTACTCTCACTCATTGTATAGTTTTATACTGAAGAGTCCGAACGGAAATGTTGCCCGTCTACGCCCGTCCCAAACCTCCCAGGCTACCTGAAACCCCACCCTTTAGAGTTCAATGTCCAACGGAAAAGTTTTTAGAAAGTCAGTCTCGTTTATATTTGATCAACCCTCGTATAAGTGTGTGTTAGACTCGAGTACCGCGAGGGTCGTCTAAATCCTCTCAATAGGTGCAGCTAGTCTGCATCCCCCTGCAGGGAAACATTTCTATAAAAATATACCACCAAGTCTACTGTCAAGTACTAGTTTATGCAAGCTTTAACGCTAATTATGACGTTAAAATCAGATTTTCAATAAAAGAATACCAGCGGTGCCCGTGCGAAATTTCGCACTATGAAAGTTTCAGTAAACACGACCATTTGTATAAGAGTAGTCGTTGGGGTGAGGGCGGTAGTTGGAAGTAAAGTAAAACATGTTTAAAAAATAAATCGAAAAACGATAGGTTTAAAATAATATTCACAAATTTATGAGTCATTGTAGTATATACGTTTCAATACAAGTAATTGCTTTTTTAATAGCAATTTTTACAGGACATTACAATACCTAGCTGTAAACGATATTTGATGTAAGAATGTAATCTTCTTGTACTTTTTGTATTTCATTTTCTTTAATGGATAAAACATGTTAGTTGATTTAATTACTTTTCAAAAAGCTACATACAATTGTCCGTGAGTAAAGACGGCATTTGGTAAATACAATCCTGCTCTTTGAAGTGTTTGTCCCTGCGACAAGTGGTAGCAGATGCAGTTTTAATAGATAACTGCCGTCTAGTCAATTATATTTTTTTGTTATTTTAAGGCGAAAAGCACATTGAGGCTATTATCGCCTCCCTAAATGTAACTGTGAATGTAAAGTGTTAAAGTCGTAAGTGTATGTGTGTGTTAGACTCGGGTACCGCGAGGGACGTCTAAATCCTCTCAATATGTGCAGCTAGTCTGCACCCCCTGCGGGGCTAGTCAATTAAAAAGGCATGCTTGATAACCTCTAACTGTATTATGACATGTTAATTGTACCTCGTATTTTATGATATCCGTACAAACAATAGATAAATGCACGATGGAAGGAGAAATCACAAATATATTTGTGTAAAAACAGTGTCCAAAACATGTGTTTGGTATTCGAAATGTTTGTCCCGGCTTGTACAACGGGCAGGGATAGGGGACTGTCAGTAGGGCCACATAACCTATAAGTTTAATGACTTTTAAGTAAATAATGAAATTGTTCTAAGCACGTTATGCAAGAAAGTGGTATTTCTAATGAGATTGTCTATTCTTGATTAATAAATTAGCTTTGTAAAATATACAAAATATTGTCTGACTTGTGATGCCGCGCATGCGCGTCCATGATGCCCTTTTGCCTGTGAGAGTTGAAAATGTCTTTTATTTTCCACAAACAGTAAGTTTTAACGCAAAATCGTTTTGCAATGTCAGAAGTCGAATAAAAAATCTTTCGAAAATACCTCATTTATGCCTGAAAGAATAGTATGTGCTGAGAAAAAGGGATGTTGATTCGAGAATATATATATATATATATATACATATATAATTGTGATACTTTTAATTTCTGAAAAGTCACTTCCATCACGTCTGCAAGAAAGCTGTGTTCCGATTAATACCACATTACAATTAGATAGCAGCCGAGTCTCGCTATGTTTTAAAGGACATATTGGAATGCGATGGATCCGTACCACGTGACAATGAAGCCCTTGTAAAAACGTGCCATTCAACAAAGTAGTGTTTTCCGTGTTGTAAGTTACAGAAACAGCGAAGCTTTATTCTGACATGTTATTAATTGTGCATTAGAAAAATCGTAAATAACTCGCCTTTTATGACCTTTAAATTTACACTTACGACGTTAACACTTTACACTCACACTTACATTTAGGGAGGTGTCTCAACAGCCTCAATGTGCTTTTCGCTTTTAAAAAAATAAAATTTATATTTAAATCCGCATGGCCTTCTCAATAACGCTGTCTGTTTACATCTAAACCTTAAATGTGACGAATCGCTATAGAATTTGGTCACAATCACCTATGCGTGGTCCGAATTCAGGAAAAAATGCAGTGGTTGACGATAGAAAATATTTAGTTGTAGGCTAGTTTTTTATTATGTTTATTTTACTAAATATTACAATATTAAACAATAAATTCAATTAAGTATCAAGGTAAACATTGAAGTAGAACTTTCTTCTTTTTTTTTAACGTGAGACTATTGTGTACACTTGGGGCTAATGCAGACAATGGGATGATTTATAGCGTATGAAAATGCCAAGCCCTGGCCGGGAATCGAACCCGGGTCCTCGGGGTGATTTTTTTTTAACTTCCGACTATTGTGTACACTTGGGGCTAATGCAGACGATGGGATGATTTATAGCGTATGAAAATGCCAAGCCCTGGCTGGGAATCGAACCCGTGTCCTCGGGGTGATTTTTTTTTAACGTGCGATTATTGTGTACACTTGGGGCTAATGCAGACGATGGGATGATTTATAGCGTATGAAAATGCCAAGCCCTGGCCGGGAATCGAACCCGGGTCCTCGGGGTGATTTTTTTTTAACTTCCGACTATTGTGTACACTTGGGGCTAATGCAGACGATGGGATGATTTATAGCGTATGAAAATACCAAGCCCTGGCCGGGAATCGAACCCGGGTCCTCGGGGTGATTTTTTTTAACTTCCGACTATTGTGTACACTTGGGGCTAATGCAGACGATGGGACGATTTATAGTGTATGAAAATGCCAAGCCCTGGCCGGGAATCGAACCCGGGTCCTCGGGGTGATTTTTTTTTAACTTCCGACTATTGTGTACACTTGGGGCTAATGCAGACGATGGGATGATTTATAGCGTATGAAAATGCCAAGCCCTGGCCGAGAATCGAACCCGGGTCCTCGGGGTGATTTTTTTTTAACTTCCGACTATTGTGTACACTTGGGGCTAATGCAGACGATGGGATGATTTATAGCGTATGAAAATGCCAAGCCCTGGCCGAGAATCGAACCCGGGTCCTCGGGGTGATTTTTTCTTAACTTCCGACTATTGTGTACACTTGGGGCTAATGCAGACGATGGGATGATTTATAGCGTATGAAAATGCCAAGCCCTGGCCGGGAATCGAACCCGGGTCCTCGGGGTGATTTTCTTAACTTCCGACTATTGTGTACACTTGGGGCTAATGCAGACGATGGGATGATTTATAGCGTATGAAAATGCCAAGCCCTGGCCGGGAATCGAACCCGGGTCCTCGGGGTGATTTTTTTTTTAACGTGCGATTATTGTGTACACTTGGGGCTAATGCAGACGATGGGATGATTTATAGCGTATGAAAATGCCAAGCCCTGGCCGGGAATCGAACCCGGGTCCTCGGGGTGATTTTTTTTTAACTTCCGACTATTGTGTACACTTGGGGCTAATGCAGACGATGGGATGATTTATAGCGTATGAAAATGCCAAGCCCTGGCCGGGAATCGAACCCGGGTCCTCGGGGTGAAAGCCTAGTACGCTATCAACTAGGCCACCTAGGCGGCTGAAGTAGAACTAACGACTTATAACAATTGAAATAAAATTTCTATTTAACTTCAACCTAAATCTAACACATTGATAAGGTAAAATTATACATAAAAAACATCAAATATATATTAAACTCAAATCAATAAATTATGCCATTATGTTAACGCTAAAGGATTTCTTCGCTTAAGGTATTGTGGGTAATTTTATATATATATATATTTTTTTTTTTTTTTTAACGTCCGACTATTGTGCACACTTGGGCTAATGCAGACGATGGGATGATTTATAGCGTATGAAAATGCCAAGCCCTGGCCGGGGTGAAAGCCCAGTACGCTATCAACTAGACCACCAAGGCGGCTTTATATTAAGAAGTTGATAGACTTCCACACTGAAGAGACTTTGCAGTGAATGCTTTCATTGTATCTTCCACAAAATTTAAATTTAAGTTTGCATGTAAGTCATCATTACGTTGGTACCACGTGGCATCTGTTGGTGTCAGAATGATCGAATATTCTGTGCTCGTTGAATCTCCAAACTGTTAGGTTTCCTCATACATCCCACACGTCCAAATAGCTTTAATGACAGATTTGTATAGACTTTTGTTGTAAAGATTTAATTGCGATTTTATCCTAATCAGCCAACACAATTAATGCAATTTTAGATTTACTAGAATGGATTTTCCAAGTGCATTCCCAAATATTTTACAGAGTTACGTTGCGATAATTATGATCTCTTTGGTCAAGATAAACATATCTCAAAGCAAATATTACTTGGGTTGATTTCGATTGATCGATTTGCAATTTGCATCTATTGTGTTATTTCATTAAGGGACTTTTTGAGGTTTTGTGTTGATTCTAATAACATATTACGCACGGATATAGTTGCTGATTGTCGTCAAATGTAGCTACAGTAGTTTTTATTATCAGTTGGAATATCAGTAGTAAATAGAATGTATAAAATTGTTCCAAGAATACTTTCTTTAAGAACCTTGCCTGAGTTGTGTAAAGTGAAGACTTACTCTGAACGTTCTGTCTTTAAGATATGAACTGATAACTTGCGATAGTTTCCAGGCAATATCTTCCTTAACATGAACAATAGGTCGTCATGCCGTACTTATCAAATGCCTGCGATACTTCGAGAAACACTGTTGAACAATATTGTTTCTCATGAAGTCAATCTATGGATTTGATCAATTGTGGAGTGTTTTTGCGGAACTGATGGCATAGTAGTTTAATGAAAGGCATAATAAGATGTTTGAGCAAGAGCTTCTCCATAACTCAGTAAAAACAAAAATTAAAAAAAAACATGAGCACGCGAAAAAGCGTGCGTGCGTTCGCGCGCGCGTGTGTGAGTGGTGTAATTTTAATATATTATTTTACTTGGATACTTAAATTGCTGTTAGGACAAAAAGTTCATTAACTTTAGGTGTTTTCTTATATCTAAGATTTTAAAACCAATGTCTGTTTAAATACTAAGTGTTTGTAAATTCAATTTATGAAATTCTACAAGAATCAAGTATGAGGATAATATCAACACAAGAAATTTAATCTTAGTAACCTTAACAATACAGTTCGTTTAGCGAATGAAAAAGTTAACAGTATTTTCCGGTTTCAATTCGACCGTTGGACATTTAGTTTGTATGTTTGTTTGTTACGCAGTTTTGGCAAAACTCACTGACCGATTGTTTTGAAATTTGATACGAAGGCAATTTGTGAAAAGCGCAAACGACGTATGTGTAAGATTTTTTCTTATTCACTTCTCTCTTAAGATGATGGTCTCTGATTTCACGATGAAGAATGTACGCAGTTTTGGCCAAAGTCACAGACCGATTGTTTTGAAATTTGATACGAAGCAACTTGTGAAAAGCGCAAACGACGTATGTGTAAGATTTTTTCTTATTCACTTCTCTCTTAAGATGATGGTCTCTGATTTCACGATGAAGAATATACTCCGTTTTTGGCCAAACTCACTGACCGATTGTTTTGAAATTTGATACGAAGCAACTTGTGAAAAGCGCAAACGACGTATGTGTAAGATTTTTTCTTATTCACTTCTCTCTTAAGATGATGGTCTCTGATTTCACGATGAAGAATATACTCCGTTTTGGCCAAACTCACTGACCGATTGTTTTGAAATTTGATACGAAGCAACTTGTGAAAAGCGCAAACGACGTATGTGTAAGATTTTTCTTATTCACTTCTCTCTTAAGATGATGGTCTCTGATTTCACGATGAAGAATATACTCCGTTTTGGCCAAACTCACTGACCGATTGTTTTGAAATTTGATACGAAGCAACTTGTGAAAAGCGCAAACGACGTATGTGTAAGATTTTTTCTTATTCACTTCTCTCTTAAGATGATGGTCTCTGATTTCACGATGAAGAATGTACTCCGTTTTTGGCCAAAGTCACTGACCGATTGTTTTGAATTTTGATACGAAGCAACTTGTGAAAAGCGCAAACGACGTATGTGTAAGATTTTTTCTTATTCACTTCTCTCTTAAGATGATGGTCTCTGATTTCACGATGAAGAATATACTCCGTTTTTGGCCAAAGTCACTGACCGATTGTTTTGAATATTGATACGAAGCAACTTGTGAAAAGCGCAAACGACGTATGTGTAAGATTTTTTCTTATTCACTTTTCTCTTAAGATGATGGTCTCTGATTTCACGATGAAGAATATACTCCGTTTTTGGCCAAACTCACTGACCGATTGTTTTGAATTTTGATACGAAGCAACTTGTGAAAAGCGCAAACGACGTATGTGTAAGATTTTTTCTTATTCACTTCTCTCTTAAGATGATGGTCTCTGATTTCACGATGAAGAATATACTCCGTTTTTGGCCAAAGTCACTGACCGATTGTTTTGAAATTTGATACGAAGCAACTTGTGAAAAGCGCAAACGACGTATGTGTAAGATTTTTTCTTATTCACTTTTCTCTTAAGATGATGGTCTCTGATTTCACGATGAAGAATATACTCCGTTTTTGGCCAAAGTCACTGACCGATTGTTTTGAAATTTGATACGAAGCAACTTGTGAAAAGCGCAAACGACGTATGTGTAAGATTTTTTCTTATTCACTTCTCTCTTAAGATGATGGTCTCTGATTTCACGATGAAGAATGTACTCCGTTTTTGGCCAAAGTCACTGACCGATTGTTTTGAAATTTGATACGAAGCAACTTGTGAAAAGCGCAAACGACGTATGTGTAAGATTTTTTCTTATTCACTTTTCTCTTAAGATGATGGTCTCTGATTTCACGAT
This sequence comes from Callitettix versicolor, assembly GCA_022606455.1. Lineage (NCBI taxonomy): Eukaryota > Metazoa > Arthropoda > Insecta > Hemiptera > Cercopidae > Callitettix > Callitettix versicolor. The sequence continues at coordinate 1,793,140 of CM040182.1, forward strand.
GAAGAATGTACGCCGTTTTTGGCCAAACTCACTGACCGATTGTTTTGAAATTTGATACGAAGCAACTTGTGAAAAGCGCAAACGACGTATGTGTAAGATTTTTTCTTATTCACTTCTCTCTTAAGATGATGGTCTCTGATTTCACGATGAAGAATGTACGCCGTTTCTGGCCAAAGTCACTGACCGATTGTTTTGAAATTTGATACGAAGCAACTTGTGAAAAGCGCAAACGACGTATGTGTAAGATTTTTTCTTATTCACTTCTCTCTTAAGATGATGGTCTCTGATTTCACGATGAAGAATGTACTCCGTTTTTGGCCAAAGTCACTGACCGATTGTTTTGAAATTTGATAGGAAGCAACTTGTGAAAAGCGCAAACGACGTATGTGTAAGATTTTTTCTTATTCACTTTTCTCTTAAGATGATGGTCTCTGATTTCACGATGAAGAATGTACGCCGTTTTTGGCCAAACTCACTGACCGATTGTTTTGAATTTTGATACGAAGCAACTTGTGAAAAGCGCAAACGACGTATGTGTAAGATTTTTTCTTATTCACTTCTATCTTAAGATGATGGTCTCTGATTTCACGATGAAGAATGTACGCCGTTTCTGGCCAAAGTCACTGACCGATTGTTTTGAAATTTGATAGGAAGCAACTTGTGAAAAGCGCAAACGACGTATGTGTAAGATTTTTTCTTATTCACTTTTCTCTTAAGATGATGGTCTCTGATTTCACGATGAAGAATGTACGCCGTTTTTGGCCAAACTCACTGACCGATTGTTTTGAATTTTGATACGAAGCAACTTGTGAAAAGCGCAAACGACGTATGTGTAAGATTTTTTCTTATTCACTTCTCTCTTAAGATGATGGTCTCTGATTTCACGATGAAGAATATACTCCGTTTTTGGCCAAAGTCACTGACCGATTGTTTTGAAATTTGATACGAAGGCAATTTGTGAAAAGCGCAAACGACGTATGTGTAAGATTTTTTCTTATTCACTTCTCTCTTAAGATGATGGTCTCTGATTTCACGATGAAGAATATACTCCGTTTTTGGCCAAACTCACTGACCGATTGTTTTGAAATTTGATACGAAGCAACTTGTGAAAAGCGCAAACGACGTATGTGTAAGATTTTTTCTTATTCACTTCTCTCTTAAGATGATGGTCTCTGATTTCACGATGAAGAATATACTCCGTTTTTGGCCAAACTCACTGACCGATTGTTTTGAAATTTGATACGAAGCAACTTGTGAAAAGCGCAAACGACGTATGAGTAAGATTTTTTCTTATTCACTTTTCTCTTAAGATGATGGTCTCTGATTTCACGATGAAGAATATACTCCGTTTTTGGCCAAAGTCACTGACCGATTGTTTTGAAATTAGATACGAAGGCAATTTGTGAAAAGCGCAAACGACGTATGTGTAAGATTTTTTCTTATTCACTTCTCTCTTAAGATGATGGTCTCTGATTTCACGATGAAGAATATACTCCGTTTTTGGCCAAACTCACTGACCGATTGTTTTGAAATTTGATACGAAGCAACTTGTGAAAAGCGCAAACGACGTATGTGTAAGATTTTTTCTTATTCACTTCTCTCTTAAGATGATGGTCTCTGATTTCACGATGAAGAATATACTCCGTTTTTGGCCAAACTCACTGACCGATTGTTTTGAAATTTGATACGAAGCAACTTGTGAAAAGCGCAAACGACGTATGAGTAAGATTTTTTCTTATTCACTTTTCTCTTAAGATGATGGTCTCTGATTTCACGATGAAGAATATACTCCGTTTTTGGCCAAAGTCACTGACCGATTGTTTTGAAATTAGATACGAAGCAACTTGTGAAAAGCGCAAACGACGTATGTGTAAGATTTTTTCTTATTCACTTCTCTCTTAAGATGATGGTCTCTGATTTCACGATGAAGAATGTACTCCGTTTTTGGCCAAAGTCACTGACCGATTGTTTTGAAATTTGGTAATATGGTACCTCGTGTAAATATCAAAAGATGTATGAAGATTTTTTCTAATTCACTTCAATTTAAAAATGGTTGACTCTAATTAAAACAATGAAGACAACAACAATGATGATGACAACAATGACAATGTAATTTAACAATGACTCTAATTTGGCAATGAGTTGCTATTTATTGCCTGTAATAGTAACTTACCATAAATTTGACCGCTTCATGAAGAAAGAGTATCGAGTTTCCAATAAAGTATGTCCAGTAACATATTCGTAAATAAAACGGTTGATTGTGTATTAATTAAGTATATTATGCGAGGTCTGCTGTTCTTTGAACTATTAGTTATAATGTTTTTATTTCAAAAACAATTAATACATGACAGGTCAGGTGACAATGTCACGTAATCTTCTCTCATTAATTAATCGCGTTCTCAAACATTATGCTATAGCACGTCGACAGGTTACAAAGTTTCATTTAGTTTAATGTACAGCAGGGGTCTCCAAACTACGGCCCGCGGACAGATTTTGTCCGGCCCGCGGAAAGCTAAGCATACTTGAAAACTCCTTTTAGAGAACATATTTTGTATAGCAAATTAAATTTAGTTTACTGAAGTATTCTAATTTTATGTTGAATAATTATTAATATGACATCTACATTGATATGGTCATGGGCTAACTACTCATAACATTGTTGTAGGCTTATTGTTATTGTTTTTGTGATAAGTTGGATAAAGAAACACAGAATTGTAATGAGTAAAGACATGTATAATATGCAGAAAATTTAACTTCAGTATATAATAACTAACAAATTATTGAAAAGAATCCAACTAACATTTTATACATTTTAAATAAAAACATAACTTATAACAAGCATAATGACATATGAAATACTAATGAGATTTGTGTAATTGAGATTTTCCACTGACAATAGTTTGTAGTTGTGGACTAATTTTACTTGTACCAATTATTAAAAGAGATTTAAGATGATCATCAGTTAATTTAGATCTGTAAACATTTTTTGTGTACTTCATTTTGGAGAAGGTCTTCACTTCTCTTTGGACTATTTCACTTTTTACCACCGGCAACAATGATAATATGGTTTTGGCCCTCGGAACTTACTGGAGTAATCAGTATGGCCCTAAGGCTGGAAAGTTTGGAGACCCCTTATGTACAGTATTACTTGTTGCCTACTCAGCGTCAGGTAGGCCTATGAAATATGCATTGGAAAATCAACTATTACAGCAGTGATCGAGGTAAAATATCGACAGGGAATATGTAACGAGAAATAAATAAATTGTTATGCAAATTTAATTAATCGCGGCACACTAGTCTCGCGTGACGTGATAGAAGCGAATTTCAAGAAATATAATACTTTATCTTACCCCTTTTGTAATTCTGATTTCACCATAATAATCAGAACTAAAATCCGCAAATGGCACTTTAAACTTTGCGATCACGTTGAAAGTATGAAGATGAATCCTGACCACCATAAACAAAAAATTAATTTCAACGGATTTTGAAACTTTAAAATGCTAATATAACCAGATTATAAAAAATATTCAAGACATAAAAGTTGTATATTTTTATAGATTCGAAATGGACGCTATTTTTGAAACAGATGAACGAATTTTGCTGGTTAACGAACTTGTCGAACTTCACACACACACACACACACACACACACACACACACACACACACACACACACACACACACACACACACACACACACACACACACACACACACACACACACACACACACACACACACACACACACACACACACGCACGCACGCACGCACACACACACACACACACACACACACACACACACACACACACAACATAGATACATGTATTGTGCTGTGTATATGTAGGTATACATATACAATATACCTATTTGTATAATGTATACGTATGTAAAATGTGATCTAGAGGTCAGAAGCGGTGCTCATTTCAAGGTCCTGGATCTGGGTATTACCATGATGGCTGCTCCAATAGCTCATTTTTCAGTGGAAGTACGATAATAACGTTTTTGCTTTGTGTTGTTTGTGTGTACGTGTGGTTTAGCAGTGTGGGCGGCAGTAAGTAGAATACGATTAAAAAATAATGTTTATACTTCGGCAACAAATATTTTTCAAAAAGCACTTAATCATATGACACAAGCTGTACAGATGACACTGAAGTCAGCTGATCCATTCTTCTTAACGTGTAAATTATATTTGATACGAAACGGTTCATTTCGCGTTTTTAAAGCATTTCTAGGTTATTTTCTTTCAAACTTCTTTAACTATATTTTCTGGTTTTTATACAGTGTAACTAGAGATATTTGTCTATAACAACGTAATTGTATAAACGATTACGTTACGTTAAAGTCAGGCATTTAAAAATACGAATAGAGATCTGTGTGTTGTGGTATAATAACACTTCCTAACAATTGGTAGCTTTAGCAAGTTCTTTGAGGATTTAGAGAAGTAAATCCTCAAGAGAGAAGTTCTTTGAACGATCTCTCCGTAGATATTGACGATGAGAAAATTATGTCCCCCCCCAAAGAAAAACGTACACGAGTTAGTGGCTTACAACTACACTCATTACTATGTTCAGTATAATAATCTGCCTTCCCTAGCTTCGTCAATTCTTCTTTCGTTGACGCGTTTCGGAGAACCTCCATCTTCAAAAACTATTTCTACACTGGTCACCAATATTACGGCTCGTCCTATTTATAACTTTCTAGGACGAGCCATAATATTGGTGACCAGTATAATTTTTTAACCTCCTACCGTCTGCATTAGCCCAAGTGTGCACAATAGTCAGACGTTAAAAAAAAAAAAAAAAAAAAAAAAAAATATATATATATATAACTTTCTAGCTCCGCCTCTATTTACGTGCCTATGTTCAACACGTGTACATTAAACCTAACGTGCTCGCTTCTGATTTTCAAAATCATACGTTTTCGCTCGCTTCTGATTGGCCCCTTTCAAACTTTCTCTCAACGTTCGTCCCTTCTGTTAATTTTTGAAGATTTTTAGATTTTTAAACGTAATGTCTGTGACGATATCTGTTCATTTATTAAGTTTTCTCCCTTTAATTTAGATTTTACAATTTCCAAATTCTCTAAAATATTCATACTTTTTTTGTGTTTAACGTCGGACTACTGTGCACACTTGGGCTAATTCAGACGATGGGATGATTTATAGCGTATGAAAATGCCAAGCCCTGGCCGGGAATCGAACCCGGGTCCTCTGGGTGAAAGCCCAGTACGCTATCAACTAGGCCTCCGAGGCGGCTAATATTCATACGTCTTACGTCTAAATTCATAATCTAAATTAAAGGGAGAAAACATAATAAATGAACAGATATCGTCAAGCAGACATTATGTTTAAAAATCTAAAAATCTTCAAAAATTAACAGAAGGGACGACCTTGGAAGAGAAGGTTTGAAAGGGGCCAATCAGAAGCGAGCGAAAACGTATGATTTTGAAGAGCCAATCAGAAGCGAGCACGTTAGGTTTAATTACACGTGTTGAACACAGGCACGTAAATAGAGGAGGGGTACGAGGTGGAGGTAGAAAGTTATAAATAGGACGAGCCATAATATTGGTGACCAGTATAGAAATAGTTTTTGAAGATGGAGGTTCTCCGAAACGCGTCAACGAAAGAAGAATTGACGAAGCTAGGGAAGGCAGATTATTGTACTGAACATAATGACAATAATCCTAGCAGAAAAGAATTACACACATTATTTTAATAAAATAAACACAACTCGCTAAACACTGCAACATCTTTCACACATTTACATTGCTTACATACTATCTTAAGTACATTTCAAGTTCCTTATTCTTGGGTCTTAACTATGGTCACTACAATATCTCATTTGCAATAAATGCTCTCTAAAAATACTACTGACTTATTGTTTGTGTTACTCATTAATTACATATCTGGGACAAGTTCGCTATAAATTGTCTTAATATTCTGGAATAACGTGTAATTTTCAAGTCGCAATGAATACTTCACAAAGTGTTTTATATATGTTGTACAGCCTTTGTTATATGTGCAAAGAGGTTTTGAAGGCGGTTACAGCAATCTTTTATGTACCCAAAATAAACGTCTGTGTTGCTAACCTTATCAACAATAAAATATTGTAACCTGAGGATTATAACACTACCTCAGTATATATAACGTTTTATACGGGCAATAAAAAAGATAAACACAACTATATTCAGGGTCTGATATTATGTCCCCGGGTTGCGACTTTTTCTGAGAGTGTGCGTGTTTAAAACAACCTTAAAGCACATACGTCTCTGAACTTGCTTACGTCAGCGCGTTGGTTAAACACTGCAGTTACTGCCGTAAGGTTAACTGGCATAAATTAAAAAATGACTTGCTCAGCGCTCTTGAGTTCAGTTCTGGGAAGTTCGATTTATAATGAGTTCGGCAATTTTGGTAAAAAATCTTCCACCAGTAAACAAAACTTACATAATACATTATCATTATTCTTTCGAGTGTTCTACAAGAATTCCTTTTGTCCCTTTTGGAAGGTTTACTAAATTAATACTTTAGAAAGTTATGTGATATCGTTTACTTTTAATTTTACTCTCAGAACTGCCGCACCACTTAAATTCTTGCGCTCTGTTGATCAGAGCTCATGATCAAAGTACACTTAGAAGTTTTATAGCCAATTAGGTTTATTTTACGTGTTTATTTAAACCCTCCATCCACTTCTTCCTCCCTCGCCGGAGGGTTAAAAAAGAATTGCGATATGTTGAAATTTTAATATTAAATTTCGAGTAAAGGAAGAATTGCGATATGTTGAATTTTAATATTAAATTTTCGATTAAAGGAAGAATTGCGATATGTTGAATTTTAATATTAAATTTTCGAGTAAAGGAAGAATTGCGATATGTTGAATTTTAAAATTAAATTTTCGATTAAAGGAAGAATTGCGATATGTTGAATTTTAATATTAAATTTTCGATTAAAGGAAGAATTGCGATATGTTGAATTTTAATATTAAATTTTCGATTAAAGGAAGAATTGCGATATGTTGAAATTTTAATATTAAATTTTCAAGTAAAGAAAGAATTGCGATATGTTGAATTTTAATATTAAATTTTCGATTAAAGGAAGAATTGCGATATGTTGAAATTTTAATATTAAATTTTCCAGTAAAAAAAGAGTGCATATGTTGAAATTTTAATATTAAATTTTCGATTAAAGGAAGAATTGCGATATGTTGAATTTTAATATTAAATTTTCGAGTAAAGGAAGAATTGCGATATGTTGAAAAATTTTAATATTAAATTTTCGAGTAAAGAAAGAATTGCGATATGTTGAATTTTAATATTAAATTTTCGATTAAAGGAAGAATTGCGATATGTTGAATTTTAATATTAAATTTTCGATTAAAGGAAGAATTGCGATATGTTGAATTTTAATATTAAATTTTCGATTAAAGGAAGAATTGCGATATGTTGAATTTTAATATTAAATTTTCGATTAAAGGAAGAATTGCGATATGTTGAAAAATTTTAATATTAAATTTCGAGTAAAGAAAGAATCGCGATCTGTTGAAAAATTTTAATACCGAATTTTCAAGTAAAGAAGGAATCGCGATATGTTGAAAAATTTAATATCAATATTTCATCTTGTTTTCTCTTTTGAACACTGCATAAAGATCTTAAAATTCAACTAAGGAACACGGCGTTGTTCCTTCGAAGCAGAGGAACTTGGCAAGGAAAAACTTCTGTCGTGTTCTTTGATTGAATGTTAAGTAGTTTGCTCAATGTTCAAAAGAGGAAACAAGGACAAAACACGTTATTAAATTTTTCGACAGATCGCAATTTTTTCTTTACTCGATAATAAATGTTTCGACAGTTTGCTATTATTTCTTTACTCGAAAACTTGATATTAAATTTTCGACAAATTGCAATCCTTTCTTTACCCAAAAACTCGAAATAAATTTTTCGACAGTTCGCAATTCTTTCTTTACTGGAAAACTTGATATTAAATTTTCGACAAATTGAAATCCTTTCTTTACCCAAAAACTCGAAATAAATTTTTCGACAGTTCGCAATTCTTTCTTTACTGGAAAAATTTACATTAAATTTTTCCACAAATTGCAATCCTTTCTTTACCCAAAAAATTGATAATAAAGTTTTCACAGATCTTAATTACTTCTTTACCCAAAAACTCGATATTGAATTTTTCGATGATGCTTAGTGTATGTAGAGCGGATGAGATTTTTGTTCTTACAGTAGGACCGAGGTACCTGGGGTTACTGCTTACGTTACATTTCCTTCAGAGGCTCGACTGACAGCCAATTGTCATCGACTACCTTATTATAATACATCAGCTCTTAACCAGGATGGCAGTCTGCAGTCTGCCATATTTTTTTTGTCATTTTATGATTTTGTCATGCTTTATCTTATGTCAATAGAAGAAAGGAAAAGAAAGTTATTAAAAAATATTAAATAATTGAGCAATTATATGAAAATATAATTAATAAAATCAAAAGAAAAATTAGGCTTAACCAATTTGCTATTAGCTTGGAGTTGGCTGACAATTCTTAATTACAAACAATTTAAATTTCTGAAGTTTGCACTCTGCGTAATGCGGTAACATTATTGCTTCGTCTCACCTAGTTCAATCAAATTCACTATGCCGTATTTTAAAAGTTTAAATTTCTGAAGTTTGCACTCTGCGTAATGCGGTGACATTATCGCTTCGTCTCGCCTAGTTCAATCAAATTCACTATGCCGTATTTTAAAAGTTTAAATTTCTGAAGTTTGCACTCTGCGTAATGCGGTGACATTATCGCTTCGTCTCGCCTAGTTCAATCAAATTCACTATGCCGTATTTTAAAAGTTTAAATTTCTGAAGTTTGCACTCTGCGTAATGCGGTGACATTATCGCTTCGTCTCGCCTAGTTCAATCAAATTCACTATGCCGTATTTTAAAAGTTTAAATTTCTGAAGTTTGCACTCTGCGTAATGCAATAACATTATTGCTTCGTCTCGCCTATTTCAATCAAATTCACTATGCCGTATTTTAAAAGTTTAAATTTCTGAAGTTTGCACTCTGCGTAATGCGGTAACATTATTGCTTCGTCTCACCTAGTTCAATCAAATTCACTATGCCGTATTTTAAAAGTTTAAATTTCTGAAGTTTGCACTCTGCGTAATGCGGTAACATTATTGCTTCGTCTCGCCTATTTCAATCAAATTCACTATGCCGTATTTTAAAAGTTTAAATTTCTGAAGTTTGCACTCTGCGTAATGCGGTAACATTATTGCTTCGTCTCACCTAGTTCAATCAAATTCACTATGCCGTATTTTAAAAGTTTAAATTTCTGAAGTTTGCACTCTGCGTAATGCGGTAACATTATTGCTTCGTCTCGCCTAGTTCAATCAAATTCACTATGCCGTATTTTAAAAGTTTAAATTTCTGAAGTTTGCACTCTGCGTAATGCGGTAACATTATTGCTTCGTCTCACCTAGTTCAATCAAATTCACTATGCCGTATTTTAAAAGTTTAAATTTCTGAAGTTTGCACTCTGCGTAATGCGGTAACATTATTGCTTCGTCTCACCTAGTTCAATCAAATTCACTATGCCGTATTTTAAAAGTTTAAATTTCTGAAGTTTGCACTCTGCGTAATGCGGTGACATTATCGCTTCGTCTCGCCTAGTTCAATCAAATTCACTATGCCGTATTTTAAAAGTTTAAATTTCTGAAGTTTGCACTCTGCGTAATGCGGTGACATTATCGCTTCGTCTCGCCTAGTTCAATCAAATTCACTATGCCGTATTTTAAAAGTTTAAATTTCTGAAGTTTGCACTCTGCGTAATGCGGTAACATTATTGCTTCGTCTCACCTAGTTCAATCAAATTCACTATGCCGTATTTTAAAAGTTTAAATTTCTGAAGTTTGCACTCTGCGTAATGCGGTAACATTATTGCTTCGTCTCGCCTAGTTCAATCAAATTCACTATGCCGTATTTTAAAAGTTTAAATTTCTGAAGTTTGCACTCTGCGTAATGCGGTGACATTATTGCTTCGTCTCGCCTAGTTCAATCAAATTCACTATGCCGTATTTTAAAAGTTTAAATTTCTGAAGTTTGCACTCTGCGTAATGCGGTAACATTATTGCTTCGTCTCACCTAGTTCAATCAAATTCACTATGCCGTATTTTAAAAGTTTAAATTTCTGAAGTTTGCACTCTGCGTAATGCGGTAACATTTATTGCTTAGTCTCGCCTAGTTCAATCAAATTCACTATGCCGTATTTTAAAAGTTTAAATTTCTGAAGTTTGCACTCTGCGTAATGCGGTAACATTATCGCTTCGTCTCGCCTAGTTCAATCAAATTCACTATGCCGTATTTTAAAAGTTTAAATTTCTGAAGTTTGCACTCTGCGTAATGCGGTAACATTATTGCTTCGTCTCACCTAGTTCAATCAAATTCACTATGCCGTATTTTAAAAGTTTAAATTTCTGAAGTTTGCACTCTGCGTAATGCGGTGACATTATCGCTTCGTCTCGCCTAGTTCAATCAAATTCACTATGCCGTATTTTAAAAGTTTAAATTTCTGAAGTTTGCACTCTGCGTAATGCGGTGACATTATCGCTTCGTCTCGCCTAGTTCAATCAAATTCACTATGCCGTATTTTAAAAGTTTAAATTTCATAATATAAATTCTCAAATAAATAATGAATAACTAAAGGTTAATTATAACTAACGAACCAAAATATGAAAACCAGATTTCATACCCCGCAGTGTACTGTCGGAGACTAACCCCGATAACGATGGGGCAGCTATAACCCGCGACATGTCGGTACCAAAGTAAAGTATGCTGTTATTTTATGGCGAAAAACACATTGAGGCTATTATCGCCTCCCTAAATGTAAGTGAGTGTAAAGTGTTAAAGTCGTAAGTGTGTGTTAGACTCGCGTACTGCGAGGGACGCCTAAATCCTCTCAATAGGTGCAGCTAGTCTGCACCCCCCGCGGTGAAAGTCAAAGCATGCCATAGGACATTTCCATAATTGCTGACATGAAATTTACAAAACGCGAAACCAGTCCGACACGATATACTGACTTGAATTTTCACCAAGAATAATAGTTTTCTTCATAATTACTAAATTTAATAAGCAAACAGATCTGTTATTTATTGTATACATAGACGGTACTTTGTGAAGCTACAAGATAGCCAAGAAATGTAGAACACTTATATAGTTTCACAAAAATTCTTTTTTATTTTGTGGACATGATTCGCCGTGAGGCATTTTTTTTGTGTTTAACGAACGACTATTGTGCACACTTGGGCTAATGCGGACGATGGGATGATTTATAGCGTATGAAAATGCCAAGCCCTGGCCGGGAATCGAACCTGAAAACCCAGTACGCAATCAACTAGCCACCGAGGCGTGGCTCCCGATATAATAAAGTTAAATATTATAAAGCGTGCTTGTATACTAATACAGTTGATCTTAAAACTGGAAGGGAGAAGGTAAAGAAAGGAAGGACAGTGTGAGCAGCAGACTGGAAAACCCTAAACAATAGGCTTGAGTAAGGGAGAGGTGATAAGTTAGTCTGTTCATTTAAATTAAAATTAGGGCTTTTACAAACCTATGTGTATATTTCCAGAATTTCTAAATTATTCAGCTTTATACCTTTTTTGGTTTTTATGAATTACACCGATATTGTTTAAATTAAAATAATGACCAGATTATAATAAGACATCTGGAAAAAATGTCATTTTTCCATACCTCCAACAATAGAAATATTCTTAAACACTTTTTATAGCTCTTCCAGATTGCCCTACGCCCTCTCACAGACAACTTTATACACACCACTGTTTAGTAAAATATTATTTCATCCTTATTCTTGACAATGTGTTTCTCTAAATTCGATGTACAGTAAAGAGCCTTTAATTAATTTTACCTAAGATCAAACTAAGATTAAAGATTAATGGAGCGAAGTGCAAAAGTAACCTTAAATATTTTACCTCAAAAAAACATTAAAGGCATTACCAGATTCTAATAAATGATTCAGTATCACTGTAATCCATAAACATCACAAAGGTACAACATTAAATAATTCAGAAATTCTAGAAATATATAGATCTATTTGTAAAAGCCCTAATTAACTTCAATCCCGCTCTCTCAATCAAGCCTTTTGTTTAGTGGTTTTGCCGACCTGCTGCTCACCGACCTTATTACGTTAGCACGTTGTCAACCCTTCCTTTCTTTACCTTTTACCTTCAAGTGTTAATATCAATTCTTTTTATATTCTTCTTCTTTCTGCTAGGATTATTATCACTATGTTCAGTATAATGATCTGCCTTCCCTACAGCTTCGTCAATTCTACTTTCGTTGACGCGTTTCGGAGAACCTCCATCTTCAAAAACTGAGTATAGATATAGTTTTTGAAGATGTGGGTTCTCCAAAACGCGTCAACGAAAGTATAATTGACGAAGCTAGGGAAGGCAGATCATTATACTGAACATAGCGTTAAAATCAACTTTGTTAATATATAAACACACTTTCTAATGTTTAATTTCAATATGTCTGAAGATTCCTTACGGCGAACACTGAATAAACAATATTTTTTTGTGAAACTATATATGTGTTATAATATTCGTTGGAGATTATATTTGTTGTATTCGAGACGAAATATAGACAAGAAATGTAACTAGCTGTATAAGATTATCTATTCAAGGTTATGCTCTTCTGAATTCTGAAGGTTATGTTTCTGTATTCAAATACTTTCTGCAAACTCTTCTGACGAGAATTTTGTATTTCTATTTCCTCCACTTGTTTCGCCTTATAGGCATGTTATCTAGATGTTCAAGTCCGTTTGTCTTATTGAAAGTATCAATTTTACAAATTGATTTACGAGTACAAACACTGTAGTTAACCCAAAACATTACAATTATTGTAACTTTCATTTCCCGAAGTGTACATAGCACTTTGGTGACTACGCAGACCCGACCGTCCTGTGTTGGTGAAGAGGTTCCTTAAAGTTTTAATCTCGCTGAAATATTTCTGATGTGTTGTACATACAAGCGTAATAACACACACATTTGCAACGATACTCAACTCGAAAACGAATAAAGCTGTCCGATTAACTTCATAAGCATCGTAAAGTACGATAAAAAACAATCAAATTTCAAAAAAAAGTCCCATTGTAAATGTATCATCTTCCCATTCTTTTTATTCTTCTTCTTGGCGATATTACTGTACAGACTACAGTACAGAGTATAGATATAGTTTTTGAAGATGGAGGTTCTCCGAAACGCGTCAACAAATGTAGAATTGACGAAGCTAGACGAAGGCAGATCATTATACTCAACATAGTGACAATAATCCTAGCAGAAAAGAAGAAGAATATAAAAAGAATTACAGTACAGAACCGATATCGTGGAATAAGAGCTCGTTTTGTTTGTTATTGACTCAACCTAACATAAAAATGATAGAAAAAATGGATCATTCACGTTAAACGTTGACAATTTAATATAATTTAACTAATGAGCTCCCGCATTAATGTCGACACAGCATTAAGTTATACTCAGACTGTGTAACTTAAGTTGTAACTGACTGTAAGCCTTTCATAAGTTGCTTATTATTCTTCTGCAATACGTAAAAGCAGTGTCGGCACAGTTGTACTCAGACTGTGTAACTTAAGTTGTAACTGACTGTAAGCCTTTCATAAGTTGCTTATTATTCTTCTGCAATACGTAAAAGCAGTGTTGACGATCTATTATCAACATCGACTAAAAAACTTGTACCGATTTCAAACACCAACTGTTGATGACGTATACGTCCAATCTGATTTTTCCTTTGAGGAAGTAAGCTTTCATCTGCTATTGTATTGGGTCCACCAGTTTCAATTGGCTTTTTAAGTAAATTATCTGCTCCTACTTCAATGTACAGCGGCATTCTTGTTATATCAAGTTCCTCTTCGCGTCTTCGCAAAACATTATACCGGTCGGTTTTTTTGGTATAGGCCCTATATTACAGAAATGGCAGTCCAGATTCTGGCACATATGTGCTTGTTCTGATTGTATTCACTGTAGGGTTTTTGGTATAGGTTATATTACAATTGTAATATAAGATATATTACAGAAATGTTCTGATTGTATTCACTGTAGGGTTTTTGGTATAGGTTATATTACAATTGTAATATAAGATATATTACAGAAATGTTCTGATTGTATTCACTGTAGGGTTTTTGGTATAGGCCCTATATTACAGAAATGGCAGTCCAGATTCTGGCATGTTCTGATTGTATTCACTGTAGGGTTTTTGGTATATATTACAGAAATGGCAGTCCAGATTCTGGCACATATGTGCTTGTTCTGATTGTATTCACTGTAGGGTTTTTGGTATACATTACAGAAATGGCAGTCCACTTTCTGGCACATATGTGCTTGTTCTGATTGTATTCACTGTAGGGTTTTTGGTATACATTACAGAAATGGCAGTCCACTTTCTGGCACATATGTGCTTGTTCTGATTGTATTCACTGTAGGGTTTTTGGTATACATTACAGAAATGGCAGTCCACTTTCTGGCACATATGTGCTTGTTCTGATTGTATTCACTGTAGGGTTTGTTTACACGCACAGCTCCATTTTTAAGGCCCGTGTAGCCTAATTGTTTGATCATGGCATTACTACATGTTCGCGGATGGTGTAAAATACCTTGCTTTTGGAAGAAGTGTATTGCGTCTTCTACAGTTTTTACAAAACACACAAAATTCATATGAATCATTTTTTTGTGTTATTTTAAGGCTAAAAACACATTGAGGTGGTATATATATATATATAGCCGCCTCGGTGGCTTAGTTGATAGTGTACTGGGCTTCCACCCCGAGGACCCGGGTACGATTCCCGGTCAGGGCTTGGCATTTTCATACGCTATAAATCATCCCATCATCTGCATTAGCCCAAGTGTGCACAATAGTCGGACATTAAACAATATATATATATATATATATATATTTTTAAATAACTGCGATCTAGAAGTCAGGATCGGTGCTAATTTCGAAGTCACGAATCTGCCTCTTATAATGATGATGAGATCCAATAACTCATTTTCTAAAAAGATTTCGTTAAAAATTTATAAAATGAGTTTACATAATTTTATAAAACTCTAACTAGGATCTACTTCACTATAAAACAATAGACGATATTTGTAAAACGATAATTGACAAAACAATAAGAAAATTGTTCTTTTCCAGTAAAACCTTTATACGATTCAATTCAACTATGTAAAAGAGGATTAAAAACAACATTTAAACTGGAGTACTCGAATGTCTTTATAGATTTATAACAAGTCATTGTCTTAAATTCTAAAGAATAGAAATTAATTTACCTTTCAATATTAAATCGATTTTTTTTTTGTTATTTTAAGGCGAAAAGCACATTTAGGCTATTATCGCCTCCCTAAATGTAAGTGTGAGAGTAAAGTGTTAAAATCGTAAGTGTAGTGTTGCAAGTGTAAGTGTGTGTTAGACTCGAGTACCGCGAGGGAAGTCTAAATCCTCTCAATAGTCTGCATCCCCTGCGGGGTCATATGAAACAACTAAACCATAACGGAACTTTAGTAATGTAACTACAGTCGACGCAACTCATCAAGTTAAACGCTTTTGACTCTGGTCAGGAATCTTCCAGACTAAATCCAGTAGATAAATTATATTGAAGTTTTGTTAGCATTGTTTATTATCCATAACAGCAAAGATCCGAAAAATAAATTAAAACAGTAGTTATAAAATTTTACAGTTTTTTTCGAAAAAACGCTGAAACCTTTAAAATTCCAGGAACAATATGATCTAAATTTATTCTGATAAAAGTGAAAAAAGTGCTATTAGCGAAAAAAAATTTCACTAAACAAGTACTTTGAAAAAGAAAATACTATGCTGGCGGTCTTTTCCAGTGGCATAAATACCATCTCTTTGCATATTGACCAACCAAGATAGACGTAAAAATTACTTTTTTTGACGCAAAAGACATGAAAATGATCTATTAAAATCTCGTCACGTTTCTTGCACTGCTAAAATACTTGGTATAATGGCCGCCTCGGTGGCCTAGTTGATAGCGTACTAGGCTTTCACGCCGAGGACCCGGGTTCGATTCCCGGCCAGGGCTTGGCATTTTCATACGCTATAAATCACCCCATCGTCTGCATTAGCCAAAGTGTGCACAATAGTCGGACGTTAAACACACAAAAAAACTTGGTATAATGGGAAAGTAAAAATAAGAATTCTTCAACAATTAAGCTAATAAAATGAGGTTTATTTACAGAAAGTTTTATTATTCCTCTATTTATACTTTGGGCGTACAGCCACTAAACAGAAAGAGACATGCCTCACCTTTTATTACAGTCACTACTTTATGGCAATAAGAATCCGATGTTTTAAAGATGCAATAAATTAGTTTTACATTTCAAGATAACCAGAAACAAAACTGTTTTCACGTAAAAGTCTGTCGGTATGCGTGTTATAAGTACTAAAACAAAAACTAAAAGTCTAATTTAGTTCAAACTTTACATACAGGTTTTCATAGCGACTTCCACTAGACTATTGGAGTGATCATGTCCTTGGACTACGAAATCTTGATCTAGAGAGAGTAAGTTTTGAGGGATCGGTAAAACAATTATACATTTCTTGCGTGTTAGCATTTCAACGTCCGCAATTTGACTTACAAAATGTTTTTTGTAATAGCCTGGATAAGTTCGTTAGCCAGCAAAATTCGTTCACTGTTTTGAAATTGTGGATATTCACAAATTTTAAAAAACTACATTTTAACCTTACACCAGTCTTATAAGAGTAACATTGGTGAAATAAAATTTTTAACATGAAGTTTCGAATTTTACATCAAACGGGCTTCTTTGTTTTATTGTATAAAAAATATTCGCATATTTAAATGAACGTTTGTCGTACGTTCATTTTGTTAATTTTTAGAAATCCGCTCCCATTACAAAACTAACCTTAATCACACCAAGGTTACCGATTTCAGAAACTCAGAAAGTTACAGAAAGTCAAAGTACGAAATACAAGTTAAATACTTCGTTTTTTTCAGAAGGAGCTTTACAGATTTAGTGCATCATTTGAAGATCGTAGCAGGGTACAAATCAATTCAGAAATTTAGTCTGTAAAAACTCTCCCTGATACAAAAAAAAAACTAATAAATCATTTTTATCATCTCGGGGATCGAATCATAGTTTTTTAAAAGTTGGTAATCCTGCTCTATCAGAAAATTTCTTTTACAAGAGTTTGTCTGTTATGTCATTGTGGAAAAGCAAAATCAACAATACATCAATCCAATCTAGATGTGATTACCATCATGTAGTTCGTCAAAAAAATGAATTATTAGTTTTTTATAGTAATTAAACATGTCTATAGTTGAATGAAAAACTATTAAAGTAAATATCGGTAGACTATAACTTGAAATGTTAAAATATTCAATATGTTTTGTATTATTATTTTTTTAATACTCATAATGAAGTGCGATTTTTAGCAAACAATAAAAAGTGATATAAATTCTGTTTCAAATAAGAATCTCACACATTTGGACCACAAATAACACATGACACTCATCTGTACACACAGTCTTGACAGTAGAAATATTGTGTTTAACATGTTTCATACTATTCATACTGTTGTATACTGTATTCATATTTATTGGCAAAAATCTACACTTTAAGTATCATTAAAACCAAAGCAAATGTACTGACCCCATAACGAAAACCTTTTTTATTTGATTTATGGTTTAACACGCAAAAAATAATCAGCAAATTCAAATCTACGCAACTTGTTAGAATAATCTTATATTTCCACAATACACTGACAACATTATTTATTATTCCCAGATAGGATTAATGATATGATTTACGTAAATATTCTTAATAGTCGTAATTATTGTAATTAATTATTATTAAAAACAATTTTGGGGTCAAAAATTACCAAATACTTTTATGTCTTTTGCAAAACGTCATTTCTAAATAAACAATATCCGCCTGCAATCATTTCAATTAGGTCTACATTGGAAGTGGTTAGTAGTAGCATAAACAGTTCATAAAGTTGCATGTAAGTTATGCAACACAATATATTGTTAAAACACAATTAATTACAATACTAGTTTATATATCTCGTGGTCACAGATATTTCAATATTAACAACTGATTTATAATGATTTATTTGTTATTATTTTAACGCCAGTGATACAGATGCTTGAATAGATTACTTTACCTTTCCCCGATGTGTTTTTCTGAATTATTCATTTAGTCAACGAATTAAATTTATATGAAGTTGGGAAAATATAAACCGTAAGACTAACAGTAGCCTGACATATAAGCCTCTACCCAAGGGATCAGATAAAATGTATCATCCCCTACCTCTGCAAAAATATATCTAAACTGTACTAGTAGACTGTAAGAGAACCTATTTTTCAAAGCCATTTATAATGTATGCTTTAACGTGTAATACGTTATTCTTAAGCGTCTTTGAGCCCTGTCGGCCATATTGAATTTATTCCACATAATACTAATGTTAAATAACGATATAGATTATTAACTGCTATTTCTTAAGAAAAAATTATCCTTAATCTCATTTTTAAGGTACTTGTACGTGGGTATAAGATCATATTTTCAATTTCTTAGATCTTTTCTATATTTAAAAGCAATTTAAAGAATGGACACCACGTTCCCCCATACAACATACTTAAAAATGAGTCAAACATAATTTTGTCTTGACAAATAACGGCGTAATCTGTATCGTTATTTAACATTAGCTTTATAAGAATTATGATTAATACGGTCGACAGAGTCTTAAATGTTAACCGTACACGAAGATCCGTAAGTGCAGTAAGTTTACGAAGTTTAAAATAAAACGAAGTTGAAGTACTTATGAAGTTTGCAGTTAAAATAAGTTACGAAAAGAAAGCTTGACGGCTGTCTCATAATTTATTTTACAAATTAACATTACAATATTTTATAACAAGTATCTGATGAACTTTTAAATGCTAAATTTAACATTAACTTTTATCAAAAGATTAAAAGATTTTTTATATGTTTGATTCTCGTATGACTGCTGAACTTAATTTTGGACTACTAAGCTGATTCCAACTTGGGACTTTTTTTGTGTGTTTAACGTCCAACTATTCTGCACACTTGGGCTAATGCAGACGATGGGATGATTTATAGCATATGAAAATGCCAAGCCCTGGCCGGGAAGCGAACCCGGGTCCTCGGGTTGAAAGCCCAGTACGCTATCAACTAGGCCAGGGGTCTCCAAACTACTGCCCGAGGGCCACATCCGGCCCGCGGACAGATTTTGTCCGGCCCGCGGAAAGCTAGCATACTTGAAAACTCCTTTTAGAGAACATATTTTTTATAGCAAATTAAATTTAGTTTACTGAAGTATTCTAATTTTATGTTGAATAATTATTAATATGACATCTACATTGATTTGGTCATGGGCTAACTACTCATAACATTGTTGTAGGCTTATTGTTATTGTTTTTGTGATAAGTTGGATAAAGAAACACAGAATTGTAATGAGTAAAGACATGTATAATATGCAGAAAATTTAACTTCAGTATATAATAACTAACAAATTATTGAAATGAATCCAACTAACATTTTATACATTTTAAATAAAAACATAACTTATAACAAGCATAATGACATATGAAATACTAATGAGATTTATGTAATTGAGATTTTCCACTGACAATAGTTTGTAGTTGTGGACTAATTTTACTTGTACCAATTATTAAAAGAGATTTAAGATGCTCATCAGTTAATTTAGATCTGTAAACATTTTTTGTGTACTTCATTTTGGAGAAGGTCTTCTCACACAAATAAGTAGTACCAAAAACAGAAAACAGCCCACGAGCAAATTTATGCAAATTGTCAAATTGTGTCAGTGGAAGACTCTTATAAAATTCCAACAAAGATGAGTTTTGATATTTGTTCTTAATTATATCACTGCACTGTAGATCAATCATTTCTACAGTGATAATATGGCAACAATGATAATATGGTTTTGGCCCTCGGAACTTACTGAAGTAATCAGTATGGCCCTAAGGCTGGAAAGTTTGGAGACCCCTGAACTAGGCCACCGAGGTGACTCAAAAACTTAAGAGTATAGATTAAAAACTCTGATATTAGATTGAAACTTATAACCAAATATAAAAATGTTTAATCTCTAGGTTGGAGTAAAAATTATTTTTTTAAAATTATCGGTAAACGGCTCTGTTAAATTTAAAGATTGGTATTTGTTTCAAAGTATTTCAATACTTCCTCATTAGAGAGTACCATCATTAGAGAGTACCATCATTAGAGAGTACCATCATTAGAGAGTACCATCATTAGAGAGTACCATCATTAGAGAGTACCATCATTAGAGAGTACCATCATTAGAGAGTACCATCATTAGAGAGTACCATCATTAGAGAGTACCATCATTAGAGAGTACCATCATTAGAGAGTACCATCATTAGAGAGTACCATCATTAGAGAGTACCAAGTCACTGTAAACTGTCATCAGTAAGAACGCAGGATGGACTTTTTAATAATAGAAAATAGTAAATGAATCTAGTATTGGAAAAACAAACAAACTATAAATTATCCAAAAATTTGGATCGTAAATACCGATAAGAAAAAAAATTACAAATATTTTTTAGACATGTTTCGTAATTTTCTAGCCTACATTCTAAAATACCAATAAAAATGTAGGCAGTCGTGGGACTGGCCGACGGAAGTGACTACTTTTGGCATGCCTGACTGTATACTTCTTTCACTGTTATGATTTAATTAGCAAATTGTAATGTATAATTTGCGGCTTCACCCGCAATTGTAATGTAGTTAATAAAATTTATAGTCGATTTTCAAAATGATGAGTACGTTCATTTCAGTTTAATATATTTATAAATACAATATTATATGATTTTATTGGTTTTTGCCAAGACATAGATTTTTGCTACTCGACACTAGAATAAGCTATAACTGACCATGGGAGAAGCACGGAATCCCAAATGTATTCCTGCTACTCTTAATATCTGACTGTGACTTATTGATTGTCATTGTAAATGCCAACTTCAATGGAAATTGCAATATTTTAATTCGGAAAGGCAGGTTGTTTGGAATTATAAGATTGTTTCAATCATCATTGCAAATGTAAGCTTATAAACAATAATTTTATAATAAATAATAACAAGGATTCAGATTTTTAAAACGGGAATACATCTATGTCCATCTCAGGTACCTAAACCATGTTCATTTTAAATTTCATCTCAATCGGTCCAGTAGTTAACGTGTGATTGAATAACAAACAAAAAACACACACACAAACTTTCAAATTTAAAACATTATATTAAGAAGTATATAAAATATTATTAAAACGTCACTGTTGTAGCCTACAGTTAACACATATCACAAAACTGAATACTAAATAATTCAGTTGCACTGGGTAAGTAGTATAATGGTATTTTAAATATTTATTATTCACACCTACCAATATATAATAACGTATAATGCGTCACTGTTACACAATTAACACTTGTCGTAAAACTAAATACTAAATAAAGTTGGACTGGGTAAGTAGTATAATGGCGTTTAAAATAATTTAAATATTTATTATTCACACCTACCAATATATAATAAACGTATAAAGCGTCACTGTTACACAGTTAACACTTACGTAAAACTAAATACTAAATAAAGTTGGACTGGGTAAGTAGTATAATGGTGTTTAAAATAATTTAAATACTTATTATTCACACCTACCAATATATAATAAACGTATAAAACGTCACTTTTACACAGTTAACATTTGTCGTAAAACTAAATACTAAATAAAGTTGGACTGGGTAAGTAGTATAATGGTGTTTAAAATAATTTAAATACTTATTATTCACACCTACCAATATATAATAAACGTATAAAACGTCACTGTTACACAGTTAACATTTGTCGTAAAACTAAATACTAAATAAAGTTGGACTGGGTAAGTAGTATAATGGCGTTTAAAATCATTTAAATATTTATTATTCACACCTACCAATATATAATAAACGTATAAAGCGTCACTGTTACACAGTTAACACTTGTCGTAAAACTAAATACTAAATAAAGTTGGACTGGGTAAGTAGTATAATGGCGTTTAAAATAATTTAAATATTTATTATTCACACCTACCAATATATAATAAACGTATAAAGCGTCACTTTTACACAGTTAACACTTGTCGTAAAACTAAATACTAAATAAAGTTGGACTGGGTAAGTAGTATAATGGTGTTTAAAATAATTTAAATATTTATTATTCACACCTACCAATATATAATAACGTATAAAACGTCACTTTTACACAGTTAACACTTACGTAAAACTAAATACTAAATAAAGTTGGACTGGGTAAGTAGTATAATGGCGTTTAAAATAATTTAAATATTTATTATTCACACCTACCAATATATAATAACGTATAAAACGTCACTTTTACACAGTTAACACTTACGTAAAACTAAATACTAAATAAAGTTGGACTGGGTAAGTAGTATAATGGTGTTTAAAATAATTTAAATACTTATTATTCACACCTACCAATATATAATAAACGTATAAAACGTCACTTTTACACAGTTAACATTTGTCGTAAAACTAAATACTAAATAAAGTTGGACTGGGTAAGTAGTATAATGGTGTTTAAAATCATTTAAATATTTATTATTCACACCTACCAATATATAATAAACGTATAAAACGTCACTGTTACACAGTTAACACTTGACACAAAACTAAATAACTAAGTTGGACTGGGTAAGTAATATAATGGCGCGAACATACAAGTTTTCACTTCAAAAATACATTTTAAAACAAAAATATATATAAGAGCGTGATGCGTGACGGCAAACTGAATTTTTTTCACGTGCAAAACATAAATCCATACTCCGCCATAAGAAGTAGTCACTTCAAAATACTCAAATTCAAACTTCGATTGAGTGATCACTCATTTTAAACGTCATGTTGATTTGACAAACACGGCTTATGGGTGTTATGGTGGTGGGGGGGTGGGGGGGTGTTACGGTGAGGTAATAACCCTAAGCAATGTAGCAGCTTGGGGTAAATCTGTCAGTCCACAAAGAAACAAAGCGAAACTATTTGCGTTGTACATGCATTTCATACGTAAATTTAATTTAATTGTGTAAATATTTAACACAAACTGCTTGTGACTAATTTTAATATTTCCTCCTAATTGCTAATTTCGAAATCGTTAATCAATTTTTCATTCACGACATTTTTCTTGATTGAACGTAAAAAGCCTACCCCAATTTATTAATTCAACTGTAGCCTAGTTTATAATTACAACTCTTCAACCAGCACATGAAATATATTTATAGAGCCTATTTTTAGTTTGGGGGCATTTCGATATATTTAAGAGGCCCTCCATTTGTTTAGGGCCATCAGATTGACCAGTAATGCACCTATTGAGAGGATTTAGACGTCCCTCGCGGTACCCGAGTCTAACACACACTTACACGTACGACTTTAACACTTTACACTCACATTTAAATTTAGGGAGGCGATAATAGCCCAAAAATATATTTTAGAATAAATAGTAAACACTAGACATACACCGATAACTTTGAGTAAAATAAATGTTTTTTGCTCGTATTCGGTTTGAATTACTTTTCCGGTAATTTTGACAACCCTGCATAGCATAACATAAGATACCGTAGACAAATATTTCACTAAATATTGTTTCTGCACGTTGATATGAGCTATTGTTTTATATCTGTGCTGTCTACTTGTAGACAAATGCATTTTTTCTAACAGCAGAAACAGCTGATTTGACGTTTAACACGCGCCAAAGGGATCAGATAAGCGAAACCAAAGCAGTGTTTCTGGAGAATTCCTTGAGGGAGCCTATATCAACTTCACGTTAAGCCCTTCTCAATGGGATTTACAATAATTTAAACATCATTTACTTATATTGTTTGACAGCATTTCTGCTGACACTTTAAATTTCGCATTCACATTGTTCCAATCGAATCAATAATTTTCTTGTAAATGGTTTACTTACATTGTGTGACATTATTTTTAATGATAGTTTTCAATTAGTAATATTTTTGTGATATTAGTTTCATTTTTTGACAGCATTTCCGCTGACAGCTTTAAATTCTACGTTCATGTTGTAATTTCATTTCAATTAATAATTTTCTTGTGAAACACTGGCTTTCATTTTTTAGAGTATTTTTAATGACAGCTATCAACTACCAATATTCTTGTACAACACTTACTTTCATTGTTTGACATTACTTTTAATGACGGCTTTCAACTGCTAGTGTTCGTGTACGTGACATATTTTCATTGTTAGACAGCTTTCTTGACTGATGTTTTTGTACATCACTTATTTTCATTGTTTGACATTATTTTTAATGACGGCTTTCAACTGCTAGTGTTCGTGTACGTGACATATTTTCATTGTTAGACAGCTTTCTTGACTGATGTTTTTGTACATCACTTACTTTCATTGTTTGACATTATATTTAATGACGGCTTTCAACTGCTAGTGTTCGTGTACGTGACATATTTTCATTGTTAGACAGCTTTCTTGACTGATGTTTTTGTACATCACTTATTTTCATTGTTTGACATTATTTTTAATGACGGCTTTCAACTGCTAGTGTTCGTATACGTGACATATTTTCATTGTTAGACAGCTTTCTTGACTGATGTTTTTGTACATCACTTACTTTCATTGTTTATTAGTACTTTTAAAAACAGCTTTCAATTACTAATGTTTTTGCGCGTCACGTGCTTCCATTGTTTGACAGAATTGCCGTTGATAGCCATATTTTTATCATATATATGTTTGTACATTTTTTTAATTACATTGTTCGACAATATTTCCACGGACCGCTGTGGAAATTAATGTTTTTCCATTCTGAATAATGTATTGTTGTTGTTTGAAAGCATTTTTGCTGGCAACTACCAAATTC
The DNA here is from genome assembly GCA_022606455.1 of Callitettix versicolor. Taxonomy (NCBI): domain Eukaryota; kingdom Metazoa; phylum Arthropoda; class Insecta; order Hemiptera; family Cercopidae; genus Callitettix; species Callitettix versicolor. Next base: position 1,818,109 of record CM040182.1, read on the forward strand.
ACATTCACGTTCTTCCAAAGCCTGATATTGTTTCATATCACCTACTTTCATTGTCTTATATTTAACAGTCAGCGAAGAATTTAATATTTTTTGTCGAACATAATTTACTTTTATTTTTAACGACATTTCTGCTAGAAGCTAGCAGCTAGCAATTTTGTTTTCATGCTGTTTTACAGCATTAGGTTTATTTCCATTTCTGTTTACAGTTATCGATTTGATATTAATGTGCTTCCGTGAGAAATCTTATTGTACATAACCTACTTTCATTGTTGAAGCTCGTAATTAGCATTTTTTCATGTTTTACATCAATTGTTTAAACACAATGTCTGTTATCTGTCATTACTTTCTTTTTCATATTGTCCCACAATATTTTACAGCCAATTTTCATTTTTGTACAATAAAATTGGGTAATACAATTAAGTCATACAAAGCAAATAAATTTCATCCAATTTTAATAATTTTTTTAAGCCCTCAATGGAGCACATTTAGTCAATTTTGGTTCTTTTGGGCTTTCGACTTTGTTTCTTTTAGGTTTTTGAGATTCTCCCAATACTTTTTCAGTCTTATAGATCTCTGTAGTATAACTTCCTCCGAGTAAAAGGCAACTATTTTTGTTCCTTCTTTAAATTTTAATCTAGTGTTTTTATTCCTAAGGATTGGTTTTTCCCTTCCTTCTTTCAGACGTTCCTCCGTTATCCCTAATTCTTTCAGGTCCTGTTCCACTTCCTTAAGCCACTCATTCTTTACTTTCATCTTGATTTGGTAATTTAGGAGTTTCTTCGTCAGTCTTTCTTCTGGTAGCCTTTACAATAATAAACTAAATGGTCATCGATTGAATATAACAATTCTTACCTTTTCGTCACGTGACTAGTATTCTTCTTTATATTTCATCTGTGCACATCGGGATTTCTATCCCATCACTAAAACAAATAAACCACTTTTCTACATAAAACTACAGAATGTAAATATACGCGGTCTTCGTTACGGATTGCTGTAGCGATAACACACGGAACGTCTTGTTTACCGTTGACTAGTAGAACACGTAGTTGATCACGTAGCTTTGAATAGGATGTTCAACTAAAAGTTTAACTAATCGTTTAGCAATCCATGCTCGTTGGTTTATTTTTTCTTCAGTCTACAAAGCAAATTTTAAAAAAAGCGTCCATGTGTCTTACTTCAGTACAAATCTATTTATGGTGTGATATATTTACGGAGGTATTGGATTACAATTTACGCACATAGACATTTGACTTATTGAATAACACAAATGATAGTTGTTCTATTCGTTTAAACGCAGAAAGCTTGTACTTGCATTACATCTTTGTAAAAGAAAGACTTGATTACGTGACAAGTAACACACGTGGAATATTTTGCAATGTATCGTTAAATACAGAAGAAACAACATACTTTACCCAGTAGCAGAATGCTTTACGTCACCTTCATAAAAAATATTGTCGGGGGGTATGATAAATTCCTGGATGTTGTTGTTTTAAATAACGTAACACTGACACGGTTACGTATTTGTTTAAATAACGTATTTTCTATAAACAATACATCGAAGACATGAAGAGAATACGAAGTATATTACGTAAAAAGAACCGAGCCGTTCAGAATAAATAATGTTTTCTTATATTATGATTGGGCATATTTTTTTCCGGCGAAAAACTGTAAAGGAGATCATTGGGCATCGTATACGCGTATACGCTGACAAAAATGTTAAAGCTGAATTTCAACTATAAACAAAGTAAGACAGATGTAGATAGATGAACTTGAAAGTATTATGTTGGCAATTTGTAATTGGAGGAAGGTGCCGCGGGACGGATAAACATAGAGGCTACGTCATTGGGTCACGGGTCAAATAGACTTGTAGCATTTTGTGTTGTGTAAGCAAGGTTTTACAGATTCCTGCAAAAGCGATAGGCCTGCAGAATACATGTAAAGAAAAACGTTGTGGATGATTTTTTCTAAAAAATTATCTTATAGAGCTCCCTTACTAAATAAATGTTCAGCTATAAAGGAAACAACACTTCTCTGTACAGAACATAATACTAACAAAAAATATATATATATATATATATATATATATATATATATATATTTATTTATTTATTTAAACAACAGCGATTAAACAGATAGACGTCCTAAAGGAATGTGCAGAGAGGGTCGGTCTACAGATCTCGTTTAAAAAAACCGAATTCTTCTGTACAAAATTAAATATTCAAGAACTAAACACAAAATATGGTAAGATAAACAGAGTGAAGCACTTCAAATATCTGGGAGAAATTCTTGAACCCACAGGTGGCGAGAAGACTGCGCAAAAGGTTCGGCTACTGAGAATGAAGAGGGCTCTTGGTATAACGCGTGATATATACAATAAGAGATGTATGTCGACGCACACAAAAATCAGACACTACAACACAGTCATAAAACCGGAGGTATTATATGCAAGCGAGACGCTAGCACTCCACACAAAAGCTACCATGGAGGGTATTTTGAAGGAAGAACGCAAAATCTTGAGGAAGATCCTTGGTCCGAAATTAACAAAAGATGGATACAGGTTGCACTCCCGGAAGACCACAGAGAAGATATCGAACCTGGCAGCAGATATCAGAAGAAGGAGGCTTCGGTTCTATGGACACATCAGTAGACTTCCAACAACGAGACTTGCCAACAGAATCCATAAGTATATACAAGGTGTCAAATCAACAACGTCGTGGATCGCACAAGTCAGAATAGACCTACATAACGCAGAAATAGACTCAACAGACGTTGAAGACAGGCACGCATACAGGAGAAAGATGCTCGGTTGGAAGGTCCCAGAGAATGAAATCCCAAAGAGAGCAAGGGTAAAATGGACGGAGGAGCGGAAGAGGATCCATGGGGACAGGATGAGGGAGGTGTGGAGGATTAGAAGGAACAAGACATGAGTCGGAGTGCTTTGCGTGATCCAACAGGATCTATGCGCAAATAATAATAATATTTATATATATATATATATATATATTATATATATATATATATATATATATATATATATATATATATATATACTTTTTTTAAATTTTTTTAACTTCCGACTATTGTGCACACTTGGGCTAATGCAGACGACAGGATGATTTATAGCGTATGAAAATGCCAAGCCCTGGCCGGGAATCGAACCGGGTCCTCGGGGTGAAAGCCCAGTACGCTATCAACTAGGCCACCGAGGCGGCTCATATATATATATATATATATATATATATATATATATATATATATATATATACACACACATATAGTTTCATATATGTATATATATCACTGGAACATTTAAATATATACACACCTCAAACCAGACGCAAAATTTGAAATTTTACATTGTTAATTTCTTTATTGAAAAACTGATAAGCAACATTTCAAATATGTATTTTTTAAATTTCCAGCTGTACTTTAGTAGAGCTACAAAATAGTAATGCAAAATACACCCTATGAGCAGCTTTTAATGCTGATTATGTTGGTATAAATTAAAACAGAATTTCAAAAATAAGTAGGATAAAAAAATTGCTTCCGTTACTTCAGCGATACAGCTACCGCGATTGTTTTATATTTCTGGACGGAAAAGTAACCACAACGGTACGGGATATGGGAGAAGGGTTTATAAAACTGCCACGCACATGCTTTGAAAGCACGTACTGAGTCTATTTCAAAACATACTGCTTTACATAGCCATGTTTCAAATACAAACTACTTTCTAACAATAATGGATCAGCTGTTTTCCGTGTCGTCTGCACTGTGCGACGCTGACTGTACTTCTTGTAGTGTTTTATTAAAGTGCTACTTTTGAAACGTGATGCACAAACACAATAATGACTTTTAAGTCGTATGCGTACTTTCGCCCACTCTAATAAATGTCTAAAAAACTTCTAAATTTGATGGTGATTTTTTCAAAGCACCTTTTGTACAGGTCCGCAATTACAAAAATATCAAAAAATCCTAAGAAACGTTCTTTGTTTTTGATGCAAACAACGTTTATATAATTTTTTGACCTAACTTGTTAAAATTACAGGTGGAACATACAATTTTGAATTTTTTCAAGCGAGTCTATATAAACTTTTTATGTGTAAAAACTACAGAAATTCGCAATCAGTGTACTTCCAGGTCCAAACAATTATTTGAACTAGTCAAATTAAAATAAATATTACTCTTAATTACTTACATCTACATCTGTTCTACATAGCCTATATATTTGCTCTACATCTACATTTTCCATATGGTCTTGCGGTAACATATATGAGTAAGATACGCCCTTACCGACAGAAAACCTGACTAACAAATGGAAACGTACGCGAATTTATGAAGCTCCGTGGCTACGTACCGTAAAGATTATGGATTTTTTAAAATACTTCACCTACTTTGGAGTTAGTGGGTTAAAAAGATAATTCAAACTTAGGATATATCTGAAACACCATATTCTGTCAAATTAAACTACAAATAAATGTACTTTTGTTAAACTTAAGCAGGTTAAAAGAACCACCTCTAAAGCAATGGGGGGGGGGGTTGTGAATATCACTCTCCCTTCGAATTAAACTGACCGATGATTTTTGTTATTCCTGGTTTTGTTTTTATTTGACGCTTGCCTACCTTCTCTCAACGTAATATTGATAGCGATCAATACTGACTTAACCAGCGTTTTTGTACGTCCCGTCCACTTCCGTGTGATGTGTTTGCTTTAAAATGTTACTGTCTTTTTAATGTTTTTAAAGTCATCATTGTTTAATTTTACTACCTTAAACCCGTTTCCTTGTTATCATTTTATGTTTTACGTTACTGTTTTGTAATTCACGTGCACAAAGGAAATCGATAAGTACATCCGTTTTTAAGTCCCCCGGGGTAAAAAAACTACAGTATTTACTTGTATACATGTTCGCGTCCACACGAGCTCACCTGCATTGTTGGACTATTGACTATTTGACCGATATTCAGCATGTAGGTCTCGTTTTACCATAGAAAGTACAATACTTAAATTAAAAAAAAAATCTTATCCCGTTTTTTGTGAAAAATATTCAACAGACCTGTCAGATTTTATCGAAATCAGCTCTAACGATTTTTATTAAATTTCGCTAAAAAATAGTCCATGAATAAGAAACAAGTATGGGATACTATTATTTCTAAAGGATGTAACGCTGAAAAAAGAACATAGTTTTTTTTAAATCGGTTTGTCGAATTTTCATTACAAGTTGAAATACATAATTACTGTACAGACAGTAAAGGAAATTTCAGATAAAAAGAAGGCAGGTTCAGTGCAGCCATCACTTATGTTATTATTTTTACAAACTAAAATGTTCACTTCAATGTTAAACTCAACAAACACGTAAAACTGTTTTTTATTTGTCATTTTTTTTTATTAATATGAGTATTTATACGTTGACACAAAAAGAAAATGTTTGTTATGTTGTCTTTTTATCTATTTTTTGTTGTCTACTTTAGTTTGATTGCTTTAAACTCCAGACAGTTGCTATAAAACTAATTGTATTGTTGTTCTGAACGTTACAATATTCTTCCTGTTCCTCCACTCAGACAGGAAAACATGTTATTTCTCGAGTATCTATATAATTCGAGCAACATATTTATTGTAAATATGTATTTTTATTTCTTTATAATATTTTTAGTTTATTAAAAATTGAACGTCAAGTATAAGTACGTAATTTAGTTTTAATTTTTATAATTTAATTTCTGTATATACTCTAATGTTCTGCATTGAATTTTAAGGACCTTATATTTAGAGTGTTTCTGTAATGAGTTGTTATAATTCACGAGGTAGTTCTAGCAATATGTATAAAGTTGAAAGTGTTTGTATGCGCGCCTGCGTGTGTGCGCGCTTTCCTGTGCGTGTGTGTGCGTGCGTGCGTGTGTTTGTTTTCTGAATGGAAATTTTTATCTTTTGAGATATTCGCACCAAATTTCACATTAAGCTTGCTTAGTGGCCAAGAAAAAATAACATGGTAATAGCGAACTCATCACACCTAAACAACTCCAAAAAAGCTATTTTTCTCACTCGATGATATCACCAAAAGAAAAGTGATATTTGTTCACGATCTTTAACAATTTATTGGTCTTTATGAGATCTAAATTTTGCCCACACAGATCCTTTATCTCTAAACACTAAATCAACCCTTGAAAAATTTATTCTAGACCCAAGCAACCACAGCTAATGGTTTTTTTTTTAAATTATTTTAAGGCGAAAAGCACATTGAGGCTATCATCGCCTACCTAAATGTAAGTATGAGTGTAAAGTTTTAAAGTCGTAAATGTGTGTTAGACTCGGGTACCGCGAAGGACGTCTAAATCCTCTCAATAAGTGCAGCTAGTCTGCACCCCCTGCGGGGTGCTAATGGTTCAATACAAAAAGAAAGTTCCTATTGTCTTATGTCCGAAAACGCTTCTTTTCTGTTTTATTTAACAATCAAGCTATCCTACATTGTGTTTTTTAATAAATAATTTAATGCTCTAGAACTTCTTTATTTAGTTGAAATTTTACACCATAACAACTACTGTGAAAGATGATCATGATAAAATAAATTATCTAATAGTTGCTGTAGAAAACAAAAGGTACGTGCAAAGGAAATATTTTAGTGCTTACATTCGATTATAATACCACAAGACTGAGAGAGATGAATATTTTACGATTTTGGAGAATTTAAAAAGAGAGTTTTTAAATTGTTTCATACCGTGTTATGTTCAGACGTCATTCATAGATCAGCTGTTACGTTAAGTGAGGTATTAAACACCGAAATCGGTAAATGTTTTTACAGTCAATTGCATCGTTAAAACTGTAAACGTATTCTTAGATTTTCTCACAAAAGGCAAACACTGAAACTAGGACAAATAAAATGAGTGATCATTGAAGAAAATTGGTTATGTTTGGGTTGTAGGAGCGTCAGTGTTTTCAGTTTTAATATTTTTATTTATTTTCTGACTTTTTTTTTAAGTTTAAATAACGGTTTAAACTGATTTAAAAAATTGTAAGATAAGTGAATTATTTTTGGAATTCCGATTCCATCACGTCAGCGTGACAGCTGTGTGATATATTAGCACAGATACAAAGTTTGCAACACAAATTATGAAGAACTTACTATTGTTCTAGAACTGCAGTCCGTAACAAGTGTATCTAAGTACGGAGTATAAAAAGGAAGAAACAGAATAAATGATTCAAAACCACTAAACAAACTTCCTCATAAGTCAGGGACAGAAGTCATTGTTTATTTTAGTTTTATCGATTTACTTTGGAATCAGTTTTTTATATTACCATCAACGAAGAGGGCGCTGATACGTCCAGACGTCCAAATACAAAGCACTTTTTTACTCTAAAAAGCTGAAAACACAAATATTCTCGTATGATGTGGAAGTAGTCATTGTTTATTTTAGTTTTATCGATTTACTCTGGAATCAGTTTTTTATATTACCATCAACGAAGAGCGCGCTGATACGTCCAGACGTCCAAATACAAAGCACTTTTTTACTCTAAAAAGCTGAAAACACAAATATTCTCGTATGATGTGGAAGTAGTCATTGTTTGTTTTAGTTTTATCGATTTACTTTGGAATCAGTTTTTTATATTACCATCAACGAAGAGGGCGCTGATACGTCCAGACGTCCAAATACAAAGCACTTTTTACTCTAAAAGCTGAAAACACAAATATTCTCGTATGATGTGGAAGTAGTCATTGTTTGTTTTAGTTTTATCGATTTACTTTGGAATCAGTTTTTTATATTACCATCAACGAAGAGGGCGCTGATACGTCCAGACGTCCAAATACAAAGCACTTTTTTACTCTAAAAAGCTGAAAACACAAATATTCTCGTATGATGTGGAAGTAGTCATTGTTTGTTTTAGTTTTATCGGTTTACTCTGGAATCAGTTTTTATATTACCATCAACGAAGAGCGCGCTGATACGTCCAGACGTCCAAATACAAAGCACTTTTTTACTCTAAAAAGCTGAAAACACAAATATTCTCGTATGATGTGGAAGTAGTCATTGTTTGTTTTAGTTTTATCGATTTACTTTGGAATCAGTTTTTATATTACCATCAACGAAGAGGGCGCTGATACGTCCAGACGTCCAAATACAAAGCACTTTTTTACTCTAAAAGCTGAAAACACAAATATTCTCGTATGATGTGGAAGTAGTCATTGTTTGTTTTAGTTTTATCGATTTACTTTGGAATCAGTTTTTTATATTACCATCAACGAAGAGGGCGCTGATACGTCCAGACGTCCAAATACAAAGCACTTTTTTACTCTAAAAGCTGAAAACACAAATATTCTCGTATGATGTGGAAGTAGTCATTGTTTATTTTAGTTTTATCGATTTACTCTGGAATCAGTTTTTATATTACCATCAACGAAGAGCGCGCTGATACGTCCAGACGTCCAAATACAAAGCACTTTTTTACTCTAAAAGCTGAAAACACAAATATTCTCGTATGATGTGGAAGTAGTCATTGTTTGTTTTAGTTTTATCGATTTACTTTGGAATCAGTTTTTATATTACCATCAACGAAGAGGGCGCTGATACGTCCAGACGTCCAAATACAAAGCACTTTTTTACTCTAAAAGCTGAAAACACAAATATTCTCGTATGATGTGGAAGTAGTCATTGTTTGTTTTAGTTTTATCGATTTACTTTGGAATCAGTTTTTATATTACCATCAACGAAGAGGGCGCTGATACGTCCAGACGTCCAAATACAAAGCACTTTTTTACTCTAAAAGCTGAAAACACAAATATTCTCGTATGATGTGGAAGTAGTCATTGTTTGTTTTAGTTTTATCGGTTTACTCTGGAATCAGTTTTTATATTACCATCAACGAAGAGGGCGCTGATACGTCCAGACGTCCAAATACAAAGCACTTTTTTACTCTAAAAGCTGAAAACACAAATATTCTCGTATGATGTGGAAGTAGTCATTGTTTGTTTTAGTTTTATCGATTTACTTTGGAATCAGTTTTTATATTACCATCAACGAAGAGGGCGCTGATACGTCCAGACGTCCAAATACAAAGCACTTTTTACTCTAAAAGCTGAAAACACAAATATTCTCGTATGATGTGGAAGTAGTCATTGTTTGTTTTAGTTTTATCGGTTTACTCTGGAATCAGTTTTTATATTACCATCAACGAAGAGGGCGCTGATACGTCCAGACGTCCAAATACAAAGCACTTTTTACTCTAAAAAGCTGAAAACACAAATATTCTCGTATGATGTGGAAGTAGTCATTGTTTATTTTAGTTTTATCGATTTACTCTGGAATCAGTTTTTATATTACCATCAACGAAGAGCGCGCTGATACGTCCAGACGTCCAAATACAAAGCACTTTTTTACTCTAAAAAGCTGAAAACACAAATATTCTCGTATGATGTGGAAGTAGTCATTGTTTGTTTTAGTTTTATCGATTTACTTTGGAATCAGTTTTTATATTACCATCAACGAAGAGGGCGCTGATACGTCCAGACGTCCAAATACAAAGCACTTTTTTACTCTAAAAAGCTGAAAACACAAATATTCTCGTATGATGTGGAAGTAGTCATTGTTTGTTTTAGTTTTATCGGTTTACTCTGGAATCAGTTTTTATATTACCATCAACGAGAGAGGGCGCTGATACGTCCAGACGTCCAAATACAAAGCACTTTTTACTCTAAAAAGCTGAAAACACAAATATTCTCGTATGATGTGGAAGTAGTCATTGTTTGTTTTAGTTTTATCGATTTACTTTGGAATCAGTTTTTATATTACCATCAACGAAGAGGGCGCTGATACGTCCAGACGTCCAAATACAAAGCACTTTTTTACTCTAAAAAGCTGAAAACACAAATATTCTCGTATGATGTGGAAGTAGTCATTGTTTGTTTTAGTTTTATCGGTTTACTCTGGAATCAGTTTTTTATATTACCATCAACGAAGAGGGCGCTGATACGTCCAGACGTCCAAATACAAAGCACTTTTTTACTCTAAAAAGCTGAAAACACAAATATTCTCGTATGATGTGGAAGTAGTCATTGTTTGTTTTAGTTTTATCGATTTACTTTGGAATCAGTTTTTTATATTACCATCAACGAAGAGGGCGCTGATACGTCCAGACGTCCAAATACAAAGCACTTTTTACTCTAAAAAGCTGAAAACACAAATATTCTCGTATGATGTGGAAGTAGTCATTGTTTGTTTTAGTTTTATCGGTTTACTTTGGAATCAGTTTTTTTATATTACCATCAACGAAGAGGGCGCTGATACGTCCAGACGTCCAAATACAAAGCACTTTTTTACTCTAAAAGCTGAAAACACAAATATTCTCGTATGATGTGGAAGTAGTCATTGTTTGTTTTAGTTTTATCGATTTACTTTGGAATCAGTTTTTTATATTACCATCAACGAAGAGGGCGCTGATACGTCCAGACGTCCAAATACAAAGCACTTTTTACTCTAAAAGCTGAAAACACAAATATTCTCGTATGATGTGGAAGTAGTCATTGTTTGTTTTAGTTTTATCGATTTACTCTGGAATCAGTTTTTATATTACCATCAACGAAGAGCGCGCTGATACGTCCAGACGTCCAAATACAAAGCACTTTTTTACTCTAAAAAGCTGAAAACACAAATATTCTCGTATGATGTGGAAGTAGTCATTGTTTGTTTTAGTTTTATCGATTTACTTTGGAATCAGTTTTTATATTACCATCAACGAAGAGGGCGCTGATACGTCCAGACGTCCAAATACAAAGCACTTTTTTACTCTAAAAGCTGAAAACACAAATATTCTCGTATGATGTGGAAGTAGTCATTGTTTGTTTTAGTTTTATCGGTTTACTCTGGAATCAGTTTTTATATTACCATCAACGAAGAGGGCGCTGATACGTCCAGACGTCCAAATACAAAGCACTTTTTACTCTAAAAAGCTGAAAACACAAATATTCTCGTATGATGTGGAAGTAGTCATTGTTTGTTTTAGTTTTATCGATTTACTTTGGAATCAGTTTTTATATTACCATCAACGAAGAGGGCGCTGATACGTCCAGACGTCCAAATACAAAGCACTTTTTTACTCTAAAAAGCTGAAAACACAAATATTCTCGTATGATGTGGAAGTAGTCATTGTTTATTTTAGTTTTATCGATTTACTCTGGAATCAGTTTTTATATTACCATCAACGAAGAGCGCGCTGATACGTCCAGACGTCCAAATACAAAGCACTTTTTTACTCTAAAAGCTGAAAACACAAATATTCTCGTATGATGTGGAAGTAGTCATTGTTTGTTTTAGTTTTATCGATTTACTTTGGAATCAGTTTTTATATTACCATCAACGAAGAGGGCGCTGATACGTCCAGACGTCCAAATACAAAGCACTTTTTACTCTAAAAGCTGAAAACACAAATATTCTCGTATGATGTGGAAGTAGTCATTGTTTGTTTTAGTTTTATCGGTTTACTCTGGAATCAGTTTTTTATATTACCATCAACGAAGAGCGCGCTGATACGTCCAGACGTCCAAATACAAAGCACTTTTTACTCTAAAAGCTGAAAACACAAATATTCTCGTATGATGTGGAAGTAGTCATTGTTTGTTTTAGTTTTATCGATTTACTTTGGAATCAGTTTTTATATTACCATCAACGAAGAGGGCGCTGATACGTCCAGACGTCCAAATACAAAGCACTTTTTTACTCTAAAAAGCTGAAAACACAAATATTCTCGTATGATGTGGAAGTAGTCATTGTTTGTTTTAGTTTTATCGGTTTACTCTGGAATCAGTTTTTATATTACCATCAACGAAGAGGGCGCTGATACGTCCAGACGTCCAAATACAAAGCACTTTTTTACTCTAAAAGCTGAAAACACAAATATTCTCGTATGATGTGGAAGTAGTCATTGTTTGTTTTAGTTTTATCGATTTACTTTGGAATCAGTTTTTATATTACCATCAACGAAGAGGGCGCTGATACGTCCAGACGTCCAAATACAAAGCACTTTTTTACTCTAAAAGCTGAAAACACAAATATTCTCGTATGATGTGGAAGTAGTCATTGTTTGTTTTAGTTTTATCGGTTTACTTTGGAATCAGTTTTTTTATATTACCATCAACGAAGAGGGCGCTGATACGTCCAGACGTCCAAATACAAAGCACTTTTTACTCTAAAAGCTGAAAACACAAATATTCTCGTATGATGTGGAAGTAGTCATTGTTTGTTTTAGTTTTATCGATTTACTTTGGAATCAGTTTTTATATTACCATCAACGAAGAGGGCGCTGATACGTCCAGACGTCCAAATACAAAGCACTTTTTTACTCTAAAAAGCTGAAAACACAAATATTCTCGTATGATGTGGAAGTAGTCATTGTTTGTTTTAGTTTTATCGATTTACTCTGGAATCAGTTTTTATATTACCATCAACGAAGAGCGCGCTGATACGTCCAGACGTCCAAATACAAAGCACTTTTTTACTCTAAAAGCTGAAAACACAAATATTCTCGTATGATGTGGAAGTAGTCATTGTTTGTTTTAGTTTTATCGATTTACTTTGGAATCAGTTTTTATATTACCATCAACGAAGAGGGCGCTGATACGTCCAGACGTCCAAATACAAAGCACTTTTTTACTCTAAAAAGCTGAAAACACAAATATTCTCGTATGATGTGGAAGTAGTCATTGTTTGTTTTAGTTTTATCGGTTTACTCTGGAATCAGTTTTTATATTACCATCAACGAAGAGGGCGCTGATACGTCCAGACGTCCAAATACAAAGCACTTTTTACTCTAAAAAGCTGAAAACACAAATATTCTCGTATGATGTGGAAGTAGTCATTGTTTGTTTTAGTTTTATCGATTTACTTTGGAATCAGTTTTTATATTACCATCAACGAAGAGGGCGCTGATACGTCCAGACGTCCAAATACAAAGCACTTTTTACTCTAAAAAAGCTGAAAACACAAATATTCTCGTATGATGTGGAAGTAGTCATTGTTTGTTTTAGTTTTATCGGTTTACTCTGGAATCAGTTTTTATATTACCATCAACGAAGAGGGCGCTGATACGTCCAGACGTCCAAATACAAAGCACTTTTTTACTCTAAAAGCTGAAAACACAAATATTCTCGTATGATGTGGAAGTAGTCATTGTTTATTTTAGTTTTATCGATTTACTCTGGAATCAGTTTTTATATTACCATCAACGAAGAGCGCGCTGATACGTCCAGACGTCCAAATACAAAGCACTTTTTTACTCTAAAAAGCTGAAAACACAAATATTCTCGTATGATGTGGAAGTAGTCATTGTTTGTTTTAGTTTTATCGATTTACTTTGGAATCAGTTTTTATATTACCATCAACGAAGAGGGCGCTGATACGTCCAGACGTCCAAATACAAAGCACTTTTTACTCTAAAAGCTGAAAACACAAATATTCTCGTATGATGTGGAAGTAGTCATTGTTTGTTTTAGTTTTATCGATTTACTTTGGAATCAGTTTTTATATTACCATCAACGAAGAGGGCGCTGATACGTCCAGACGTCCAAATACAAAGCACTTTTTTACTCTAAAAAGCTGAAAACACAAATATTCTCGTATGATGTGGAAGTAGTCATTGTTTATTTTAGTTTTATCGATTTACTCTGGAATCAGTTTTTTATATTACCATCAACGAAGAGCGCGCTGATACGTCCAGACGTCCAAATACAAAGCACTTTTTTACTCTAAAAGCTGAAAACACAAATATTCTCGTATGATGTGGAAGTAGTCATTGTTTGTTTTAGTTTTATCGATTTACTTTGGAATCAGTTTTTTATATTACCATCAACGAAGAGGGCGCTGATACGTCCAGACGTCCAAATACAAAGCACTTTTTTACTCTAAAAAGCTGAAAACACAAATATTCTCGTATGATGTGGAAGTAGTCATTGTTTGTTTTAGTTTTATCGATTTACTTTGGAATCAGTTTTTTATATTACCATCAACGAAGAGGGCGCTGATACGTCCAGACGTCCAAATACAAAGCACTTTTTACTCTAAAAAGCTGAAAACACAAATATTCTCGTATGATGTGGAAGTAGTCATTGTTTGTTTTAGTTTTATCGATTTACTCTGGAATCAGTTTTTATATTACCATCAACGAAGAGGGCGCTGATACGTCCAGACGTCCAAATACAAAGCACTTTTTACTCTAAAAAGCTGAAAACACAAATATTCTCGTATGATGTGGAAGTAGTCATTGTTTATTTTAGTTTTATCGATTTACTCTGGAATCAGTTTTTTATATTACCATCAACGAAGAGGGCGCTGATACGTCCAGACGTCCAAATACAAAGCACTTTTTTACTCTAAAAAGCTGAAAACACAAATATTCTCGTATGATGTGGAAGTAGTCATTGTTTATCTTAGTTTTATCGATTTACTTTGGAATCAGTTTTGTATATTACCATCAACGAAGAGGGCGCTGATACGTCCAGACGTCCAAATACAAAGCACTTTTTTACTCTAAAAAGCTGAAAACACAAATATTCTCGTATGAAGGGAAAGTATTCATTGTTTATCTTAGTTTTATCGGTTTACTCTGGAATCAGTTTTTATATTACCATCAACGAAGAGGGCGCTGATACGTCCAGACGTCCAAATACAAAGCACTTTTTTACTCTAAAAAGCTGAAAACACAAATATTCTCGTATGAAGGGAAAGTATTCATTGTTTATCTTAGTTTTATCGGTTTACTCTGGAATCAGTTTTTTATATTACCATCAACGAAGAGGGCGCTGATACGTCCAGACGTCCAAATACAAAGCACTTTTTTACTCTAAAAAGCTGAAAACACAAATATTCTCGTATGATGTGGAAGTAGTCATTGTTTATTTTAGTTTTATCGATTTACTCTGGAATCAGTTTTTTATATTACCATCAACGAAGAGCGCGCTGATACGTCCAGACGTCCAAATACAAAGCACTTTTTTACTCTAAAAAGCTGAAAACACAAATATTCTCGTATGATGTGGAAGTAGTCATTGTTTGTTTTAGTTTTATCGATTTACTTTGGAATCAGTTTTTTATATTACCATCAACGAAGAGGGCGCTGATACGTCCAGACGTCCAAATACAAAGCACTTTTTTACTCTAAAAAGCTGAAAACACAAATATTCTCGTATGATGTGGAAGTAGTCATTGTTTATTTTAGTTTTATCGATTTACTCTGGAATCAGTTTTTTATATTACCATCAACGAAGAGCGCGCTGATACGTCCAGACGTCCAAATACAAAGCACTTTTTTACTCTAAAAAGCTGAAAACACAAATATTCTCGTATGATGTGGAAGTAGTCATTGTTTGTTTTAGTTTTATCGTTTTACTCTGGAATCAGTTTTTTATATTACCATCAACGAAGAGCGCGCTGATACGTCCAGACGTCCAAATACAAAGCACTTTTTTACTCTAAAAAGCTGAAAACACAAATATTCTCGTATGATGTGGAAGTAGTCATTGTTTGTTTTAGTTTTATCGGTTTACTCTGGAATCAGTTTTTTATATTACCATCAACGAAGAGGGCGCTGATACGTCCAGACGTCCAAATACAAAGCACTTTTTTACTCTAAAAAGCTGAAAACACAAATATTCTCGTATGATGTGGAAGTAGTCATTGTTTGTTTTAGTTTTATCGGTTTACTCTGGAATCAGTTTTTTATATTACCATCAACGAAGAGGGCGCTGATACGTCCAGACGTCCAAATACAAAGCACTTTTTTACTCTAAAAAGCTGAAAACACAAATATTCTCGTATGATGTGGAAGTAGTCATTGTTTATTTTAGTTTTATCGATTTACTCTGGAATCAGTTTTTTATATTACCATCAACGAAGAGCGCGCTGATACGTCCAGACGTCCAAATACAAAGCACTTTTTTACTCTAAAAAGCTGAAAACACAAATATTCTCGTATGATGTGGAAGTAGTCATTGTTTGTTTTAGTTTTATCGGTTTACTCTGGAATCAGTTTTTTATATTACCATCAACGAAGAGGGCGCTGATACGTCCAGACGTCCAAATACAAAGCACTTTTTTACTCTAAAAAGCTGAAAACACAAATATTCTCGTATGATGTGGAAGTAGTCATTGTTTGTTTTAGTTTTATCGTTTTACTCTGGAATCAGTTTTTTATATTACCATCAACGAAGAGCGCGCTGATACGTCCAGACGTCCAAATACAAAGCACTTTTTTTTACTCTAAAAAGCTGAAAACACAAATATTCTCGTATGATGTGGAAGTAGTCATTGTTTGTTTTAGTTTTATCGGTTTACTCTGGAATCAGTTTTTATATTACCATCAACGAAGAGGGCGCTGATACGTCCAGACGTCCAAATACAAAGCACTTTTTTACTCTAAAAAGCTGAAAACACAAATATTCTCGTATGATGTGGAAGTAGTCATTGTTTGTTTTAGTTTTATCGGTTTACTCTGGAATCAGTTTTTTATATTACCATCAACGAAGAGCGCGCTGATACGTCCAGACGTCCAAATACAAAGCACTTTTTTACTCTAAAAAGCTGAAAACACAAATATTCTCGTATGATGTGGAAGTAGTCATTGTTTGTTTTAGTTTTATCGTTTTACTCTGGAATCAGTTTTTTATATTACCATCAACGAAGAGCGCGCTGATACGTCCAGACGTCCAAATACAAAGCACTTTTTTACTCTAAAAAGCTGAAAACACAAATATTCTCGTATGATGTGGAAGTAGTCATTGTTTGTTTTAGTTTTATCGGTTTACTCTGGAATCAGTTTTTTATATTACCATCAACGAAGAGGGCGCTGATACGTCCAGACGTCCAAATACAAAGCACTTTTTTACTCTAAAAAGCTGAAAACACAAATATTCTCGTATGATGTGGAAGTAGTCATTGTTTGTTTTAGTTTTATCGGTTTACTCTGGAATCAGTTTTTTATATTACCATCAACGAAGAGGGCGCTGATACGTCCAGACGTCCAAATACAAAGCACTTTTTTACTCTAAAAAGCTGAAAACACAAATATTCTCGTATGATGTGGAAGTAGTCATTGTTTGTTTTAGTTTTATCGGTTTACTCTGGAATCAGTTTTTTATATTACCATCAACGAAGAGGGCGCTGATACGTCCAGACGTCCAAATACAAAGCACTTTTTTACTCTAAAAAGCTGAAAACACAAATATTCTCGTATGAAGGGAAAGTATTCATTGTTTATCTTAGTTTTATCCATTTAATCTGGAAACATTTGTTTACATCGCAGTGATGTGCACACTGATACATATGACAGACTTGCATATACATTATTTGATTTGCTTATAAGTAAACAATTAGTAGTTTGTTTTTTGTTCATGTAATACATTATTTTGTCTTAATAAAACACTGTTTTCTTCTTCTACTTCTTCTTCCTCTACTTTTCCCTCATTCTCTTTTTCTTCTCCTTCCTCCTATTCCTTGTCTTCGTCTTCCTCTTCTTCGTCTTCCTCCTCTCCCTTGTTTTTCTTTTTCCCTCTTCTCCCTTTTCCTACTTTTCCTCTCCTTCTTTTTCAATTTCTTCTTCCTCTTCTTCTTCCTCCTCCTCCTCTTCCTTTTATTCGTCTTCCCCTCTTCTTCGTTTTTCTTTTTCCCTCTTCTTCTATTACTTCCTCCTCCTCTTCTTCCTCCTCTTTTTTCCTTTCTACTCTTCCTATTCTTCTCCCTCTTCCTCTTTTCCTCCTCTTCCTCTTCTTTCTCATCTTTCTCCTCCTCCTCTTCCTCCTTCTTCTTCACTTCTTCTTCATCATCTTTATCTTCATCTTCTTCTATACATTATATATTAGCCGCCTCGGTGGTCTAGTGGATAGCGTACTAGGCTTTCACCCCGAGGATCCGGGTTCGATTCCCGGCCAGGGCTTGGCATTTTCATACGCTATAAATCATCCCACCGTCTGCATTAGCCCAAGTGTGCACAATAGTCGGACGTTAAAAAAAAAATCTATACATTATTATTATTATTATTATTTTTATTATTATTATTTTTATTTTTATTATTATTATTATTATTATTAACGATATAATCAATAGGCTTCAGAAAATAATAAATAAATAATCCGGATTGTGGAAATAATTCCGTATGAAATTAAGGAGAAAGTATATTTTCTGAGAAAATACAAAAAAAAATTGGTTGAAAATATAGATGAAGTAACAAAGTAAATCTGTTAACTTTCAGTACAAGAACGTGATTATCAGAAATGTTTATATGTCCAGCATCCTTCCTTCTGTGTTTCTCAATTCCTGTACAAGCTTCCACTTAACATGTCCAGACTTACACAAATTATTAGAGAATTTCCATTGGAAACTTAAGCTATTGAAGCGGTCATCATAGTAAGATTTAATCCTGACCTGTATGTCACTTTTTGAAGCGTGTACGACCTTCAGTTCGGAGACGCTGCAGACTGACCGGTGCCTTAACACTTCGATCATGGCAGAACACTGCACAATATCATTGGAACAATTTAGTGGAAAATTTTCCTACCATTACATAATCACTAATTACGTAAATAAAATACTAAATAAAAAAAAATCGAAATATTATTCTCACGATTCGAGAAATTGCTAATCACGAGAAGTAGAAAAAATAACTAAGTAACTTTATAAATATTAGCGTTAAGCAGCTTTCTTTTTGACGTGATAGAAGCGAATTCTAGCAATACTTTATTTGCCTAATATTTTTCTGATACTCTGGTTTCACAGTCATGATCAGCATTGAGATCTGCATGAACAGTAGCCCTCGCAGTGTATGCATAATTAACTGCTTGTCACCGCTCTGACGCCTTCGCCTTCGTAACATTTCCCGTCAATTTAACGGAGCCTCAATATTCAGGAAAAGTATTCCTGGACCAACATTATTGGAAATTGTATGCTATTTCTCCATTAGGTGGTAAGTTCTTGTTCAGATAGTGTTACAGAGGATAGCTAGCAAATTTCAAAACATTGGGGCATTACGTTTGGCCAAAACTCCGTTAACAAACACCAAAAACCAAATGCCGAACGGTCGAGTTGAAACAGAGATTTTGCTTCGCTCGGTCTTTTGAAATTTTAAAACTACAATGGAACTACACTGGCGATAAGCTAACACACACATTTCAAATTACATTAAATAAGAGAAATACATCTTGGCAACTGTCGAACAGATTTTAACGATGATTACGATGGTGATGTAAGATTTTTATAAACTACACTGGAAAAAAAAGAAAAAAATTAACTCCGACCAACGATAGGTTCATTTTTGAGTTTACAATGGCATTTAGGAAACACTGATTAAGTTTTTTTTTGTGTGTTTAACGTCCGACTATTGTGCACACTTGGGCTAATGCAGACGATGGGATGATTTATAGCGTATGAAATGCAAAGCCCTGGCCGGGAATCGAACTCGGGTCCTCGGGGTGAAAATTACGCTATCAGTAGGCCACCGAGGCGGCTAACACTGATTAAGATAAGGGGGATGTTAACAAACACTGAAGTTAAGCCGCCTCGGTGACCTAGTTGATAGCGTACTGGGCTTTCACCCCGAGGACCCCGGGTTCGAGTCCCGGCCAGGGCTTGACATTTTCGTACGCTATAAATCATCCCATCGTCTGCATTAGCCCTAGTGTGCACAATAGTCGGACGTTAAAAAAAAAAAAAAAAAAAAAACACTGAAATTGTTACGACTTTTTAGGGATTTGAATTTACAGGGATTTTGAAACGGCAATACGGATTTTCCTGAAAAAGGAACTTGTGTAAGCTATTACTTAATTTTAACCAAATCGGCGATAAGCTAACACACAAATTTCAAATTACATTAAATAAGAGAAATATATCTTGACAATTGTCGAACAGATTTTAGTATTTTCAATAAGGATTGGAAATGTAAGCAGATTTCCGATGGTGATACAAGGTTTTTTAAAAATTTAAATAGAAACTTTTAATATTTGTAATGGTCGTTATTTTGTTAGATAAGTAACTTGCATAATCCAAAATTGATTTTCCTGTGGCTGGAATCAAATCAGCCGAAATTAGCACAATTGGGTCTACGTTGACACTAAAACAATAATATTAGTAAAAACAGTAACTATGTTCTCTAGAAAGCGTTTTCACGAATATTCTGATTTGGGTTTAAAAATTTTTAAAAAATTCGCGTATTCCATAATTAAAAAAAGCGAATGGAAACTGTCTAAAAAGTCCTTACAAGTTTTAGAGCGAATAGGCCTTTACAGTGATGCCAAAGTCAATAAATTTGTTGGCAGACCCCACATTGCTTAAGCTATAAATTAATTTGGCTTAACTCAACCAATTACTGGAGTCATTTCTTACATCACTCCGATACTCCAATAGACTCAGTATACAATCAGCCACTTTTATCATTCTGCGGTATTTTGTTTTACTTGTAATGAGGTTGGCGTCTTGTTTCGTTGAAATGTAATCTTGAGCGTTTAACACCTGAAACACCGCAGGCAAATTTAAAACTCACCGCCTTCAAATGCAATTTCTTAATTTCAAAGGATTTTAAAAATTCAGAATGCTAATTTATGTGGTTTTTAACGCTGATTACGATGCAGGAATTACATTTTTAAACAAGGCAAAAATTAAAACGTTACGAATTTTAAAAAAAAAGTATTTACAGTGGCCGCCATTTTGAAAATGTTGACATATTTTAATGGTTAACGAACTTGTCCAACCTATTATCAAGTTTGTCTGAATCAACCTAGTCTGAATCAATTTGATCGAAAACTACGAACTGAAGCACACGCACACGCGCGCGCGCACACACACACACACCGCTAGAGAGAGGAGGGGAACAAATTTCCTGGTCAAATAATTGAATTAGCGAAACGAGATTTCTGTTCCAACTCGACCGTTCGACTTTTGGTTTGTATTTGTTGCTTGAACAACATTAATCGCACATACTGTTTGTTTCGAAAGTTCGTACGGAAGGAGCTTGTAGTATAAAACCCTAACGACGCATGTGTAAGATTTTTTCCATTCGCACCCGTTTCAAGATGACGACCTCTGATTTAACGATCGCGAATGCAGTTGCTAGCTACTTCCGTTAATGCTGGCTGAATGGCCGTTTATTATTTATGGAAAAAGAATAAAATTTCCAGTAAAGCTGGTCCAGTAACATTTTTGTGAATAATACCGTTACCGATTAAATTGGCGGTAGGAATGGTGGCCAGGCTTTAACAGGATTTCGGTTAATTTCACAAATTATTGACAAGAAAGAGGAAAAAATAATAATTTGTCTCATTAAGAACCACGCCAAGTCAACAATTAGTCTTTTAGGTTTTGTAGTTAAATCCCACCGTACAGATCAGAGGTTCTCAAACTTTTTTAATTAGTCTTTTTGGTTTTGTAGTTAAATCCCACCGTATAGATCAGAGGTTCTCAAACTTTTTTAATTAGTCTTTTAGGTTTTGTAGTTAAATCCCACCGTATAGATCAGAGGTTCTCAAACTTTTTTAATTAGTCTTTTTGGTTTTGTAGTTAAATCCCACCGCATAGATCAGTCTCAAACTTTTTTAATTAGTCTTTTAGGTTTTGTACTTAAATCCTACCGTATAGATCAGAGATTCTCAAACTTTTTTAATTAGTCTTTTTGGTTTTGTAGTTAAATCCCACCGTATAGATCAGAGGTTCTCAAACTTTTTTAATTAGTCTTTTTGGTTTTGTAGTTAAATCCCACCGTATAGATCAGAGATTCTCAAACTTTTTTAATTAGTCTTTTGGTTTTGTAGTTAAATCCCACCGTATAGATCAGAGATTCTCAAACTTTTTTAATTAGTCTTTTTGGTTTTGTAGTTAAATCCCACCGTATAGATCAGAGATTCTCAAACTTTTTTAATTAGTCTTTTTGGTTTTGTAGTTAAATCCCACCGTATAGATCAGAGATTCTCAAACTTTTTTAATTAGTCTTTTTGGTTTTGTAGTTAAATCCCACCGTATAGATCAGAGATTCTCAAACTTTTTTAATTAGTCTTTTTGGTTTTGTAGTTAAATCCCACCGTATAGATCAGAGGTTCTCAAACTTTTTAATTAGTCTTTTGGTTTTGTAGTTAAATCCCACCGTATAGATCAGAGATTCTCAAACTTTTTTAATTAGTCTTTTAGGTTTTGTAGTTAAATCCCACCGTATAGATCAGAGATTCTCAAACTTTTTTAATTAGTCTTTTGGTTTTGTAGTTAAATCCCACCGTATAGATCAGAGGTTCTCAAACTTTTTTAATTAGTCTTTTAGGTTTTGTACTTAAATCCCACCGTATAGATCAGAGGTTCTCAAACTTTTTTAATTAGTCTTTTAGGTTTTGTACTTAAATCCCACCGTATAGATCAGAGGTTCTCAAACTTTTTTAATTAGTCTTTTAGGTTTTGTAGTTAAATCCCACCGTATAGATCAGAGGTTCTCAAACTTTTTTAATTAGTCTTTTTGGTTTTGTAGTTAAATCCCACCGCATAGATCAGTCTCAAACTTTTTTAATTAGTCTTTTAGGTTTTGTACTTAAATCCTACCGTATAGATCAGAGATTCTCAAACTTTTTTAATTAGTCTTTTTGGTTTTGTAGTTAAATCCCACCGTATAGATCAGAGGTTCTCAAACTTTTTAATTAGTCTTTTGGTTTTGTAGTTAAATCCCACCGTATAGATCAGAGATTCTCAAACTTTTTAATTAGTCTTTTTGTTTTGTAGTTAAATCCCACCGTATAGATCAGAGATTCTCAAACTTTTTAATTAGTCTTTTGGTTTTGTAGTTAAATCCCACCGTATAGATCAGAGATTCTCAAACTTTTTAATTAGTCTTTTGGTTTTGTAGTTAAATCCCACCGTATAGATCAGAGATTCTCAAACTTTTTAATTAGTCTTTTTGGTTTTGTAGTTAAATCCCACCGTATAGATCAGAGATTCTCAAACTTTTTAATTAGTCTTTTTGGTTTTGTAGTTAAATCCCACCGTATAGATCAGAGATTCTCAAACTTTTTAATTAGTCTTTTTGGTTTTGTAGTTAAATCCCACCGTATAGATCAGAGATTCTCAAACTTTTTAATTAGTCTTTTTGGTTTTGTAGTTAAATCCCACCGTATAGATCAGTCTCAAACTTTTTTAATTAGTCTTTTAGGTTTTGTACTTAAATCCCACCGTATAGATCAGAGATTCTCAAACTTTTTTAATTAGTCTTTTAGGTTTTGTAGTTAAATCCCACCGTATAGATCAGAGATTCTCAAACTTTTTTAATTAGTCTTTTGGTTTTGTAGTTAAATCCCACCGTATAGATCAGAGGTTCTCAAACTTTTTTAATTAGTCTTTTAGGTTTTGTACTTAAATCCCACCGTATAGATCAGAGGTTCTCAAACTTTTTTAATTAGTCTTTTAGGTTTTGTACTTAAATCCCACCGTATAGATCAGAGGTTCTCAAACTTTTTTAATTAGTCTTTTAGGTTTTGTAGTTAAATCCCACCGTATAGATCAGAGGTTCTCAAACTTTTTTAATTAGTCTTTTAGGTTTTGTACTTAAATCCTACCGTATAGATCAGAGGTTCTCAAACTTTTTTAATTAGTCTTTTAGGTTTTGTACTTAAATCCCACCGTATAGATCAGAGGTTCTCAAACTTTTTTAATTAGTCTTTTAGGTTTTGTACTTAAATCCTACCGTATAGATCAGAGGTTCTCAAACTTTTTTAATTACTCTTTTAGGTTTTGTAGTTAAATCCTACCGTATAGATCAGAGGTTCTCAAACTTTTTTAATTACTCTTTTAGGTTTTGTACTTAAATCCCACCGTATAGATCAGAGGTTCTCAAACATTTTTAATTAGTCTCTTAGGTTTTGTACTTAAATCCCACCGTATAGATCAGAGGTTCTCAAACTTTTTTAATTAGTCTTTTAGGTTTTGTACTTAAATCCCACCGTATAGATCAGAGGTTCTCAAACATTTTTAATTAGTCTCTTAGGTTTTGTACTTAAATCCCACCGTATAGATCAGAGGTTCTCAAACTTTTTTAATTAGTCTTTTAGGTTTTGCAGTTAAATCCCACCATGTAGATCAGAGGTTCTCAAACTTTTTTAATTAGTCTTTTAGGTTTTGTACTTAAATCCCACCGTATAGATCAGAGGTTCTCAAACTTTTTTAATTAGTCTTTTTGGTTTTGTACTTAAATCCCACCGTATAGATCAGAGGTTCTCAAACTTTTTTAATTACTCTTTTAGGTTTTGTACTTAAATCCCACCGTATAGATCAGAGGTTCTCAAACATTTTTAATTAGTCTCTTAGGTTTTGTACTTAAATCCCACCGTATAGATCAGAGATTCTCAAACTTTTTTAATTACTCTTTTAGGTTTTGTACTTAAATCCCACCGTATAGATCAGAGGTTCTCAAACTTTTTTAATTACTCTTTTAGGTTTTGTACTTAAATCCTACCGTATAGATCAGAGGTTCTCAAACTTTTTTAATTAGTCTTTTAGGTTTTGCAGTTAAATCCCACCATGTAGATCAGAGGTTCTCAAACTTTTTTAATTAGTCTTTTAGGTTTTGTACTTAAATCCTACCGTATAGATCAGAGGTTCTCAAACTTTTTAATTAGTCTTTTAGGTTTTGTACTTAAATCCTACCGTATAGATCAGAGGTTCTCAAACTTTTTAATTAGTCTTTTAGGTTTTGTACTTAAATCCTACCGTATAGATCAGAGGTTCTCAAACTTTTTTAATTAGTCTTTTAGGTTTTGTACTTAAATCCTACCGTATAGATCAGAGGTTCTCAAACTTTTTTAATTAGTCTTTTAGGTTTTGTACTTAAATCCTACCGTATAGATCAGAGGTTCTCAAACTTTTTTAATTAGTCTTTTAGGTTTTGTACTTAAATCCCACCGTATAGATCAGAGGTTCTCAAACTTTTTTAATTAGTCTTTTAGGTTTTGTACTTAAATCCCACCGTATAGATCAGAGGTTCTCAAACTTTTTTAATTAGTCTTTTAGGTTTTGTAGTTAAATCCCACCGTACAGATCAGAGGTTCTCAGACTTTTTTAATTAGTCTTTTAGGTTTTGTAGTTAAATCCCACCGTATAGATCAGAGATTCTCAAACTTTTTTAATTAGTCTTTTAGGTTTTGTAGTTAAATCCCACCGTACAGATCAGAGGTTCTCAAACTTTTTTAATTAGTCTTTTAGGTTTTGTAGTTAAATCCCACCGTATAGATCAGAGGTTCTCAAACTTTTTTAATTAGTCTTTTAGGTTTTGTAGTTAAATCCCACCGTATAGATCAGAGGTTCTTAAACTTTTTTAATTAGTCTTTTAGGTTTTGTAGTTAAATCCTACCGTATAGATCAGAGGTTCTCAAACTTTTTTAATTAGTCTTTTAGGTTTTGTAGTTAAATCCCACCGTATAGATCAGAGGTTCTCAAACTTTTTTCTGCTTCGACAGCTAAACATTTTTGTTATTTCGTAGAACCTCATATGTTTACAGTGTGTTGCACAAATATCACCGCAATGAAGCTTTTATTAGCAGTAATTCAGTAATACATTTTTTTAAAATAATTTGTAATTTGTATTAATAGATATACATTGAAGATATAATTACGTTTATAGAAACAGAAATTTAAATCAAATATAAATCACATAAATACATGCAATTTTAATGAGATGGTTGCTGTTGACGCCCTTCGATTATCTTACTTATATCCTGGGAAATATTTGTTAATATTAATCGTAAATCACCACGATCTGATATATTAAGGGGTTAAAAATGAAATTTATTTTATCGACCCCCCCCCATGCAATCTAACCCCTTCAAAGTTCAACAGAACCTCAAGGGGTCCATCTGGAGCTCGTTGAGAACCTCTGGTATAGATAATAAACAAGCATATTTCACATCACCTACTACAATTACTGCAGTCCCAATAGACACATTATACGGTGTACAAATTAATACATCAACCACAATTTTATTTATCGACAGGTAGATTTGTATTAATATTCACTACTGAAAGCTAAACAGGAGAACAACAACCAGGTGGTCAGGTATCGGTGGTCAGGTAATCAGGAATTTACTGCGAGGCTACTGTTCTTTGACTTTTTTTTAAGTCCATACTTTATGCAAGTTAGACTAATGTGGACGAGGGATCAGCGTTAACGGCAAGGGAAGAAAAACAGCAGTAACTATAACTAAGAACCTTAAGGTGCGCAGTTCAGAGACGCGGTAGAGTAACCGGTGCTTTAGCAAATCGACCACCGAATCTCTTACTTTGTTTTGAACTACTAGTTAGTAAATGTATTGTATACGTCTTTTTTCTCAAATAGACATAAAAATATTAAATTCAACTTACAAATCCAGCTGAATTAGAAGTAGTTTTAAGATTTACGCTAACATCAAGCAAACATTGTTAGATTAAAACAATATTATCTTTATTCCTAGACTAAGCCTGCCTATAGGTAAAGAACCGGCATTACAAGGCTTGAAACAGCTGATGTTAAGGTTTTACATATCGAAATTCTTTATGAAGTATATATATATATATATATATATATATATATATATATATATATATATATATATATATATATATATATATATATATATATATATATATATATATATATATATATATATATATAATTTTTAAATAACTGCGATCTAGAAGTCAGGATCGGTGCTAATTTCGAAGTCACGAATCTGGATCTTATAATGATGATGAGATCCAATAGCTCATTTTCCAAAAAGAATTCGTTAAAAATTTAGAAAATGAGTTTACATAATTTTATAAAACTCTAACTAGGATCTACTTCACTATAAAACAACAGACGATACTTTTCTAATTGTATACTCCAATAAATCTTTATACAATTCAATACAATTCAATTCAACTATGTAAAAGAGGATTAAAAACAACATTTAAACTGGAGTACTCGAACGTCTTTATAGATTTATAACAAGTCATTGTCTTAAATTCTAAAGAATAGAAATTAATTTACCTTTCAATATTAAATCGATTTTTTTTTTTAGGCGAAAAGCATATTTAGGCTATTATCGCCTGCCTAAATGTAAGTGTGAGTGTAAAGTGTTAAAGTCGTAAGTGTAAGTGTGTGTTAGACTCGGGTACCGCAAGGGACGTCTAAATCCTCTCAATAGGTGCAGCTAGTCTGCACCCCCTGTGAGGTAAAACAAATTAATAAACAGCAGCAGATTAGGCTACAGACTGATTTTAAGATTTTTAGTAAATAAAAACAAATTATTTTGAGGAGATAAGTTGCAATAAAGACAACAGCTTTCTATAAGTTTTGTAAAAAATAAGGATTGAAAACGACATTTTTTAAACAGATTGAATAGATAGTGAAAAAGCATTACACAAATTTGATCATATCAGTTTTTTCCATAAAAAAATGTAAAATACAGAAGCTATCAAACAAAAAACAGAGAGAAATCGGTATATTTTCACAAAATTTCAAAAAATATTTTGATCATATGTTGAGAAATATAACTCAATCCACTGTAGCAAATTTTAAAGAAAAAAAAACTACTGTCTGAAGTAAATCGCGAAACAACAAGATGGTAAAAGTTTACTTTTTGGTTTTTGATTAGGCCTACTTTGCGACTGACCATTTGTCTAAATTTTTCTACAACGACTTTAGTTATGAATCTTCGTAAGCAACCAAATTTTAAAGAAGCTGAAAGTACTGTTCTAGATAGATTGTACAAAACGAAACAAACCCGGTGTTAAAGAAATAATTGTTGGTTTTTTATTAGGCCTACTTTTCCACTGACAATTTTAAAGAAGATGAAAGTATTGTTCTAGATAAATTGTACAAAACGAAACAAACCTAGTGTTAAAGAAATAATTTTTGGTTTTTGATTAGGCCTACTTTGCGACTGACAATTCTTTGTCTAAATTTTTCTACAACGACTTTAGTTATGAATCTTCGTAAGCAACAAAATTTTAAAGAATTAGAAAGTACTGTTCTAGATAGATTGTACAAAACGAAACAAACCCGGTGTTAAAGAAATAATTTTTGGTTTTTTATTAGGCCTACTTTTCCACTGACAATTTTAAAGAAGATGAAAGTATTGTTCTAGATAAATTGTACAAAACGAAACAAACCTAGAGTTAAATAAATAATTTTTGGTTTTTGATTAGGCCTACTTTGCGACTGACAATTCTTTGTCTAAATTTTTCTACGACTTTAGTTATGAATCTTCGTAAGCAACCAAATTTTAAAGAAGTTGAAAGTACTGTTCTAGATAGATTGTACAAAACGAAACAAACCCGGTGTTAAAGAAATAATTTTTGGTTTTTTATTAGGCCTACTTTTCCACTGACAATTTTAAAGAAGATGAAAGTATTGTTCTAGATAAATTGTACAGAACGAAACAAACCTAGTGTTAAAGAAATAATTTTTGGTTTTTGATTAGGCCTACTTTTCCACTGACAATTTTAAAGAAGATGAAAGTATTGTTCTAGATAAATTGTACAAAACGAAACAAACCTAGTGTTAAATAAATAATTTTTGGTTTTTGATTAGGCCTACTTTGCGACTGACAATTCTTTGTCTAAATTTTTCTACAACGACTTAAGTTATGAATCTTCGTAAGCAACCAAATTTTAAAGAAGATGAAAGTATTGTTCTAGATAAATTGTACAAAACGAAACAAACCTAGTGTTAAATAAATAATTTTTGGTTTTTGATTAGGCCTACTTTGCGACTGACAATTCTTTGTCTAAATTTTTCTACAACGACTTTAGTTATGAATCTTCGTAAGCAACCAAATTTTAAAGAATTAGAAAGTACTGTTCTAGATAGATTGTACAAAACGAAACAAACCCGGTGTTAAAGAAATACTTTTTGGTTTTTGATTAGGCCTACTTTGCGACTGACAATTCTTTGTCTAAATTTTTCTACAACGACTTTAGTTATGAATCTTCGTAAGCAACCAAATTTTAAAGAAGATGAAAGTACTGTTCTAGATAGATTGTACAAAACGAAACAAACCCGGTGTTAAAGAAATACTTTTTGGTTTTTGATTAGGCCTACTTTGCGACTGACAATTATCCATCAACGACAAGGCCTCCATCAACGACGCACAATATTATTGCGATGTTTTAAAGGCCGGAAAACAGTCTTTTCGTAGGAAAAGGAAATCTAAACCGGCGAGAAACGTCATTCTTCTTTACGATAATGTTCGACCACATTCGGCGAACGCTACGAGGCTTAAACTCGATCAAATTGGCTGGGAACCAATGGAACATCCCCCATACAGTCCAGACTTATCACCCTGCGACTATCACCTGTTTGGACCACTTAAAGAGGCGCTTGGAGGCCAGCGTTTCGAAGACGATTCTGCGGTGAAGACCTTCGTGCTCCAATGGCTCAATGAACGCCCGAGAACTTTTTACGAAGATGGAATTAAAAAACTTCCAATCCGGTGGGAAAAATGTGTTACTCGTGCGGGAGACTATGTAGAAAAATAATTTGTATCAAGAATAATTTGTAAGTAAGCAATAAATTTTTTAAAAAATCAGTCTCGTTTATATTTGATCAACCCTCGTAATCACTTTTTTATAATGTTTAAAACCTCAAACATTATCAGCAATAATGCCTTCTTTAGCGTTTTATTTTTAAATTAAACAATAATTCCATTCACTGGCTACACCATATTTGTAGGCCTATTGCACGCATATCTGCAGTAGTTAACGAATAAAGTCCAGTCTTTCCCATTCAACGAGTCGATAACTTTACCTCTATTCCGTGCAGATATTACCTCATCCTTGGATGCAATTCTGTCTTCAGCCATCTTCCTCTCAACTCAATTAAAACAGTACACACCGCAAGGAAATGGAATTTCTATTTTGTCAGAGTTACAAAGCGTTATAAATCAGTACTTTTAAAAGGTAGTTAAGTTTCAATAAGTCCTCTGGGATTCAATAACCACCTGCATTTTTTCAACGAAATGTTCGTATGCAGACAATATTTAGACACTGAATCTTATTTTAATTCCCTGTAGTCCTATAGTTCAGTTCCTGACGAATTCTCAATACTGTTCTGAATTTTTTTTCACACGCTGCTAAACTCCAATACTCAAGACCTTTTGTCTTTTATAATTTTGTTTTACTTTAATCACACTCAAGACTAAATATATTACTTATGGTATATTTCTTTTAATCCCTGCCGGCAATTTTCTCAGAACACGATTGTTCTCAAGCAAGTATTTTAATCTTGTTAATATAAATCCAGTAAATATCTTTCCAATAGCAGTGTTGAAATTTTAATTTAAGTTTAGTTAAAGTTTAACTCTGTTATTTTAAATAAAGTTACTCTCACCTTTCTAGTATATCGGAAATATTACTAATATCACAAACGATGACGGAATTTCGCCTACATCAAATGATATATTATACTGAAACAACAATACCTCAAGGAATTCGATTGTAGCATATTTTAAAAAATCATTAGAAATCCTATCTTCTCCCAATGCTTTGTCATAAATAACTTACCAAGTTCTTTATTACCCAAGAAGAGTTCAACATATTGTTCTCTACATGCCAGTATCGGTGAGCTATAATTTTTGAAATAGTTTAAACAATCTTCCGTTGAAAAGCATCAGATGTAAAATGACTAACCTTTTTTAAAAGTGTAACTGTCGACCAGAAGCTTTTCGTGTCTTCCTAGTTGTTGATTTTATCTACTATTCATAAAATATTCCCTTTTTTCTATACATTTTTTTTTAATTGTTCGTTGCATTTTAAGTAATTTAATTAATCCGTTCCCGAATTTGACGATTCAAACAATCAACGTGTCTCAATCTCAATAATTTAAACGTGTTCTTTCTTACTAGCAAACATTCTTTACCGAACCAGCGTTCTTTAAATGTCACATTGGAACTAAAATGTTAGTTTAACGATATTTTAGTTGCTGCCGTTACAAATTGCATCGTGTCCTCCAATGAATTCAACATAATCAATATGTTCCACATAAAAATTCAATTTGTACCTGTATAGATCAGAATTTTAATTTTTCCATATCATTCTGTGTAGTTATTTCCTTATTTTTCAAATATTCCAAATTAACTGACTATTCATAGCAATAGACATAGGCTATAATCCGAAAATATTTTTCATTCAACCCTAAATTTTGGTATTATATGCGGCCATGTCATAAATAAGACAAAGAAGATCTATTTCAGATCAACCTTTTTTCATTAATATAAGTAAATTACCTAAAATCGTCGTACACAATCCCATTGTTTAATATTACAAGATTGTGATTGTTAAATAATCCCAACAGTTTGTTACCTCTATAATTAATATTTTTTTGTTTTGATTTTCACTTGATATTTTTGCTGCTCAACAAAATTTCAGTCTAAGTATCACGCTTCACCAATCCTGCTATTTAAATCATCTGTCAGAATTAATTTCTAAAGAAATTGTTCAGTCAACCAATTCACCAGTACACCGAAAACAAATTCCCATTTTCCGTAATTTAAAACTAATAAATAACTTTTCTGGTTTTTGCTGCATTCAAGACCACCATTGCAGTACGGATTTTAATATAGGCGATACGAACAAAATTTAATAAAATCAGATTAGTTGATTCTGATAAATTAATTTGATCTCCGATTTTTCGTCGATAGCTTCCGATTTTTTGAGGGATGATTGTATTTAAATAATTCAGTTAAATGTAAAAGAGCTTAAATAATTTTAATACATTATTTTTTATAATTTCAAATAATTTATTTGGCCATGATTTTGCCTTATAAACTTATAATGAAATTCCCTTTAATTTAATCAAAACTCTCTATAAATACTTGAAGAAGTTTGGGTAAATTTACTATAAAAAACTAAAATAAATAATAGGCCTACCTAATCCTCATTTAGAAAAACAAAACAATTATTTATTCATTTATCCTAAAGAAACAATTTTCGCAAGACTATGTACGTATTGAAATCAATATTTATTATTCGAAGGATAAAACAGGACCAGGAGAACAATTATGTCCTGTTAAAGTTTATCAGAACACATTTACTATAAATCCCGCTTTTAAAAGAATTTAAAATTACAAACGTTAATATAAGCATGACAAATAAATTAAAGTCGAAATTTGTTTAATTCCGAAACGGGAACAGCGACTTTTAGCCAACAACGGTTGCCAAAAATTTAATCCCTCCAATCAATAAAGTCAAAAGAAGAAAATCACTTTCAATTAAACAATCGTAGTACACTACTACAAATATTTACTACGATTTTGACAGTAGTAATTTAGTAAACGATTTATACGAATTTAATTTAAAATTATAGCACATTTAAATAAGTTATGTTATATAACTCACCGATAAAGCATGCATTATTAACCTAAACACTGAACACAACATCAAATAAACACATAATATAATAGTAGATAAAATTACTGAATAAGAAACTCACATTCTCGTCAGAACGCTACTGGCCTACTGCAGCAGTGCAGCATCTCGACCGTTGAACGTAAAATGTTCATATAGGACTTCTGCTAGAAGGGAACACTAGCGCTGCCTAGCAGAACTTAGCAGTTACCGCCAACAATTCGGCAATTTTCGAGTCTAATCGGTTCTTTGCGATTCTTGTTTGTTGAAATAAACAAATTGTTTACGTTGGGCACAAATTCGATTTGTTGACAATAGTGATTTTTTTTAATAATGGCGAAGACATGAATTAATAATGTAGTGACATTCGATTTCATTTATTATTAATCTTAATAACCAAATAAACGAGTCATTAATTTTGCTTTAAATAACGATTTCTTTATTTGCAAGATTATTAGGTGTTATGCCAGCCTCGCGGGTTAACCTAGTTCGCTACATCTCTCGGCTTTCGGCCTCGTAGCTATAACTTTGTATTGTTATGCAATTGCCACCATAAAACAGTGTTAGTAAATATAACCTCAAATTTAAAATGACTTTTGTCCAAAATCACTTATTTGGAGAAAATAATTTGTACGCTATTTTCTTCATGTCTAGGCTTCTTAAACTTAAATAACAAGCGTTTGTTTATCAGAAAAGTATATCTAGCGTCTAAACACTAACTAAACTGTTACGAAGCATCTCTTATGCGTTAGCAAATTTGGTCCAAGTTGATTCTATATTTCCACAAAATTCATCAACCACTTTGGGCAACTTCAGGGACCATAATCCAGGATAATCAGGACCCAAGAACCGAATCGGGTTGCCGACTTTAAGACCAGGAAATAAGGAAAAGAAAATTCACGTAACTTTTCAAGGTAAACTGTTACTAGCATTAGATCCCTAGTTAGCTTGGTTGTAATGTTTTGTTTTAGAAAACAATTATTCAGGACAAACATTGCTGTTAAAAATATTGAATTCAATAAAAAATAAATTAAGACAGTTAATTAATGTAAAAAGATAAATTGAAATTTATGATAAAGTAATAATAACAAAGATTAATGATTGAAAAGGAGAATGTATTATTAAATAAACATAAAATAATTGTGATATTAAAATACTAAATTGCTTTCACACACACACACACACACACACACACACACACACACACACACACACACACACACACACACACACACACACACACACACACACACATATATATATATATATATATATATATATATATATATATATATATCGCGCGTGTGTGTGTGTGTAAATGTACTGCGCGTGCGTGTAATTTTTTGAACCCTTAAGATTGTAATTTTGGTAAAATTTTATTGATAGTTAGCCTAATTAATCTTAGATTTTCCTAATAGCTTGGACAAGTTCGTTACAAGGCTAAATCCTTTCAACAGTTTTAAAATGGCGGTCAATACAAATCTTCAAACATCATTTTTCCTTCAGTTTTTTTTTGGAAAATCTGAATTTTACTACATTAATCAGCGTTGAAATCTGCATGAATGCAAAGACTTAACCTGTATTTATTGTGATATTACATAAATATATCACAATATATTTATTGCAGTACGATTGTGGATTAATAGTACTTAAACCCAGCGTACTATTAATTACGAATATTCGTACATTCAATTACGAATATTGAAAGGGGTTAGGTGTGCCCTTTCATGTGTTAGGGGGTTATACACATCCAGGATTTAAAAAGGGTCTAAGAGATCATTAAATAACAGTACCTTAAGCTTTCAAGTTCCATTAACGAAAATAGTCTAAACACGACACTCGGCGAGGTAATTGTTTTACATCCAATGTACTTTTGAAAATTTTAAATATTAATTTTTGCATATATAAATTTTAGAGTTCCTATGGAGTGAACTCTAGAAGTCAGGATAGGAGCTAATTTCAATGTAACGGGTCTGGGTTGTACTACGATAGCGGATAATTTTCCATTAGACATACATTAATAAAACATATACTCGGTTAAATCTATTGTCAGGATTAAGCGTGCGTTACAATGCGACGAAGTGACAATTCGATGGTGATTGAACCAGTCTATTTATTTAACGGAAATTATTTGCAGCGGCCTAACCGGACGTAATACCGTTCTGCCAAGAAGGGCATTGTCTGTCGCCGGACGTACAGCTTTTTCAATGCCTGGAAAATCAATTAGAAAGTGGTGCGATAGGCAGTATATCTGATCCCTCCCAATCTCCCCTCATATCAGTGTTGTAGGGTGAGCTACAGTGGGTTGTTCGACAAAATAACCAAATATGTTTCTTATACAGGGTATTCCAGACCACATGTTCTATCTACTGAAATATGAAAACATGTCTAACGCAGATATTTATATTAAAATGTAACATTCATTCAACGCCATCTGTCTACTATTGAAGAGCCGCCTCGGTGGCCTAGTTGATAGAGTACCCCGAGGACCCGGGTTCGATTCCCGGCCAGGGCTTGGAATTTTCATACGCTATAAATCATCCCATCGTCTGTATTAGCCCAAGTGTGCACAATAGTCGGACGTTAAAAAAAAATGCTATTTAAGATTAGGCGTGGTCAAAGAATCTAAGAGATCAGTTAGATGCGTCTAAACTTGCACACAATGTTGAAGGTTCGACACTGCAGTTACTGCGTAAGCTTTAACCTTTTCGTTCACGTCGATTTATAGTTCTCATTAGTCTAAATCAGGGGTTCTCAAAGGGGTCCAGGTAGACTCCTTGGGGTCTTCTGAACTTTGAAGGGGTCGACTGAATTCGGCGGGTCTATGGGGGGGGGTCGATAAAATAAATTCCATTTATAAAGACAACCGCACAAAATACGTCAGATTAACAAATAACCGAACTACTATTGTTAGCATTTCCTAGTTCTTGCTTGATTGAGGCAGGATTTAGCTATGTAAATAATTTATTGCGAAAGACGAGAAATCGATTAAAGGTATCCGAACGGGGTGATTTACGATTAATATTAACAAATATTTTCCCGGATGTAAGTAAGATAATCGAAGGACATCAACCGCAGCCACTATTAAAATGTTACGTGATTTATATGATTTATGTGATTTATATTTTATTTAAACTGCTTCTATAAACATGATTATATCTTTAATTTTTTTTTTTATTTTAAGGCGAAAAGCACATTGAGGCTATTATCGCCTCCCTAAATGTAAGTGAGTGTAAAGTCGTAAGTGTAGCGTTGTGTGGCGTAAGTGTGTATTAGACTCGGGTACCGCGAGGGACATCTAAATCCTCTCAATAGGTATAGCTAGTCTGCACCCCCTGCGGGATCTTTAATGTATGTCTAATAATACAAAATACAAAATATTAAAAAAAAATTGTATTACTGAATTGCTCCTAATAAAAGCTCCATTTGCGATGATAGGCTATGCGTGCAACACATTGCAAACATATGGTGGTCTACGGAATACAAAAAAAATATTTAAGGGGTCGAAGCAGAAAAAAGTTTGAGAACCCCTGGTCTAAATGGTATAAATATAGGGAAGTTGAAAAAAACCTATTACTATTTAATGTAACATGAAGGTATATTATTACATTAGACGTAACGTACTTCCAATTTAACCTTCAAACACACATGATTCTACGCGAGACGTAAGTTAAGATGATCCCTGAATCGTTCAGAAACGCACGCCTGTGTCAACTGTACCATTTCCTACTTAGAAGGTGCAAACTGTTCTGCACACCCTGGCCTACTTTGCAGGTCTTGTAAATGAAACTACACATTTTGCCCTGCATTTCAGGCCGTCGCATTTAAGCTGTATTGTTTTAATAAAAGATATTATTATTATTTTTGTTGCGCGTATTCAGCACGTAAGCGTATTCAGCACGTAAGAGTGTTCAGCACGTAAGCGTATTCAGCACGTAAGCGTATTCAGCACGTAAGCGTATTCAGCACGTAAGCGTATTCAGCACGTAAGCGTATTCAGCACGTAAGCGTATTCAGCACGTAAGCGTATTCAGCACGTAAGCGTATTCAGAACGTAAG
The DNA here is from genome assembly GCA_022606455.1 of Callitettix versicolor. Lineage (NCBI taxonomy): Eukaryota > Metazoa > Arthropoda > Insecta > Hemiptera > Cercopidae > Callitettix > Callitettix versicolor. The sequence continues at coordinate 1,854,511 of CM040182.1, forward strand.
CCTATTCAGCACGTAAGCGTATTCAGAACGTAAGCGTATTCAGAACGTAAGCGTATTCAGCACGTAAGCGTATTCAGCACGTAAGCGTATTCAGCACGTAAGCGTATTCAGCACGTAAGAGTGTTCAGCACGTAAGCGTATTCAGCACGTAAGCGTATTCAGCACGTAAGCGTATTCAGCACGTAAGCGTATTCAGCACGTAAGCGTATTCAGCACGTAAGCGTATTCAGCACGTAAGCGTATTCAGAACGTAAGCCTATTCAGCACGTAAGCGTATTCAGAACGTAAGCGTATTCAGAACGTAAGCGTATTCAGCACGTAAGCGTATTCAGCACGTAAGCGTATTCAGCACGTAAGCGTATTCTGAACGTAAGCGTATTCAGCACGTAAGCGTATTCAGCACGTAAGCGTATTCAGCACGTAAGCGTATTCAGCACGTAAGCGTATTCAGCACGTAAGCGTATTCAGCACGTAAGCGTATTCAGAACGTAAGCGTATTCAGCACGTAAGCGTATTCAGCACGTAAGCGTATTCAGAACGTAAGCGTATTCAGCACGTAAGCGTATTCAGCACGTAAGCGTATTCAGCACGTAAGCGTATTCAGCACGTAAGCGTATTCAGAACGTAAGCCTATTCAGCACGTAAGCGTATTCAGAACGTAAGCGTATTCAGCACGTAAGCGTATTCAGCACGTAAGCGTATTCAGCACGTAAGCGTATTCAGCACGTAAGCGTATTCAGCACGTAAGCGTATTCAGCACGTAAGCGTATTCAGAACGTAAGCCTATTCAGCACGTAAGCGTATTCAGAACGTAAGCGTATTCAGAACGTAAGCGTATTCAGCATGTAAGCGTATTCAGCACGTAAGCGTATTCAGCACGTAAGCGTATTCGGCACGTAAGCGTATTCAGCACGTAAGCGTATTCAGCACGTAAGCGTATTCAGCACGTAAGCGTATTCAGCACGTAAGCGTATTCAGAACGTAAGCGTATTCAGCACGTAAGCGTATTCAGCACGTAAGCGTATTCAGAACGTAAGCGTATTCAGCACGTAAGCGTATTCAGCACGTAAGCGTATTCAGCACGTAAGCGTATTCAGCACGTAAGCGTATTCAGAACGTAAGCCTATTCAGCACGTAAGCGTATTCAGAACGTAAGCGTATTCAGCACGTAAGCGTATTCAGTAACGTAACGTAAGCGTATTCAGCACGTAAGCGTATTCAGCACGTAAGCGTATTCAGCACGTAAGCGTATTCAGCACGTAAGCGTATTCAGAACGTAAGCCTATTCAGCACGTAAGCGTATTCAGAACGTAAGCGTATTCAGCACGTAAGCGTATTCAGCACGTAAGCGTATTCAGAACGTATTCAGCGTATTCAGCACGTAAGCGTATTCAGCACGTAAGCGTATTCAGCACGTAAGCGTATTCAGCACGTAAGCGTATTCAGCACGTAAGCGTATTCAGCACGTAAGCGTATTCAGCACGTAAGCGTATTCAGCACGTAAGCGTATTCAGCACGTAAGCGTATTCAGCACGTAAGCGTATTCAGCACGTAAGCGTATTCAGAACGTAAGCGTATTCTGAACGTAAGCGTATTCAGCACGTAAGCGTATTCAGCACGCAAGCGTATTCAGCACGTAAGCGTATTCAGAACGTAAGCGTATTCAGCACGTAAGCGTATTCAGCACGTAAGCGTATTCAGCACGTAAGCGTATTCAGCACGTAAGCGTATTCAGAACGTAAGCGTATTCAGCACGTAAGCGTATTCAGCACGTAAGCGTATTCAGCACGTAAGCGTATTCAGAACGTAAGCGTATTCAGCACGTAAGCGTATTCAGAACGTAAGCGTATTCAGCACGTAAGCGTATTCAGCACGTAAGCGTATTCAGCACGTAAGCGTATTCAGCACGTAAGCGTATTCAGCACGTAAGCGTATTCAGCACGTAAGCGTATTCAGCACGTAAGCGTATTCAGTACGTAAGCGTATTCAGCACGTAAGCGTATTCAGCACGTAAGCGTATTCAGCACGTAAGCGTATTCAGAACGTAAGCCTATTCAGCACGTAAGCGTATTCAGAACGTAAGCGTATTCAGCACGTAAGCGTATTCAGCACGTAAGCGTATTCAGCACGTAAGCGTATTCAGCACGTAAGCGTATTCAGCACGTAAGCGTATTCAGCACGTAAGCGTATTCAGCACGTAAGCGTATTCAGAACGTAAGCGTATTCTGTACGTAAGCGTATTCAGCACGTAAGCGTAGTCAGCACGTAAGCGTATTCAGCACGTAAGCGTATTCAGCACGTAAGGGTATTCAGCACGTAAGCGTATTCAGCACGTAAGCGTATTCAGCACGTAAGCGTATTCAGCACGTAAGCGTATTCAGCACGTAAGCGTATTCAGAACGTAAGCGTATTCAGCACGTAAGCGTATTCAGAACGTAAGCGTATTCAGCACGTAAGCGTATTCAGCACGTAAGCGTATTCAGCACCTAAGCGTATTCAGCACGTAAGCGTATTCAGCACGTAAGCGTATTCAGCACGTAAGCGTATTCAGTACGTAAGCGTATTCAGCACGTAAGCGTATTCAGCACGTAAGCGTATTCAGCACGTAAGCGTATTCAGAACGTAAGCCTATTCAGCACGTAAGCGTATTCAGAACGTAAGCGTATTCAGCACGTAAGCGTATTCAGCACGTAAGCGTATTCAGCACGTAAGCGTATTCAGCACGTAAGCGTATTCAGCACGTAAGCGTATTCAGAACGTAAGCGTATTCTGTACGTAAGCGTATTCAGCACGTAAGCGTATTCAGCACGTAAGCGTATTCAGCACGTAAGCGTATTCAGCACGTAAGGGTATTCAGCACGTAAGCGTATTCAGCACGTAAGCGTATTCAGCACGTAAGCGTATTCAGCACGTAAGCGTATTCAGCACGTAAGCGTATTCAGAACGTAAGCGTATTCAGCACGTAAGCGTATTCAGCACGTAAGCGTATTCAGCACGTAAGCGTATTCAGCACGTAAGCGTATTCAGAACGTAAGCGTATTCTGAACGTAAGCGTATTCAGCACGTAAGCGTATTCAGCACGTAAGCGTATTCAGCACGTAAGCTGAATAAGCCTTCTTTCGTAAAATTAAATAAAATAAGAAAGCTAGGTAATAACATAGCTTCTAACATAACAGCTATCTATCCGCTTACTTACCCGATTTACAGACCGAGGTCTCCGAAGTTAAAGTTAGGCTATCTTTCCAATATTTAGTGTACAATGAAGGGATATATTTTGTGTGTTTAACGTCCGACTATTGTGCACACTTGCGTTAATGCAGACGATGGGATGATTTATGGCGTATAAAAATGCCAAGCCCTGGCCGGGAATCGAACCCGGGTCCTCGGGGTTAAAGCCCAGTACCCTAACAACTAGGCCACCGAGGCGGCTAAGGGATATATTAATATCGGCATGATAACCTGGTTTTTCGCCAGAAAAAAGGATATACTAACATAAAAACATATTTTCAAATTTAACTTTCTAATATAGAATATTTCAAGCTATCTGATCATTATTTACTGACTATGAAGGGATTTACTACATATTATAGTAAGAATTTATATTTTTAACATTTTTGGGATAAACGGAGAATTTATCTGTCCACTATTTAGTGTACTGGGAACGAATATTCTGACACAAACCAATAATTTCACAATTAACCTCATAATACAGAGTATTCCAGACTATCTGTCCACTATTTACTGTACTGTGAACGGATCTACAACAAACCAATAATTTCACAATTAACCTCCTAATACAGAGTATTCCAGACTATCTGTCCACTATTTAGTGTACTGGGAACGAATATTCTGACACAAACCAATAATTTCACAATTAACCTCCTAATACAGAGTATTCCAGACTATGTGTCCACTATTTACTGTACTGTGAACGGATCTAACACAAACCAATAATATCACAATTAACCTCCTAATACAGAGTATTCCAGACTATGTGTCCACTATTTACTTTACTGTGAACGGATCTAACACAAACCAATAATTTCATAATTAACCTCCTAATACGGAGTATTCCAGACTATCTGTCCACTATTTACTGTACTGTTAACGAATATTCTAACACAAACCAATAATTTCTTAATTAACTCATACAGAGTATTCCAGACTATTTGTCCACTATTTACTGTACTGTGAACGAATATTCTAACACAAACCAATAATTTCTTAATTAACCTCCTAATACAGAGTATTCCAGACTATCTGTCCACTATTTAGTGTACTGGGAACGAATATTCTGACACAAACCAATAATTTCACAATTAACCTCATAATACAGAGTATTCCAGACTATGTGTCCACTATTTACTGTACTGTGAACGGATCTAACACAAACCAATAATTTCACAATTAACCTCCTAATACAGAGTATTCCAGACTACCTGTCCACTATTTACTGTACTGTGAACGGATCTAATACAAACCAATAATTTCACAATTAACCTCCTAATACAGAGTATTCCAGACTATGTGTCCACTATTTACTGTACTGTGAACGGATCTAACACAAACCAATAATTTCATAATTAACCTCCTAATACAGAGTATTCCAGACTATGTGTCCACTATTTACTGTACTGTGAACGGATCTAACACAAACCAATAATTTCATAATTAACCTCCTAATACAGAGTATTCCAGACTATCTGTTCACTATTTACTGTACTGTGAACGGATCTAACACAAACCAATAATTTCATAATTAACCTCCTAATACAGAGTATTCCAGACTATCTGTCCACTATTTACTGTAGGAATACTGTGAACGAATATTCTAACAAAAACGAATAATTTGATAAATTAACTAATACAGAATATTCTACACTATCTGTCCACTATTTACTGTACTATTAAGGAATATTCGAACATAAACTCATAATTTCAATTTTAATAATGAAATACACAGTATGCCAGACTCTTCCGCCACCTTTTACTGTACAATGAAGATTAATGTAACATAAATCAATAATTTCAAATTTAAACTTCTGTTCCACGTTATCTGTGTACAATTTGAAGAGATATTCTAACCTACACAATTAATTTGAAATATAACAGTTTTTATTTGCATGTAAAGGGTTTTTAAATAAAATGCTATTGAATATCTCACTGCCTCCTCTCACAGATGCCATTTTTATCATTTTAAGCGAAAAACGAGCACAGATCTAAGCCCATAAGCCAATTAGTGATGAGTGAGCGAGTGTACGGAGCTTTTGCATTTATATTTGGAGTTTATACATTTCGTTTAACAGGTAAATAAAAAGAGCTGTTAAAAGGATTTGTTTAAACTTTGAGTAAAACAATAAAGAGTTGCACAGAAACAGTATTTTATATGTTTTTCAGTATCTGTATCTTGGAAGTAAAGGCAAAGCTTTGTTTCTTGTTAACATTATTTATTGAAGTTTAAGGCAAACTTTTTGCAACTTTCTTTTCTTTTCGGTAAACTACGCCAAGAAAAACTTTACTGAGATAAGTTTAATAAAGTAAGTTCAATAAACTCTATTGATTTCAAGTATTGTTGCCAAAAATTAGATTTTTACTTCTTGTACTATTTACTGCCCTTTGGAACAAACAATAACATTTATTTTACAATATTAATTTTTACACTATTAAGTTCTGGATTTTCAAGAATTTTTAAATCAAAAATAATTCCTTAGCATCGATATTAAAGTGTAAATGTTAGTTCTCAAAATGAAAAGAGTATTCCAATGTCACTTTCACGTGTGTGAATTTTTGTTCTCTCTGAAATGCAAAATACGTAGTCCTAATAAACAATATCATTAATCCAATGCAAATAGACAAATTTTAGAGTAGTTCATTTGTAGCAACTTTCCTGACCGGCGGGGAACAGCTGGTGGGTTCAGTCATCTACTACCCAGTGTACCTTAGCGTTACTCATGCATGTAGAGCACTGCATGGGTAGACCTCATTTCCTTAGGTGCTCGTGAGAATAACATGAGTAAGAATGTAAAATACAATGGGCAGGGTCTTACCACACATCAAATATCTAGCCAAGTGGAGGTCAACCTTCGTGATAAGGGTAAAAAAAAATTAAAGGACATTAGCAGAACAAGCATCTGCAAGCACGTCAATAACGAACTATGGAGTCACCAGTTACAAGTGGAAGAGTTACTAATCTCAGATCCTCTCTAAATCTTAGACTTTATGAAAAGTCTGGGAAAAGGCTGGGAAAAGAGCTGTAACTGAGCATCTTAGGAATATAGAAAGGGTTTTCTATATATTAACGTCCATCCAAATGTGGACGATGGATTAGCGTATTAGTAAGGCTCTCACTCACAACCTTGTCTAGATTTTTTTTAAGGCGAAAAGCACATTGAGGCTATTATTTCCTCCCTAAATATAAGTGTGAGTGTAAAGTGTTAAAGTCGTAAGTGTAAGTGTGTGTTAGACTCGGGTACCGCTAGGGACATCTAAAATAGGTGCAGCTAGTCTGCACCCCATGCGGAAACCTTGTCTAGAGCCACATTCTTTAGGTACGCAGTTCAGAGACTCAAATGAGTGCCTTATTTACATCAATTACCCATTTGGAAAATCTGCTATATCTTACTTAGATATTGGTGAATTTGAAGCTCACAGATAGTCAGACGAACATACTGTGAAAACAATGGGATCTTTCTTACAAGACACAAGAGTCTGTCGGGGTTCAGTAATTGACTTGTTTGACAAATTTGTATTAAAAAATCTACCTGTTTAAGCTCAGTTTAGTATCACTACACCTGCAGCCGAAGTATGGCATAGATTCTTAGGGATAATGTTTAATTAGGGCATGAATTGATGTAATTGTAGTCAATTATACAAAGTAACGGGTTCGCGTCTTACCTTGATGGCCACTCCAATAGATATTCAAATGAATATTCGTTAACAAAATTTACTAAAGTGAATATGAGGATATCGGTGGGGTATTTTCACTGATTATTATTTAGGTTTTATTATATTAGTGCGTTATTGGGAAGTCTAACCGGGACGGTGAGTACAAATACGATTCAATTCAATTATGAACACACAGACTTAATAAATACGAAGGAAGGATAGCAGGATGGCAGAATGGTAGGGTGGCAGGGTGGCAAGGTAGCGTGATGTTGAATGATAACGTTTAATCTTGGGATACTTCACTCACCTAATTGCCAATTAAATCCGCCGTGAAAATAACAAAGTAGAATAAATTATTACTGTTACTGATATTGTTATTATATACATGAAATAATTCAAACACACGAACAAAACAGGTTTTAGCTGAACGACAATGTCAGTTGTTTTATGAAGTATGAAGAAAGTTTGAAGATCATGAAAATAGAATTAATCTTGAGATTTTGATATACCTTTACGTTTTTCAAACCTTTTGAGTTATAAAAAGTGGTTTTTATTTAAGTGTGGTTTTTTCACTGAATTCTGCTTAATCTACGTGTATCAGTCCTTGAGAATTTTAAATTTTGTGCCTGTCAGCAGTAGCTCAAATTGTCAATTTATATTTTTTGCCCCATTCTGAAAGCTTTAACAAATAAAATTAATAAATTATATAGAACAAATCTCGCCCTAAGTCAGAAACTTCCCTGAGTATAAACTCAATACTCGCTCACTTAGTAAACAATATAAATTGTTTCGAATGTCAACTGAAATAGCTTTTGAACTTGTATTCCACTCAATTAGCTTTACTAAAGGTGATAAAATGGTTTATCTTAATGTCAGAATGCATGCTAATCTATAGTAACAAGTGCTAAAATGTCTTAAAAACTGTACGATTGATACACTGTATATTCGATCAATGTGTAGATTGCTTACGTTAACTCTCTATACGGGTTGCAAGTTTTCTGACTTAAGTAGAACTTGAGAAACCAAACCGTTTCCAAACTGGTACAAAACTGAAGTTTTTCGAAAACTGCAAAACTATTTTAAAAGAAACTTTTTTCAACAAACTGTCAATCTTGTATAGGAGAAAAACTATACAAAAATATTGGTAAACATACTATTAATGTATATTAATATACTATTAATTGAATATTGGTGGATGGATGTGTGCAAAGGTGGATAGATGGATGAATGACTGGATGGGTGGATGGATTGTTGGATGGATGGACGGATGGATTGATGGATGGATGGATTGATGGGTGGATGGATGGATGGAGGGATTGATGGATGGATGGACGGATGGATTGATGGATGGATGGATTTATGGATGGATGGATGGATTGATAGATGGATGGATGGATTGTGGATGGATGGATGGATGGAGGATGGATGGATGGATGGATGGATGGATGGATGGATGGATGGATGGATAGATAGATAGATGGATGGATGGATGGATGGTGGATGGATGGTGGTTGGATGGTGGATGGATGGATGGATGGATGGATGGATGATGGATGGATGGATGATGGATGGATGGATAGATAGATGGATGGATGGATGGATGGTGGATGGATGGTGGTTGGATGGTAGGATGGATGGATGGATGGATGGATGGATAGATAGATGGATGGATGGATATATAGATGGATGGATGGATGGATGGATGGATGGATGGATGGATGGATGGATAGATGGATGGATGGATGGATGGTGGTTGGATGGTAGGATGGATGGATGGATGGATGGATGGTGGATGGATGGTGGTTGGATGGTAGGATGGATGGATGGATGGATGGATGATGGATGGGTGGATGGATGATGGATGGATGGATGGATGATGGATGGATGGATGGATGGATGGGTGGATGATGGATGGATGGATGGATGGATGGATGGATGGATGATGGATGGATGAACGGTTATGTTAATAGATAGATAGAAAATCGGATTTATATGCTCATTTCAATCACTAAAACTTGGCATTATTCTTGACTTCTTGTTACGCATTTTAGCCCTAAATAAACAGTATATCTAAAAGCAAAGCCTATAAAGTATTTGTTCACTCGTTGTGCCTAACTGTTGTGTTAACTGTTTATAAAACAGTCAAGCGCTGAATCATACAATGTTTAGCTAAATAAATATTAAAATTGTTTATTTCACCTTTATTTTTAGTGTCCGCATACAGCCTGCAAATCAAGGACAAATTATTGGAATAAATGGTACAATTCATAGTTGGAACAAGTGGTTTGGTATACAGAACTAAAAATACACAGCAAAGAGTTTTCAGAATACCTGAGGCAAATGAAGGAGAATTTAGACAGTCTATAGCATACATAGGAAAGAAATTGTTGAATCGCCTTCTCATGAAATTAAAATTTGTAATAATATCAACAATTTTGCGTTAAAATGAAATTATGGCTCTTTACTAATTCAGACATATATTTCCTAAATTAGGTCATTAGTTAAGAACTTAAGTTAATAAACTTAAGTGTCCACGTTAATTCAGAAAAAGTAAATTAATAATAGATATTATTAAAAATTTAATATTTTATGCAATTAACTATTTGATTTTCAGGCTTTATAAGTATTACTGTATACTCTATAAATGTGTTATTTTCTTTAAAAAAGAGTTTTATTATTTATTGATATAACATTTTTTTTTCAAGAGCATTTTTATTTATTCTTTTATTTTGTTGGCTGGACTAAAATTTTGATTTTGCATTACTTGTATTAATCCAGTATGCCGTACCAGTGACGGGTACAGAATACTGGATAAGGGATCAATTACATTCCAAAGATTTTAAGTAAATACGTGTTTTTGTGATTTGCCACTGATGAAAATAAATTCGTTATTCACAATTGGATTGCACAAGAAGTTCTAACCGATAGCATCGCTAGGTTATAAATGGTTATTCCGAAATTGCGAAAATTTATACAGTTTTGTTAAGCTTGTAACACCAAATTATGAGAGGTATATTTAAGCCAATTTAAAAATACCCGTTTCCTCTCGTTTCAAAAATTAATTTTGTAGATTTTTTTAATATTTTTGGACAAATTGACTTGAAAGAAAATACGTTTGAACAATTATTCAAAACAAACAATATCCTCAAAATATGAAGGATGTAAAAGTGTATAAATCACGTAGTGCTTCGTGTAGCACGAACAATACAAATTGCGAATATTAAATATCGTGCATGTAGTTTATTACGAATTACGAATATTAAACATCGTAACATAGTTAGTTACGACAATTTACGTCGTGGACATCAATCATTACGAATATTGAGCAACGTAAAAATGATTATTAATTATAAATATACGTTATAAGTTATAAATATTAAACATCGTTCAGATTATTAGTTAGAAATATTAAACATTGTATTCACATCGTTAACTGCAAATATTTAATATTGTTCACATCGTTAGTTACTAATATTAAACTATACATATTTTTAGTTACAAATACCGTACACATAAGTAGTTAGAAATATTAAACTATATTATTAATAACATATATTAGAATATTATTAATAGCATATATAGAAATATTAACAACAAATATTTAACATTGTACACATAATTATTTTCGAATATTAAATCATACATATTATTAGTTATAAATATTAAACATCGTACACATTATTAGTTATAAATATTAAACATCGTACACATTATTAGTTATAAATATTAAACATCGTACACATTATTAGTTATAAATATTAAACATCGTACACATTATTAGTTATAAATATTAAAATCGTACACATCGTTAATAGCATTTTTTCTTTAACGTCCAACTATTGTGCACACTTGGGCTAATGCAGACGATGGGATGATTTATAGCGTATGAAAATGCCAAGCCCTCGCCGGGAATCGAATCCGGGTCCTCGGGGTGAAAACATAGTACGCTATCCACTAAGCCACCGAGGCGGCTGTTAGTAGCATATATTTAACATCTTACACATTATTAGTTATAAATATTAAACATCGTACACATTATTAGTTATAAATATTAAACATCGTACACATTATTAGCTATAAATATTAAACATCGTACACATTATTAGTTATAAATATTAAACATCGTACACATTATTAGCTATAAATATTAAACATCGTACACATCATTAACAGGAAACATTTAACATCGTACACATTATTAGTTATAAATATTAAACATCGTACATATTATCAGTTACAAATATTAAACATCTTACACATTATTAGTTATAAGTATTAAACTTCTTACACATTATCAGTTACAAATATTAAACATCTTACACATTATTAGTTATAAATATTAAACATCTTACACATTATTAGTTATAAATATCGTACACATTATTAGTTACACATATTTAACATAGTACACATTATAAGTTAAAAATATTAAACACAGTACACATTATTAGTTACAAATATTAAACATCGTACGAACTATTAGTTATAAATATTAAACATCGTACACATGTTAATAACAAATATTTAACATTGTACACATCGTTAGTTACGAATATTAAACCATACACATTATTAGTTAAAAATATTAAACGTCATACACATTATTAATTATAAATATTAAACATCGTACACAATGTTAATAGCAAATATGTAACATATTACAATTTTAGTTACAAGTATTAAACATCGTACACATCGTTAGTTGTAAATATTGAATTTGTAAATATTTAATTGTAGTTTTACACATTATTAATTATGAATATTAAATATGGTTTATTCAAATTAAAGCAACCACTCTCAACCAATCAGAACTGTTGTATTGTCTACAACAAATGTCGTAGTCAGGATTGTATAATGCGTTTCATGTTAGGGACTGCATTAGGCTACATCATGCTACAGGAGTCGAAAAAATTACAACAAAAAATTGAACACTAGTAAGTATTTCATCCTTCTGTCTGAATTGGATAGAAAAATCCAAGTTCATAAAAGCACGTTTTGTTTAGAACTGTACTAAATTTGTAACAACAAAAATCTTTTAAATATAGTAAACATTGCCGGAGAATTTTTATAAAACATTTTCAAACCTTGTGTTTGTTTAGAAAAGAAAATGTGATTTTGTAAAAGCGGGTACGTTGCAGGTTACTACATATTTAGTCTATTATAAAAGCATTCATGGAAATTGCCTGGCGCACTGGGTCTGCAACAACGTACACCTCTAAATATGCCTTAATGTGTTTTAACCACATTCTAAAACTTCGCCTCTGAACTGCGCACTTCAAAGTTGTGGAGAATTAAATTTATTAAGGGAGACCGATAATATAACGTAAAGGAGAAGTTCTAATTTTTTAAAAGTTATTTTAAACTATAGCTGTACTCTGTACCAATAGAGAAATAAAGATTTTGTCGCTCGGGCTCGTAGCACAGGCACTGTAATGCAGTTACCACACCGTAACGCAGAGTTGAGTTTACATTGCGATGTGTGTACTACAGTTTACATTTCATCCCACATTGGCTGTTAAAATATCTCCGTTGTAACCAAATATCCTGATTAGTAGCGTAAATAATAACCCAGAAACTCCTGTAAGGTGAGAATCATCACAGTCTTCAAGGGTTACTATTGTACTGCGACTTTCGTAGATGTATTGTGCCATTTCCTTTATCCTGAGATTGTCAGTTACAAATATTATACACCGTACACATAAGTAGTTAGAAATATTAAACTACATTATTAATAGCATATATTAGAATATTATTAATAGCATATATAGAAATATTAATAACAAATATTTAACACTGTACACATAATTATTCGCGAATATGAAATCATACACATTATTAGTTAGAAATATTAAACTACATTATTAATAGCATATATTAGAATATTATTAATAGCATATATAGAAATATTAATAACAAATATTTAACACTGTACACATAATTATTCGCGAATATGAAATCATACACATTATTAGTTAGAAATATTAAACTACATTATTAATAGCATATATAGAAATATTAATAACAAATATTTAACACTGTACACATAATTATTCGCGAATATGAAATCATATACATTATTAGTTAGAAATATTAAACTACATTATTAATAGCATATATTAGAATATTATTAATAGCATATATAGCAATATTAATAACAAATATTTAACACTGTACACATAATTATTCGCGATTATTAAATCAAACACATTATTAGTTATAAATATTAAACTACATTATTAATAGCATATATTAGAATATTATTAATAGCATATATAGAAATATTAATAACAAATATTTAACACTGTACACATAATTATTCGCGAATATGAAATCATACACATTATTAGTTAGAAATATTAAAATACATTATTAATAGCATATATTAGAATATTATTAATAGCATATATAGAAATATTAATAACAAATATTTAACACTGTACACATAATTATTCGCGAATATTAAATCATACACATAAGTAGTTAGAAATATTAAATTACATTATTAATAGCATATATTAGAATATTATTAATAGCATATATAGAAATATTAATAACAAATATTTAACACTGTACACATAATTATTTGCGAATAGAAAATCATACACATTATTAGTTAGAAATATTAAACTACATTATTAATAGCATATATTAGAATATTATTAATAGTATATATAGAAATATTAATTTCAAATATTTAACACTGTACACATAATTATTTGCGAATATTAAATCATACACATTATTAGTTAGAAATATTAAACTACATTATTAATAGCATATATTAGAATATTATTAATAGTATATATAGAAATATTAATAACAAATATTTAACACTGTACACGTAATTATTCGCGAATATTAAATCATACACATTATTAGTTAGAAATATTAAACTACATTATTAATAGCATATATTAGAATATTATTAATAGCATATATAGAAATATTAATAACAAATATTTAACACTGTACACATAATTATTTGCGAATATGAAATCATACACATTATTAGTTAGAAATATTAAACTACATTATTAATAGCATATATTAGAATATTATTAATAGCATATATAGAAATATTAATAACAAATATTTAACACTGTACACATAATTATTCGCGAATATGAAATCATACACATTATTAGTTAGAAATATTAAACTACATTATTAATAGCATATATTAGAATATTATTAATAGCATATATAGAAATATTAATAACAAATATTTAACACTGTACACATAATTATTCGCGAATATGAAATCATACACATTATTAGTTAGAAATATTAAACTACATTATTAATAGCATATATTAGAATATTATTAATAGCATATATAGAAATATTAATAACAAATATTTAACACTGTACACATAATTATTTGCGAATATGAAATCATACACATTATTAGTTAGAAATATTAAACTACATTATTAATAGCATATATTAGAATATTATTAATAGCATATATAGAAATATTAATAACAAATATTTAACACTGTACACATAATTATTCGCGAATATGAAATCATACACATTATTAGTTAGAAATATTAAACTACATTATTAATAGCATATATTAGAATATTATTAATAGCATATATAGAAATATCAATAACAAATATTTAACACTGTACACATAATTATTCGCGAATATTAAATCATACACATTATTAGTTAGAAATATTAAACTACATTATTAATAGCATATATTAGAATATTATTAATAGCATATATAGAAATATTAATAACAAATATTTAACACTGTACACATAATTATTCGCGAATATGAAATCATACACATTATTAGTTAGAAATATTAAACTACATTATTAATAGCATATATTAGAATATTATTAATAGCATATATAGAAATATTAATTTCAAATATTTAACACTGTACACATAATTATTTGCGAATATGAAATCATACACATTATTAGTTAGAAATATTAAACATCGTACACATCGTACTTCTTTACTCAGTCTCATAAAGTCTAGGATTTGGAGAGGATTCAATGTGAGTAAGTCTACAATTTCTAAATAACGACTCCACAGCTTACCAGGGGTGCAAAACATGCGGAAACGCGGCAACAAGCTTCCCGGGAAATGTCGGTGAACTGGGGGAAATTCTTGAGAAAAAGCAGGCAAAATTGTGTGGGGAAATAATCAAAAAAATGTTTAGGAAGTGAGCAAGAGGGAAAAAGTTTGGAAATCAGGAAATAAAAGATTAAGAACAGTCGAGATATTTAATGTAAAATGGTGTATCACAATTTAACGAAACGATCTTGACCACTGGGAAATTTTGAAAGCAGAAACATTTCCCAACACTCAAGATCTTCCATTTTCTTTTAAAAAAATCCACGTATGACTGTGACTATTCCCTAAACATTTTTTCTTATTTCCATAAAATTTGAACGTCTATTCATTCCCACAATTGTTAATTACGGCAATGGGTAAACCAGTTTTGCGACTCGCAAGAAAATCTTTAAAATATTGAGATTCTGGGGTGAGTCGCAATTTTCTACAAACGTTATCCACACTTTACGAATAACGTTTTATTTACATTATGTTGACAACGTTATCGAAACTTCGAAAATATGACTCCTACCGTCAATTATAACTTTTTAACAACGTTAAGGTGAAGTCTGCAGTGAATATATGTGCGAGTCTATTGGATCTGTAATAGAAAATCATTTGCTAATGGAAATATCAAATTTGATTCACTTAATCATGAATCATTGTTTATTTCATGGTGGTCCCTCGATTAATCTTGCATATACTTTGTTAAACTTCGCTTTTACAAAATACTTGGAGGAAGAAAGTTCCATTTTTCTAGATTTTCTTTAAATATACAAATTGAAAATTTACAAAACATCTAAAGTAATTGATAGACTACATTCAGAAAAAGCGACTAATTTTGTTTTGTTTTGAAAAAAAACAAAAAGTTATTTTTATCTATGTATTAAATATTTGAATAAATATAAAACATTTTGCCAATTTTTTACTGTGCAGTGAGATCCCCTTTTATTTTACATTCTTACATGGAAACAGAGTCTCGCATGAATCAGTAAGGGTTAGATACACTCAGTAGTCAGTAGGGGGTTTAGGGATCCGTTTGATACATCATTACGCTGGCGTCATTCACTCTATCAGAACGGGTCGCTTTATAATTACGTGTCAGCCAAGCTATATATATATATATATATATATATATATATATATATATATATATATATATATATATATCGTATATATATATATATATAGTAGTGTGTGTGTGTGTGTGTGCGCGCGCGCGCGCGTTCGTGCGTGCGAGCGCGTTCTTGCGTGTGTGTTTGCGTGCGTGCGAGCGCGTGTGTGTTTGCGTGCGTGCGAGCGCGTGTGTGTTTGCGTGCGTGCGCGTTCGCGCGCGTTCGCGCGCGTTCGCGCGTGTTGTATGTCTGTGTTGTGCGTTCGTGCGCCCGCGTGTGTATGTTGTGCGTGCGTGCATGCGTGTGTGTTGTATGTTGTGCGTGCGTGCATGCGTGTGTGTTGTATGTTGTGCGTGCGTGCATGCGTGTGTGTTGTATGTTGTGCGTGCGTGCATGCGTGTGTGTTGTATGTGTGCACACACGCGTATGTTTGTGTTTGTATGTGTATGTGTGCGAGCGTGCGTGCGTGCATGTGTGTTGTATGTGTATGTGCGCGAGCGTGCGAGCGTGTGTGTGCGCGTATGTGTGCGTACACGTGTGTATATATATATATATATATATATATATATGTGTGTGTGTGTGTGTGTGTGTGTGTGTGTGTGTGTGTGTGTGTGTGTGTGTGTGTGTTTGTGTGTGCTTGCATGTGTATATGTGTGTGCGTGCGTGCGCGTGTGTATGTGTGTGTGTGTGTTTGTGTGTGTGTGTGTGTGTGTGTGTGTGTGTGTGTGTGTGTGTGTGTGTGTGTGTGTGAGAGAGAGAGAGAGAGAGAGAGAGCGTGTGCGCGCGTGTGTCATTAACTCTGATGATTTCGCGCGACAGATTTTCTTCTGTCTCTCGTCACTAAAAAACTAGTGTAAACATCGTCATTTTTAATAAGTGGTGAAAAAAAGATTAAAAATATATCGCGACTTACTTCTACAAACTATGTAGGATTTGGTACGGTATAAAAAAGGTATATTAAAGATTAAAAAAATAGACTAATGAGTTCATATTCAGTAAAATTTATTTGCTATTAGTAACAGGTTTCACATTTTCGAAAGCCGGGTATGCACTGTGATTTTTTAAAAATGTATGAACTTTATAATTATTCAATGGGATGCTCATTTCTTTCTAACTGTGCAGATAGGGAACACTTCCCTGTGCAGAGGGGTTATGTTATGTACATGCTAGTTTCAGTTTGTCGAAATCAATCACTTTGTACATGTACATCCATTAGTACTGACGATGGGCTGGTATCGTATTACTATTATACAGTACTATTATACAGTACTGTGTTTCATGAGTTCAGACGTGAATTGTCGAAGTTTAATTTTAATTGTGGTAAACAGTGATTCGGTATTGATATTAATCGGTAAAATTTAATAAACACAAATTTAATCCTGTTACAGTTTTCCGTAAACATTTTCTGGACTTAGGAAAGCCTTAAGGCCTGACTCTGGTAACAGCCCGCAGCCACTCCTATATGTGAGGCTTTTGGCAACAAAAGGCTGAAAAGTCGTCTACCCCTTTAATGTATTCAGAGGTAAAACATTACGAGTGTTTTACTTCTGTGAGAGAATGAAGAGGTGTACAAATACAAATACCCACTATACAATCGTACTTCTCTCTTTATACAGTAAAGAGATAAAGATATCTTTATACGTAAAATAATCCAAAACATTGGATTTTGGAATGTTCTGTAATTCTTATAACTGATCTGTTCAAAAAAAACTATAACTATCCCTATTCTATAAACTATCCCTATTCCCTAAACTATAACTATAACTATCCCTATTCTATAAACTATCCCTATTCCCTAAACTATAACTATAACTATCCCTATTCAAAAAAAGTTTACACAATGCTGTATGTCCCTATCCTCGACTAAAGACTGCACAGTTTTACTTAAATATTGGTATTTTTCGAGATTATTTATTATTTTTATTATTTATTATTATTATTATTATAATTTTATTATTATTTATTATTATTATTATTATAATTTTATTATTATTTATTATTATTATTTTATTAATAATAAAATTATTATAATAATTGTATAATAATATTATAACAATAATAAATAAACAACATTATATATTATTATTATTTTAAGACAAACTTTAAAGTAGTCGTAAAAATAAAAATAGTTTCATTAGATTTCCTATTTTGTTTACTTTAAGCATTCATACAAACGTGTTCTCAATTTCTCCAATGTTCTACAAAAAAAAAACTGAATTAATGGGGAAAATTTTACTTACTACATTTCTCAAAATATGACTTAAGCCTACACTTTTTAACATATACGGAGATACATAACTAAAGCTAGTGTCCAGATTAAATTATAAAAAAATCAAAACTCGTATAATAATTAATTTTAAAACAATCACAAATTAATCTCCATTACAATCAGTTTTATTCTGTTTATTTTTCAATTTTACGAGTCTTCGTAAAAACTGTATGGAGTACAAAATAACGTCGTATACTAAGGGAGTTAGTTATTCACAAAAATGTGACAAGGTATTATTATACCTATACTATAAAATACCACAAAACATTAAACTTATGTTTTAATTAAAGCTGTGAAACAACATACATATTAGGATAAAATATAAATGATGAGAGTGAAAGAGGAGGCAGAGTGGGCGTGGATCAATAAAGCGACACTTGTTGCAGGCTCCTTTACCTGGTATCCTTGCTCCATGCTTCTTGTCTACACTTCCTAATCAATCAATATTTGTTGTAGAAGATCAATAAAGCGACACTTGTTGCAGGCGCCTTTTTCTGTTAACCATGCTCCATGCTTCTTGTCTACACTTCCTGATCAATCAATATTTGTTGTAGAAGATCAATAAAGCGACACTTGTTGCAGGCTCCTTTACCTGGTATCCTTGCTCCATGCTTCTTGTCTACACTTCCTAATCAATCAATATTTATTGTAGAAGATCAATAAAGCGACACTTGTTGCAGGCTACTTTACCTGGTATCCTTGCTCCATGCTTCTTGTCTACACTTCCTAATCAATCAATATTTATTGTAGAAGATCAATAAAGCGACACTTGTTGCAGGCTCCTTTACCTGGTATCCTTGCTCCATGCTTCTTGTCTACACTTCCTAATCAATCAATATTTGTTGTAGAAGATCAATAAAGCGACACTTGTTGCAGGCTTCTTTACCTGGTATCCTTGTTCCATGCTTCTTGTCTACACTTCCTAATCAATCAATATTTATTGTAGAAGATCAATAAAGCGACACTTGTTGCAGGCTCCTTTACCTGGTATCCTTGCTCCATGCTTCTTGTCTACACTTCCTAATCAATCAATATTTATTGTAGAAGATCAATACAGCGACACTTGTTGCAGGCTCCTTTACCTGGTATCCTTTCTCCATGCTTCTTGTCTACACTTCCTAATCAATCAATATTTGTTGTAGAAGATCAATAAAGCGACACTTGTTGCAGGCTCCTTTACCTGGTATCCTTGCTCCATGCTTCTTGTCTACACTTCCTAATCAATCAATATTTATTGTAGAAGATCAATAAAGCGACACTTGTTGCAGGCTCCTTTACCTGGTATCCTTGCTCCATGCTTCTTGTCTACACTTCCTAATCAATCAATATTTGTTGTAGAAGATCAATACAGCGACACTTGTTGCAGGCTCCTTTACCTGGTATCCTTGCTCCATGCTTCTTGTCTACACTTCCTAATCAATCAATATTTGTTGTAGAAGATCAATACAGCGACACATGTTGCAGGCTCCTTTACCCGGTATCCTTGCTCCATGCTTCTTGTCTACACTTCCTAATCAATCAATATTTGTTGTAGAAGATCAATAAAGCGACACTTGTTGCAGGCTACTTTACCTGGTATCCTTGCTCCATGCTTCTTGTCTACACTTCCTAATCAATCAATATTTATTGTAGAAGATCAATACAGCGACACATGTTGCAGGCTACTTTACCTGGTATCCTTGCTCCATGCTTCTTGTCTACACTTCCTAATCAATCAATATTTGTTGTAGAAGATCAATACAGCGACACTTGTTGCAGGCTCCTTTACCTGGTATCCTTGCTCCATGCTTCTTGTCTACACTTCCTAATCAATCAATATTTATTGTAGAAGATCAATAAAGCGACACTTGTTGCAGGCTCCTTTACCTGGTATCCTTGCTCCATGCTTCTTGTCTACACTTCCTAATCAATCAATATTTGTTGTAGAAGATCAATACAGCGACACATGTTGCAGGCTACTTTACCTGGTATCCTTGCTCCATGCTTCTTGTCTACACTTCCTAATCAATCAATATTTGTTGTAGAAGATCAATACAGCGACACATGTTGCAGGCTACTTTACCTGGTATCCTTGCTCCATGCTTCTTGTCTACACTTCCTAATCAATCAATATTTGTTGTAGAAGATCAATAAAGCGACACTTGTTGCAGGCGCCTTTTTCTGTTATCCTTGCTCCATGCTTCTTGTCTACACTTCCTGATCAATCAATATTTGTTGTAGAAGATCAATACAGCGACACTTGTTGCAGGCTCCTTTACCTGGTATCCTTTCTCCATGCTTCTTGTCTACACTTCCTAATCAATCAATATTTGTTGTAGAAGATCAATAAAGCGACACTTGTTGCAGGCTCCTTTACCTGGTATCCTTGCTCCATGCTTCTTGTCTACACTTCCTAATCAATCAATATTTGTTGTAGAAGATCAATAAAGCGACACTTGTTGCAGGCTTCTTTACCTGGTATCCTTTTTGTCTACACTTCATTATCAATCAATATTTATCTTAGAAGACCAGCAAAAGACTTGTTGCAGGCTTGTTTACATGGTATCTTTGCTCCCTGCTTCTTGTCTACACTTCCTGATCAATAAATCTATATTGTACCAGATCAATACTTGTTGCAACATCCGTTTTCTAGTATCTTTGTCCCTCGCTTCGTGTCCAGATTCCTCCATAAATATAATGAATGTATAACCTTCAAACCGTTATTATCATTGATTCAAATTATATCATTTAATCAACATTTTCCCAGGCACATTTTCTGGTGTAACATACTTATATGCACTCGGTAATTATGAAAATGTTGTAAAATTATATTAAACTGGAAAATAATATTAGTATTGGTTAAAAAAAATATGTAATTTTTTTTTATTTTTAGAAGAACCCCCTCCCACACACACACATATAAACATGCACGCGCACGCACGCACGCACGCACGCACGCACGCACGCACACACGCGCGCGCACACACACACACACACACACACACACACTCACACACACAAAATATTATATAGTATATTCTTTTCTCTGTTGAGAATATATCGAAATATATTAGGACCAATTATTTAAAAAATTCGTTAAGTTTTTACATTCCATTAAAATAATAATTGAATCAAGACCAAATTTTACCAGTAACACTTTCTGCTGTATTAAGACATACTGAACAAAATTTTTAAAAAATTTATTCTACTTTACACTTCTCGATATTCAATTTTCAGCTCTCCTACCTTACAAATACTTTCCTGTTTACCTTTATTGGAAAAATAAATATATTCCTACTCATATTGGTATTTCAACAAGAATGTCTATTCAAACAGATATCTGATGATTTCGACTTGCTACTGCTTTATTACTTCTATCTCTCCAACTCTGCATCGTTACTAGACAAACAAAAAATATTCTGAAATTGCTGTTCTAAGGAAATACGTTATAGAAATACCGGAATATTTTATATAAACTCCAGTTTATTGTTATGCCATTGTTACTGAAGCAACAATGATACTGTTGAGTTATTGTTACTCAACACGATGGAGATAGAAGACGTTATTATCTATTTAAATAAATATAAGAAAGCTTTGTGTAACCACCAGTTTTATATTCTGACTTATATCAGCCGATTCCATGTTACTATTAAAACAAGTATAAATACACGTAAAGTTATTCAGCAAGCTGAAGGTGATACCTAATTAAACAAACATCGGAATATTTGATTTATCATCGAACTTAATGTTTTGTCTTGTACTCTCCTCACCACTAAATACGAGGTGTGGCTATTAAATAACGAGACTGACGCTGCGGCGGAACAAGTGCGCATGCGCCAACCGCAATTGACCGACAGCTGTTTAGTGTGAAGCTTTCTCTTCAGAATGCAGTTAGTGTCATAACCTTCATTTCCGTTAGTGTTGTTATTTTGTTTTGCCGGAAAAATGGTTAGTGTAATAATAGAGCAACGAATTGTTAAATTTCATTTCAAACTTAGAAAAACCGCTACTGAAACTTATAATTTACTGAAAGAAGTGTATGGCAATGAATTTTTATCGCGAGCACGTGTTTTTAAATGGTTTAAGCGTTTTCAAGATGGCCGACAAGACTTTGAAGGTGATTCGCGGCCAGGTCGCCCTTCAACGTCAAAAACGGACGACAATGTCGAAAAAGTTGCTAATTTGATTCGGTCTGACCATCGATTAAGTATTCGTGCAATTGGTAAAACTGTAGGCATTGATAAAGAATGTGTACGGCAAATTTTACGTGACAATTTGAACATGCAAAAATGGTGTGCCAAAATGGTGCCAAAAATTCTCACGTTTGAACAACAAGCAGTTTGCAAAAATGTTTGTATTGACACTTTGGATGCCATTGAAAATGACCAAAATTTATTGGAAAGGATAATAACTTGTGATGAATCGTGGTTTTTTACGTATGATCCGGAAACAAACCGCCAGTCCATGCATTGGAAGACTCCAACTTCACCGAGAGCCAAAAAAGCAAGAATCAGCAAGTCAAAATTTAAAGCAATGATGATTGTTTTTTTTCGATATTCATAGGATTGTGTACCTTCATTGGGTTTCTGAAGGTCAGACAATTAATCAATATTATTACCTTGAGGTACTTGGTAAACTACGTGAAAGAGTAAGGAAAAACGACCCGAAATGTGGAAGGACAAATCGTGGGTTTCCCACCAAGACAATGCGTCAGCTCATTCCGCGTTATCTGTCAAGAGGTTCCTGGTCAAGTACAGCATCCCAGTGTTAGAACATCTACCTTACTCATCAGACCTTGCACCATGTGACTTCTATCTGTTCCCTAAGGTGAAATCTGCATTAAAAGGGATAAAATTTGAGTCCGTGGAAGCTGTAAAAATGAAAGCGGCAAGAGTCCTGAAGGAGTTGACAGAAGATGACTTCCAGCACTGTTTCCAACAATGGAAAATTCGCATGGAGCGTTGTAGGGATAGAGAAGGGGTGTATATTGAAGGTGATAATAAGTAATTATGTATAAAATTAAAAAAAAAAATACAACGTCAGTCTCGTTATTTAATAGTCACACCTCGTAAGTAGGTATGCAGATCCTTAATTTTTTCAAAAAATTAAAGCGACTTATATTTAATAAAAGAAAAGTCGGAATGTTTCATTTTACCTCTCGATTTATATTCTGATTTTTCCTAACCATTTCTTGTCGATAGCTAAACGAATATACAGTACTCTTTTTCTTATTCGACAAGCTACAGGCGGTGTAATCAAATCAAACACATTTCTAAATATTTGTTTTACCTTACATTTTGCACCCGCTTTATATTCCCCTCTTTTATTCCGCTTCTCCCATTTTAATATTCTGCCTTTCCTCGTTACTAAACAAATATACAGTAAACTTATTATTATTCAACAAGCTGATGGTAGCGATATTTATTTAAACAAACGCTGAAATATTAGATTTAAACTTACATTCGCGTTATAATCCCCACAGATTCATAATCGGCATTGCAGAAGTCTGTTCTTCGATACTAGGTGAACTAATATGTGTACTCATATCCTTAGTCAACATGCTTAAGTGATACCAAGTCAAACAAACGTCAGAGTTTTAGATTCCACTTTATATTTGGTTCCCGTTTTATATTCCTCCATTGTATTCTGAAAATCACTTTACATTTCCTTGTACTTGCCTGTGTATCTTTACTAGATAAAGAAATGCAATATAATAATAATATTATTTCTTTAGTCAACATCCCTTTTTCTCATCACATACTATTCGTACAGGCATAAATGAGGTATCTTTAGAAAAATTGTTTAACCGGCTTCTGACATTGCAAAACGATTTTGCGCGCAAAACTTACCGTTTGTGGAAAATTTTAACTCTTTTGTCGAGGCAAAACGGCATCATGGACGCGCAGTTCGCATGCGGATCGCGGCATCAGAAATCAGACAATATTTTGCATATTTTCGAAGCTAACTTACTAATCACGAGTAGACAATCTCATTTAGAACAAAATTCCGATATTTATTTAAAAGTCATTAAACTTAGGTTTTGTGGCTTTACTGACAGTCCCCTGTCAGTTTTTATGGTCATAAATAGACTCAATAAATTCACAATTAATGCTCAGTCGATTGACACCGGGAAAACTGTAGTAATACCACGGATAAACCTATCATCTTAAACTTAACCATGCCTTTTCAATTGACTAGACGACAGTTACCTATTACAATGCGTTTGTTATCACTATAAACAAGTCGCAGGGACAAACAATTCAAAGAGCAGAATTGTATTAACCGAACTCCGTCTTTACTCACGGACAATTGTATGTTTTTTTCGGAGAAAACCAATTAAGGTTATCATCGCCGTGGACAATTGTATGTAGCCTTTTGAAAAGTAATTAAATCAACTAACATGTTTATATCCATTAAAGAAAATGAAATACAAAAAGTACAAGCAGATTACATTCTTACATCAAATATCGTTTACAACGAGTTATTGTAATACACTGTAAAAATTGCTATTAAAAGTAACAATTATCTGTACTGAAATGTACATACTACAATGACTCATAGATTTGTGATTATTATTTCAAACCGATCGATTTTCGATTTATTTTTTTTAAACATGTTTTCCCTTCCTTCCAACTACCGCCCTCACCCCCAACGACTTCTCTTATTCAAAAGGCTGAGTGTATTTAAATCTTTCATAGTGTGAAATTTCGCACAGGCTCCCTGGTCGAAGTATTATTAAATGAAGACAGTGTTCACATTACATTCTGCTCCTGTTTTAGATATCATATTGTACTCTGCTATCTCATACTCTTTATACTTCTTGTACTACTCTGTTCATCGATACTATAAAACAAAATGTATTGTCCTCTTTATATTAATCAACTAGCTGAAGACAGTGTTCACATTACATTCTGCTCCTGTTTTAGATATAATATTGTACTCTGCTATCTCATACTCTTTATATTTCTTGTACTACTCTGTTCATCGTTACTATAAAACAAAATGTATTGTCCTCTTTACATTAATCAACTAGCTGAAGACAGTGTTCACATTACATTCTGCTCCTGTTTATATCATATTGTACTCTGCTATCTCATAATCTTTATATTTCTTGTACTACTCTGTTCATCGTTACAATAAAACAAAATGTATTGTCCTCTTTATATTAATCAACTAGCTGAAGACAGTGTTCACATTACATTCTGCTCCTGTTTTAGATATCATATTGTACTCTGTTATCTCATACTCTTTATATTTCTTGTACTACTCTGTTCATCGTTACTATAAAACAAAATGTATTGTCCTCTTTACATTAATCAACTAGCTGAAGACAGTGTTCACATTACATTCTGCTCCTGTTTTAGATATAATATTGTACTCTGCTATCTCATACTCTTTATATTTCTTGTACTACTCTGTTCATCGTTACTATAAAACAAAATGTATTGTCCTCTTTATATTAATCAACTAGCTGAAGACAGTGTTCACATTACATTCTGCTCCTGTTTTAGATATAATATTGTACTCTGCTATCTCATACTCTTTATATTTCTTGTACTACTCTGTTCATCGTTACTATAAAACAAAATGTATTGTCCTCTTTATATTAATCAACTAGCTGAAGACAGTGTTCACATTACATTCTGCTCCTGTTTTAGATATCATATTGTACTCTGCTATCTCATACTCTTTATATTTCTTGTACTACTCTGTTCATCGTTACTATAAAACAAAATGTATTGTCCTCTTTATATTAATCAACTAGCTGAAGACAGTGTTCACATTACATTCTGCTCCTGTTTTAGATATCATATTGTACTCTGCTATCTCATACTCTTTATATTTCTTGTACTACTCTGTTCATCGTTACTATAAAACAAAATGTATTGTCCTCTTTACATTAATCAACTAGCTGAAGACAATGTTCACATTACATTCTGCTCCTGTTTTAGATATCATATTGTACTCTGCTATCTCATACTCTTTATATTTCTTGTACTACTCTGTTCATCGTTACTATAAAACAAAATGTATTGTCCTCTTTATATTAATCAACTAGCTGAAGACAGTGTTCACATTACATTCTGCTCCTGTTTTAGATATCATATTGTACTCTGCTATCTCATACTCTTTATATTTCTTGTACTACTCTGTTCATCGTTACTATAAAACAAAATGTATTATCCTCTTTACATTAATCAACTAGCTGAAGACAGTGTTCACATTACATTCTGCTCCTGTTTTAGATATAATATTGTACTCTGCTATCTCATACTCTTTATATTTCTTGTACTACTCTGTTCATCGCTACTATAAAACAAAATGTATTGTCCTCTTTATATTAATCAACTAGCTGAAGACAGTGTTCACATTACATTCTGCTCCTGTTTTAGATATAATATTGTACTCTGCTATCTCATACTCTTTATATTTCTTGTACTACTCTGTTCATCGTTACTATAAAACAAAATGTATTGTCCTCTTTACATTAATCAACTAGCTGAAGACAGTGTTCACATTACATTCTGCTCCTGTTTTAGATATCATATTGTACTCTGCTATCTCATACTTTATATTTCTTGTACTACTCTGTTCATCGTTACTATAAAACAAAATGTATTGTCCTCTTTATATTAATCAACTACCTGAAGACAGTGTTCACATTACATTCTGCTCCTGTTTTAGATATCATATTGTACTCTGCTATCT
Source organism: Callitettix versicolor (assembly GCA_022606455.1). Classification (NCBI taxonomy): domain Eukaryota; kingdom Metazoa; phylum Arthropoda; class Insecta; order Hemiptera; family Cercopidae; genus Callitettix; species Callitettix versicolor. The sequence continues at coordinate 1,881,547 of CM040182.1, forward strand.
CATACTCTTTATTTCTTGTACTACTCTGTTCATCGTTACTATAAAACAAAATGTATTGTCCTCTTTATATTAATCAACTAGCTGAAGACAATGTTCACATTACATTCTGCTCCTGTTTTAGATATAATATTGTACTCTGCTATCTCATACTCTTTATATTTCTTGTACTACTCTGTTCATCGTTACTATTAAAAAAATGTATTGTCCTCTTTATATTAATCAACTAGCTGAAGACAGTGTTCACATTACATTCTGCTCCTGTTTTAGATATCATATTGTACTCTGCTATCTCATACTCTTTATACTTCTTGTACTACTCTGTTCATCGTTACTATAAAACAAAATGTATTGTCCTCTTTATATTAATCAACTAGCTGAAGACAATGTTCACATTACATTCTGCTCCTGTTTTAGATATAATATTGTACTCTGCTATCTCATACTCTTTATACTTCTTGTACTACTCTGTTCATCGTTACTATTAAAAAAAATGTATTGTCCTCTTTATATTAATCAACTAGCTGAAGACAGTGTTCACATTACATTCTGCTCCTGTTTTAGATATCATATTGTACTCTGCTATCTCATACTCTTTATACTTCTTGTACTACTCTGTTCATCGTTACTATAAAACAAAATGTATTGTCCTCTTTATATTAATCAACTAGCTGAAGACAGTGTTCACATTACATTCTGCTCCTGTTTTAGATATCATATTGTACTCTGCTATCTCATACTCTTTATATTTCTTGTACTACTCTGTTCATCGTTACTATAAAACAAAATGTATTGTCCTCTTTACATTAATCAACTAGCTGAAGACAGTGTTCACATTACATTCTGCTCCTGTTTTAGATATCATATTGTACTCTGCTATCTCATACTCTTTATACTTCTTGTACTACTCTGTTCATCGTTACTATAAAACAAAATGTATTGTCCTCTTTATATTAATCAACTAGCTGAAGACAGTGTTCACATTACATTCTGCTCCTGTTTTAGATATCATATTGTACTCTGCTATCTCATACTCTTTATACTTCTTGTACTACTCTGTTCATCGTTACTATAAAACAAAATGTATTGTCCTCTTTATATTAATCAACTAGCTGAAGACAGTGTTCACATTACATTCTTCTCCTGTTTTAGATATCATATTGTACTCTGCTATCTCATACTCTTTATATTTCTTGTACTACTCTGTTCATCGTTACTATAAAACAAAATGTATTGTCCTCTTTACATTAATCAACTAGCTGAAGACAGTGTTCACATTACATTCTGCTCCTGTTTTAGATATCATATTGTACTCTGCTATCTCATACTCTTTATATTTCTTGTACTACTCTGTTCATCGTTACTATAAAACAAAATGTATTGTCCTCTTTATATTAATCAACTAGCTGAAGACAATGTTCACATTACATTCTGCTCCTGTTTTAGATATCATATTGTACTCTGCTATCTCATACTCTTTATACTTCTTGTACTACTCTGTTCATCGTTACTATAAAACAAAATGTATTGTCCTCTTTATATTAATCAACTAGCTGAAGACAGTGTTCACATTACATTCTGCTCCTGTTTTAGATATCATATTGTACTCTGCTATCTCATACTCTTTATATTTCTTGTACTACTCTGTTCATCGTTACTATAAAACAAAATGTATTGTCCTCTTTATATTAATCAACTAGCTGAAGACAGTGTTCACATTACATTCTGCTCCTGTTTTAGATATCATATTGTACTCTGCTATCTCATACTCTTTATATTTCTTGTACTACTCTGTTCATCGTTACTATAAAACAAAATGTATTGTCCTCTTTATATTAATCAACTAGCTGAAGACAGTGTTCACATTACATTCTGCTCCTGTTTTAGATATCATATTGTACTCTGCTATCGAAAGGTACTCTAAGTTCATCGATCCAAGGTAAAGAAACGTAAAGTACTCATAATAATAATATTCAAAAAAATAAAGACAGCTATAGCAAAACAAATAAACGTCAATATTTTACATTCAACTTCTGAGTCTATCCCTACTCCCGTTTTATATAACCCAGTGTAGCTCCTCCTAACATTACCTAGAAGTTGTCAGTTCATCGATCCAAGGTAAAGAAACGTAAAGTACTCATAATAATAATATTCAAAAAAATAAAGACAGCTATAGCAAAACAAATAAACTTCAATATTTTACATTCAACTTCTGAGTCTATCCCTACTCCCGTTTTATATAACCCAGTGTAGCTCCTCCTAACATTACCTAGAAGTTGTCAGTTCATCGATCCAAGGTAAAGAAACGTAAAGTACTCATAATAATAATATTCAAAAAAAAAAAACAGCTATAGCAAAACAAATAAACGTCAATATTTTACATTCAACTTCTGAGTCTATCCCTACTCCCGTTTTATATAACCCAGTGTAGCTCCTCCTAACATTACCTTGAAGTTGTCAGTTCATCGATCCAAGGTAAAGAAACGTAAAGTACTCATAATAATAATATTCAAAAAAATAAAGACAGCTATAGCAAAACAAATAAACGTCAATATTTTACATTCAACTTCTGAGTCTATCCCTACTCCCGTTTTATATAACCCAGTGTAACTCCTCCTAACATTACCTAGAAGTTGTCAGTTCATCGATACAAGGTAAAGAAACGTAAAGTACTCATAATAATAATATTCAAAAAAATAAAGACAGCTATAGCAAAACAAATAAACGTCAATATTTTACATTCAACTTCTGAGTCTATCCCTACTCCCGTTTTATATAACCCAGTGTAACTCCTCCTAACATTACCTAGAAGTTGTCAGTTCATCGATACAAGGTAAAGAAACGTAAAGTACTCATAATAATAATATTCAAAAAAATAAAGACAGCTATAGCAAAACAAATAAACGTCAATATTTTACATTCAACTTCTGAGTCTATCCCTACTCCCGTTTTATATAACCCAGTGTAACTCCGCCTAACATTACCTAGAAGTTGTCAGTTCATCGATACAAGGTAAAGAAACGTAAAGTACTCATAATAATAATATTCAAAAAAATAAAGACAGCTATAGCAAAACAAATAAACTTCAATATTTTACATTCAACTTCTGAGTCTATCCCTACTCCCGTTTTATATAACCCAGTGTAGCTCCTCCTAACATTACCTTGAAGTTGTCAGTTCATCGATCCAAGGTAAAGAAACGTAAAGTACTCATAATAATAATATTCAAAAAAATAAAGACAGCTATAGCAAAACAAATAAACGTCAATATTTTACATTCAACTTCTGAGTCTATCCCTACTCCCGTTTTATATAACCCAGTGTAACTCCTCCTAACATTACCTAGAAGTTGTCAGTTCGTCGATACAAGGTAAAGAAACGTAAAGTACTCATAATAATATTATTCAAAAAAATAAAGACAGCTATAGCAAAACAAATAAACTTCAATATTTTACATTCAACTTCTGAGTCTATCCCTACTCCCGTTTTATATAACCCAGTGTAACTCCTCCTAACATTATCTAGAAGTTGTCAGTTCATCGATCCAAGGTAAAAAAATGTAATGTATTCTTATTATTAGCCAACAAGCTGATGACATTGATATCAAGCCTAACAAACATCAGAATTTTAGATTTAAAATTGTGAATCAAACCCTGCTCCGGTTTTATATATGTCAAAGCCCACATCTGTGTAATACTTCCTCGCTAAAGCTTGTTTATCGTAAAAGATAAAAAAATATATTGCGCCCTTAATATAAATGATCATATAAAAGAAAAGCCAGAATTTTAGTTTTCACCTCCTGATTCTATCCGTGGTCCCGTTTTATATTTCCCATTGTCCTTTAGCGGTTTTATTTTCCCTTGTAGTTTTCTGTTCATCGTTTCAACATAAAGACATATATTGCACTCTTGTTATTATTGAACAAGCTGAAGACATTGATATGAAGTCAAACAAACGTCAGAATTTTATATTACACTTTCTAAATTTATCCCTGCTGCCGTTTTATATATCACATTGTTAGGCAACCGTTTTATGTTTCTTTGTACTAGCTTGTTCAGCTTTACTAAACAAAGAAGTGTAAACTTCTTTTATTGTTATTCAACAAGCTGTAGACAGTCATATCGAGTCAAAATACATCAGAATTTTAGATTTCACCTTCTGATCCTCTCCCTGAACCGGTTTTATACCAAACAGTAAGCCTAATATTTCATTCTACTAGGTTGTTGAGTTTTAAAAATAAGAAAATATAATGCGCTTTTATTATAATTGAACAAACTGAAGACAGTGACAACAAATCAAAAGTCAGAATTCTAGATTTCATTTTCCGAGATTCTCGCTGCTCCCATTTCACACATCTGAAAGTAAGTCAATAGTTTTATACTTCCTTGCACTAGTCTGTTCCTCGTTATATATAACGTATTCTTATTAATATTCAACAAACTTAAGAACGATCTATCAGTTTAAACAAACGTCAGAAGTTTTGAACTCACCTTCTAAGTCTATCACTGCTCTCGTTTTATACATCCCATTGTAAGCCCCCCCCGTTTTATATTTTCTTATAGTAGCCTATCCATCATTACAAGGTAAAGAAATATAACGTACTCTTATTAATATTCAACAATCTGATGACAGTAATATCAAGTCAAACAAAAGTCAGAATTTTAGATTTCACCTTTGATTCTATTCCTGCTTTCGTTTTTTTGTTATCCCATTATAAGCTACCTGTTTTGTTTTTACTGTTCATCGTTACTATATTAACTAATATAATGTACTCATATTGTAATTTAATATGTTGAAGACAGTGACTTCAAGTCAATCAATCGTCAGAATTATATATAAGGTCTAATATATATAAATAAATAAATAAATAAATAAATAAATAAATATATATATATATATATATATATATGTGTGTGTGTGTGTGTGTGTGTGTGTGTGTGTGTGTGTGTGTGTGTGTGTGTCTTCTTCAAAGAACACAAAAACAGATAGAATACAGAATTGGTGAATACCAGGCAGGCTTCCGTCCGGGTCGCTCGTGCACAGAACAAATTTTCAACCTGAAAACAATATTGCAAGTAAAAGCTAAAAGGAATGTCCCAGTGATCTGTACGTTCGTAGATTTTAAAAAAGCGTACGATTCCATTGATCGAAAATCTTTGTTTAATATCCTGGAAGAACATGGACTTGATCCTAAAACACTGCGACTGATCAAACAAACACTGACAGGCACAATCGCTAAGGTGAAATTTATGGGGGAAATTTCCAAACCCTTCCTGATCACAACTGGAGTTCGCTAAGGAGATGGACTCACGCCTCTCCTTTTCAATCTGGTGTTGGACAAAGTTATCAGGGAATGGGAGAAAGAATTAAAAATTGAAGGGCACTGGAAACCAGTTCGACTTGGAAGACCTAAGGACAACACAGAAATCGCGTGCCTAGCTTTTGCAGATGACCTGGCCATACTTACAGATAATGAAACAACAGCGATTAAACAGATAGAAGTCCTAAAGGAATGTGCAGAGAGGGTCGGTCTACAGATCTCGTTTAAAAAAACCGAATTCTTCTGTACAAAATTAAATATTCAAGAGCTAAACACAAAATATGGTAAGATAAACAGAGTCAAGCACTTCAAATATCTGGGAGAAATTCTTGAACCCACAGGTGGCGAGAAGGCTGCGCAAAAGGTTCGGCTACTGAGAATGAAGAGGGCTCTTGGTATAACGCGTGATATCTACAATAAGAGATGTATGTCGACGCACACAAAAATCAGACACTATAACACAGTCATAAAACCGGAACTTTTGTTGCTGTGATGATGATGATCATCATCATCATCATCATAATAATAATAATAACAATAACAATAACAATAATAATAATAATAATAATAATAATAATAATAATAATAATAATAATAATAATAATAATAATAATAATAATAATAATAATAATAATAATAATAATAATAATAATAATAATAATAATAATAATAATAATAATAATAATAATAATAATAATAATAATAATAATAATAATAATAATAATAATAATAATAATAATAATAATAATAATAATAATAATAATAATAATAATAATAATAATAATAATAATAATAATAATAATAATAATAATAATAATAATAATAATAATAATAATAATAATAATAATAATAATAATAATAATAATAATAATAATAATAATAATAATAACAATAATAATAACAATAACAATAACAATAACAATAATAATAATAATAATAATAATAATAATAATAATAATAATAATAATAATAATAATAATAATAATAATAATAATAACAATAATAATAATATTTATTATTATTAATATTCAGTCCAACTACATAGCCTAGTCAGCTATGTACACACACACACACACACACACACACACACACACACACACACACACACACACACACACACACACACACACACACACACACACACACACACACACACACACACACACAGTGCTAGCGTTCCGGAGTGCGAGACGCTAGCACTCCACACAAAAGCTACCATGGAGGGTATTTTGAAGGAAGAACGCAAAATCTTGAGGAAGATCCTTGGCCCGAGATTAACAGAAGATGGATACAGGTTGCACTCCCGGAAGACCACAGAGAAGATATCGAACCTGGCAGCAGATATCAGAAGAAGGAGGTTTCGGTTCTATGGACACATCAGTAGACTCCCAACAACGAGACTTGCCAACAGAATCCTTAAGTATATACAAGGAGTGAAATCAACAACGTCGTGGATCACACAAGTCAGAAGAGACCTACATGACGCAGGAATAGACTCAACAG
>CM040182.1:1893366-1900866 GCA_022606455.1 Callitettix versicolor
CCAAGTTACTGCAGGACATAATTAAAAGGCTTTTGAATAGTAATATTATTGTGTTGCAATGCTTAATTACTTTTGTCATTGTGTTATTGTTGAAACGTCTTATCCAAGTTACTGCAGGACATAATTAAAAGGCTTTTGAATAGTAATATTATTGTGTTGCAATGCTTAATTACTTTTGTCATTGTGTTATTGTTGAAACGTCTTATCCAAGTTACTGCAGGACATAATTAAAAGGCTTTTGAATAGTAATATTATTGTGTCGCAATGCTTAATTACTTTTGTCATTGTGTTATTGTTGAAATGTCTTATCCAAGTTACTGCAGGACATAATTAAAAGGCTTTTTAATAGTAATATTATTGTGTTGCAATGCTTAATTACTTTTGTCATTGTGTTATTGTTGAAACGTCTTATCCAAGTTACTGCAGGACATAATTAAAAGGCTTTTGAATAGTAATATTATTGTGTCGCAATGCTTAATTACTTTTGTCATTGTGTTATTGTTGAAATGTCTTATCCAAGTTACTGCAGGACATAATTAAAAGGCTTTTTAATAGTAATATTATTGTGTTGCAATGCTTAATTACTTTTGTCATTGTGTTATTGTTGAAACGTCTTTCTTATCCAAGTTACTGCAGTACATATTTAAAAAGCTTTTTAATAGTAATATTATTGTTTTGCTATGATTAATTAGTTGTCATTGTTTTATTGTTGAAATTTCTTATCTAAGTTATTACAGTATATAATTAACGGCTTTTGAAGAGTAATATTGTTGTGTTGCTATTCTTAATTAGTTTTGTCACTGTATTATTGTTGAAACGTCTTATCCAACTTTTTAAATTACGTAATTAAAAGACTTTTGAATAGAAATATTGTTGTGTTCCCATGCTTGGGTGAGCCTACTAATTTTATCTTTTTTCGTGGTAGTATTTTCGAAGATATGCACGAGTTATAATTAATAGGATTTTCAGTAGTAGGGGTTGTTATATTCATAATGAAATAAAATATTTGTTCTAGCCTTAAACAGCGCAAACTGTTATGTTAAAGGACCAACGAGTCCCTTATGACTCGGTACGCGGTATTATGCCGTTGTTTTAAAATAAAAATATGTTTATGATCACTCTTTTTGTTGTACATTTGAGCTAAAAAATACATGCAGACTAATAGGCTTACTTAGGCTGAAAGGTTTCATTTTTAAGTGAAAATCAATAAGAAGGTTGATTGTATTGAATAAATATGCGTTGATGTCAGTGTAATTGAAACCACACCCTGTTCCGCAAACATAATTCATTAACTATTCACGCTTCTTCTTCTAAACTTAGAAAATTGATAATAAATTATTGCACGCAGGTTTCACAAGATAGATGTGAATTTTCAAAAAATTATTAGTATTGAATCATGTTTGAATGAATTTCTAAGGTTGCTAATGCGACCTTTGTAAATCAATTATGCCTTCCTTTCTGTATTCCTGAGATATTGAATTACGCCTTCTCCAGTCCTAGTCTCTTCATAAAGTCTAGGATTTGAGAGGATTCAAGGTGGGTAACTCCCACACTTCTAACTATTTACTTCGTTGTTGAGATACTGCAGGTGCTAGCTCTGTCTCTCTCGTCATCCTTTTCGCGGAGATTGTACTCAATTTGGCCACCTTTTGTTGTGTGGTGAGATCGCACTCATTCTTTGTTACACTGTTACTAATGTTGTTCCCATGAGTCTATGGGAAATGAATCCATGGCTCTCCATAGCCTAAAGAGCTTTGTATGCTTTAGTAAGGAATAGTAGAGAGATCGCCGGTATCCCAGAGCTTCGTCCGATACACCGTTAGGCCGTCATTCATTCCACCAGCACGGGTCGCTTTACACTTTGGAGTAGCCAAATTATTTAGAATAGTGTGAGTGTATATGTACTGAGTATATAGTGAAAGTAGTATTAAGACATCATTCACTCTCGTAACCTCTCGTAATACACTCTCATAGTATTCGAAGTACGGTGAGATCATTACGGTCATCAGCTGCCCTCTTCAGTTGGCTCCGCCGTATTGATTCAGGTTTATTTTACAAGAATGTAGTTTACAGAACACTATCTGTATATGTTTCAGTCTTCAACGTTTTAAACCTATGAACGGGGTCAGAAATCTTGAATATTTGTCGAGCCAAAATACGTAGTATTATTTATAACATTTTTATATAAGTGCATGCGGAAAATATTAAATAAAATAACTAAACTACTCTCAAGAAAAAAGTGTATCAAATGTTCGTTTGAAAGTAATATTTTGATTTTACCAACATTATTTTTTAAAGAATCTTTCATGCATGAGAAAAGCATTTGTGTGAACACATAAATCATAGCATATGAGTAGTTTTTTATAAGCCCTTTAAAAGACACACAGAATATAATAAGGTATCTTGTTTTTCTTTGAAAGTATATTATGGCAACGTCTCAGTTCAAGGCCAAACTGGAAGTGTTAGTAATCTACAATTTTAGTTCTTATTTCTGTTGAAAAGAATATATTTCTGAATTAAAAAACCTATTTGGATTAAAACATCAAACGTTTATCATTTTTCCTTTAACGATTTTTTATGATTTAAATTATGTTTACTTTCTACTCTTACTCGTTATGGCGTGCCAAACGAAATCCTTCTTTGACTAAATTTAGGACCGATGGCCAGATTAGTGTACGCAGGAGTATTAAAGCAACCGTACTGACTTTTAGAAAATTTAGAAAAGCAAAAACAAATAAAACAGAAAAGTAAAAAACAATGAAACATAAAGTAAAAACCAATGAAACAGAAAAAACCAATGTAACAGAAGAGTAAAAACCAATGAAACAGAAAAGTAAAAACCAATGAAACAGAAAAGTTAAAACCAATTAAACAGAAAGGTAAAAACCAATGAAACAGAAAAGTAAAAACCAATGAAACAGAAAAGTTAAAACCAATTAAACAGAAAGGTAAAAACCAATGAAACAGAAAGGTAAAAACCAATGAAACAGAAAAAACCAATGTAACAGAAAAGTAAAAACCAATGAAACAGAAAAGTAAAAACCAATGAAACAGAAAAGTTAAAACCAATTAAACAGAAAGGTAAAAACCAATGAAACAAAAAAGTAAAAACCAATGAAACAGAAAGGTAAAAACCAATGAAACAGAAAAGTCAAAACCAATGAAACAGAAAGGTAAAAACCAATAAACAGAAAAGTAAAAACAAGTAAAACAGAAAGGTAAAAATCAATAAAACAGAAAAGTAAAAACCAATGAAACAGAAAAGTAAGAACCAAATGAAACATAAAATTAAAAACCAATGGAGAATGTGATGAATCCAAGTATCAACATTAATAAAGATTATAACAGCAAACGTCTTTAAATTAAGTACTGTTCAATTAGTTTGTTTTGAGCTGTAAAAAACAAAATCAGTAGCTACAGTTACAATAATATTGTTTTCTGTCAAAAGTGAGTGTTTCCTCGTTTAAACTTCTATAAATTTATTGTAACACATATTAAGAGAGCTTCTTGTTAATAAATGTTAACTTGGTTTTACTCTTTTGTTTTGCAGTTATTAAGTTTATAAATCCAAAAGTACTAAATATTCAAAACATTATAAATACTCTTTCAATTTTGAATGAACTAATATACATACCTGTCCACACGCCTTGAATATAACTCATTTGTTAGTTTTCGTCAACTGAACACCTTAGAAAATTGGTCACTAGGTTAGTTCCGTTAACACCTACCACGCTAATTGGGGATTAACTTAAAAGTGTAGTACTTCTCTCCTGGATTTCAACAGCCGAAGTGTGCGAACTAAATCAACAAATATTCGCTTCTAATTGATTCTCAGTGTACACGTATCTTTAACGGACAGTTTTTGCTGGCGCACCATCGCGAATATCTATCGTACAATAGATTAATTAACGGACAGTTTTTGCTGGCGCACCATCGCGAATATCTATCGTACAATAGATTAATTAACGGACAGTTTTTGCTGGCGCACCATCGCGAATAACTATCGTACAATAGATTAATTAACGGACAGTTTTTGCTGGCGCACCATCGCGAATATGTATCGTACAATAGATTAATTAACGGACAGTTTTTGCTGGCGCACCATCGCGAATATGTATCGTACAATAGATTAATTAACGGACAGTTTTTGCTGGCGCACCATCGCGAATATCTATCGTACAATAGATTAATTAACGGACAGTTTTTGCTGGCGCACCATCGCGAATATGTATCGTACAATAGATTAATTAACGGACAGTTTTTGCTGACGCACCATCGCGAATATCTATCGTACAATAGATTAATTAACGGACAGTTTTTGCTGGCGCACCATCGCGAATATCTATCGTACAATAGATTAATTAACGGACAGTTTTGCTGGCGCACCATCGCAAATATCTATCGTACAATAGATTAATTAACGGACAGTTTTTGCTGACGCACCATCGCGAATATCTATCGTACAATAGATTAATTAACGGACAGTTTTTGCTGGCGCACCATCGCGAATATGTATCGTACAATAGATTAATTAACGGACAGTTTTTGCTGGCGCACCATCGCGAATATGTATCGTACAATAGATTAATTAACGGACAGTTTTTGCTGGCGCACCATCGCGAATATCTATCGTACAATAGATTAATTAACGGACAGTTTTTGCTGGCGCACCATCGCGAATATCTATCGTACAATAGATTAATTAACGGACAGTTTTTGCTGGCGCACCATCGCGAATATCTATCGTACAATAGATTAATTAACGGACAGTTTTTGCTGGCGCACCATCGCGAATATCCACTTTATTATTTTCACACCGATTGGAGTGTTATTCAGTAAATTTTACAATAGAATCGTGACGGTGTTTTAAGTTCTGTAATAAATCTTAGGCCCCAAAACTATGTTTGGTAGAACATCGAGGAAGAACAACCAAGAACATAGTCCGCGAGAACCATGTCGATTCCTGTGCCTTGGCCTATATTCTAGTTTATTGCCTAATATTGTCCTTATTAAACTCAATACTGTTAATAAATCAAAAGCTATATAAGTACAAAGCATATATAAGGTTATATAGGCTAAGTATAACGCTTTTCTATTTCGGTGTTTAAAATTTTTGTATCCCGATGTTGAAGACATTTTGCATACTTGATATTAAAAATTGGAATAAAATACTGTCTACAGCTTTTTTATATATATTTATATATATGATTGCTGATTACAGATAAGCTCATGCTACTAATCTACCAAATCATTACGGGAGAGTTTAGTGCCTGTAAAATTGCTTACACCGCGTTAATGCGTGGCAGTATTGTTGCAGGTTTAGAGTTCATCTTATCTCTTGTGGACAGTACACCACTCCATCCGATCAACCCTTATCCGCTAACCCGACACATGCTTGCTTAAGGACCCTTTCACACGGAGCGGATGACGATGTGGGTGTGGAAGAAGTTGTAATAATAAATTAAGTTTATTGGATCTTTTCAGACGATGGCCCGAAACTAGGAAAGACCAAATGTCAAAACAGGTGCTGGTTTCACATCCGCGTAAAACAGTTTTTCGCATTGGGTTAGGTTAGGCGGGGCTTTCACACGACGCGGGTGCAGAAGTTACAGTGTCAAACTTACTTCGTTCGAGTGTGTCATTTGCATTTTTTCTGTTTTTCTCTGGTTCTTTGCAGGCCCTCATGTTTGTTAGAGTCTTCTGAAAGTGTGGTATCAGCTGTAAAAGTTCGTCAAAGATATTCACAGACATACGAAAAAATTGAAAAACTTATCACTGTTCTCCATATATACATTTTAAAAACACCATATTTTAATAGATCTTTGCTCAATAATAGAATTTACCCACGTACGTCTATTCCTTCATTTCCTTATAAGATAGAGGATATTAGAGCTGTAAATTTCTTTTGTCTGTAGTTCGCTCTCCATGGTGAGATGTTTTACTGGAAGAGAATAATAAACAGACTGGTTGAAGATGCGGACGAAACGTTCGCAAATATGTGCTTCTTTGGAAGATTATAACGGTCCGAATCCGCTTCGTGTGGAAGAGCTCCAAGCTAAGACTAAAGGACTAGAGAGTCACGACGAACACAAACCTGACTTCTTATTTCAACAACAAATAAGGATATTCCTTGCTGATCCTCACCCTCCTAAACTACAAATTTTAACTGGTAATTTTATTATATTCAAAAATATGTTTTTACACTCCCGTAACTGAAGACTCGCCTATTCCTCAGCCCCCTCATTATTTTATACACGTAGGCACTACTAAAAAGCTTTGTGAATTGTCGATAAAGTAGTTGTTTTCTTGTATAATTGAAGTAGTCCTCTCCAATAACGCAACTTCACAAAATGTTCTAGTTACATTACAGAACATAAATTGTTGTCTACCGTTAATACGCCAATATTATGATGAGTTAACTGCATCATGCATATTATCACAAAGCTAAGTAGCTCTGCAGTCTGTAATCAATGAGATCGTTATTGCATATTAAACGAACAGCTTATTAATAGACTACCGGGACTGATCTCTAGGCATACTGATTAGTCTATGGACATGTAACAACTAAGACAGGTCATATCAATTTTCTATTTATAATCATAAATCAATATTCTTGTTCTTACAGGCTTTGTGTAGGACTATATTTATTAGGAACGTGAAGTGGTGAAATCTAACGTTTCATTAGGGCTCGATGGTCGATGTATCTGAAGCATCGGTCAGTCTGCTGCGTCTCTAAACTGCGCAGCTCAAGGCTGTCAGTTCTAGTGGCAGTTACTGCTGTTCCCTCGTCATCATTATCTATCGGGATAGTGCAGCCTGAAACCAAGATACCTATTATGAACCATATTTTCATATGGCGGCGGTGGTGGTGGTGGCGGTGGCGGCGGTGGCGGCGGCGGCGGCGGTGGTGGTGGTGGTGGCGGTGGCGGCGGAGGCGGCGGCAGCGACGGTGGTGGTGGTGGTGGCGGAGCGGTGGCGGCGGTGGCGGTGGCGGCGGCGGCGGTGGCGGTGGCGGCGGCGGCGGCGGCGGCGGCGGTGGCGGTGGCGGCGGCGGCGGCGGCGGCGGCGGTGGTGGTGGTGGCGGCGGCGGCGGCGGTGGTGGTGGTGGTGGCGGAGCGGTGGCGGCGGTGGCGGTGGTGGCGGCGGCGGCGGCGGTGGTGGTGGTGGTGGTGGTGGCGGAGCGGTGGCGGTGGTGGTGGTGGTGGCGGCGGCGGCGGTGGCGGTGGCGGTGGCGGTGGCGGCAGCGGCGGCGGCGGTGGCGGTGGTGGTGGCGGCGGCGGCGGTGGTGGTGGTGGCGATGGCGGCGGCGGCGGTGGTGGCGGCGGCGGTGGTGGTGGTGGATGGCGGTGGCGGCGGCGGTGGTGGTGGTGGTGGCGGTGGCGGTGGCGGCGGTGGTGGTGGGTGGTGGCGGCGGCGGCGGCGGTGGCGGTGGTGGTGGTGGTGGCGGTGGCGGCAGCGGCGGCGGCGGTGGCGGTGGTGGTGGCGGTGGTGGTGATGGCG
>CM040182.1:1905866-1918366 GCA_022606455.1 Callitettix versicolor
AGCAATAATTGTGACATCGAGTGAGGAATTTGCAGTGTTCGCGGCAGCTGCTCGTATTATTTTTGCGACATCAAAAAACCAAGATCAAGCGAAGGTACTGGGTGCAGTGGGCCTTAACGACTTGGAGATCTTCTGAAAGACAGAAAATATCGGTTGAGCGGGGAACTAAGGGATGACGGTAGTTTTAATAACTTTGCACAAATAAGTAGTTCTGATTTTAAATATATCGTAATGAATATTGGTCATAAAATATTGGAACAGACACGCTAATTTAGGGATAAAATACCATAAAATGAAATGACTTTCTGTTACTCTGAGCACAGAAAAATGAATACACAACGAACTTGCAACTTGCAACAATATTATCTAACAATATGACATCTTTAATTTTTACCAACTCGTACATAGTAACATATAACATGTAATTATACTTCAAAAAAGTTAATAAAATCATGTTAAATAACTTTTTCGCTAGGTATTTGTAACATGTTGTATAACTTTGTTGAATAGCGTGTTTTGTTACCAAGGACGGATCAAAGGGAGGAGGGTGAAGGGGCAACCGCCCCTCCCGAAACAAAAGAAATAAAATAAAAAAAAACGAAAAAGATCCAATTTGACTTCCTTAAAGTGAAAGTATCGTAGCTTCGAGGAAAAGAGTCAAAGATACAGCTTTAAGGGTTCCGAAACCCGTCATATTGTCCCGATCTCAACACTGCATGTACATGAAGTTTTGTCCGTATGTATTGTGCACTTTGAAATTCTTGTATTGAGGGTGAGAACAACCCCGTAATTAATTTGATATTTTACGTTGGTTCTCACTTCTCTTCCTGCGTTAACTGTAACAGCAGATCTTTCTCGATTCTAAAACTGATCAAAACTTGGTTAAGAAACTGTTTTACCGTTTAAGTGGACTTGCTTAGGCTAATGAGGACGAGGGATCAGTATTAAGGGTGGAGTAACTGGAGCTCTATAGGCGCTATATAAAACACTATATATATATATATATATATATATATATATATATATATATATATATATATATATATATATATATATATATATTAAGGAAAAAGCACATTGAGGCTATTATCGTCTCCCTAAGTGTAAGTGTGAGTGTAAAGTGTTAGTCTTTTAAGTGTAGTGTTGTAAGTGTGTGTTAGACTCGGGTACCGCGAGGGACTTCTAAATCCTCTCAATAGGTGCAGCTAGTCTGCACCCTCAGCGGGGGTAAAAAATTATAGATAGGTATACGGAGAAGAGGGGAAGTTATGTAAATTTAACCAGTTTTGTAATAGTTTTAACAATTAGGAATTTAAGATAATTAATTGATTTTTCTGTCTTAAGTAGAGTAACTTTTTACACTTAATTTATATTTGTTTTAAGACTGAAAACAGAGTAATAGTGCCGGTTTTTGAAGGTATTGCCATCCCCTAGGCAGCTCTCTTTTTAATTGAATCATCCAACCAACCGCCGCCACACACAAAATTGCATTAATCTGTCAGTGTTTGTTGCGCAGGAAAGGAAACTTTACAGCTCAGCGTACAATCGTTGAATGTGACACGAAGAAGTCCGACAGTCAATTTATGCAATAAATATGTTTCTGTCCACGTTCCACTGCTATCTTGCGGCGATATTTACAGTTAAAGTTTGATGACCGTCTTTTACAAAATAAATTCTCCATTTAACAGTTAAGTAAAATGTTGTAGGCCTACTTGATGTGTAACTTAAAATGATGTGTTTCAATCCCATGAAAGTACCTACATTTTTGTCTGTTAATTTATCTTTTGCCTTTCTTCTTCTTTTCGTTTCACCCTCTTTGGGGTACGCAGAATTAATCATTTCTTGCGCGCTGTACTTTTCTTTGTTCCCAGTAGCTCTTCATTCTTTCCGATCTTCTTTTCCTCTCCTCTTCTGAAATGATAGCTTTAGGTTTTATTTTGGTTTTATCTTGGAATCTTATTCTTTCGTCTTCGGTAATTATCTTAGCAGTTTGGTCAAGCAATGAATCTTCTGTAATTTTTAATTCTATTAGGTCTTTTTCAATTTCTTTAAACCAGTTCGGTTTTGTTTTACGATTATGGAAAAAATCAAACACTTGTTTCGTTAATCTATTAGAGTTCATTCTAAGAAGATGGAACTCCTTCCATCTTTTAAAAATTTAAAATTTTAAAAATAAAAAAATTTTAAAAATCTTTAAAAAATCGTAAAAATTTATTCTCCTTTTTCTCATAGTATCTGACAATTTTTCAGTTTTCTTATAGAGAGCTTCATTTCTTATATATACTACCTTATTATCCTGAAATTTTGTTCCTATAATTTTTCTTAAGATTTTCCTTTCCGTTATTTCAAGCATATCTATCTGGCCTTTGCGATTCATGGTTAATGTTTCTGCTGCGTACAGTGCTTCCGGCTTGAACACTGTTTTATAATGTTTAATTTTGGACCCCCATGAAAGGGATTTCTTATTGTATGTTTCTTTCGTCAATTGGAAGGCCTTTTGCCTTTATTACATGAATTGTTTAATTTAAATTTAAATTGCGCGAAGTTAAACAAAACATAAACTATCTATTTACTAACTTTATCTTGCATTGATTTATCCTGTGTTCAAGTATTTGGAGGTCATATACTAAAATGTAGCATATTTTTATTATTAAATCTTAAATTATGGTATTATTTTATAATTAAATGTAAGTAAGAAATTTATAGAGGTAGCTTATATATATAACTAAGCCAACAACTATTTTTTTAGGTTATGTCAGGTTACAATTGTTTTGTTTTCTAATAGTAGCATATCACTTTATTGAATGCCAAAAAAAGTATTCACTTCTAACGTGAGTGAAGTACTCCTGTACATACCAGTTTATTTTTCTGTACTTACGGACATAGAGCGATAAATGATGAATTAACTTTAATATATAAAACGTACAAAATACTTATGATTGTGTATGCCTATTTATTTTTTTATCATTAAAAAGTACATAAAAGAAGAGATAGTTTTGTGTGATTACTTGTGGAATTATCATTTTTTTTATCCGAACATGCTGAAATAGACACATAAATGTAATTTATACGTAAGCTAGAAAACATTTGTGACTGTCTTTGCCATACAATACAACAGTGTTTTGGGGATTGTAATCGAACCGATGAGAAAAAAATTCTATTCCAAACGTGGAGCGAGAACCAACTAGAAAATGACAGATCCGAATTTGGTGAAATAATCTTTCTTCTGGATACAGTTGTGTTGAACACATGCACATCTGTTTCAGATGTAATATCTGTCATATGTTTATTTCCAAACCTGTGGCATTACATGTAAATCTTAGAAATATATAAAATTATTTGTGATCGTTTTTGTCCACTTTAATATTTTCGTCGCATAATTCTAACAGATTTCAAATGAATGAGGGTGTTTATGATTGTTACGAATTTTAGGTTTTTTATATTATTTCCTGACTGCCATGAAGCAATAAAATGCAAAGCCTTAAAGTACACAAGTATAAGATACACAATATTTATACTTTAGAAAATACGTAATTTATACTATCAAAAATATTTTCAGAAATATCTGTTGGGAACAAATTTGTCTTTTGATTTTTTATTCAAAAAACAAAAAAATATCAGTTAGTGTTACAGTAGATACACTAACTTCAGACTATTGATTCAATTCGGATTGTTGTATAATTATAAGACGTATGAAATTCAAGATAATTTTTTTGATAGTCTTTTTCCCGGACAGTTTTTACTACAAGAAATGCTAATAAAACAGTAGAAACATAACTGTAAAACTACATTTTTGACAATCGTAGCGCCTACAATTCTTTCTATTCTCAGACATGCTGCTATATTTGCATAACTCTGAGGAGTTTAAATATTGTCTCAAACTTTGTTACCATATTTCATGTATATATATTTCTAAACATAATTACAATTATTTAAGTAATTTTTTTCAGTTTCTTTATTTTTATCTCTCTATTTGAAAATAAATATTTTATAATTCTACATTTAAATTATATTTACATTTCCTCGGTTAATTTCAACCTGTAAAGGTTTTAAATTTACAACATTATTGTTTCAGCCTTCTGATTTGATTAGTAGAGAATAACCATTGGGTTATAACTCTAGATAAAAGTACTATATTTACCGATTGTGTTCATAGAAATGTAAATTACTAGATGGGTTTCTGACTCAGTTGTAATATTATTAATAATAATAAAAAAAAAAAAAAAAAAATTATTGTTTCAAACGTCGCAGTTATTGTTGTGGTTTTTTAAAAAATAAATTGTTCTTATATTTAGAGCTTATAAGTATTATTTATCTCAATATGATTTTTTATGAACTTGCACCGCTTATATAATACACAAAAGAATCTACTTTATATTTCATGGCATTTAATTTTATGTAAATGTTCATTGTTTTTTTATTAATGTAAATAATTGCACAGTTTATTTCTCTTTCACACTTCTTTAAAACGTATTTTTACCAATAAATGCACTAAAAAACGCACGAAACGTTAAAATACGCAAAAAGTTAGACAAGAGCAAATCGTGAACTAATGACAATAATTTTAATTCTGTTTTATTTAATTAATTCACTTATTTTAATTTAATTAATAAACAATAATTTCATTTTTTATTATTGAAAACTTTATTAATGAAATTATTAATACTTTTCATTTATTATTAATAAATTATTAATTATTAATAAATATACTTACAAGAACAATCTTGTCCAAGCGATGTGCAAGATATATTTAACTGTAAACTTTATAATATTTTGTGTTACTTAGGGTGGGTATGCAGTACAATGGCGTTAATTACAATATAAATATTAATTATTGATATTATTTAAATACATAATATTAAAGAACAAAATTCACAATCTATGTTTAAAAATATATTTAACTGTAAACGATATAAAAATTGTTTGCTAGATGTGCTGGTATGGAGTATAATGGTGTTAATTAAAATGAAAATATTTCTCATTGAACTTACACATAAATTTAAGTTCTATGCTAAAACACGTAATGTTAAGTAAGAATTTTGTACAAAGTGCGTGCAAAATATATTTAACTATAAATTTTCTAATAATTTTGTGCTAGTTAAGCTGGTATTTATATATATATATATATATATATATATATATATATATATATACACACATTATTTTAAGGCGAAAAGCACATTGAGGCTATTATCGCCTCCCTAATTTTTTTTTTTTTTTTGAACGTCCGACTATTGTGCACGCTTGGGCTAATGCAGACGATGGGATGATTTATAGCGTATGAAAATGCCAAGCCCTGACCGGGAATCGAACCCAGGGCCTCGGGGTGAAAGCCCAGCACGCTATCAACTAGGCCACCGAGGCGGCTAACGCCTCCCTAAACGTAAGTGTGAGTGTAAAGTGTTAAAATCGTAAGTATAGTGTTGTAAGTGTAAGTATTTGTTAGACTC
Organism: Callitettix versicolor; assembly: GCA_022606455.1. Taxonomy (NCBI): domain Eukaryota; kingdom Metazoa; phylum Arthropoda; class Insecta; order Hemiptera; family Cercopidae; genus Callitettix; species Callitettix versicolor. The sequence goes on from CM040182.1 coordinate 1,911,317, forward strand.
GGTACCGCGAGGGACGTCTGAATCCTCTCAATAGGTGCAGCTAGTCTGCACCTCCTGCAGTATTTATTATAATGGCGTTTATTAAAAATTAAATGTGTTATTACTTTGTATAATATTTGCGTTTTGTGTTGCTCATATAATTATGTAAAATTTTCTGGTTAAAAAATCACATAATATTTGCGGATGAGTTTTATGTTCAAAATTTCAAAAAATAACTCATAAGTAGACTACATGTAATGTTAATACTTTAGTGACGCAAAGTAATATTTTGCAGGCACTGGTTGAAATACACGGATCCCCGTCGCTAACCACAACGTGTCCGCCGTTACACCAAGCCTGGGGCTTCCCTTACTCTATATTATTTCCTCTCTGTGCTCGCTAACTAAAGTAGTCACTCTGTTTAGGCCTAAGTGGCGGTTAATAAGGTCAGCTGACAGCAGGGACAACCACTATTGGACTACCAAACCTCACGTGATCTTGTCATCCTATGATTCCTGTTCCACTTACTCTATATTATTTCCTCTCTGTGCTCGCTAACTAAAGTAGTCACTCTGTTTAGGCCTAAGTGGCGGTTAATAAGGTCAGCTGACAGCAGGGACAACCACTATTGGACTACCAAACCTCACGTGATCTTGTCATCCTATGATTCCTGTTCCACTTACTCTATATTATTTCCTCTCTGTGCTCGCTAACTAAAGTAGTCACTCTGTTTAAGTGGCGGTTAATAAGGTCAGCTGACAGCAGGGACAACCACTATTGGACTACCAAACCTCACGTGATCTTGTCATCCTATGATTCCTGTTCCACTTACTCTATATTATTTCCTCTCTGTGCTCGCTAACTAAAGTAGTCACTCTGTTTAGGCCTAAGTGGCGGTTAATAAGGTCAGCTGACAGCAGGGACAACCACTATTGGACTACCAAACCTCACGTGATCTTGTCATCCTATGATTCCTGTTCCACTTACTCTATATTATTTCCTCTCTGTGCTCGCTAACTAAAGTAGTCACTCTGTTTAAGTGGCGGTTAATAAGGTCAGCTGACAGCAGGGACAACCGATATTGGACTACCAAACCTCACGTGATCTTGTCATCCTATGATTCCTGTTCCACTTACTCTATATTATTTCCTCTCTGTGCTCGCTAACTAAAGTAGTCACTCTGTTTAAGTGGCGGTTAATAAGGTCAGCTGACAGCAGGGACAACCACTATTGGACTACCAAACCTCACGTGATCTTGTCATCCTATGATTCCTGTTCCACTTACTCTATATTATTTCCTCTCTGTGCTCGCTAACTAAAGTAGTCACTCTGTTTAAGTGGCGGTTAATAAGGTCAGCTGACAGCAGGGACAACCACTATTGGACTACCAAACCTCACGTGATCTTGTCATCCTATGATTCCTGTTCCACTTACTCTATATTATTTCCTCTCTGTGATCGCTAACTAAAATAGTCACTCTGTTTAAGTGGCGGTTAATAAGGTCAGCTGACAGCAGGGACAACCACTATTGGACTACCAAACCTCACGTGATCTTGTCATCCTATGATTCCTGTTCCACTTACTCTATATTATTTCCTCTCTGTGCTCGCTAACTAAAGTAGTCACTCTGTTTAGGCCTAAGTGGCGGTTAATAAGGTCAGCTGACAGCAGGGACAACCAATATTGGACTACCAAACCTCACGTGATCTTGTCATCCTATGATTCCTGTTCCACTTACTCTATATTATTTCCTCTCTGTGCTCGCTAACTAAAGTAGTCACTCTGTTTAGGCCTAAGTGGCGGTTAATAAGGTCAGCTGACAGCAGAGACAACCACTATTGGACTACCAAACCTCACGTGATCTTGTCATCCTATGATTCCTGTTCCACTTACTCTATATTATTTCCTCTCTGTGTCGCTAACTAAAGTAGTCACACTGTTTAGGCCTAAGTGGCGGTTAATAAGGTCATCTGACAGCAGGGACAACCAATATTGGACTACCAAACCTCACGTGATCTTGTCATCCTATGATTCCTGTTCCACTTACTCTATATTATTTCCTCTCTGTGCTCGCTAACTAAAGTAGTCACTCTGTTTAAGTGGCGGTTAATAAGGTCAGCTGACAGCAGGGACAACCACTATTGGACTACCAAACCTCACGTGATCTTGTCATCCTATGATTCCTGTTCCATTTACTCTATATTATTTCCTCTCTGTGTCGCTAACTAAAGTAGTCACACTGTTTAGGCCTAAGTGGCGGTTAATAAGGTCATCTGACAGCAGGGACAACCACTATTGGACTACCAAACCTCACGTGATCTTGTCATCCTATGATTCCTGTTCCACTTACTCTATATTATTTCCTCTCTGTGTCGCTAACTAAAGTAGTCACACTGTTTAGGCCTAAGTGGCGGTTAATAAGGTCATCTGACAGCAGGGACAACCAATATTGGACTACCAAACCTCACGTGATCTTGTCATCCTATGATTCCTGTTCCACTTACTCTATATTATTTCCTCTCTGTGCTCGCTAACTAAAGTAGTCACTCTGTTTAGGCCTAAGTGGCGGTTAATAAGGTCAGCTGACAGCAGGGACAACCGATATTGGACTACCAAACCTCACGTGATCATGTCATCCTATGATTCCTGTTCCACTTACTCTATATTATTTCCTCTCTGTGCTCGCTTACTAAAGTAGTCACTCTGTTTAAGTGGCGGTTAATAAGGTCAGCTGACAGCAGGGACAACCACTATTGGACTACCAAACCTCACGTGATCTTGTCATCCTATAATTCCTGTTCCACTTACTCTATATTATTTCCTCTCTGTGCTCTCTAACTAAAGTAGTCACTCTGTTTAGGCCTAAGTGGCGGTTAATAAGGTCAGCTGACAGCGTGACAACCGATATTGGACTACCAAACCTCACGTGATCTTGTCATCCTATGATTCCTGTTCCACTTACTCTATATTATTTCCTCTCTGTGCTCGCTAACTAAAGTAGTCACTCTGTTTAGGCCTAAGTGGCGGTTAATAAGGTCAGCTGACAGCGTGACAACCGATATTGGACTACCAAACCTCACGTGATCTTGTCATCCTATGATTCCTGTTCCACTTACTCTATATTATTTCCTCTCTGTGCTCTCTAACTAAAGTAGTCACTCTGTTTAGGCCTAAGTGGCGGTTAATAAGGTCAGCTGACAGCGTGACAACCACTATTGGACTACCAAACCTCACGTGATCTTGTCATCCTATGATTCCTGTTCCACTTACTCTATATTATTTCCTCTCTGTGCTCGCTAACTAAAGTAGTCACTCTGTTTAGGCCTAAGTGGCGGTTAATAAGGTCAGCTGACAGCGTGACAACCGATATTGGACTACCAAACCTCACGTGATCTTGTCATCCTATGATTCCTGTTCCACTTACTCTATATTATTTCCTCTCTGTGCTCGCTAACTAAAGTAGTCACTCTGTTTAGGCCTAAGTGGCGGTTAATAAGGTCAGCTGACAGCAGGGACAACCAATATTGGACTACCAAACCTCACGTGATCTTGTCATCCTATGATTCGTGTGTCATAAAAATGCTTTTTTAATATATTCGTTGATCCTGGTTTTGCCACTCAGCTATGTAGCTTATTGTGCACCCTCGTCCGCAGGTTAAACCTTCCCAATCCAACTCAGGTCTTTAGAGAACCGTCAGATACTTCGGATGATGTTGCCGTGTTTTCCACTCCAAACAGTCCCTAGGGATTCAATCGTTTCCTACGCAATGTGAACAATCAAAACGTACGTATTGAGCTGTTTCCTCAGCTGTACTACATTTCCTATACAATAGATGTGTCATATGAAAGCCTATTTTGTGTAGATGACCGCGTGACGTCCAGTCACCTCTCAGATATCCCGTCATTGTCCGCAGATACGTCCTGTCAGCCTACGGGCTGTGAGGGATCCAGTTGGACCCCCAAAACATACATAAAAATGCTTTGCTTATTTTCAGACATTATGACCACAATATATAACCTACAAATACCTTTTTACCCATTGGTTTTTTCTTAGATTTCCTACAGATTTCACTGTTTTTTAAGTTTATCTTCGTTTGGTTATTCTATTTCGCGAAATTTTTTTTTGAACCGAGATCATCAGTTTTCTCTTGTGTCAATCAAAAATTGTTTTTTTATTTTGATAGTATGATTAAAAGTAAGTGTATTAGGCTAGACTAGTGCTACCGAAGGAAATATATTTTTCTTTTCAGTACTTCTGGTTAACACGGTGAAAATATGTTTTAGCATTTTCAAAAACTAACAGAGTAACTATTGTTTTGTTTTTTTCTTATTTTAGTCAGTAATTTGTTGTTACATTATTACTAATTAACATTTGCTTAAACTACATCTCTTTTAAGTAAAACATATCGATTCAGTTTACCACGGACAGAAGTAAACGAGTTTGTTCTATTTATTGGAACAACACTGCAAAGACAGTTATGACAGCCTGTTATGACAGGCAACACTGGCTGTTATGACAGTTGAAACTCGTTCCTAGAAAGGACGACATGGTTTCAATCGAACCCTTCCTCCCAAAGTAACTAATTTTATTGTTTTTTTTTTAATTTGTTAAGGGTTTAGTTTTCAACTCAGAATTTATATAATAAATTTGTACTTCGCAACTCTACATCTAGAGGACATCATCGATGGTCTCTACTCAAAAATTGAAGTTATACACAAGTGATATTAAATGAAATTGAAACTTATCAATATCATTTACAAATATAAAACATCATTGTACAACATAGACTATTTAACCAATGTTTGAATAATTTTGATGGTTGAGCTGGGCTGGGCATGTAATAAAATGGTTTCTTAATAATTTAAATATATTTATTAATGAATTTATTTATATATAAGATGAAATATATAACTTTAAGGATATATATTCAACTGTAAACGCTTTAAAAGTATGAGCTAACTCTCCCTGTTTTATATATATATATATATATATATATATATATATATATATATATATATATATATATATATATATATATATATATATATATATATATATATATATATATATATATATATATATATATATATATATATATATATATATATTATTAGTATTATTATTATTTGCGCATAGACCCTGTTGGATCACGCAAAGCACTCCGACTCATGTCTTGTTCCTTCTAATCCTCCACACCTCCCTCATCCTGTCCCCATGGATCCTCTTCCGCTCCTCCGTCCATTTTACCCCTGCTCTCTTTGGGATTTCATTCTCTGGGACCTTCCAACCGAGCATCTTTCTCCTGTATGCGCGCCTGTCTTCAACATCTGTTGAGTCTATTCCTGCGTCATGTAGGTCTATTCTGACTTGTGCGATCCACGACGTTGTTGATTTGACACCTTGTATATACTTAAGGTGTCATATATATATATATATATATATATATATATATATATATATATATATATATATATATATTACAAGAGCATTTATTTTAATTATTAAATTTGTTTAAATTTACAACATACTTACAATAGTTTTAAAATAAATATTAAAAATAGAAAAATTTAGTCAGAAACGGGTTTCGAATTCACCTCCCTTAATAAGCACTGAGCAAATAATACAGCTTACTGGTAGACTTTAATTTACATCAAGGATATTAATAATGTTTTTTTACGGAAAGAGCGACGGTTTTTTACATATTATTCGTGCTATCGTGAGTTTTTGTTCTTCCCTTACAAAAAAAGTGCTACGCTGGCCTAAAGAAACTTTCATTACAAAAAAATATAACTCGTCGCGCGTTTACTAAGAAGGCAGTTTTGTGTTAATTTATACGCCTTCAATTTAACAGTTTTTTGAACGCCATTAATTTATGCCAGTTAGATCAGAGAAAACACAAGATCGATGTAACCGACAGAAAATTGTTAACTTTTCAAAACACACTTTTTTGGAAATCTGATTTCACCGTCATAACCGTATTTTAAATCTGCATAAATTAGCAGTTAATTTTCAAACTACATACGAAACTGCATACTAAAAATACGAAATTGAACCTGACCCGTAAATAGAAAACGGGTTCGTTTTCAAGATCATGTTTTCCGTATAACTTGAAACTTGATAATACTAATTATTATTGATTTGGCTAATTAATACTGATTTGATTAAAACTTGGCCAAAAATCAATTTAAATGTTCACTTTTACCAATTAAGCGAGACAACTGCGGTGCCGCGATAATTAGCAAATTTCCATTTAGAATATTGTTTCTGCCATTACGTCGAAGTAGAGTACACACACGGGACGTGAAATAAGCGCATCATTTATTGAGAGTTGCTGACTTACTGTGTGGTTATAATTTTGGTATGACTTTATTCAAACTTGGCAATAAAACGATTTTGTCAAAGCTTAGGCAAGATGGTTACCTGGTAAAATGCTTTCAATAGTTTGAAAATTACGGCTATTTCAAATCTTTAAAAATCATAACATTTCACCTTACACGTTATATATTTGAGTTCACCATCATAATCAGCTTTAAAATCTGTATAAATCAGCATTTTAAATACAAAATAATTAATTATGAAAATGACAGATAAGATTTATTTTCGTATTTTCAAAGTAAGTTTTTGAAAGTTTAAAATACTAATATATGTCCATTTTCAAATTCGCTTCCATCCCTTCCGCGAGACAGTTGAGTGAAGCGATTTTTTATACTCTAATATGCTTACGTCAGATGTTTTTATTTCGATGTAAGGTGAATGAACTTGTTTTATTGCCGTTAATCAGATTTATCGCGTTTTATTGATGCGGACCAGTTCCCACGAGCAGAAATATTGACAAAAAATAAATTAAAAATTATTTCAAAACTTACATAAAAATGGTTTTAACGTGAGCGAACATTCTTCATTTTTTTCTTTTCGTTTCACCCTCTTTGGGGTACGCTGAATTAATCATTTCTTGCGCGCTGCACTTTTCTTTGTTCCCAGTAGCTCTTCATTCTTTCTGATCTTCTTTTCCTCTCCTCTTCTGAAATGACAGGTTTAGGTTTTATTTTGGTTTTATCTTGGAATCTTAT
>CM040182.1:1923366-1933366 GCA_022606455.1 Callitettix versicolor
CTGTTTACCGTGTTCGGATCGATTTACTTTTTAACTGTTACATACGGTGCATCAGTGTGCCAAATTTGAACTGTTTACCGTGTTCGGATCGATTTACTTTTTAACTGTTACATACGGTGCATCAGTGTGCCAAATTTGAACTGTTTACCGTGTTCGGATCGATCAACTTTTTAACTGTTACGTACGTTGCATCAGTGTGCCAAATTTGAACTGTTTACCGTGTTCGGATCGATTTACTTTTTAACTGTTACATACGGTGTCCAGTGTGCCAAATTTGAACTGTTTACCGTGTTCGGATCGATTTACTTTTTAACTGTTACATACGGTGCATCAGTGTGCAAAATTTGAACTGTTTACCGTGTTCGGATCGATTTACTTTTTAACTGTTACGTACGGTGCATCACTATGCCAAATTTGAACTGTTTACCGTGTTCGGATCGATTTACTTTTTAACTGTTACATACGGTGCATCAGTGTGCCAAATTTGAACTGTTTACCGTGTTCGGATCGATCTACTTTTTAACTGTTACGTACGGTGCATCACTATGCCAAATTTGAACTGTTTACCGTGTTCGGATCGATTTACTTTTTAACTGTTACATACGGTGCATCATTGTGCCAAATTTGAACTGTTTACCGTGTTCGGATCGATCTACTTTTTTACTGTTACGTACGGTGCATCACTGTGCAAAATTTGAACTGTTTACCGTGTTCGGATCGATTTACTTTTTAACTGTTACATACGGTGCATCAGTGTGCCAAATTTGAACATTTTACCGTGTTCGGATCGATTTACTTTTAACTGTTACGTACGGTGCATCACTGTGCAAAATTTGAACTGTTTACCGTGTTCGGATCGATCTACTTTTTATCTGTTACGTACGGTGCAAACAGTGTGCAAAATTTGATCTGTTTACCGTGTTCGGATCGATCTACTTTTTAACTGTTACGTACGGTGCATCACTGTGCCAAATTTGATCTGTTTACCGTGTTCGGATCGATCTACGTTTTAACTGTTACGTACGTTGAATGACTGTGCAAAATTTGAACTATTTACCGTGTTCGAATCGATTTACTTTTTAACTGTTACATACGGTGCATCACTGTGTAAAATTTGAACTATTTACCGTGTTCGGATCGATTTACTTTTTAACTGTTACATACGGTGCATCACTGTGCAACATTTGAACTGTTTACCGTGTTCGAATCGATTTACTTTTTAACTGTTACGTACGTTGCATCCCTGTGCAAAATGTGAACTGTTTACCGTGTTCGGATCGATTTACTTTTTAACTGTTACGTACGGTGAATGACTGTGCAAAATTTGAACTATTTACCGTGTTCGGATTGATCTAATTTTTAACTGTTACTTATGGTGAATCACTGTGTCAAATTTGATCTGTTTACCGTGTTCGGATCGATCTACGTTTTATCTGTTACGTACGGTGAATGACTGTGCAAAATTTGAACTATTTACCGTGTTCTGATCGATTTACTTTTTAACTGTTACATACGTTGCATCACTGTGCAAAATTTGAACTGTTTACCGTGTTCGGATCGATTTACTTTTTAACTGTTACGTACGGTGAATGACTGAGCAAAATTTGAACTATTTACCGTGTTCGAATCGATTTACTTTTTAACTGTTACATACGGTGCATCACTGTGCCAAATTTGAACTATTTACCGTGTTCGAATCGATTTACTTTTTAACTGTTACATACGGTGCATCACTGTGCAAAATTTGAACTATTTACCGTGTTCGAATCGATTTACTTTTTAACTGTTACGTACGGTGCATCACTGTGCCAAATTTGAACTGTTTACCGTGTTCGGATCGATCTACTTTTTAACTGTTACGTACGGTGCATCACTGTGCCAAATTTGAAGTGTTTACCGAGTTCGGATCGATTTACTTTTAATTGTTACGTACGTTGCATCAGTGTGCCAAATTTGAACTGTTTACCGTGTTCGGATCGATTTACTTTTTAACTGTTACATACGGTGCATCAGTGTGCCAAATTTGAACTGTTTACCGTGTTCGGATCGATTTACTTTTTAACTGTTACGTACGTTGCATCCCTCTGCAAAATTTGAACTGTTTACCGTGTTCGGATCGATTTAATTTTCAACTGTTACGTACGGTGCATCACTGTGACAAATTTAAACTGTTTACCGTGTTCGGATCTATGTACTTTTTAACTGTTACATACGGTGCATCACTGTGCCAAATTTAAACTGTTTACCGTGTTCGGATCTATGTACTTTTTAACTGTTACATACGGTGCATCACTGTGCCAAATTTGAACTGTTTACCGTGTTCGGAAGTGTGAAATATTTTTTATGCGAATCCGTTCAAGATTGAAGTTCTAACATAGTTTAATAATTAGTTATACCGTACTTACACTTAGGAAACGCCAGTTCCTTATTGTCATTAAGCTTCGTAATGTTGCAGGGACGACTTGGTCACAGGAGATGGTTTGGTGTATTGTTAACGACCTGGACTTTGAAGGTGCCAAGGTCAACTTGCCGGAAAGATTTCCATTTCTTGAGTAAGTAAGCTAAATACACAGAACACGATCATTGGCAATGTTATTTATGCCGAGAGCCAAGCGTTGGCTATTTCAAACTTCACCCCAGGCCGTGTTGATTTAGCTGCTTTAGAACGAGACTTACGGTTTTAGGAGACAGCGCAGTTTTGTAATAAAGCTGCCTGACTTTCGGCGCAGCTTAAATCATACTTAGAAGTTATGGATTTTGATAACACCGCAACCAAAGAGTCTATTGTTAAACTAAGCTTCTGAAGTACCACTAGTTCGGTAGACTGGTAAGTTCTAACTATAATAGAAATGGTTGATAAATTAATTATAGTTAAAAATAAATTATTGTTTTCTAAACAGTACGAAATGGCTGCTGGATTGAAGTTTTGAAAAGATTTTTAAAAATACCCTGTATATGTGACAATAATTGTGAACTGTTCGTTATGACGCCTTATTGAAGATAGGCTAATAGTTAAGCCACATTGTCATACCTTGTTTTTTTTATTTTACATTATGCGGCTGTTTAGTGGAAAATATGTGCTTAAAAATGTTAAGTAAAAGTGTTTTCTCGCAATACATTCTTTTAAACCTCGTTTCTAAGGCAATAGTGTATAGCCTACCTCTGCTTTTTAAGGTAGAATTCTACACTGCCGTTCTGCACTATACAGCTGTAGCTTTATTCAATAACAATAAATAAATAATAAACCTAACAAAGAAACAGCGACTGTTTTTCTTATTCTTATTCATATTTTTAAAACATCCTGACAGGCTTTCACTCACTATCTTCCACGTTACAAGCCGCCTCGGTGGCCTAGTTGATAGCGTACGAGGCTTTCACCCCGAGGATCCGAGTTCGATTCCCGGCCAGGGCTTGGCATTTTCATACGCTATAAATCATCCCATCGTCTGCATTAGCCCAAGTGTGCACAATAGCCGGACGTTAAAAAAAAAATCTTCCACGTTACCGCAAATCTTGCGTTCAGAATGGCCTGGAGTTGTATTTTGGAACCTAAAATTCTTTTTAAAAGCCGCGGGGTTTTTCATTAAAGCCGCTAAGGACTGTCAGATACAAAACAAAATAACGCCTTTTTTTGGAAAAGTCTAGCCTATTTGTAATATAACTGCGACTAAATTAATAACCCACCAGTGTCTTAGAAACTATATTATAGATCGTAGATCAATGTCCTCTTTAGCCGCCTCGGTGGTCTAGTGGATAGCATACTAGGCTTTCACCCTGAGGACCCGGGTTCGATTCCCGGCGAGGGCTTGGCATTTTCATACGCTATACATCATCCCATCGTCTGCATTAGCCCAAGTGTGCACAATAGTCGGACGTTAAACACAAAAAAAAATCAATGTCCTCTTGATGAGTGAATTTCTAAGGTTACTATTGCACTACGATCTTTGGAGAAATATTGTGCCCTGTTTCTATATTCCTGAGATACTCAGTTACTTCATAAAGTCTAGGATTTGGAGAGGATTCAAGGTGGATAACTCATTATCTTTTATTGATGATTTCCAATTCATTATAGAGATACTTGCAAATGATTTCTCTGCTAATTCCCTTTCAATTCTTTTCTTGGCCTTTATTACGGAGATTTTACTTCATCTGCGGTGCGGTAAAATCCCGCTCATTCTATTTGACAATCGTACTCGTGGAAACACTCATGTTACTAGGGAAATGAGCTCAGGCCATACAGAGCCCTGGATGCATACCGGTTCCTAAGAATAACATACCAGTTCCGTAAGCATCAAGAGAAAGGAAAATTGAAAGAGGATCAACAGAGAAAACATCTACGAACACTTCCCCGCTCATTCTATTTGACAATCGTACTGGTGGAAACTCTCATGTTAATAGGGAAATGAGGTCAGGCCATACAGAGCCCTGGATGCATACCGGTTCCTAAGAATAACATACCAGTTCCGTAAGCATCAAGAGAAAGGAAAATTGAAAGAGGATCAACAGAGAAAACATCTACGAACACTTCCCCGCTCATTCTATTTGACAATCGTACTGGTGGAAACTCTCATGTTAATAGGGAAATGAGGTCAGGCCATACAGAGCCCTGGATGCATACCGGTTCCTAAGAATAACATACCAGTTCCGTAAGCATCAAGAGAAAGGAAAATTGAAAGAGGATCAACAGAGAAAACATCTACGAACACTTCCCCGCTCATTCTATTTGACAATCGTACTGGTGGAAACTCTCATGTTAATAGGGAAATGAGGTCAGGCCATACAGAGCCCTGGATGCATACCGGTTCCTAAGAATAACATACCAGTTCCGTAAGCATCAAGAGAAAGGAAAATTGAAAGAGGATCAACAGAGAAAACATTTACGAACACTTCCCGCTCATTCTATTTGACAATCGTACTGGTGGAAAAACTCATGTTAATAGGGAAATGAGGTCAGGCCATACAGAGCCCTGGATGCATACCGGTTCCTAAGAATAACATACCAGTTCCGTAAGCATCAAGAGAAAGGAAAATTGAAAGAGGATCAACACAGAAAACATCTACGAACACTTCCCCGCTCATTCTATTTGACAATCGTACTGGTGGAAACACTCATGTTACTAGGGAAATGAGGTCAGGCCACACAGAGCTCTGGATGCATACCGGTTCCTAAGAATAACATACCAGTTCCGTAAGCATCAAGAGAAAGGAAAATTGAAAGAGGATCAACAGAGAAAACATCTACAAACACTTCAATAACGAACAGGAAAATCACCGTCTTAGAAGTGGATGAATTACTCGCCATGAATCCTCTCCAAATCCTAGACTTTATGAAAAAAATTAGGGCTGGAGAAGGTGCCGTAACTGAGCATCTCAGGAAGATAAAAACTGGGCGCAATAAGTCTAGGTCGCAGTGCAATAGTAAACATAGCAAATCATTCTTTTAGCCATATGTTTTATACTAAACAGTAATCTGATAAATTAAAATGATCCGAAGTCTAGTAAGATTTAGAAAATTTTAAAGTTTTTGTAAGTTTTTCGGTATGTAGAATGGTTAAAAATGCGTACAGTTTACTTGAATATCCAATATTTCTATTCTGGAGTTATTGATATCAGGAAACATGAATATCAAGCTATGTTCTCATAATCGGTTTATCATAAAATAATCAAATTTTTCTCATATTTAAATATTCATGGCTTAACTCGATGCTCCAAATATTAAATAAAAATGTAAGTACTATGTTTAGTATAATGATCTGCCTGGAGTATAGATATAGTTTTTGAAGATGGAGGTTCTCCGAAACTCGTCAACGAAAGTAGAATTGACGAAGCTAGGGAAGGCAGATCATTATACTGAACATAGTGACAATAATCCTAGCAGAAAAGAAGAAGAATATAAAAAGAAAAAAATTAAGATTCAAAAGGAAACTTAAAAATGACCTTGAAGCGGTATTGTTCCCAAACCGTAAACTTCTTAAATTTCGAATTAGCCACACTGTCTTCAGTCATATATCTTCATAACTTATTAAAATTTGACCTTATTGAACTTATTAAAATTATTAAAAATCTACCTTGACATTTTAAGTATACAGCTGTCATTTAACAAGAAGAAATCACACTGTCGACAGGTCGATCCGTTTGGCTGCTAAAGCTCTTGTAAATACTTTAAAAAAAAAATAAGTTAGGCATTTTGACTGCCCTTCAATTTGTTTTAAACAGGCAAAATAAAGTTTGAGATAGTTTAAAACATTGTATTTAACAAATATAAACGATTCAATTTAAATCACGAATTGAATCACGTTTCGTAGTAAACAGCACATAAAATTGGCATTTTAACGTAACAAGCAATCACTGAGTTAGACAGAAATCTGTTTAACGGAAGATTTGCCAGTTCCAGTGCATGAAAGAAAAAATATAAAATAAACTCTAAAATGTACAGACAGCTCGCTAAACTTTGACAGCTCGTTTAAAAATAAATCAAGTATTTTGAGTGACCGACATTTTGTTTTGAATAAGTGTATGGTAGTTGAGGTTAGCCTAAAACCTGTTCAGAATTGTATTTGATATGTATAAAGGTATTCTTTTAAACCCGTCAAGCTGTGTTCCAGTGAAAAGCAGACAAAGTAGGCCTTTTAATGAAACATTTAATCTGAGCTACCTGACAATAAATCGGACATGACAAGCAAATCACTCAAATAAATAAATTTGAGCTAAGTCAAATATCGGACATTTTGAGTGCCAGCAATGTTTGTTTCAGATAGGCGTATGAAAGCTTGACATTGCTGAACAACTAGTCACAGCTGCAAATTATCAACAAAAAAAGTTTCATTGAAATTCGTTAAGCCGTACTCGCGTGAAAATCGGACAGACAGTACAAAAACTCAAGATTTTCATGTTCTAGACAGAATACATTTCAAACCATTTAAAAAAATGGTTTTGTTTTATTCACAACCTAGTTGCACGTCTACACTATAAGAAGAGACATCGTGCAAAATGTCCACTTCGTACGCCTTGTTGTTCTTGAGATACAGTGATTAGTGAGTGAGTGACTTTGCCTTTTATAAATTTATATTTGAACAAAATTATATTAAAATTGTTAGAGCTGGTTTTGAGTAAATCAGATTTTTAAGATTTTTTTGAAAAAAGTATTATTTTTTTAATGTTCCCGAGATTTTGGGTTTCTACAGATCAAGAAGTCTTTTCGATCTTCACGAATACACCGACGTTCAAGTCACTCTCTCTCTCTCTCTCTCTCTCTCTCTCTTTCCTCTCCCCCCCACACTACTTTCTCCGTCGTTCCAATTTTTTTCAACTAAAATTCAATGTTTGTTATTGATTGTTACATGCACAGAATCACAACCGCTTTTCAAACCCAAGTAAGCGTTTAAGATTAATTTCATTGTTGCAGACTCACATCTCTTTTCAACCAATAGTAATCAAGTATTTGTGATTAATTGTTGCAGACTTCTTCCTTATACCTACTAGTAATTCAGTGTCTGTGATAAATTGTTACAGGCGTTCTTTACACCTTCTGGTAATCCACTGTAATTAATTGGTTCAGATTTTTTCTTTACACCTACATGTTTTCAGTGTTGTTGATTAATTTTTACAGAACTACACCTTTTTGCACTTACAGGTTTTCATTTACATATAGGGCCTGTAGTGCTAGTAATGCAATGTATTATCAAGTAATTATTGCAGATGTTTTATTTACACCTGTTAGTAATACATGACTTATTATAAATATTGCAGACCTTTACTTCTTTACACCTCACTTAAACATTGGTTTGTTATTATTAAAGCTTCTTTGATTTACACTTGCTAGTAATACGGTGTTTTTTAATTAATTGTAAATACACACTCCTTCACATTTACATACAATTAATTTACTGCGGGACATTACTTTTGAAGACCTACATTCCTCCAGTTTACATTTACTAGTAATACTGTTCTTTGTAAATAATCTTACAGAGTTACTGTATCTCTTTACACGTGTAGATCATTTAGCCTTATCGACTAATGTTTAAGATCTACTATTCCAAATTTATACCAATTTTCAACCGGAATTAATTAAGTGTTTACTTAGTTTTCAATTGTTAAAAAAATAAGATTCATACATTTTTTTCGTTCCATTAACCAAATGTAATCTTTTAACAACCATTCTGTGGAAAGCGTCGTAGCTCAGTCGATAGGATAGTTGACAGTTCGCTACAACTCTGACCTTTGGATTAATTTAATAAATTCCGGAAAAATAAACCTATACCAGGGCTCATTTTATTAAACTAACTGGGACAAACTAAACACATCTAGAAATCTAGGCAAACTTAATTGACCGATAGAAGAAAGATCTTTTTTTTCAAATCAATCGTTCAGCATTCGGTTTGTGTGGTTGTTACGAAGTTTCGACCAAACGCATTGATCGATTGTTTTGAAATTTGGTACGAAGACCGAACGACTTATAGGTGAGATTTTTTTCATTCCGTTTCAAGATGGCGTATTTTGATTTTACAATGTCGAGTGTAGATGATAGCTATTCACTGTATTACTGACTAAACGGTCCTATCACAATTTTGACCACTTCATGGTTCAAGGAGAAAAACGTAACTAACATTTTCCATAAGTGATACAATTACCAGTTAGACTGGCGGAAATTATTGCGAGCGCGTCAGAGTGCAATCTCGGAGCGGTAGCCAATAAATTATTGCGAGCGCGTCAGAGTGCAATCTCGGAGCGGTAGCCAATAAATTATTGCGAGCGCGTCAGAGTGCAATCTCGGAGCGGTAGCCAATAAATTATTGCGAGCGCGTCAGAGTGCAATCTCGGAGCGGTAGCCAATAAATTATTGCGAGCGCGTCAGAGTGCAATCTCGGAGCGGTAGCCAATAAATTATTGCGAGCGCGTCAGAGTGCAATCTCGGAGCGGTAGCCAATAAATTATTGCGAGCGCGTCAGAGTGCAATCTCGGAGCGGTAGCCAATAAATTATTGCGAGCGCGTCAGAGTGCAATCTCGGAGCGGTAGCCAATAAATTAATGAATTAAGAATTTACTGCAAGGTCTACTTACTCTTCTTTGAATTACTAGTAAAGTGCGATTCAATATACCTCTGTAAGAAAATCAATGTTGTCATTTTAAAATTTCATTTTCAAAAGCTAATGTGATTCTTTCTAATAACTGACATACAATTTGTTATACTAAAAAATTCAGTATTTATTGATTTAGTTGCTAACTCAGATCTCTTTTAACAAAAAGTAGTCCATTGTTGCGAATTAATTGTTGCCGACATAGTCCATTGTTAAACTAAAATGTATTGTTTGAAATTGATTGTTGCAGACACACTCCTTTGTTCAATTACACCGATGTGCTTCCTAAGTACCCGGAATTGATTCTGCCTGCTTACGTGACCGACTCCATTCGCTATATCAACGAGATGCCTTCGCCGAGGTTCATTAAGTCTCACCTGCCGTTTCACTTGTTGCCTATTCAGCTGCAGGAAGGGTCGACTAAAGCCAAGGTATAGTGGAGCATTAAGACAATAATTCAATATCAATGATTTTATAATAAAATTAATATTTTTTTAAATTATTAAACAGATCATGTAACTGGCAAGTTTCGTTATGAAAATGGCGATTGCAAAATACCTTATAAATAAAGAATAAGAAAAAGAAACAAAATTGTCATTTCAGAAAGAAACATTGACTTCGTATAAAAGACTAAGTTAAATTTGAAACACACGCTTTATATTTTATATGTTTTTGGACTTGCAATCTGAAAAAGTTCACAAAAACTTTGCGAAAGGTCTTCATTGAACCCCTCAAACAGCGCGTAAAGTTGAAAAAATCAAATTTGAAAGTTTTTTTAACAAATGACCAATCAAAATGAAATAATTGTCTTCATTCATTACCATTTAACATGAATGTTAAATCAAAATTATTAGAAGAAATATTTAGCGCCGGCACCATATTGGAGATGGGATACGGGTCTCGTATTGTTCTTTTGTTTTGAA
>CM040182.1:1935866-1965866 GCA_022606455.1 Callitettix versicolor
AGAAAAACATTTTTTAAACGAATTTTTAAACAATTTCAAAGTGGCTTACACTTATTCGAATCAAAATGGCTGATACTAAAAATTACCTAATTAATTTTTCTGTTACAGTAAAAAGCCTAATTGTGTCCACTTTTTTACTGGAACACGGCTTGAACAGTTTACAGTTAAAATCTTTATATCTGTTAAATACAATTGTTAGCTTTACAATTGTTTTAGGTTACATCAAACTGTTTTCGAAACAAAATTGCTTCCATTCAAAATGCCTGATTTGTTTTAAAAAGGATTAATTTCACGAACTCTGGAAGCCAAACGGGCTGTATCAACTGAGTTAACTAAGACCGATCTAGCAAATATTAAGACATTATCATACATTTAGTCTCAATGACAACAGAATTTGTAAAATAATTATAAAATATCCAATCATTTGATCTGCGTAAGTTTAAAATCATGTAAAGCTTAACAAGAAACTCAACAATAACAGTAACTTAAGAGTAACAGTAACTTAACATTAACAGTAACTTAACAGTAACAGTAACTTATCAGTAACAGTAAGTTAACAATAACAGTAACTTATCAGTAACAGTAACTTAACAGTAAGAGTAACTTAAGAGTAACAGTAACTTATCAGTAACAGTAAGTTAACAGTAACAGTAACTTATCAGTAACAGTAACAGTAACATAACAGTAAGAGTAACTTAACAGTAACAGTAACAGTAAGTTAACAGTAACAGTAACTTAACAGTAACAGTAACTTATCAGTAACAGTAACAGTAACTTAACAGTAAGAGTAACTTAACAGTAACAGTAACAGTAAGTTAACAGTAACAGTAACTTATCAGTAACAGTTAGTTAACAGTAACAGTAACTTAACAGTAACAGTAAGTTAACAGTAACAGTAACTTATCAGTAACAGTAACAGTAACATAACAGTAAGAGTAACTTAACAGTAACAGTAACTTAACAGTAACAGTAACTTATCACTAACAGTAAGTTAACAGTAACAGTAACAGTAACTTAACAGTAACAGTAACAGTAAGTTCACATTAACAGTAACTTATCAGTAACATTAACATAACAGTAAGAGTAACCTAACAGTAACAGTAACTTAACAGTAACAGTAACTTAACAGTAACAGTAAGTTAACAGTAACAGTAAGTTATCAGTAACAGTAACAGTAACTTAACAGTAAGAGTTACTTTACAGTAACAGTAACTTATCACTAACAGTAAGTTAACAGTAACAGTAACTTATCAGTAACAGTAAATTAACAGTAACGAAAAGTTAACAGTAACAGTAAGTTAACAGTAACAGTAACTTATCAGTAACAGTAAGTTAACAGTAACAGTAAATTAACAGTAACAGTAAGTTAACAGTAACAGTAAGTTAACAGTAACAGTAACTTAACAGTAACAGTAACTTAACAGTAAGAGTAACTTAACAGTAACAGTAACTTAACAGTAACAGTAAGTTAACAGTAACAGTAAATTAACAGTAACAGTAAGTTAACAGTAACAGTAAGTTAACAGTAACAGTAACTTAACAGTAAGAGTAACTTAACAGTAATAGTAACTTAACAGTAACAATTCATTGTAATTTAGGAACAAGCGAATGAACAAGTAAATTTCTGTCTGTTATAGGTTATCTAAACATGTCACAAACATAGAGATTAACTAACAGTAGTTGAAAGGGGTCTTACTAAAAATCGCAATAAGATGTCAAATTTGAAAATGGTGTTAAAAAATTGTTCAATACTAGTTTTTCAAAACTTAAAATTGTATCACAACAAATGTTTAGAATATTATTTTTCCTCAGAATGATTAAATTAAATTAAAATGAGATTAAATTAAGAAATATGTTCCAAACATTTAATTCCAAATTAGTTCAGAAAACCTACCTATTAAAAGAATATTCATATTGATGTGTCAAATTAATAAATTGTAATAAAAAATTAGAATTAAAAAATTAATCACTATAATAAGAACATTTTCATAATAAATATTAATTAGATATTAGTAAAGTACACTCATTGTTATAATATAATAGGAATATAACTACATTGGGACAAGAGATTGCGTGGAAATGTTGAAATGGTATATTTTTTTGATGTATCTAAAAAAAGAATGTAAGTTAAAAATTTTGATAATTAAATATGTTGTGTGATAGGTAAGACGCAATAGTCATGTAGGAGAGTAATTTAATAAAATCTAATGAAATTTTACATAAATATCAGAATATTGCATAACGTCAAGGAAATTTATTTTGATTATACGTGAGTTTTATTGAAATACGATACTTCTTTCAACAATATGTTTTTAAAAGTGGCAGTCTTCTTCTCTGAATATGCATTGTGGAAAAGGCAATATCGACACATATTGCTTTTATGAAATTCACCCGACAACCCCGACTGAGTTAAAAATAGCTATAAAATTATCTATACGCGTAGTAGATCTACAGTAGATTGTTGGAGTAGATCTACAGTAGATTGTTGGTATTCATTCCGATTCAGTGTGGCCTACTTCTTAGTAAAGTTTTTTTGCATTTCTTGCATTGGAAAAGCGAGAAGTGATGTTAAACAAATTTCTGCATTACTGAGTGTCTATTACATTAAAATGCAATTTGGTCATCTTTTTACTGTGAAACCACTAAACAAATTTCTGCATTACTGAATGTCTGTTAGATTAAAATGCAATTTGGTCATCTTTTTACTGTGAAACCACTAAACAAATTTCTGCATTACTGAATGTCTGTTACATTAAAATGCAATTTGGTCATCTTTTTACTGTGAAACCACTAAACAAATTTCTGCATTACTGAATGTCTGTTACATTAAAATGCAATTTGGTCATCTTTTTACTGTGAAACCACTAAACAAATTTCTGCATTACTGAATGTCTGTTAGATTAAAATGCAATTTGGTCATCTTTTACTGTGAAACCACTAAACAAATTTCTGCATTACTGAATGTCTGTTATATTAAAATGCAATTTGGTCATCTTTTTTACTGTGAAACCACTAAACAAATTTCTGCATTACTGAATGTCTGTTACATTAAAATGCAATTTGGTCATCTTTTACTGTGAAACCACTAAACAAATTTCTGCATTACTGAATGTCTGTTATATTAAAATGCAATTTGGTCATCTTTTACTGTGAAACCACTAAACAAATTTCTGCATTACTGAATGTCTGTTATATTAAAATGCAATTTGGTCATCTTTTACTGTGAAACCACTAAACAAATTTCTGCATTACTGAATGTCTGTTAGATTAAAATGCAATTTGGTCATCTTTTACTGTGAAACCACTAAACAAATTTCTGCATTACTGAATGTCTGTTAGATTAAAATGCAATTTGGTCATCTTTTTACTGTGAAACCACTAAACAAATTTCTGCATTACTGAATGTCTGTTATATTAAAATGCAATTTGGTCATCTTTTTACTGTGAAACCACTAAACAAATTTCTGCATTACTGAATGTCTGTTAGATTAAAATGCAATTTGGTCCTCTTTTTACTGTGAAACCACTAAACAAATTTCTGCATTACTGAATGTCTGTTACATTAAAATGCAATTTGGTCCTCTTTTTACTGTGAAACCACTAAACAAATTTCTGCATTACTGAATGTCTGTTACATTAAAATGCAATTTGGTCATCTTTTTACTGTGAAACCACTTAACAAATTTGATTGGAAACTTTTATTTGTTAATAAAATCTATATTACTAGGTTACTACATTTTTGCTACCTCAAATTTCGTACGCCTATATAAAAGAAAATTGCGGGTACTAAAATGCCTGATTTATTTTAAAACTGGGTAATTTTACGAGCTCTAAACTGACTGTAGTTTCCATTAAAAAAATGTTCGTCAAATTAAAATTAAATTTTTATTCCCTAAAATATACCGTAGCGAAATACGGGTACTAAGCTATGTGAAGAAGTGAAATCAATGTTTGTGCACTATTTCCAGTTCAATATCAGGTTCCCAACTGAGCAATAACACAGTCTAGGTAATAAAGTTTTGTTAACGTGACAATAAAATTGACAAATATTTGGCACAATAAATGAAGTTAGAGATTCCAGCTTAACAAGGCACGGCGTATGGTGTTAATAATAGAACAAAAGTCTAGCGTAGCAAGAAACGTTCCCGATAATTGAAGAGGAAATATTACTTCAACCCCCTCCCTCGCAGATATTTAATTAACTCTCTCTTTCTCTCCCCGTATTTCTCATCCTCTTCGCACCATTCTGAGGTGTATTGACTGCTACAGATGGGAAAGTTATAATCCGCTATACTGTTGCCTCGACTTGTGCTTTTGTGGCAAAACACACACACACACACACACACACACACACACACACACACACACACACACACACACAGGATTGTGGAAATTAAGTGACAACTTCCTTAACTTTGTTAATATCAAAGATATTCCACCACTATTTGCGGAAATCTGTTTCGAAGCAGAAGGCCTTTCTAGCTTTCAGATTTGTGATGCCTTTGAAGAAGTTCAGTGGGGAAGCTATTTTTGAAAGCAATTCTAATCGTGTCATGCAAACGTTTCATAGATTCTATTTATAAAGAAACAAAGAGAATCAAACGTTTTGAAAAATATTCCTTTATACACTACTGTATTTTCTTTTCATCCACCAAAGGAATGGTTGTAATAGCTCTCTCTCTCTCGCTCTCTCTCTCTCTCTCTCTCTCTCTCTCTCTCTATATATATATATATATATATATATATATATATATATCTTTTCCATAAATAAATATAATTACACAAAATAATTTTTAACAAATATTTGAGTCGTTAATATTACTAAAATTAAATTAATTATTCTTAAATAGATGTCTATTATTAAAAATATTGCGTGGTCAATATTAAAAAAATAAATAAATATTTTATATATTTTCTCAATATATATATATATATATATATATATATATATATATATATATATATATATATATATATATATATATATAGCCTATATATATATATATATATATATATATATATATATATATATATATATAGAGAGAGAGAGAGAGAGAGAGAGAGAGAGAGAGAGAGAGAGAGAGATATATATATATATATATATATATATATATATATATAGAGAGAGAGAGAGAGAGAGAGAGAGAGTGTGTTTGCGCGCGCGCGCCAAAGTATGGCCACGTTTACCAAAAAAGGGGTTTATTGTGTTTATTGATTTGTTTTGGGTATATTGAAAGTCGGAACGTCATAAGGTATATTACGTGACTTCGGATAAGGCGTCATGTATTTGCAATACTCACACGTATGACATTGGGTAAATTATTTCATTATAGATTCACAATGGCGATGATGAATCCAAAATACAGATTCCTTTAGTGGCTTCTAAAAACTAATGTTACGTTTCTGACAAATAACCTGACTGTCTAGAGATTCCTTAGGCAATATTCTCACGTGTGTTTTATGTAACAGTACGTTACGTAGAGGTCGACCTCAGTGAAAATATGTATTGCACAAAGCTGATTACTTTTCGACATCTAGAAAGTTATATAGAAGACTATGTTCAGATATAGTTTTGAAGATATAGTTTTTGAAGATGGAGGTTCTCCAAAACGCGTCAATGAAAGTAGAACTGACGAAGCTAGGGAAGGCAGATTATTATACTGAACATAGTGACAATAATCCTGGGAGAAAAAAAAGAATATAAAAATAATTTATATAGAAGACATTAATATATCTAACGTAAAACACCATAGACCATGTTTATTCTACGTATTTTCAACACATTGTTCATAGTTTCAGTTTGTTTTTAAGCGAATATTTCTTTTTGTGTTTTTTTCATTATTTTGCCTTGTTTTTCTTATTTTTTTATTTATTTATTTTGAGGTTATTGGGTTTTGTTGACCCCCTGGAACCGCGTTCAGAATTCCGATTGGGCTACTAAACCTCTTCATTACACTGTTATACTGGAGTTCAGTGTAGTGATGTTGTTAATGAGTTTTATCACTCCACTGTTTGAGTTCCTCAGGGTCCCGGAAACTAAACGCCTTTACCTCCTACTTGCAAGAACCGAATCATAGCTCATGTGGCCTAGAGTTTCCTCTTGCTTCCTGTATAACCTCCGTGGAATATCCTTATCCTGTTCAAGTAAACCACAGAGTCCTGTAATGAGTTTTATCACTCCACTGTTTGAGTTCCTCAGGGTCCCGGAAACTAAACGCCTTTACCTCCTACTTGCAAGAACCGAATCATAGCTCATGTGGCCTAGAGTTTCCTCTTGCTTCCTGTATAACCTCCGTGGAATATCCTTATCCTGTTCAAGTAAACCACAGAGTCCTGTAATGAGTTTTATCACTCCACTGTTTGAGTTCCTCGGGGTCCCGGAAACTAAACGCCTTTACCTCCTACTTGCAAGAACCGAATCATAGCTCATGTGGCCTAGAGTTTCCTCTTGCTTCCTGTATAACCTCCGTGGAACATCCTTGTCCTGTAATGAGTTTTATCACTTCACTGTTTGAGTTCCTCAGGGTCCCGGAAACTAAACGCCTTTACCTCCTACTTGCAAGAACCGAATCATAGCTCATGTGGCCTAGAGTTTCCTCTTGCTTCCTGTATAACCTCCGTGGAATATCCTTATCCTGTTCATGTAAACCACAGAGTCCTGTAATGAGTTTCATGGTTTTTTTTAATTATCCAGAATATTAACTTTCCTGGCTGACAGAGAACGAATTAAATTGGAAACAGCATTTAGAATTAAAACTAAATAAAATTTTAATTGTTTTAAATTTTGTGTGTCTATTATGACCTAATAGACACGCCGTTAAACGTCTATCTGCTTTGAGATAGGCTGTCTTCTTATTAATTTGAGAAGTTTAACTCCATTTTCCTCTTCTTCCACTACAGGTCGATTAGATTCATCTAGCGCCCCTACAGTGTGCTGTAATTCACTCCTTGTGTATTCCATGAGTTTAGATACAACCCATGTTTCCTCCTATCCGTAATATTTTTGAAGTCCCCAGGAATAAATGTTTGGAGGTTTGCTTCCAGGTATCAAAATCCCACAAAGAAATCAAATATCTACCAATAAGCAATCCGCATGCATAGGTAAGGGGATTAAATCTAGATAATTATTATGTAGAGTCCACATACTTAAACTAAGCGCCCCTTAGTCTCCGTAAGCTGTTTCACTTTGGCTTAGTTGAAGAGATCTAACCCACGAGCAGATAGATGAAGAAAGGTCAACTCGGGATTGCCAAATCCGTCCTCACAATCTGTAAACCTCTGACAAGTAGCCTTGTTTTTTTCTGAAAACATTAATTCATACATCATTTAAATTACTTCGTAAAAAACCAAGGACTTTTTAATTTGGTTTATGTTCATTATTAAGTTATAATATTTTTTTTCTAAATGTAGCCAGTGCTTTTTGTATGTCCAATAGGACTTGTACATTTCAAAATATTCAAGTTTGTATATATATATATATATATATATATATATATATATATTATTTATGTATAGACCCTGTTGGATCACGCAAAGCACTCCGACTCATGGAGTTCCTTCTAATCTTCCACACCTCCTTCTTCCTGTCCCCATGGATCCTCCGTCCATTTTACACCTGCTCTCTTTGGGATTTCATTCTCTGGGATTTTCCACCCGAGCATCTTTCTCCTGTATGCGTTCCTGTCTTCAATGTCTGTATATATATATATATATATATATATATATATATATATATATATATATTACCTAATTTCAAAATTAGTATGTTATAAAAAAAATATTCGAATCTCGAATGTAATCTGAAAATAACATAATTTCAAAATAACCAAGTCTCAAATGCAACATAATCTCGAAGTGGAATGAAAATTTCAAGGAATTGTAAGATAAAGAGATTATTGTTTTTATTAATTAAAAAAAAAACTTTTTAGAACGTAAGCGAGACAGCTGCGTGCAGCTGGTTGGTTCAGCACAATGTTATTGTATTGATGTTATTGTTACAGATAGTGTACATAGCCCGCAATGCCAAGGATACATGCTCGTCTTACTATCACCACTGTCAGCTACTTGAAGGCTACAAAGGGTCGTTCGACGAATTCGCTAAACTCTTTGTTACAGACTCACGTAAGTTTCGTAACAGTCTCGAATTAAAATAAAGAAATTTAAGTTTAATTAAGGAAATCTAAGTTTTTTGAAAATTAAATTTTATGTTGTTTTTTCACGATCAGATTGAAAAATCGAACATATATAAAATGGGGTATTTTAATTATTCCCGTTTGGTAATTTTTTTAATAATTGTAATTTGGTAAACATTAAAATTCACTGTTTTTCATTTTACACCCGCGGAAATAATTTCCTGACGAAACTTCACTCTCCTTTAGTTTAACAGTATTTCCGGAACTTAAAGGGTAGAAATTAAATGTCTTCCAAGAAAACCAGAAGTTTCCTTCATCTAGGATTGTTTTTACTGTAGCTTTCAAAGTTTATCATATTCGAATTCTTAATATCAGATTCAATTTTTCCTCACTGGAAAAACAATTTTGTAAGAGCTCAGAAGATCTCATTTTATTCGCCCCATCTCTTTGTCTATTCTCATCAAGCTGAAATAATTTTTTTCGCCGGAAACAATGGCGTCTTTCATCATAACCTGATAAAGAGAACGTATTTAAAACCAGCTGAACTAAGTGTTATTTCTTTATCCCTCCTCTTTTCCTCATCCTAAGTTGAAATTCCGAGCTCGGTACCTGCATAGCAGAGTTACCACTAACTTAATTAAGGACAACGAGCTTCAGCTTGGCCCCGATCAGATACCGTCTGTCTTAAGAACAGATCCCAAGTTTAAGATCGGCATATTTATCTATTCTAAAATTGAAATAAGTAGCAGAGTAATCGTCTATTTTAATGCGTTCTTTTACGAGTTTGAAACAATGTAAAATCATCATTATCTATTCTAAAATTGAAATAAGTAGCAGAGTAATCGTCTATTTTAATGCGTTCTTTTACGAGTTTGAAACAATGTAAAATCATCATTATCTATTCTAAAATTGAAATAAGTAGCAGAGTAATCGTCTATTTTAATGCGTTCTTTTACGAGTTTGAAACAATGTAAAATCATCATTATCTATTCTAAAATTGAAATAAGTAGCAGAGTAATCGTCTATTTTAATGCGTTCTTTACGAGTTTGAAACAATGTAAAATCATCATTATCTATTCTAAAATTGAAATAAGTAGCAGAGTAATCGTCTATTTTAATGCGTTCTTTTACGAGTTTGAAACAATGTAAAATCACATTATCTATTTTAAAATTGAAATAAGTAGCAGAGTAATCGTCTATTTTAATGCGTTCTTTTACGAGTTTGAAACAATGTAAAATCATCATTATCTATTCTAAAATTGAAATAAGTAGCAGAGTAATCGTCTATTTTAATGCGTTCTTTTACGAGTTTGAAACAATGTAAAATCACATTATCTATTCTAAAATTGAAATAAGTAGCAGAGTAATCGTCTATTTTAATGCGTTCTTTTACGAGTTTGAAACAATGTAAAATCACATTATCTATTCTAAAATTGAAATAAGTAGCAGAGTAATCGTCTATTTTAATGCGTTCTTTACGAGTTTGAAACAATGTAAAATCACATTATCTATTCTAAATTTGAAATAAGTAGCAGAGTAATCGTCTATTTTAATGCGTTCTTTTACGAGTTTGAAACAATGTAAAATCATCATTATCTATTCTAAAATTGAAATAAGTAGCAGAGTAATCGTCTATTTTAATGCGTTCTTTTACGAGTTTGAAACAATGTAAAATCATCATTATCTATTCTAAAATTGAAATAAGTAGCAGAGTAATCGTCTATTTTAATGCGTTCTTTTACGAGTTTGAAACAATGTAAAATCATCATTATCTATTCTAAAATTGAAATAAGTAGCAGAGTAATCGTCTATTTTAATGCGTTCTTTACGAGTTTGAAACAATGTAAAATCATCATTATCTATTCTAAAATTGAAATAAGTAGCAGAGTAATCGTCTATTTTAATGCGTTCTTTTACGAGTTTGAAACAATGTAAAATCATCATTATCTATTCTAAAATTGAAATAAGTAGCAGAGTAATCGTCTATTTTAATGCGTTCTTTTACGAGTTTGAAACAATGTAAAATCATCATTATCTATTCTAAAATTGAAATAAGTAGCAGAGTAATCGTCTATTTTAATGCGTTCTTTTACGAGTTTGAAACAATGTAAAATCATCATTATCTATTCTAAAATTGAAATAAGTAGCAGAGTAATCGTCTATTTTAATGCGTTCTTTTACGAGTTTGAAACAATGTAAAATCATCATTATCTATTCTAAAATTGAAATAAGTAGCAGAGTAATCGTCTATTTTAATGCGTTCTTTTACGAGTTTGAAACAATGTAAAATCATCATTATCTATTCTAAAACGAAGTTTAAGTTTTTATACTTGCATAACTAAGTTATCATTTTTTCTAAACCTATTCTTAGACGAGTTACCATTATTTTAATACAAGACCTTGTGATTCGGGTTGGCGTAACGAAAATATCTTCTCTCCTTAAACGAGGCCTCAAGTTTTTAGACCGGAATAGCTAAGTTATTATTTATGCTTAATGGATTTTTGAGCCTGTTATAGCAGAATTATCATCTGTTTAATACGAGACCTCGGTTTTGGAACTACGAAACCGAGTTACAAGTTTATCTATGGACGAGACTAGGGACTAAAAACGGTGGCCAAAAAAAGTTAAACTGTATACTGAAACTAGGCTTCGGGTTTAGGACCGGTACAATGAAGTTATAGCATCTTGTAAACCTCAGTCTTAAGACGCCGTAGCTGTTTTTACCATTTATTCAAATAGTAATGAGCCAAGAAACATTAATGTCTACGTTATATTATTATATTCATTATACTATTATATTCATTTTATGACGTAAATACCTAATAAAAATTTTGTTTATGTCGACCAGTAAATAGTCAATACTGATAAAATATTATAAATATTTAACGTGACGCATTTTGATGTAAATGACCATCAGGTTTTGTTAGGCTACCGAGCGATGAAAAACGTCACACAGGGCGTGTATACCATTTTATTTTTGCTTCCAGATTTGTTTTTCTAAAACCAATTAAATACGTTTCTCCTTGTGAAGTAAGCACGCGGGAAAATTTAATTCCCCCGAGTACAGTCTGCACGTAGGTACAGTCAAGTATTCCCAGAAGCAATTTCATTTTTCTCTTTCCTCTGATTTGTTTTAGGATTTTTATTCGAAATTATGTATTATTTAATTTACTTTAATTTGATATATTAAAGGCAAAGGATTCACTTTGGTGTATAAAAAAAACAATGTACAATAATCAACACAACGTTGAACGTAACAAATAGTATCACATGGATAAATTGTAAATAAGTTTGATTGAAATGTAAATAAATTGTAAACCACATCAATGTCTTAGACCTCAGCATTGTTTATCGTCCATTGGAATGATGTCTCTTAGGTTAATTATAATAATTAACTAATTAACTTAAAACGATAAATTTAACCATTAGACTAATTAACATAAAATCATTTTTCCTTTTATATTTTTTCATAGAATTACGACTGACATTTTATTTAATGTTTTTTTCCTTTTTACCTAGTGACTAAATTTTTAGATGTTTTTAAACATTGTAAACGAAATTTATAATTTTTCCTGGTCTTGAACAAATTAAGAAAAAATTTGAAAGCATTTAAGACGTGTAGAGCTTATTGATCGCTGCGTTTAAGTAAGATGTTGATCATAATATAAATCAGAAAACTGCTTTTTACATTATAACAGGACATTGATTAAATGGTTAGACTGATCAAATGAAGCCTCAAGCTCTTTTACAGAATATGTAAATTAAGTTGTTTGATTTAGCGTTGCTCCACATGTCCGCAATAAGGATAACAGCGAAACGCCAACCAAGATTGTATATATAAAATAACTGTTTGATACGGTTGTAATGTACAATTATTAAAAAAACAAATTTTGTTTTTCTGTTTCAAAAGCCTTTAATAATATTTAGTAAGTTGTATTTATTAAAAAATATTAAATTTAAGATCTTTAGGTACAAATCAAAACCCATATGTTTTCGTATTTGAGTTTTGAAGCATAATGGTCCTTAATAAATTAAAATTTGATCAGTCCAAACAAATGGGGCGGGGGATTGAAAAACATTTAAATTTTTCGAACTAGCATATTTCACGTTACTATTCTCGTTAAGTTTACATCTCAATAAAATTTAGTAAAATCTATCGGAGAAGTGAAAATGGTGGGATAAAAAACAACATAAATTATACACATGGTCTTTCGAAACAACATAACGGTTTGATTTCGTTATTTGCTCTCCAAATCCTGGTAAAAATTCTTCATTCTATGCAGATATTATTGGGATTTATTAGAAGCATCAGTAACTCTCTAAACATATTACGCGTAACTTACTTTTGCTTAGTAGATGCAATATTAGGAAAGTAGTTGCCATGATCACAGGATACACTCACAGGACGGGCATATCTAATAGAAACATATCTGTATATTGAATGCGGACTGCAGGACATATACTTCTGAAATGTACGTTTTTGGAACAAGAAAGAAAGAGAATCCTTGGGAAAATTACCAAAGGACTGACTATTCTACAGGAGGATCTCATCAGTAAGATTTAGAATTGACGGGACTCTTGGACCTTGAAAGTAACTTCTAGGGCCAGCATATTATAATCACGCAGTAAGCCCACGTGACTGACGTGCAAAGGCATTCGAACCGTCCGATATGAAGAAGAATAAGATGATGATGATGATGATGATTACGATGAAGGAAAACACCAGCTGCTATTTTCTTGCTATTTATTTGTTGTCATAACTAAAAATAATAATTTAGTACACATATGGTAAAATTGTAGGTGCAAAAATGTTCCATACTGTTAACAATTGATTAAGTTACTGGAGAAGTTAATTGATTTTATTAATGCCATTATATTTACCTTTACAAACACGCGTTGCATTGATAAAGTGTTATTATTAATGGGAATTGAATTAAACTCGGATCGTGATAGTTTTGTATTCGCAGCAGTTGGGGGACTGACCAGTGTATCTTGTTAGTGAATTTGAAAATCGCCAGCTCTTTGAAGACATCGAGAAGTCGGGAGACCTTCATTTGTAGCAGAAAAAGTTATTGTTAAGTGCTAAAGCATATTTTTTGTCAGATAACACTGGAATATCAAGTTGAATGAATCAAGATCCAGCTATGTTAATTTTACAAATAAGTCAGTGGCAAATACACCGATATTTGTTAACTCTCAAATAAGCCCGTTTAAACTTCAGGCAGAATAATTAGGAATGACTTTATACCAGGCTAAGGTATAAATCACATGTCGAAATAAAAAAACAAACCGAATTTGAAATATAGGAAAATGCAACGGCTTCTATGAGGGCAATACAAATTATATTTACGTAACAAATAACTGCTATACAAGAAATTTCTAAAACCATTGTGAATGTATGGTTTAAAGCTTTGAGAGTGCGCCAAATCAAATATTAAAAAAACTCAAACCTTTCAAAATTAAGTTTTGGGGTGCAGTGTTGGTGCACCTTGGTATGTTCGCAATGATAACATTCACAGAGATTTATAGGTTTGAGACAGATAAGGAAACACTAATCTGTAGCAGTGAAACGC
Organism: Callitettix versicolor; assembly: GCA_022606455.1. Lineage (NCBI taxonomy): Eukaryota > Metazoa > Arthropoda > Insecta > Hemiptera > Cercopidae > Callitettix > Callitettix versicolor. Next base: position 1,949,573 of record CM040182.1, read on the forward strand.
AAAACACGTGAGTACAGTAGTGCAGGAGATGCTCAGAAGCAGTTAGCTAGTGATAAAGCAAGAAGACCAAACCTTTGGGTCTGGTGCAGTAACGCTCAGCATCGAGAACAGCAAGAGTATGGGCGAGTACTCAGTCGGAGTCATTTATAACAGTGAAAACAAAACACGTGAGTACAGTAGTGCAGGAGATGCTCAGAAGCAGTTAGCTAGTGATAAAGCAAGAAGACCAAACCTTTGGGTCTGGTGCAGTAACGCTCAGCATCGAGAACAGCAAGAGTATGGGCGAGTACTCAGTCGGAGTCATTTATAACAGTGAAAACAAAACACGTGAGTACAGTAGTGCAGGAGATGCTCAGAAGCAGTTAGCTAGTGGGTCTGGTGCAGTAACGCTCAGCATCGAGAACAGCAAGAGTATGGGCGAGTACTCAGTCGGAGTCATTTATAACAGTGAAAACAAAACACGTGAGTACAGTAGTGCAGGAGATGCTCAGAAGCAGTTAGCTAGTGATAAAGCAAGAAGACCAAACCTTTGGGTCTGGTGCAGTAACGCTCAGCATCGAGAACAGCAAGAGTATGGGCGAGTACTCAGTCGGAGTCATTTATAACAGTGAAAACAAAACACGTGAGTACAGTAGTGCAGGAGATGCTCAGAAGCAGTTAGCTAGTGATAAAGCAAGAAGACCAAACCTTTGGGTCTGGTGCAGTAACGCTCAGCATCGAGAACAGCAAGAGTATGGGCGAGTACTCAGTCGGAGTCATTTATAACAGTGAAAACAAAACACGTGAGTACAGTAGTGCAGGAGATGCTCAGAAGCAGTTAGCTAGTGATAAAGCAAGAAGACCAAACCTTTGGGTCTGGTGCAGTAACGCTCAGCATCGAGAACAGCAAGAGTATGGGCGAGTACTCAGTCGGAGTCATTTATAACAGTGAAAACAAAACACGTGAGTACAGTAGTGCAGGAGATGCTCAGAAGCAGTTAGCTAGTGATAAAGCAAGAAGACCAAACCTTTGGGTCTGGTGCAGTAACGCTCAGCATCGAGAACAGCAAGAGTATGGGCGAGTACTCAGTCGGAGTCATTTATAACAGTGAAAACAAAACACGTGAGTACAGTAGTGCAGGAGATGCTCAGAAGCAGTTAGCTAATGATAAAGCAAGAAGACCAAACCTTTGGGTCTGGTGCAGTAACGCTCAGCATCGAGAACAGCAAGAGTATGGGCGAGTACTCAGTCGGAGTCATTTATAACAGTGAAAACAAAACACGTGAGTACAGTAGTGCAGGAGATGCTCAGAAGCAGTTAGCTAATGATAAAGCAAGAAGACCAAACCTTTGGGTCTGGTGCAGTAACGCTCAGCATCGAGAACAGCAAGAGTATGGGCGAGTACTCAGTCGGAGTCATTTATAACAGTGAAAACAAAACACGTGAGTACAGTAGTGCAGGAGATGCTCAGAAGCAGTTAGCTAGTGGGTCTGGTGCAGTAACGCTCAGCATCGAGAACAGCAAGAGTATGGGCGAGTACTCAGTCGGAGTCATTTATAACAGTGAAAACAAAACACGTGAGTACAGTAGTGCAGGAGATGCTCAGAAGCAGTTAGCTAGTGGGTCTGGTGCAGTAACGCTCAGCATCGAGAACAGCAAGAGTATGGGCGAGTACTCAGTCGGAGTCATTTATAACAGTGAAAACAAAACACGTGAGTACAGTAGTGCAGGAGATGCTCAGAAGCAGTTAGCTAGTGGGTCTGGTGCAGTAACGCTCAGCATCGAGAACAGCAAGAGTATGGGCGAGTACTCAGTCGGAGTCATTTATAACAGTGAAAACAAAACACGTGAGTACAGTAGTGCAGGAGATGCTCAGAAGCAGTTAGCTAGTGATAAAGCAAGAAGACCAAACCTTTGGGTCTGGTGCAGTAACGCTCAGCATCGAGAACAGCAAGAGTATGGGCGAGTACTCAGTCGGAGTCATTTATAACAGTGAAAACAAAACACGTGAGTACAGTAGTGCAGGAGATGCTCAGAAGCAGTTAGCTAGTGATAAAGCAAGAAGACCAAACCTTTGGGTCTGGTGCAGTAACGCTCAGCATCGAGAACAGCAAGAGTATGGGCGAGTACTCAGTCGGAGTCATTTATAACAGTGAAAACAAAACACGTGAGTACAGTAGTGCAGGAGATGCTCAGAAGCAGTTAGCTAATGATAAAGCAAGAAGACCAAACCTTTGGGTCTGGTGCAGTAACGCTCAGCATCGAGAACAGCAAGAGTATGGGCGAGTACTCAGTCGGAGTCATTTATAACAGTGAAAACAAAACACGTGAGTACAGTAGTGCAGGAGATGCTCAGAAGCAGTTAGCTAGTGGGTCTGGTGCAGTAACGCTCAGCATCGAGAACAGCAAGAGTATGGGCGAGTACTCAGTCGGAGTCATTTATAACAGTGAAAACAAAACACGTGAGTACAGTAGTGCAGGAGATGCTCAGAAGCAGTTAGCTAGTGATAAAGCAAGAAGACCAAACCTTTGGGTCTGGTGCAGTAACGCTCAGCATCGAGAACAGCAAGAGTATGGGCGAGTACTCAGTCGGAGTCATTTATAACAGTGAAAACAAAACACGTGAGTACAGTAGTGCAGGAGATGCTCAGTAGCAGTTAGCTAGTGATAAAGCAAGAAGACCAAACCTTTGGGTCTGGTGCAGTAACGCTCAGCATCGAGAACAGCAAGAGTATGGGCGAGTACTCAGTCGGATTCATTTATAACAGTGAAAACAAAACACGTGAGTACAGTAGTGCAGGAGATGCTCAGAAGCAGTTAGCTAGTGACAAAGCAAGAAGACCAAACCTTTGGGTCTGGTGCAGTAACGCTCAGCATCGAGAACAGCAAGAGTATGGGCGAGTACTCAGTCGGATTCATTTATAACAGTGAAAACAAAACACGTGAGTACAGTAGTGCAGGAGATGCTCAAGCAGTTAGCTAGTGGGTCTGGTGCAGTAACGCTCAGCATCGAGAACAGCAAGAGTATGGGCGAGTACTCAGTCGGAGTCATTTATAACAGTGAAAACAAAACACGTGAGTACAGTAGTGCAGGAGATACAGTGGGTCTGGTGCAGTAACGCTCAGCATCGAGAACAGCAAGAGTATGGGCGAGTACTCAGTCGGAGTCATTTATAACAGTGAAAACAAAACACGTGAGTACAGTAGTGCAGGAGATGCTCAGAAGCAGTTAGCTAGTGGGTCTGGTGCAGCGCTCAGCATCGAGAACAGCAAGAGTATGGGCGAGTACTCAGTCGGAGTCATTTATAACAGTGAAAACAAAACACGAGTACAGTAGTGCAGGAGATGCTCAGAAGCAGTTAGCTAGTGGGTCTGGTGCGTAACGCTCAGCATCGAGAACAGCAAGAGTATGGGCGAGTACTCAGTCGGAGTCATTTATAACAGTGAAAACAAAACACGTGAGTACAGTAGTGCAGGAGATGCTCAGAAGCAGTTAGCTAGTGGGTCTGGTGCAGTAACGCTCAGCATCGAGAACAGCAAGAGTATGGGCGAGTACTCAGTCGGGTCATTTATAACAGTGAAAACAAAACACGTGAGTACAGTAGTGCAGGAGATGCTCAGAAGCAGTTAGCTAGTGGGTCTGGTGCAGTAACGCTCAGCATCGAGAACAGCAAGAGTATGGGCGAGTACTCAGTCGGAGTCATTTATAACAGTGAAAACAAAACACGTGAGTACAGTAGTGCAGGAGATGCTCAGAAGCAGTTAGCTAGTGGGTCTGGTGCAGTAACGCTCAGCATCGAGAACAGCAAGAGTATGGGCGAGTACTCAGTCGGAGTCATTTATAACAGTGAAAACAAAACACGTGAGTACAGTAGTGCAGGAGATGCTCAGAAGCAGTTAGCTAGTGGGTCTGGTGCAGTAACGCTCAGCATCGAGAACAGCAAGAGTATGGGCGAGTACTCAGTCGGAGTCATTTATAACAGTGAAAACAAAACACGTGAGTACAGTAGTGCAGGAGATGCTCAGAAGCAGTTAGCTAGTGGGTCTGGTGCAGTAACGCTCAGCATCGAGAACAGCAAGAGTATGGGCGAGTACTCAGTCGGAGTCATTTATAACAGTGAAAACAAAACACGTGAGTACAGTAGTGCAGGAGATGCTCAGAAGCAGTTAGCTAGTGGGTCTGGTGCAGTAACGCTCAGCATCGAGAACAGCAAGAGTATGGGCGAGTACTCAGTCGGAGTCATTTATAACAGTGAAAACAAAACACGTGAGTACAGTAGTGCAGGAGACAGAAGCAAGCACGTGAGTACAGTAGTATGGGCGAGTACTCAGGAGATGCTCAGAAGCAGTGCAGGAGATTCAGAAGCAGTTAGCTAGTGGGTCTGGTGCAGTAACGCTCAGCATCGAGAACAGCAAGAGTATGGGCGAGTACTCAGTCGGAGTCATTTATAACAGTGAAAACAAAACACGTGAGTACAGTAGTGCAGGAGATGCTCAGAAGCAGTTAGCTAGTGATAAAGCAAGAAGACCAAACCTTTGGGTCTGGTGCAGTAACGCTCAGCATCGAGAACAGCAAGAGTATGGGCGAGTACTCAGTCGGAGTCATTTATAACAGTGAAAACAAAACACGTGAGTACAGTAGTGCAGGAGATGCTCAGAAGCAGTTAGCTAGTGATAAAGCAAGAAGACCAAACCTTTGGGTCTGGTGCAGTAACGCTCAGCATCGAGAACAGCAAGAGTATGGGCGAGTACTCAGTCGGAGTCATTTATAACAGTGAAAACAAAACACGTGAGTACAGTAGTGCAGGAGATGCTCAGAAGCAGTTAGCTAGTGATAAAGCAAGAAGACCAAACCTTTGGGTCTGGTGCAGTAACGCTCAGCATCGAGAACAGCAAGAGTATGGGCGAGTACTCAGTCGGAGTCATTTATAACAGTGAAAACAAAACACGTGAGTACAGTAGTGCAGGAGATGCTCAGAAGCAGTTAGCTAGTGATAAAGCAAGAAGACCAAACCTTTGGGTCTGGTGCAGTAACGCTCAGCATCGAGAACAGCAAGAGTATGGGCGAGTACTCAGTCGGAGTCATTTATAACAGTGAAAACAAAACACGTGAGTACAGTAGTGCAGGAGATGCTCAGAAGCAGTTAGCTAGTGATAAAGCAAGAAGACCAAACCTTTGGGTCTGGTGCAGTAACGCTCAGCATCGAGAACAGCAAGAGTATGGGCGAGTACTCAGTCGGATTCATTTATAACAGTGAAAACAAAACACGTGAGTACAGTAGTGCAGGAGATGCTCAGAAGCAGTTAGCTAGTGATAAAGCAAGAAGACCAAACCTTTGGGTCTGGTGCAGTAACGCTCAGCATCGAGAACAGCAAGAGTATGGGCGAGTACTCAGTCGGATTCATTTATAACAGTGAAAACAAAACACGTTGCCATATTTAAAATAAATACGTCTATACTTAGTTGCAGTTAAAAAAATAATTAAGAAAAATAACAAAAATTGCACATAACTTTGAAAATGGTAGACATTTCAAACACCATTAATAATAATGCTTTCAAGTAAGAATTTAACTTAATTTTAACATTTCTTTACACTTGATATGTACGTTACCAAATATATTGTACTTTGTTAAATTTTATTGTTTGCTTTTAATTATTAAATGTTATTTGATTGTAATACCAAGTGGATCACCAACCACCTCTAGGTATTTGTAAAGACGTTAAATAACAACAACAACAAATTTAAATAGATCTATAGTATTCTTCTGCTGAACGACGTTTATCTAAGTTTTTTTCTAAGAAGAAAATGGAAGGTAACCGCATAGCCCACTATCGCTGAAATATATTTTTTGCATCGCTCTTTCGAATGCTATTTATAAGTTAATAGTAGAACAAATAATTTTGACATTATCTGTTAACAATAAATAAGCAAGTTGCTACTATAAACTTATAAAAACATATACAATATTTAATATCTACTATCAAAAGCTGTTCTACAGAAAATTTTTTAAAAGTCTTTTTCTGAGGTCCATAAATAGAGAAATATTTAAAATATAAAAAATCCTGAAAGTACGTTTTTTGTTTTCAACTAAACCAGGTTTCGAAATTTGTCGAAATTTTCCTGACCGAAAATGTTGAAATTAGAGGAGAGGACATGAAAATTTGAAAGTTTAAAGGTGTTAAGTGCTTTAAAAACTATACGTTTTTGGAATCGGTACCACTTTTAGTTTTTAAAAAATAACCCACACTACATTAATAAAATAAAAGAGTGCTTTTACCCTTGAAATTCTTCTTTAAATTCTACTATCTTTAAATATTTTTTACCGTCAATATTTTTCTTTGGCTTGGGCCGCTACAAAGATAATTTTCGTCAAATTTTATAGCGATGGGTCACATAGTTTGCAAGTGAGAAGTGCATTGCCGAAAGACTGATGGACTGACACTAGCACGAATTTATAAGGGTTTTACAAGGGGTTTGTAAGGGTACAAAGGTTTTGCCTATGCACCCTTAAAAAGCGTTCGAAACAGCGTATATATGTACGGTTTTTTGTATTTCTTTGAGTTTTACTGGAAGGTTCGAAAACTCTTAAACTATGAATGCATTATTGTCATATATAATTCGAGTTTACAATGAGACTTAAAATTAAATTATTTTTTCAGTCTGCTTCGCTCCATTTTGGGGGAACGTACTCAGTTACTGGGAGCACCGCAATGATCCGAATATTTTGTTCTTGAAGTTCGAAGACATGAAAAAGGTGAGATAGTATAAACAGTAGACTTAAATTATCATCAAACAAAATTTTGAAATAGTGTTTGTCGTAGAAAAAAATTGGTATTAATAATTACACACTAGTGTTTCACTTGCTCGAAATTTAGCAATTATTCAGTATTAGTCTAAATTAGTGTGACATTCGATAACATATTGCAAATACTTTTTCCTGAAAGCCAAAATTTTCCTAATTAAAATTGAGAAAAATGATAGTAGAAACTAAAACTCGAGTTTCATATTACCGCGCTGACATTGAAACAGATATTTTAATTTAACCAAAAATATCAAATTTGTAAAAATTAAGTATTTACTATTCAAAGTATTGACTACTCAGAATAAATTTCGAAGAATATAAAAAAAGGTAAGAAAAAACAGATGAACATAAGTCACTCGGTATTATCTATTAAAAACTATCAATATATTGAGCAAAAACTATGGTTTTTTCAGTTTTACAGCACAATTTTATATCTTAACAAATTCATGTACAAAACTTCACTTCGTTCGACAAAGTTAAGTTTATTTATTTCTAATTTCTTTTTTACCTTATCGGAATTTCGAAAGCAATGTTTACTGATTAATTAAAAACCCTTATAATGTAAACACGTAGCCCATTTTAATTCAATATTAAATTAAATATCCTATTCATAGTAATATTGCAACCATACTTTCGGCCTAAAACACCGTCATATAAAACATAAAAAAGAAAATTACCTCAATAAATGAAAAATCTAATAGAAAAATAAAGAAGAATCAGATAAATAATTTTATTCCTTCATAAATAGTGTGAGAGTATTTATCTTTCTAGTAATATTCACGCACTTTTCCGCCTTTGTTTGAAACGTTCCTTGAAACGTTGTTTGAAACATTGTTGAAACATTGTTTGACACGTTGTTGAAACACCTTCCTCCGAAACTTTCTATTTCATTCCACTAGAAGATAGGATCGTTTACTTCTCGAGTATCAATAATTATTTAGAGTAGAAATTAGTGTCAACTCTATGCTATACATAAGTCGTTTAAAGTTTACAGTCTTTCGTTTTGGCTAGAAGTGTAAAAATGTCAGATAAGAAAAACTGACGGTTAATAGAAAATTGTGGTTATAAGGGTGACAGTTAATCGAGACTGTCACCACTTTGCCTTTTCAAGATCCACACCGGTATTTAGGCAAAGTGAAAAGCACATTGAGGCTACTATCGCCTTCCTAAATGTAAGTGTGAGTAAAGTGTTAAGTCGTAAATGTAATGTTGCAAGTGTAAGTGTGTGTTAGACTCGGGTACCGCGAGGGGGACGTCTAAATCCTCTTAATAGGTGCAGCTAGTCTGCACCCCACTGCGGGGAATTTAGTCAAAGATTTAGAGTTAATTACAGTTTGGTTTGACGGTAACTTTAAGATCCTAAGAGAAAAAAACTAAATGTAGGTCCTATGTTAAACATGAAAGGTTATGAAATGTACTTACGTGCTATGCAATACCACCGTATTCTCTGATGTCCTTACGTACTTGTAGATACCCCTATATCTAGCTAGTTACATCTGTTCGGAGTGCTAAGCTTAATAATATAAGAACAGCACTCTTTGTAGTAATAATATTTTTTGCCTAAGCTTTGATGTTTGTATTTGACTGATAAATTTAAAAAAAAGTTAAATGCACGAAATTGTTTTTTGTTTTTATTTATTTTGTAAGTTTGTGTAAGTTGTAAGTGTAAGTTGCAAGTGTAGAGTAAAGTGTAAGTTGTAAAGAATACTATAAGTATTTTGTAAGTTTATATTTACATTGTAAATATGATTAATGTGAATCAAATGGGGGGGGGAATGACATGTCTCTCTAAATTTAGCTTTGCTCATTTCGTGAATTCAGTGGTGGCTGGTATTCCAGGCAGTAAGCTTGAATTCTAAAATGCACTTATTTTTTATGAGCGTGTAGAGGTTTTATGGTGTATCGACTTTCTATCCGGTATCTTGTACAGTGTTCAAAGAAAATGGACACTTACCTACATCGTAGACAAATATAGTCTAAAACATAAATCTTGTAAAATTTGTCAAATTGTTAATGCTCTAATAATTGTAATGGCATGTAGTACAACGGCGTTTGTTAATAATATAGTTAGGCTATGTATTAATGATCCTAATTATATACAATGTGCAAGATATATTTAATTGTACACGTAATAAACAATTTTGCGCTAGCATGGTCGGATATGTGGTATAATGGCGTTAAATATAATTTTAAACAATAGTAAGTATAAAATAGTTAAATATAACAACGGGTTTTAAACTCACCTCCTTTAGTTTAAAAAAAACTCATATTGCAACCACGAATGCAGATAGTATTATTATATTTAAAATATATATTTTATATATATATATATATATATAATTATATTTAAAATATAATTTTAAACAATAGTAAGTATAAAATAGTTAAATATAACAACGGGTTTTAAACTCACCTCCTTTAGTTTAAAAAAAACTCATAATGCAACCACGAATGCAGATAGTATTATTATATTTAAAATATATTTTTATATATATATATATATATATATATATATATATATAATTATATTTAAAATATAATTTTAAACAATAGTAAGTATAAAATAGTTAAATATAACAACGGGTTTTAAACTCACCTCCTTTAGTTTAAAAAAAACTCATATTGCAATCACGAATGCAATCATCTTTCTGATAAACATACATTCACTATAAAAATACTATTAATGTGTATACGGCAGTCACTCGGTTAAAGATAAATAATACGAATTAATGAACATTGTACGGACAGACCACGTGATCTCAAAAAGGTCTTCCTACTGAGAGCACTAATGTATCAATTTGATAAATTAAAAGAAGACTTTAATTGTGTCTCAAGAAATACACGTTACAAAAAGGTAAGCTTCCGAAACGCTCCTTGATGATTTGGTCAAAGGAGTTTCACACTCTATTCAATAATGTATTATAATCAACTTCAAATAGAACTTAAAAGTTTAGAAAAAGCTAAAGTGTTGCGAAATAAATTAAAAGACATAAAGACTAACTAAAAAGTCTGAATGATATGCATATCTAATAATTTATATTCTTTATTATTTTTCTATATTCTTTTTTTATATATAGTATAATTTGGTGAAGTTTGTCTCACTCCTGATCTTTAGAAATATATGTGATATGCGTGAATTTGTGTGTGTGTGTGTGTGTGTGTGTGTGTGTGTGTGTGTATTTTTTTATTCTTTTTTTTGTGTTTAACGTCCGACTATTGTGCACACTTGTTCTAATGCAGACTATGGGATGATTTATAGCGTATTAAAATGCCAATCCCTGGCCGGGAATCGAACCCGGGGGTGAAAGCCCAGTACGCTATCAACTAGGCCACCGAGGCGGCTATCTATATATATGCATGGGTATGTACGTGGACAGATGGACAAATTTCAAAACTCGTATGTATATGCAGGACCAACCTATGTACGGGCTTTCTATGCCCCCTGTAGGTCCTGCTTACGTAACTAAAATGTTTGTATGAAGGAAAAGTTGGCAATAAATAAATAAAAATAAAAATCTTTTTTTACATCTTATTCTTGATATCGCGAGTTTTATTTTCTTCTCGTACAAAAAAAGTGCTAGGCCAGCCTAAAAAAATGTTCACTTCAAAATTAACACTAATCATATGAGTGAACTAACCTTATAAGAAACTTTATCGATTGATAATGTTATGTGCATTTATAATGTTCCAAGAGCTTCTTTTCGTTACGTTAAATGTTATCTGTTGCTTAAAACTGAAACTATGAGCGTAGCGATGATTGCTCTCAATATATCCGTGGCTTATAATTAATAGTTTTAATGTTTTACATTTTCCATGACAAACGTTTTCGAAATACAACGTTAAATGTTATCTGTTGCTTAAAACTGAAACTATGAGCGTAGCGATGATTGCTCTCAATATATCCGTGGCTTATAATTAATAGTTTTAATGTTTTACATTTTCCATGATAAACGTTTTCGAAATACAACGTTAAATGTTATCTGTTGCTTAAAACTGAAACTATGAGCGTAGCGATGATTACTCTCAATATATCTGTGGCTTATAATTAATAGTTTTAATGTTTTACATTTTCCATGACAAACGTTTTCGAAATACAACGTTAAATGTTATCTGTTGCTTAAAACTGAAACTATGAGCGTAGCGATGATTGCTCTCAATATATCTGTGGCTTATAATTAATAGTTTTAATGTTTTACATTTTCCATGACAAACGTTTTCGAAATACAACGTTAAATGTTATCTGTTGCTTAAAACTGAAACTATGAGCGTAGCGATTATTGCTCTCAATATATCCGTGGCTTATAATTAATAGTTTTAATGTTTTACATTTTCCATGACAAACGTTTTCGAAATACAACGAATTAATCGTGGCACCACGCTTTCAAAAAGTAAGTCGTAGAAGAGAGAAACTGGCACGTTACTTTAGCCATTATGATCTCGTCAGAAACCATTACGACAACCGTTATGACGATTTATGCCAAAAATTGAAGACGAGTGTGATCTGATTAAACATTAAACATGCTTTAATCAGGCTTGCTGTAACCAGACTTTGCTTGCCCACAGGATCTCGCATCAGTGGTAAAAAAGGCTTCGACCTTCTTAGGCAAACAACTGTCTCCGGATCAGGTTACCGTCCTCTGCGATCACCTCAGCTTCGACAGCATGAAGAAGAATCCGGCGGTTAACTACGAACACGTCATAGAGATGAACAGGAAATATAACTTCACTACAGGAGAAGGTAGTTTTCATAGAAGTGGACAAGTCGGCACATGGAAGGCTCTGATGGGAGAAGAATGGGTGGCCGAGTTCGACAGATGGACACAGAAGAACTTAGTCGGAAGTGATTTGTCTTTGTAAAACTGAAATCATATTACACTATGTAAACCTATTTGTATGTAAACCTGGGAACATTGTTTGTTTTATAACTTTTGTTTGTTGTTTTATAAAATACACCTAGATTTATTGATTGTTAGGGGTGAGTAGATATAACCTTTGTTCCGCAATTGCGCTGTTGATTAGCGTTAAGGCGACCATGTTGGATCAATAGAGCAAGATTAATGTTATACTTACGCTGAAATGGCTATAATTCAAAACATTCTAAAATTAATTAATTTAGTTACTGGTATTTAAACAAAATAATTATTAATAAAATCATTTATACGTAAGTAGATGTTTATGTTTACTTTTCTCGTTTAGACTACAAAGTATAGGTTATAAAAAGTATTGTGTCAATATTTGAATTTGATATTTTTATGGGTAAGCTTCTATATCCAGTTTCATGTAGACGTTTAAAGGAAATAACCGAGTTTCTTCTTCTTTTCGTTTCACCCTCTTTGGGGTACGCTGAATCAATCATTTCTTGCGCGCTGTACTTTTCTTTGTTCCCAGTAGCTCTTCATTCTTTCCGATCTTCTTTTCCTCTCATCTTCCGAAATGACAGGTTTAGGTCTTATTTTGGTTTTATCTTGGAATCTTATTCTTTCGTCCTTGGTACTTATCTTAGCAGTTTGGTCAAGCAGTGAATTTTCTGTAATTTTTAATTCTATTAGGTCTTTTTCAATTTCTTTAAACCAGTTCGGTTTTGTTTTACGATTATGGAAAAATCAAATACCTGTTTCGTCAATCTATTGGAGTTCATTCTAAGAAGATGGCCGTAAAAATTTATTCTCCTTTTTCTCATAGTATCTGACAGTTTTTCAATTTTCTTATAGAGAGCTTCATTTCTTATATATACTACCTTATTATCCTGAAATTTTGTTCCTATAATTTTTCTTAAGATTTTCCTTTCCGTTATTTCAAGTTTTTCTATCTGGCCTATGCGATTCATGGTTAATGTTTCTGCTGCGTACAGTGCTTCCGGCTTGATCACTGTTTTATAATGTTTAATTTTGGACCCCCATGAAAGGGATTTCTTATTGTATGTTTCTTTCGTCAATTGGAAGGCCAATTCAAGTTTGTTTTTCCTGGATTCCATTGTCTTGCCTTCATCTGCATTCCAACTATCCATTCACCAAGATATTTGAACTCTTTTACAATTTCTATTTTCTGTTCTTGGATTTTAAGGTATTTATTTGGGTATTTGTTGTTTGTCATGATTTTGGTCTTTTCAAAAGATATGTTTAGACCTATTTTAGCTGCTTGTTTCTTCAATTCAAGAATCTGCTCCCTTGCTTCCTCCATTGTTTCAGCAAACAAGGCCATATCATCTGCAAATGCAATACAGCTAATTCTGAGATTCCTCTTTTTGTAACCCAATCCTATTCCACTTTTTATATTTTTCTTCCATTCCCTGACTACTTTCTCAAGTGCACAATTAAACAATAAAGGGGAGAGCCCATCCCCCTGCCTGACTCCGTTTTTACTTCAAATGAATTCGATAGTTCACCCATAAATTTAACTTTCGAAACTGTATTTGTTATAGTTTCTTTTATGATATTAGTTGTTTATTAACCGAGTTTATTAAAGGAGCAGCTATTAAGAACAACCAGTGCGGAGCAGTGATTTCTGCGCATAAAGTCGCGCATTGAGGTTAGCGCAGCCGTTATGTCCGTTGTTTTTTTGTTTGTGGCATATTAACATAGTTTGTCTACACCTCGACAATATTTTAACTCTTACAAGAATTTAATTATTAAAACTTGTCATGTCAAGTTTGTTTAGGCCGACTTAGTGCGAATCAAGCAATGTGAATTACTACATTCTTAAATTACTTCATTTAAGAAATGTATCATATTTTAACATCAATACAAAGGATAGTGTTACCACTATATATGTAAAGATTACGTATGAAAAACTGCATCTAACATATGTTCTTTATTACTTGCTTTGCGTGTTATGACTCAAACAATGAAATTCGTTGAACCTTCAGACTGGTGTTCTCCACTATTTGGGCGATGACACTGCGAATCTGTTACTTGTTGTGATATTGATCGGTGATTATTTAGAAAAATTTAGGATTTGAAATACACCTAAAGGAAGACGTTACAAGGTAGAGGTTACCTTATGGTATAAGTCACATGACCTTCCTCGCCAGTTCTGATGCTGTTGAGTGAAAGGACTCGGATTTTCAGCTCGTACAATCGGATTTTTTTGAAAATAAAGTGTGCTTTACACAGTAAGTATTGATGGTATTACCATTATTAACTGCATTAATAATGATCACGTAAGGTTGGTTAAACTGGAATGATGGCAAGTAATGACGCGTTTCCGGATATTCTGATATCGGTACATCGTTAATGAGGTGTATTCAGATGACTTACAGAGACCAGACATGGAGAACACCTGCATTGAATTGATCATTTGAATTTGGGTATGCAATTGTTATTAATGTATCTCTTCACTGATGAGAAAACGTGAATTACATTTGATTTTGGGTATGTAATTGTTATTAATGTATCTCTTCACTGATGAGAAAACGTGAATTACATTTGATTTTGGGTATGCAATTGTTATTAATGTATCTCTTCACTGATGAGAAAACGTGAATTGCATTTGATTTTGGGTATGCAATTGTTATTAATGTATCTCTTCACTGATGAGAAAAAGTGAATTACATTTGATTTTGGGTATGCAATTGTTATTAATGTATCTCTTCACTGATGAGAAAACGTGAATTACATTTGATTTTGGGAATGCAATTATTATTAATGTATCTCTTCACTGATGAGAAAACGTGAATTACATTTGATTTTGGGTATGCAATTGTTATTAATGTATCTCTTCACTGATGAGAAAACGTGAATTACATTTGATTTTGGGTATGCAATTGTTATTAATGTATCTCTTCACTGATGAAAACGTGAATTACATTTGATTTTGGGTATGCAATTGTTATTAATGTATCTCTTCACTGATGAGAAAACGTGAATTACATTTGATTTTGGGTATGCAATTGTTATTAATGTATCTCTTCACTGATGAGAAAACGTGAATTGCATTTGATTTTGGGTATGCAATTGTTATTAATGTATCTCTTCACTGATGAGAAAACGTGAATTGCATTTGATTTTGGGTATGCAATTGTTATTAATGTATCTCTTCACTGATGAGAAAATGTGAATTACATTTGATTTTGGGTATGCAATTGTTATTAATGTAACTCTTCACTGATGAGAAAACGTGATTTACATTTGAATTTGGGTATACAATTGTTATTAATGTATCTTTTCACTGATGAGAAAACGTGAATTACATTTGAAATCCTGTGTATATCCGTTTGACACAATTGTTTCGAGAAAAAATACTGTTCCGACGTCTCGCCAAAACCGTATCTCGTATCTTTCAGATGTTTTTTGCTACAATTCTGAAGTGATTACAGATTAGGAGCAAGAACAACTTGGAACTTGTTTTTTCTGGAAAAAATTGGGCCGAACGGATGTACATCGGATTTCAATTACATTCGTACTTATACTCTATACATACATCCATAAGTATATATCTATATAAATAAAAATGTAAATGTTCTTTTGGCTTGAAATCTTAAACCTCCAAAAATTCTTCATTGATTTTAACGTGATTTTTTGACACAATTTTGCATTCGAATACGTACATGTTTTTATGTATTAATCTATCTATATCTCTACTATATGAAATAAAAATATAAATGTGCATTTGTTCAATATATTAAATCTCCGAGATTCTTCACCGATTGCTTTGAAAGTCAGACACAACGTTGCATTCGAATACGTACATGTTTAAATCTGTCTATTCAAATGCAACGTTGTGTCACAATATGAAAACAATCGGTGAATAATTTTCAGTAAGGCCATTCAGTAAAACTTTAAAGACATACGAGTTGCACGTACGAATTGATTGTGTCTGTTCAAACCGAATCTTATTGTTGTGCGTTGCTTTAATAAAATCGTGTTTAGTGTTGTGACGTGTTTTCATTGTTTTGTTAACATTGTGACGACACGACAAAGGGATTTGACCATTTGTACCGAAGATGCCTGAAGATGAAACAGTGAAGTTTCGAAACCGCTGTAGCCTCTACGAGGTGAGTTAAAAGACCACTAGACGGAATAAGATAGGTTAATCCTAATTATTTCTACATGTGGTCTGGTGGATATGTTGCAATAATGACAAATTTGCTTTTGGCACAAATGGTTGAACAGATATTCAAATTAAAAGCACTTATTTGGACTGTGGAACCACTGAAAACGGAAAGATCCAGTAAATCTCAAAATCGATTTTTTTCAGACACGTAACGCCTTATATACTTTTGTATGGTAAGAAATTTAAATACATTTTACATCGATCAGTATTGAAACACACTAAGAAATAATTAATTTTAAATTTTACAACATTTAGTTGCATCCTCCAAATAAACCATCATATAAAACTGAACCTACATACATGAATTTATTCTTTTTTATTACACAAGAATTGGATTCTTTCTTACAACACCTTTCGAGGCAATCCACGCACTTAAAACTTTTCGAAAGAAGAATACCAGAGTCGTCAAAACCGTAAATAGAAGAATGTTTACACTCGAACTGAGCATGCGTGCCTCAC
>CM040182.1:1970866-2003366 GCA_022606455.1 Callitettix versicolor
TAATAGCTTATTCCCCTTAGTTGTAATAGCTTATACCCATTAGTTGTAATAGCTTATACCCATTAGTTGTAATAGCTTAAACCCATTAGTTGTAATAGATCATACCCATTAGTTGTAATAGATTATACCCATTAGTTGTAATAGCTTATACCCATTAGTTGTAATAGCTTAAACCCATTAGTTGTAATAGATTATACCCATTACTTGTAATAGATTATACCCATTAGTTGTAATAGCTTATACCCATTAGTTGTAATAGCTTATACCCATTAGTTGTAATAGCTTAAACCCATTAGTTGTAATAGATTATACCCATTAGTTGTAATAGATTATACCCATTAGTTGTAATAGCTTATACCCATTAGTTGTAATAGCTTATACCCATTAGTTGTAATAGCTTATACCCATTAGTTGTAATAGCTTATACCCATTAGTTGTAATAGCTTATACCCATTAGTTGTACTAGCTTAAACCCATTAGTTGTAATAGATTATACCCATTAGTTGTAATAGATTATACCCATTAGTTGTAATAGCTTATACCCATTAGTTGTAATAGCTTAAACCCATTAGTTGTAATAGATTATACCCATTAGTTGTAATAGCTTATACAAATTAGTTGTAATAGCTTATACCCATTAGTTGTAATAGATTATACCCATTAGTTGTAATAGCTTAAACCCATTAGTTGTAATAGATTATACCCATTAGTTGTAATAGCTTATACCCATTAGTTGTAATAGCTTAAACCCATTAGTTGTAATAGCTTATACCCATTAGTTGTAATAGCTTATACCCATTAGTTGTAATAGCTTAAACCCATTAGTTGTAATAGATTATACCCATTAGTTGTAATAGATTATACCCATTAGTTGTAATAGCTTATACCCATTAGTTGTAATAGCTTATACCCATTAGTTGTGCTATTAGCTTTTTATAATAACTACATAAGCTACGGACGCGAGTTCAATGGTTTTTACCCATCCAAAAAGTGTCCAACGATATTTAGTATTCTATAGCGTGCATCCTATACTATTTTATATACTATACCCAGCATACATTATATATGTCATGGTAACGGTGACGGTGTCGCTATATCTGACGTTAGTTCAATGGTTTTTCCCATACAAAAAGTGCCCAACGATATTTAGTATTCTATAGCGTGCATCCTATACTATTTTATATACTATACCCAGCATACATTATATATGTCATGGTAACGGTGACGGTGTCGCTATATCTGACGTTAGTTCAATGGTTTTTCCCATACAAAAAGTGTCCTACGATATTTAGTATTCTATAGCGTGCATCCTATACTATTTTATATACTATACCCAGCATACATTATATATGTCATGGTAACGGTGACGGTGTCGCTATTTCTGACGTTAGTTCAATGGTTTTTCCCATACAAAAAGTGCCCAACGATATTTAGTATTCTATAGCGTGCATCCTATACTATTTCATATACTATACACAGAATACATTATATATGTCATGGTAACGGTGACGGTGTCGCTATATCTGACGTGAGTTCAATGGTTTTTCCCATACAAAAAGTGCCCAACGATATTTAGTATTCTATAGCGTGCATCCTATACTATTTTATATACTATACCCAGCATACATTATATATGTCATGGTAACGGTGACGGTGTCGCTATATCTGACGTGTGTTCAATGGTTTTTCCCATACAAAAAGTGCCCAACGATATTTAGTATTCTATAGCGTGCATCCTATTCTATTTTATATACTATACACAGAATACATTATATATGTCATGGTAACGGTGACGGTGTCGCTATATCTGACGTGAGTTCAATGGTTTTTCCCATACAAAAAGTGCCCAACGATATTTAGTATTCTATAGCGTGCATCCTATACTATTTCATATACTATACACAGAATACATTATATATGTCATGGTAACGGTGACGGTGTCGCTATTTCTGACGTGAGTTCAATGGTTTTTCCCATACAAAAAGTGCCCAACGATATTTAGTATTCTATAGCGTGCATCCTATACTATTTTATATACTATACACAGAATACAATATATATGTCATGGTAACGGTGACGGTGTCGCTATATCTGACGTGAGTTCAATGGTTTTTCCCATACAAAAAGTGCCCAACGATATTTAGTATTCTATAGCATGCATCCTATACTATTTTATACACTATACAAAGAATACATTATATATGTCATGGTAACGGTGACGGTGTCGCTATATCTGACGTGAGTTCAATGGTTTTTCCCATACAAAAAGTGCCCAACGATATTTAGTATTCTATAGCGTGCATCCTATACTATTTTATATACTATACACAGAATACATTATATATGTCATGGTAACGGTGACGGTGTCGCTATATCTGACGTGAGTTCAATGGTTTTTCCCATACAAAAAGTGTCCTACGATATTTAGTATTCTATAGTGTGCATCCTATACTATTTTATATACTATACACAGAATACATTATATATGTCATGGTAACGGTGACGGTGTCGCTATATCTGACGTGAGTTCAATGGTTTTTCCCATACAAAAAGTGTCCTACGATATTTAGTATTCTATAGCGTGCATCCTATACTATTTTATATACTATACACAGCATACATTATATATGTCATGGTAACGGTGACGGTGTCGCTATATCTGACGTGAGTTCAATGGTTTTTCCCATAAAAAAAGTGCCCAACGATATTTAGTATTCTATAGCGTGCATCCTATACTATTTTATATACTATACACAGAATACATTATATATGTCATGGTAACGGTGACGGTGTCGCTATATCTGACGTGAGTTCAATGGTTTTTCCCATACAAAAAGTGCCCAACGATATTTAGTATTCTATAGCGTGCATCCTATACTATTTTATATACTATACAAAGAATACATTATATATGTCATGGTAACGGTGACGGTGTCGCTATATCTGACGTGAGTTCAATGGTTTTTCCCATACAAAAAGTGCCCAACGATATTTAGTATTCTATAGCGTGCATACTATACTATTTTATATACTATACCCCGCATACATTATATATGTCATGGTAACGGTGACGGTGTCGCTATATCTGACGTGAGTTCAATGGTTTTTCCCATACAAAAAGTGTCCTACGATATTTAGTATTCTATAGCGTGCATCCTATACTATTTTATATACTATACACAGAATACATTTATATATATCATGGTAACGGTGACGGTGTCGCTATATCTGACGTGAGTTCAATGGTTTTTCCATACAAAAAGTGCCCAACGATATTTAGTATTCTATAGCGTGCATCCTATACTATTTTATATACTATACACAGCATACATTATATATGTCATGGTAACGGTGACGGTGTCGCTATATCTGACGTGAGTTCAATGGTTTTCCCATACAAAAAGTGTCCTACGATATTTAGTATTCTATAGCGTGCATCCTATACTATTTTATATACTATACACAGAATACATTATATATGTCATGGTAACGGTGACGGTGTCGCTATATCTGACGTGAGTTCAATGGTTTTTCCCATACAAAAGTGCCCAACGATATTTAGTATTCTATAGCGTGCATCCTATACTATTTTATATACTATACACAGAATACATTATATATGTCATGGTAACGTAACGGTGACGTTTTTCCCATACAAAAGTGTGACGGTGCCCAACGATATTTAGTATTCTATAGCGTGCATATCTGACGTGAGTTCAATGGTTTTTCCCATACAAAAAGTGCCCAACGATATTTAGTATTCTATAGCGTGCATCCTATACTATTTTATATACTATACAAAGAATACATTATATATGTCATGGTAACGGTGACGGTGTCGCTATATCTGACGTGTGTTCAATGGTTTTTCCCATACAAAAAGTGCCCAACGATATTTAGTATTCTATAGCGTGCATCCTATACTATTTTATATACTATACAAAGAATACATTATATATGTCATGGTAACGGTGACGGTGTCGCTATATCTGACGTGAGTTCAATGGTTTTCCCATACAAAAGTGCCCAACGATATTTAGTATTCTATAGCGTGCATCCTATACTATTTTATATACTATACACAGAATACATTATATATGTCATGGTAACGGTGACGGTGTCGCTATATCTGACGTGAGTTCAATGGTTTTTCCCATACAAAAGTGCCCAACGATATTTAGTATTCTATAGCGTGCATCCTATACTATTTTATATACTATACACAGAATACATTATATATGTCATGGTAACGGTGACGGTGTCGCTATATCTGACGTGAGTTCAATGGTTTTTCCATACAAAAAGTGCCCAACGATATTTAGTAAAGCGTGCATCCTATACTATTTTAGTACTAACGATTATTTAGTATGGTAACGGTGACGGTGTCGCTATAGCGTGAGTTCAATGGTTTTTCCTATACAAAAGTGCCCAACGATATTTAGTATTCTATAGCGTGCATCCTATACTATTTTTTATATACTAGAATACATTATATATGTCATGGTAACGGTGACGGTGTCGCTATATCTGACGTGAGTTCAATGGTTTTTCCCATACAAAAAAGTGCCCAACGATATTTAGTATTCTATAGCGTGCATCCTATACTATTTTATATACTATACACAGAATACATTATATATGTCATGGTAACGGTGACGGTGTCGCTATATCTGACGTGAGTTCAATGGTTTTCCCATACAAAAAGTGCCCAACGATATTTAGTATTCTATAGCGTGCATCCTATACTATTTTATATACTCCTATACACAGCATACATTATATATGTCATGGTAACGGTGACGGTGTCGCTATATCTGACGTGAGTTCAATGGTTTTTCCCATACAAAAAGTGCCCAACGATATTTAGTATTCTATAGCGTGCATCCTATACTATTTTATATACTATACACAGCATACATTATATATGTCATGGTAACGGTGACGGTGTCGCTATATCTGACGTGAGTTCAATGGTTTTTCCCATACAAAAAGTGCCCAACGATATTTAGTATTCTATAGCGTGCATCCTATACTATTTTATATACTATACACAGAATACATTATATATGTCATGGTAACGGTGACGGTGTCGCTATATCTGACGTGAGTTCAATGGTTTTCCCATACAAAAAGTGCCCAACGATATTTAGTATTCTATAGCGTGCATCCTATACTATTTTATATACTATACACAGAATACATTATATATGTCATGGTGGTAACGGTGACGGTGTCGCTATATCTGACGTGAGTTCAATGGTTTTTCCCATACAAAAAGTGCCCAACGATATTTAGTATTCTATAGCGTGCATCCTATACTATTTTATATACTATACACAGAATACATTATATATGTCATGGTAACGGTGACGGTGTCGCTATATCTGACGTGAGTTCAATGGTTTTTCCCATACAAAAAGTATCCAACGATATTTAGTATTCTATAGCGTGCATCCTATACTATTTTATATACTATACACAGCATACATTATATATGTCATGGTAACGGTGACGGTGTCGCTATATCTGACGTGAGTTCAATGGTTTTTCCCATACAAAAAGTGCCCAACGATATTTAGTATTCTATAGCGTGCATCCTATACTATTTTATATACTATACACAGAATACATTATATATGTCATGGTAACGGTGACGGTGTCGCTATATCTGACGTGAGTTCAATGGTTTTTCCCATACAAAAAGTATCCAACGATATTTAGTATTCTATAGCGTGCATCCTATACTATTTTATATACTATACACAGAATACATTATATATGTCATGGTAACGGTGACGGTGTCGCTATATCTGACGTGAGTTCAATGGTTTTTCCCATACAAAAAGTATCCAACGATATTTAGTATTCTATAGCGTGCATCCTATACTATTTTATATACTATACACAGCATACATTATATATGTCATGGTAACGGTGACGGTGTCGCTATATCTGACGTGAGTTCAATGGTTTTTCCCATACAAAAAGTATCCAACGATATTTAGTATTCTATAGCGTGCATCCTATACTATTTTATATACTATACACAGAATACATTATATATGTCATGGTAACGGTGACGGTGTCGCTATATCTGACGTGTGTTCAATGGTTTTTCCCATACAAAAAGTGCCCAACGATATATTGTATATACGTGTGGCGTGCATCCTATACTATTTTATATATTATACACAGTACACATTAAATTATTATATTATACAGTGTATAATTATAACATAGTATAGGTATAGTTATGCAACACTGTACACATTATATTATATTATATTATAATGTGTATATATTATACACATTATATATGTACACATGGTAACGGTGACGGTGTCGCTATAAAATCTGACGCGAGTTCAATGCTTTTTGCCCATCCAAAAAAAGTGCCCAACGTCGCTAAACAAGTTTTCACTTCAACAGTTTGAATCGTAAGGCTTTCCGGGTATATTTCCTTTTTTGTAAAATGACAAAAAATATTAAAATGTTTCAATGTTAAAATGTTAAAATGTTCTTTGTCAACTAGCATTACATGGAATAAATCTATTGCTTTACAAAGTATATAGACGTTGACAAAGAAGAAATGTGTGTACACAGCTCCAAGTATTTCAATATCTTACCAATTGATCTAAAATGTCTGAATGTAACAAATAAAACAAAAATGAAAACGTTATCTGAATTTTTCAGATCTACAAATGTTATATCTTTTGTAGATATATTTATATCTTTAATATAAATATAGAGGGCTTTAAACGAAGGAATGTAACAAAAAAGGTAACACAGGTACAAAATTATAATTTCTATTTTGATATTTGATTTTATTTACTAAATTATGTTCCTGGCTGTCTACTGATGAGCATAGTTTATGTTTAGGCCTAAACGTTATTTAGTTTTTGTATGGCTCCTGAGCACAGAGAGTTTTCTCTCTCTTCAGGATATATAATGTATCTTTTCCTTTGAGAATTTATGTATTAATGCCAATAAAGGAGGAGTTTAGTTTCAAAACGTCCTTTGTCCACAGAATGACGAAATCGAGATTTTTATTTATATGTGTTCTTTATACATAATGTATAGATAATATAAGAGTATTTTTAACCAAAACGTCCTATAAATAATAAATATTTGAGTTTAAATGTGTGGTTTGGAATCAAAATGTGTGAAGTCCAACCAACATGGCCGACTAAAATTAAATGAAAGATTCAGTTTTTGTTTTCAAAATGGCCTTCAATACTTCAGTACGTTAATGGTGTTTGTTCACTTCAGTTTCACACTGTCTTTTGTTCACTGAGATATCAACATTACAACCTTTGGAAGCGTACTAAAAATAATATTACTTCCGTTTGTATCTCTTTGTTTCATGTGTATTTTAAAGATTGGTAACCCTGCTTGTAAGGATTCACCCTGCTGTTTGTGAATCTTACGATAAGTTATGTTGGTGTTGTTCAGAAGTTACGCGTTTAACGCATCCGAATTTTGTATGTTTTGATCGTGATTTTGTGTCATATATTAGGTAATTTTATTATTTTCGTAGTACCGTGTATTGTGTTTTTTATATTTTAGTAATTTTACCACTGAAAAAGTTTTTTTTATTTGTTATGACTTTTTATTATTATTTTTCCTAATAAATATAAATATAATATTGATTTTCTTAAACAATGGTCTACATTTTGACAATAATTAAATATTTTTGCTGACTCATTTCACTTAAATAAAAACTATTTTTTTAAAATTTTAATTTATATTTTTGTACATTATTAATGTTTCAATAATATTTGTATAAATAAATGAGATATTACTGTGGTTTTTACTGTACAGTGCCAAATGCTAACATTTTTTAAACAAACTGTCCTTCGTCCATTATTTCTATTTTATATTTTACAAGAGTGTCTCTTGTCCACTCTTCAGAAAAAAATGTCCCTTGTCCATAGAGATTTATTTATTTGTTAATAAGCTAAAAGTGTAAAAGCTTTTTCCTTTCGTATAAAATTACCTAGAGACATAAAGTATAATTTTAACACTTATTTAACGTTATATTCAAAACATTTTATGCCTGAATATGTTTTTTGTGATTTTCTGAAAATTTTCAACAATGGACGTAGGACTTGTTGAAACTAGAGTCCTCAAATATTCTATTCTATTCAATGTGTAATGTGAATGTGACACTTTGGAAATTCCCTTTCATCACGTCAGCGAGCGATACAGCTGCGACCCACGATTATTTCAGTTCATTCTTAAAATGAAACTTCCATCTAGATTATTTTGTTTCGTCGGTCTACATTTGTACGCTGACTGATGAAATTTCAGATAAAAATCTGATAAATCGATTTCAGTAAGTTAAGTCGGTTTTACGTTTTTAGGTTAGGTCTAAACAAGTAGGTTACAGACATTTTGATTGGGTGTTTATTATCGAAACTCTTTAAAATAATTGACATCGACTCACTAGTATGTTCAATGATCAATATAAGAATAAATTCGTAAGCATACTAACCCAGTGTGTGTGTGTGTGTGTGTGTGTGTGAGAGAGAGAGAGAGAGAGAGAGAGAGAGAGAGAGAGAAAGTGCTCGCGCGCGTGTGTTTGTAAGTTTATATACACATTAAAAAATGATGATATAAAAAAGAATGACATAAATCACAAATATCACACTTTACTAAAACTTACTCTGAGTTTTTTTTTTTTTTTGCTTAAAACACACTTTTGCTTAATTAAAATGTAGAAGCAACATTTAAAGAAATTTAATTATTTATTTAAAATTTGTTTTTATTTCAAAAAATAATACAGTGCTTTACGGTGCTCCATAATCAACCCCATAACACCAATCTGTTATTCTTACAGTGGATTTATAAGGATTTTTCTAACTTATATTTATATATATATACACACACAACACACACACACACACACACACACACACACACACACACACACACACACACACACACATATATATATATATATATATGTATGTATGTAACTTATATACATATATATATATATATATATATATATATATATATAAATAATATATATAATATATAGTGTTTTAGCCGCCACGGTGGCCTAGTTGATAGCGTACTAGGCTTTCACCCCGAGGACGCGGGTTCGATTCCTGCCAGGGCTTGGCATTTCATACGCTATAAATCATCCCATCGTCTGCATTAGCCCAAGTGTGCAAAATAGTCGGACGTTAAACACCAAAAAAAAAAAAAAATAATAAATAAATATATATATATATATATATATATATATATATATATATATATATATATATATAGTGTTTAAATATTAAGTAATACACGTGACCATAAATTTTAGAGAAATATGGTTTGATCTGATGTATCTGAGATCTGATGATCTCGTATAATGAGATAATTACTAATTGTAAACTATGTAGATAAATAGGTATATTAATATGAAAAAATTAGGTCAGGGTGTATAAGTTGCAAAAACAATGGTGGAGTTGACTTCGTCAACTGTAGGAATTGAGTTTTTTATTCAAAAGTCCATATAGGTACGCATTACCTACCTTTATCATATTAGTATGTTTACTAACATGGGGAATTAGGTAACGCAAATACCTAATTTAGAATTATGACCGTTTTTATACCGTCATATATATATAGTACATATGATGTACAGTATGTCTATAGTATCATATAGTATCATACGTATCATATAGTACATATGATGTACAGTATGTCTATAGTATCATATAGTATCATACGTATCATATAGTACATATGATGTACAGTATGTCTATAGTATCATATAGTATCATACGTATCATATAGTACATATGATGTATACAGTATGTCTATAGTATCATATAGTATCATACGTATCATATAGTACATATGATGTACAGTATGTCTATAGTATCATATAGTATCATACGTATCATATAGTACATATGATGATACAGTATGTCTATAGTATCATATAGTATCATACGTATCATATAGTACATATGATGTACAGTATGTCTATAGTATCATATAGTATCATACGTATCATATAGTACATATGATGTACAGTATGTCTATAGTATCATATAGTATCATACGTATCATATAGTACATATGATGTACAGTATGTCTATAGTATCATACGTATCATATAGTACATATGATGTACAGTATGTCTATAGTATCATATAGTATCATACGTATCATATAGTACATATGATGTACAGTATGTCTATAGTATCATATAGTATCATACGTATCATATAGTACATATGATGTACAGTATGTCTATAGTATCATACGTATCATATAGTACATATGATGTACAGTATGTCTATAGTATCATATAGTATCATACATGTATCATATAGTACATATGATGTACAGTATGTCTATAGTATCATATAGTATCATACGTATCATATAGTACATATGATGTACAGTATGTCTATAGTATCATATAGTATCATACGTATCATATAGTACATATGATGTACAGTATGTCATTCCTATTTACAAGTTTGTAACTTTGTGTATGCAATGATTTATTATTGTTGACCATTTAAACATATATTTGTTCTTGTTAACGTTTTTAAGTATATTTCTGTTTTGTAAAATTTAAGATTTAAATTTATTCTGTGTGTTGAATGAATAGTTTAAAAGATTTCTTTCTTTCAATGTAGTTTCGCTTGTCTGTGGTCTGTTTTATTACAAAAGTTATAAATTACATATTCACCAATTAAACGTAACAAACTTATTAAAAAACAGTAGGTAAAAATGTTTCGCAAACACAAAAACTTTGTTTATTATAACTAATCCACTGCCGATATTTTACAATTCTGCATTCGAAACTTGTTTTTTATAATTCGCATTGCAAAATTTTTATAAGTTACAAGTTTATGCTAGCGATTCTGTGATTGTCGTTATATTTTATAAGCCAGAAACAATTTGACTGTTCTGCAACTTCTGTAAATAGAAATCTTTTGTTTGCGTGATTTCCATCTTGTGATTTGTTGCTGAACTTTTTGTAAACATTTTGAGCAACGTTTTGGGTAAACATCTTTATACGAGTTGACAGAAACTTTAGTATCGCCACAACTCTAGTTTCCGTTCTCAGTCTTCCATCTTACTTCATTTGTTAATTTTTATTAAATTTTTTGTTGTACAATATTTGTGATTAACATCGAAGTTTACAATTTAATTTAATCATACCGTACTACATTGGTGCTTATGTGTTTAACTTCTACTGACTTTAAAAATAGGGATTAAAAAGACAGAATTAAAAAGCATTGGTTAAAAACTTGACTTCCTGGCCCTCGAGGTAGGACAATTCACGATATATAGACTCAATTTAAACTTGAACAAGAGGATTCCTCTTCAAGTAGCTAACTGGAATGTCTTCAAGTGGCCAGTTTGCATACAGTATTTTTTTAAATTTTAAGGCGAAAAGCACATTGAGGCTATTATCGCCTCCCTAAATGTAAGTGTGAGTGTACAGTGTTAAAGTCGTAAGTGTAGAACACTAAGTGTAAGTGTGTTAGACTCGGGTACCTCGAGGGACGTCTAAATCCTTTCAGTAGGTGCAGCTAGTCTGCACCCCCTGCGGGTTTTCCTCCAAAAATAATTACGAACAAAACATAATCTAAGAATGTCTCAATTCATTATTTGAATGTCTTACCAGTGTGGAGGCATGAGAAAGTCTTCAACAAAATGTTCCAACAACCTGTATTCAAAACTGAAGAAAGTAGACTATATGAAGCGCAATTTTGTCTAGCAGTATAAAAAGGCTTTACCATCCCTCTCTCACCCACGTAGAATAAGACAACTTTGAAGAGTTTGGTGTGAAAAGGTAGAGTTGGCCAGGAGAGACGTGTATTGTTGTAGAGGCCATGAATCGTAGTGGTAATGTGAAAAGGTTAATTAATATACGATGCTTCTTATTAATTATACAAAGGCACAACCTATCTAGGTTTAAAGTAGTCTGCAGAGAGATCGCTGAAGTTTAATAAAGTCGTGGCTTCGTTTTGAACGGAATATGTTGCAACTAAAAATACTTTGAGTAGGATTTATGCTGCTGGAATACATTTTTTACGAATTGTTAAAGACTGTTCTTGGATAAAAAATATTCACAAAATAATGACACCATACGGAAAGAATTAGGAATTACGTCCATGCAAATGACGTCCAATTGACACAGAGTAAAAGATGAGAAAGATTCCTCCTGCAAGTTTTATATTACGCAAGAATAAAGATGTTTCTTTGATAATGGCTTGGTGTTGGAAACCGGAAAATGTGTTCCACACATCACCCGTGACAAAAATAGAACTATTTATGAAATGCTGAATCTAATTTTAATACTAAAAAGTGTTTTCATACGGTCGTTTATACATTCGTAAGCCGCCTCGGTGGTAAATGTATAAAACTAGGGCTTGGCATTTTCATACGCTATAAATCATCCCATCATCTGCATTACCCCAAGTGTGCACAATAGTCGGACGTTAAACACCAAAAATTAAAAAAATAATATATATATATATATATATATATATATATATATATATTTAATTTATTTTTATAAAACAGTTTTATTTTATTTTTATTTGTATATATATATATATATATATATATATATATATATATATATATATTATTATTATTATTATTTGCGCATAGACCCTGTTGGATCACGCAAAGCACTCCTGATTCATGTCTTGTTCCTTCTAATCCTCCACACCTCCTCATCCTGTCCCCATGGATCCTCTTCCGCTCCTCCGTCCATTTTACCCCTGCTCCCTTTGGGATTTCATTCTCTCGGACCTTCCAACCGAGCATCTTTCTCCTGTATGCGCTGTAACATCTGTTGAGTCTATTCCTGCGTCATGTAGGTCTATTCTGACTTGTGCGATCCACGACGTTGTTTATTTGACAACGTATATACTTAAGGATTCTGTTGGCAAGTCTCGTTGTTGGGAGTCTACTGATGTGTCCATAGAACCGAAGTCTCCTTCTTCTGATATCTGCTGCCAGGTTCAATATCTTCTCTGTGGTCTTCCGGGAGTGCAACCTGTATACATACACACACACACATTTGTATCATAAACGCAACTCTTGCACGTAAACGTTAAGCTAAAATTTAAAATTCAAAAGTTTTAAATGTTTAAACCAAAAATATGAAAATTGAAGCTCTTACAATATATATATAGGCTATATATATATATATATATATATATATATAATATGAATGAGTAAACAAAGCCGTTTTTGGTTATGTATATTTCATTAAAAAATGTTTTAGCTTCAAAATACACAAAACACGATTATTCGTTTTATTAAAAAAATATTTCTACGTCCTTCCGTTTTCGAAAACAAAAATATGCTTATAGTAACACGGCTCTACATTTTTATTTTACTAGAGTCAAAAAAAGGATCTTATAAAGCAGACTCCGTTTAGGTTCAAAGTTTGATTTAGTTATTCCTGCAGTTACTGTGTTCAGTATATCGACCTGAGGAGAAATTAAGTTTCCTAGAGCTTTCATTGAGCAATTTATTTTCTTTTTCTTACCTATAACTTTCGATCATACTTTTTTTTGATACACAGTGTTACAAGTAAGCCACATGGTTACAAATTTTCGAGAAAGTATGTTCGCTTTGTTGTACGTACCCTTTATTTTTGTTTTAGCGCCGAATTTTGACTTTTTATGTAACTTTATATACTAACTTAAAACTTGTTTTTAGTGCTCTAAGAGTGAAATTGTTGTGTAAAACACGATTGAATAACGCTAATGAGATACGTTTATTGTTTAGTCTTTCAGACCATTGTAGTTTCAACACATTTTTCAACAATTTATTCGCAGAGCCCTTATAAAGTGTAACAAGTAAGATAAGTCTATACATTTTCGAATAGATCCATTATGTTTTTAAGTTTACATTACTTACTTATTAATTACTTTTGTTATTCTAGGATGGTGGTTTTGGATTACAAGCCTGTGGAAGAGAAGTTCGCGTCCAAACTGGACTCCATGTTCGGGCTGAAAAACTGTTTGATAGAGGTAAATCCTGGCAAAGTATTGATGCCACCAATGTACAAACAAGTGGGCTCCAGGATACAAAACCTCAAAGTAATGGCTGATGACGTATGGCTGGCTTCTTACCCGCGCACTGGTAAGACGTTTATACTTGATGACAGCTTAAATCTAGTTATGGTGTTCAGTTCTAAATACCTAAAAGTTGATTTAGAACAGAATGGCGGATGTAAGGAGAAGAATTATGTATATTTAAAAAAACAATTGTGGCTTAACGAAAAAGAATGTATGGAAAAAGAGAGTGTGTATGGAATATTCTTGCACATGATTGAAAAAAACCATCGGTTAATGCGATTGTATAGAATTTTGAGTTATTTATTCAAGTATAATTACAATTTGAACAACCACCACATATGTGGAATATAATTAATCATGGATTTATAAAAACGAATTGAGGATGTATGGAATATAATGGAATATACTCATAAAATGTAATGTATGGATGTATAAAAACGAATTGAGGATGTATGGAATATAATGGAATATACTCATAAAATGTAATGTATGGATGTATAAAAACGAATTGAGGATGTATGGAATATAATGGAATATACTCATAAAATGTAATGTATGGATGTATAAAACGAATTGAGGATGTATGGAATATAATGGAATATACTCATAAAATGTAATGTATGGATGTATAAAACGAATTGAGGATGTATGGAATATAATGGAATATACTCATAAAATGTAATGTATGGATGTATAAAACGAATTGTGGATGTATGGAATATAATGGAATATACTCATAAAATGTAATGTATGGATGTATAAAAACGAATTGAGGATGTATGGAATATAATGGAATATACTCATAAAATGTAATGTATGGCTGTATAAAAACGAATTGAGGATGTATGGAATATAATGGAATATACTCATAAAATGTAATGTATGGATGTATAAAAACGAATTGAGGATGTATGGAATATAATGGAATATACTCATAAAATGTAATGTATGGATGTATAAAAACGAATTGAGGATGTATGGAATATAATGGAATATACTCATAAAATGTAATGTATGGATGTATAAAAACGAATTGAGGATGTATGGAATATAATGGAATATACTCATAAAATGTAATGTATGGATGTATAAAAATGAATTGAGGATGTATGGAATATAAGGGAATATACTCATAAAATGTAATGTATGGATGTATAAAAACGAATTGAGGATGTATGGAATATAATGGTGGAATATAATGGAATATACTCATAAAATGTAATGTATGGATGTATAAAAGAGAATTTCGGATGAATAAAATATGGAATGGTATGAATGTAATGGACGGCAAATTTAATAGAATGTTGGATAAATGGAATAGAAAAACTGATGTACGGAATAGAATTGTAAATATGTTATGAAGTAAAATGGTGGACTTTATTATTTTTTTTTTTGCTTTTGTATTTGTTGTTTACACTTTTTTATTACGTTATTTAACATCTAGAAAAGCTATATTTTATTGTTTGTTTCGTTTGATTTTCTATAAACATGAAAATATTTTATAAATAATAATTGTTTCGATGTTTAATGTTGTTTTAAAATCTCTTCTTTTGCCTTTAAACGTTTTGTCAGTGTTTTTATGAACATAAATATAATTTTAACGCTTTTCGAGCAATATAAATGTTGCATTTTAAAATAAATGACTCAATTTAAGAAAAATTTAAATATGTATTTAAACGTTTTAAAGTAATGGCGATTAGGTTTTTAGAAAGTTAAATCGTAATGAATAAAAACAGAAGTTTTGTTATTGCAATGTAATGTAAATTATCTTTGTTAATTTTGTTTGATGAGGTTTTGAACGCACTGTGGCTTTGTTTTCAGGAAGTACTTGGGCTCAGGAAATGGTTTGGTGCTTGGGAAACGATTTAAACTTTGAAAAAGCAAGATCTGTGTTGAACCAGGACCGTGCTCCTTTGCTGGAGTAAGTGGAAAACATATTTCAACAAATGGAGGCTGTAACATATTACAAAACTGTTTGTAAATTAAGAAGCTTGAATCTCTTTCTGTACAGATTATTTAGAGAAAGTTCAATTATATTATTGAACTTATCACACAAACAAAATTATTAATAATTTGATAATGGTATCACTAATTAACATTAAGTCAACTTTATCACATAATTTGTCAAAATCAATAACTTAATTAGGCGTACTAGACAGAAGAAATTTTCAGAAAATATTTCAAAAATAATTTGAATAAACCTGCTGTTACTAGTTTTATTTTTTGACAATCATTTATATTTAAACTTTACAACAATTGCTTCAGTCATGATTATTTACAAATGTCAAATATTTTAATGAAACCTGTCACGCCGATTTAGAGAAATGTATTGATTTCCCCATTGTTGGTTTTTTGATATTTTTTCGAATAATTTAAAAACCTGAATTTCTAAGACCCTTTTAATCCTTGGTGTTGTATTTCAGCCAAAGAAATATAATCTTATTAAAATGTTTCGCTTGATTTTGAGAATGCAACTTACTTTGTTTTGTTTGTACCTGTAACTTTCGACCAAACGTTTTTTCATACATAGTGTTTCATGTAATACGGTTACAAAATCTCTAGAAAGTCTGTTGAACTTGCATTACCGTTTATTTTCCGTTTAGTCTATGAGATCACGACCAATAAACGCGATAAAGTTGACAATTTAAAACAATTGATCATAACCGACTTCATATACTAACTTCATAGTTCACTCATGTTTTATATTCATTGCAAACTACTTTTTTTTAGGGCTCTAAGAGTGAAATTGTTGTATAAAACACGATTGAATTACGCTAAATGAGATAAGTTTATTGTTTAGTCGTTACTAATATAGAAGTCTTTCAGGCCCTTGTAGTTTCAACACATTCTTCATTGACTGCAAACGTCGAAGTAAAATCTGTTAGACCGATTTCGAGAAATTTAGTGATTTCCTCAATGTTGATTTTCTTGTGTTTTTTAGAAGTTAAAAAAACAAAATTTCTTAGCAACAAAAAATTTTAAGTTTTATGTAATAATCTAGTTAATGTTTTATTTCACTGAAATGAGCATCGATATTAACCTCTAGATCAGTTTTTGAGGTTCGTTAAAATGTATATATATATATATATATATATATATATATATATATGTGTGTGTGTGTGTGTGTGTGTGTGTGTGTGTGTGTGTGTGTGTGTGTGTGTGTGTGTGTGTGTGTGTGTGTGTGTGTGTGTGTGTGTGTGTGTGTGTGTGTGTGTTTTAGCACGCTCACGTTCGCAATTTTTTCCCGATTTGATTCAATTTCGGCACAAAAATCGATTATGGTAATAGCTTGGACAATTTCGCGTTAACCAGCAAAATTCTTTCAACAGTATTAAAATGGCGGCAAAATTCAATTCTTTATAAAGTCATAACTTCATCTTACTTTTTTTGAAATTCTGCTTCACCCTCTTAATTAGCGTTAAGAACTACAAAAATCAGCATTTTGAATTTTCAAAATCCTTGATTGAAATTAGAAAAATATTTTAACGGCTGTTCATTTTCGTATTTTCAATGTAATTTTAACGCTTAAAACGCTAATATATGCAGATTTTATTGCTGATTGTGATGGTGAAATCATAATTTCAAAAAGGGCGAAGAAAAACACTTATGCAGATTCGCTTCCATCGCAACAGCGAGACAGCTGCGTGCCGCGATGAGAGCTAGGAACTATCGAGACATCCTGTACTTTACATTATTGATGTTACAGATTAAGTGTTCTCGTGAGTAACGAAGGTAGTTGGAAGGATGAAATAAAATGCTCGATAAATCAAGTGGAGAACATGAAATCCCCGAGGTTCATCAAAACCCACCTGCCTTGGTGCCTCCTGCCCACAGAGGTGCCGCGGGTCAAACCTAAGGTAATTTATACTGTTAGTACATAAATCCCCACAGCAAATAAGATGTCACAGGATTGGATAACACGGAAAATGTTTAGGTTTATTAACACTGTCAAAGAAGTGTTATCAGAAAAGTTCTAGTTCTCTTGGTCCAGTTTCAGCTGTCACTGTTCTGGAGCTGTCAACAATACGTAGAATACAAATTACCCATAAAGGTTGGTCAGGTTATAAGGTGGTTGAATTTTGTTGGTCTGTATTATGTGACTAACA
Source organism: Callitettix versicolor (assembly GCA_022606455.1). NCBI lineage: Eukaryota > Metazoa > Arthropoda > Insecta > Hemiptera > Cercopidae > Callitettix > Callitettix versicolor. Next base: position 1,989,039 of record CM040182.1, read on the forward strand.
TGTCCCATTTTTTCCTTTGGAAGTATGGGTTTTCCTGAATAAAATGGTGAAAACATTTTTTTGGCGCTCTCAAAAATTGTCGCCGTATTGTAGTTTCAACACATAAAACTACAATGTAATTTTGAAAAAAATTCCAATGCTATCACGAAATATTTAGCTTTAAATATTTTATTTATTTTAATTTTCAGGAAGGGAAACAATATGATGGAGAAAATGTATCTTTTTCGAGAAAGCTGGTAGATTGTTTTTTGATACTTCTAATTCGTTTTACAACATATTTGTAAACTAAAAATATCTTATATTGTACAAATTTGGTACATTTTTTAAGTTATTGTAAATATTTTGAATGTTACTATTGGAATTTTTAAACATTCGAAATTTCATCTACATTTTACATGTCAAGTATAAATATGCTTCCGTGTGTCTCAACACAGGGACATTTTGTTTAATGATTCTTTGAAACTACGTATAAATGCCGTTTACATTAATATTTCATTCTTTAACTCCACTATCATTGTCCAGTTATTAAGGTATCAACAAACACAAAATTAAAGGAAGTTATAAAACCTCGACTTTTTTTAAATTTCAAAATAAAAACTTGAAATTTTAATTATAAAGTTGAAAATGAAAATACGGTTGACTAATTGCGTGGGAGAAGGAATAAATGTTTTTTGGGACAAATAACGCACACGCGCGCGCGCGCACACACACACACACACACAAACACACACACACACACACACACACACACACACACACACACACACACACACACACACACACACACACACACACACACACACACACACACACACACACACACACACACACACACACACACACACACACACACACACACACACACACATACACACACACACACACACACACACACACACACACACACACACACACACACACACACACACACACACATACACACCACACCACACACACACACACACACACACACACACACACACACACACACACACACACACACTGCAACCAACGATCTGATTCCAACTGCTGTAACAGAAAACAATTTTTTTAATGATTATAATAAGAGTGAAAAAGCAGGACTTATCTTTGTAACACGCCTAATGCAGTCAGTCTCATAATTATTGCATATTTTGAGATAAAAGAGGTTTTGAGTTATGGAATGGATAAGTAAATTGTGTTGAGTTTAAAATAACGTTTGGGATGGACGTTTTATAGAAGAGTTTGACAGAAACAGTTAATTTCAAATTAGGCTAGTCAGTTGTTGAATATAGTATAATTTGATACTTAAGCTCTTACTGTGTTTTTATTAGAGTTTTGATTTGTTTAAAAAATTGTGATACAGTTTGTGAAATGAGATTTTAATTTCACATGAATACGTGTAACAATAACTACAGTGTTGGTATTATTGTGTTTTTCGTTTCCATTCAATTTGGTGGCGAACAGTCGTGTGTATATTTCTAAAATTTAATGAAACCTTTTGTTTCTGTTTTTAATAGCAGATATATTACGAGTTAGCCACTGATTGAAACTAATTAAACGCGTCATGGAAATACAAATCGCAATTATTTCAAATTTTAGTTCAGTTGAAAACATTGGGTAATATTTGTTTAAATATTATCAAGTGCATTTAGAATTTGAAACAGGAACATTTTGGGAAGTTATAGAAGTCCAGTGTGTAATTTTGTATTCTATATTTTTTTATTCTTATCTAGAACGTTACTACTTTACCAATAACAGTGTTATGCGTAATTTTAAATTACAGCGAACTGCACTATGAAATATATGAACGTAATAAGTAGAATAGACGTGCATATTATTTAAGGTATAACCCGGAAAGAAAGGTTACTATATAAAAATATAATTAATAAAAAGAGAAAAATAAATTTTTCAAAATTTTATCAAGTTGGTTGTTATATATTTTTCTTTTTTAATACAATTAAATCGATAAAAGTTTCGTATTATTACGACAAAGCATCGATTTTCTAGATGACTCAGGAGGAAGGCATAACGTTGGCTAGTACGTGTTGCCGCCACACACACACACACACACACACACACACACACACACACACACACACACACACACACACACACACACACACACACACACACACACACACACACACACACACACACACACACACACACACACACACACACACACACACACACACACACACACACACACACACACACACACACACACACACACACACACACACACACACACACACACACACACACACACACACACACACACACACACACACACACACACACACACACACACACACACGCACGCACACGCGCACGCACGAACACACAAATATTAATGTAAAAGCTTAGGGGAGACCGGGGATGGTCGTCACACTTTTCAGATTTTAATTTTTTGAATGTTCTCATAATTTTATCAAACAAAAGTTCAAATTAAAGTAACAAACAATGAGAAATGTAGAATAAACTTTCATCCACTTGTATGTACTAGAAGTATTTTTTTTAATTTAAAAAAAAACTTTACACCTGTCGCAAGCAGCCCTGTGTCCGGGGTTAGTTGTCTCAACTGGCGGGGCTGGTTGTCCCTGTTATTTTATATGGGGAGATCACAATAATTCCATTAAATAATTATTGTTTTTAAAAAATGGATAAAAGAACTTCAGAACAAGAAAAATCGAAAGCAGTGTATTGTTATACATGAAATGGTGCAAATTGATTTATTTGAACAGTAAAATATAGGATATATTAAAGTTAATTACATTTTATGTAGTTTTTCCTTAAATAGTTATTAAACATATTAAAATATTCTTACAGGTCTACCTACAAAAAATTTTTGTATTACATTTTCTTCATTTATAGTCTAACCTAAGCACAATATTCATCGCCTGAGATGTCACTTTCGCAATGTTTGCAAACGAAGTGTGGCATTCCTGGCATATCTCTACATCTTTCGCGAGCCCATTCGTTCGTTTGGTCTGCTTTTTGAATATGGTTCAACGCAAATTAAACAGAAACTCTCCTCATCTTCATCGCTTTCAGAACTTTCTTTACTTTTCTGTTTTTATTCGTTCTTTTTCATTTTTTATGCCGAATTCCTTCAGCTTTTTTTTTTGGTTTTGTTAACAATGCCTTTTTAGAATGCTTCTTTTTAAATAATTTCTTTTATCTTCTTATTTAACTCTTTCCTTAACTTACTCAACTCTGCAATGGATTTTTCCCTTTTAATGATATCGTTGGTGAGTGTTGTCACATGTGACAACCAGCCCCTTCCATTTGTGACAACTAGCCCCGGCGCGCCATTTTGTTAAGACAGTGATACCAGTCGAAAACTCAGGCTCAAAAATAAAGAAAAACTCAAACCAAACGCTGAACGGTCGCTTTGGAACACATGCTCTTGAACGCTCAGTCAAGAAGTATCAAACTGAGTATCGCATTTCATTTTGAGTTAATTGATTTCTAAGGAATAAACAACATTTTTTAGGCCGGAATACTAAATTCTAACGATACTATAAGTCTCTTTTGAAGCACTTTATTGGGACAAAATAGGACGAAGGGTCTCGCGTTAAAGAAAATGAAGAGCAGTCTCGAAACTACGACCTTGATGTCCGTTGTTTCAGAGACACAGCAGATTGATCTTTGTCTTAAAAGTCTGTGAACCCATCGGCCATTTTGAAACTCCCTTAAAGATCTAGATTAGATACACTTCGGAGGAGCTGGCCTTGCCTAACAAAAAAGTAAACCAGCACTGGTCAAGTTATGTAGTATTTATAAATAAACTTACTGGATTTGATATATTGTGTTCAACAAATGAATTTACAACACTATATTACTGTTGTTGCGTTTTCTTGTCTTGCAGATAATCTATGTAGCAAGAAACCCTAAGGACATGTGCGTCTCGTACTATCACTACACCAGGCTAGTGCACAACTTGGGGGGCAGTTTTGACGATTTCTGTGAACTAATGTTGGCTGGAAAAGGTAAACGTGCTTTCATAAAGTTCTACTAGGAGTTTGTAGACCTTGAAGGTCGTTAATTAACGATACAGATTAATCCGCTATTTTTTAAAATAAAATAATTTTTGAATTTTAATTTTAAATATCTTTTATGCGGTAAGGTGATCCGTTTTTACATTTTACACTTTTTTTAAAATTATAGAGCAAATATCTTTAAAAGCACAAAATGTAAAAAACGGACCACATTTCCGTATGCAGGACCTTTGAAATGAGTTATCAAACGTAATTTTATCCTAAAAAATAACGGTGTAATCTCTATCGTTAGTTAACATTGGTTTTATATAGTGGGTTCAATCTAGCCAGCAGAGTCCGCACACTCCTAAATCAATGCCCAAAGTGTTACTTGTGCTGAAGCCATAAATCTGTAAGATTTCTTCACTAAGGTAGGAGAGTGAAGATTGCGTTACTACATAAATTGAGTCCTCCCTGGTTAGGTTAGGCTATATTTTCTAACTCAAAAGAAATTCTAATCAATTCAAAACAATAGTTCGTATACGATATGACTTTTAAGAAACAGAATAACGCTTCGTTATAAACTAAATACTACATTAAGGTAGTATTTATGAAGCATAAAGCTTCATAGTATTTAATTAAGGAAAAGTCAACAAATTATGCCATTATTAAAAAACAGAGATTTTATCAGCCATGCAATTGTATAACGTTTTTAAACAAATAATAATAAAAAATCGGATAGATGGAAACTAAGAAAAATAGGTCTGTATAATTAGTCAGCGCTTATTGTATATTTTGTCATAGCCAATCAATTTCTTAAAGTAGCCCGAGTAATTTCTGACGTTTTGTATTTCTTAGATTGAACAGGTTTTTTGCAAAGAAAGAATATTTAAGAATTAATTACCTTTTTTTTAATTTAACCAAGTAATTGATACAAAAACATTACGCGAGCTTTCTGACAATTGTTCTCTCAAAAAATCGAGTCGGAAGCTACCGACAGGAAAACATAAACTCTGCCTAATATTACGTGAGCTTTCTGACAATTGTTCTCTCGAAAAATCGAGTTGGAAGCTACCGACAGAAAAATATAAACTCTGCCTAATATTACGTGAGCTTTCTGTCAATTGTTCTCTCAAAAAATCGATTCGCAAGCTACCGACAGGAAAACATAAACTCTGCCTAATATTACGTGAGCTTTCTGACAATTGTTCTCTCAATAAATCTAGTCGGATGCTACCAACAGAAAAACATAAACTCTGCCTAATATTACGTGAGCTTTCTGACAATTGTTCTCTCAAAAAATCGAGTCGGATGCTACCGACAGAAAAACATAAACTCTGCGTAATATTACGTGAGCTTTCTGACAATTGTTCTCTCGAAAAATCGAGTTGGAAGCTACCGACAGAAAAACATAAACTCTGCGTAATATTACGTGAGCTTTCTGACAATTGTTCTCTCGAAAAATCGAGTTGGAAGCTACCGACAGAAAAACATAAACTCTGCCTAATATTACGTGAGCCTTCTGACAATTGTTCTCTCGAAAAATCGAGTTGGAAGCTACCGACAGAAAAACATAAACTCTGCCTAATATTACGTGAGCTTTCTGACAATTGTTCTCTCGAAAAATCGAGTTGGAAGCTACCGACAGAAAAACATAAACTCTGCCTAATATTACGTGAGCTTCCTGTCAATTGTTCTCTCAAAAAATCGAGTTGGAAGCTACCGACTGGAAAACATAAACTCTGCCTAATATTACGTGAGCTTTCTGACGATTGTTCTCTCGAAAAATCGAGTTGGAAGCTACCGACAGAAAAATATAAACTCTGCCTAATATTACGTGAGCTTTCTGACAATTGTTCTCTCGAAAAATCGAGTTGGAAGCTACCGACAGGAAAACATAAACTCTGCCTAATATTACTTGAGCTTTCTGACAATTGTTCTCTCAAAAAATCGAGTTGGAAGCTACCGACAGAAAAACATAAACTCTGCCTAATATTACGTGAGCTTTCTGACAATTGTTCTCTCGAAAATCGAGTTGAAGCTACCGACAGAAAAACATAAACTCTGCGTAATATTACGTGAGCTTTCTGACAATTGTTCTCTCGAAAATCGAGTTGGAAGCTACCGACAGAAAAACATAAACTCTGCCTAATATTACGTGAGCTTTCTGACAATTGTTCTCTCGAAAAATTGAGTTGGAAGCTACCGACAGAAAAACATAAACTCTGCCTAATATTACGTGAGCTTTCTGACAATTGTTCTCTCGAAAAATCGAGTTGGAAGCTACCGACTGGAAAACATAACTGCCTAATATTACTTGAGCTTTCTGACAATTGTTCTCTCGAAAAATCGAGTTGGAAGCTACCGACAGAAAAACATAAACTCTGCCTAATATTACGTGAGCTTTCTGTCAATTGTTCTCTCGAAAAATCGAGTTGGAAGCTACCGACAGGAAAACATAAACTCTGCCTAATATTACGTGAGCTTTCTGACGATTGTTCTCTCGAAAAATCGAGTTGGAAGCTACCGACAGAAAAACATAAACTCTGCCTAATATTACGTGAGCTTTCTGACAATTGTTCTCTCGAAAAATCGAGTTGGAAGCTACCGACAGAAAAACATAAACTCTGCCTAATATTACGTGAGCTTTCTGACGATTGTTCTCTCGAAAAATCAAGTTGGAAGCTACCGACAGAAAAACATAAACTTTGCGTAATATTATGTGAGCTTTCTGACAATTGTTCTCTCGAAAAATCGAGTTGGAAGCTACCGACAGAAAAACATAAACTCTGCGTAATATTACGTGAGCTTTCTGACAATTGTTCTCTCGAAAAATCGAGTTGGAAGCTACCGACAGAAAAATATAAACTCTGCCTAATATTACGTGAGCTTTCTGACAATTGTTCTCTCGAAAAATCGAGTTGGAAGCTACCGACAGGAAAACATAAACTCTGCCTAATATTACTTGAGCTTTCTGACAATTGTTCTCTCAAAAAATCGAGTTGGAAGCTACCGACAGAAAAACATAAACTCTGCCTAATATTACGTGAGCTTTCTGACAATTGTTCTCTCGAAAAATCGAGTTGGAAGCTACCGACAGAAAAACATAAACTCTGCGTAATATTACGTGAGCTTTCTGACAATTGTTCTCTCGAAAAATCGAGTTGGAAGCTACCGACAGAAAAACATAAACTCTGCCTAATATTACGTGAGCTTTCTGACAATTGTTCTCTCGAAAAATTGAGTTGGAAGCTACCGACAGAAAAACATAAACTCTGCCTAATATTACGTGAGCTTTCTGACAATTGTTCTCTCGAAAAATCGAGTTGGAAGCTACCGACAGGAAAACATAAACTCTGCCTAATATTACTTGAGCTTTCTGACAATTGTTCTCTCGAAAAATCGAGTTGGAAGCTACCGACAGAAAAACATAAACTCTGCCTAATATTACGTGAGCTTTCTGTCAATTGTTCTCTCGAAAAATCGAGTTGGAAGCTACCGACAGGAAAACATAAACTCTGCCTAATATTACGTGAGCTTTCTGACGATTGTTCTCTCGAAAATCGAGTTGGAAGCTACCGACAGAAAAACATAAACTCTGCCTAATATTACGTGAGCTTTCTGACAATTGTTCTCTCGAAAATCGAGTTGGAAGCTACCGACAGAAAAACATAAACTCTGCCTAATATTACGTGAGCTTTCTGACGATTGTTCTCTCGAAAAATCAAGTTGGAAGCTACCGACAGAAAAACATAAACTTTGCGTAATATTATGTGAGCTTTCTGACAATTGTTCTCTCGAAAAATCGAGTTGGAAGCTACCGACAGAAAAACATAAACTCTGCGTAATATTACGTGAGCTTTCTGACAATTGTTCTCTCGAAAAATCGAGTTGGAAGCTACCGACGAAAAACATAAACTCTGCGTAATATTACGTGAGCTTTCTGACAATTGTTCTCTCGAAAAATCGAGTTGGAAGCTACCGACAGAAAAACATAAACTCTGCCTAATATTACGTGAGCCTTCTGACAATTGTTCTCTCGAAAAATCGAGTTGGAAGCTACCGACAGAAAAACATAAACTCTGCCTAATATTACGTGAGCTTTCTGACAATTGTTCTCTCGAAAAATCGAGTTGGAAGCTACCGACAGAAAAACATAAACTCTGCCTAATATTACGTGAGCTTTCTGACAATTGTTCTCTCGAAAAATCGAGTTGGAAGCTACCGACAGAAAAACATAAACTCTGCCTTAGAAAAATCGGTTCGTTAGATTTAGCCGAGATTGGAACAGTATTGTCAAATTGAACTGGATTTGAAATCAGTTGTTGGAAGTTTTTGTAGTAACTAAATTATAAATTATACGATAATGACATTTAGAAGTTGTAAATTTTGAAAATACTAAAACCGAGAGTAAAGTTTAGAATGTTAGAATGGGGGCAAAAATTAATTTCATTAAAGTCTTATTGGTTAGTAATAACATACTTCAATATTAGCCTGTACTAATACAACTAAGTCCTAGACTATTTAGAAAAATAGAAATGTTAATGTAACACACACAATAATTTGAGTCACAATTTTTACATAATTCAATAGTTGGATACCTAAAGTAACTTTACCGTTCCTAATTAATTGTGTATTATTGCAGTTCCTATCGGACCTATATGGGACCATATCCTTGGATACTGGGAGAGACGCAATGAACCCAACATGCTATTCCTGAAATATGAGGATATGAAAAAAGTAAGCGAACTCAAATTGCTTGTTATTTTTATTTTATTTTAAGGCGAAAAGCACATCGCCACCCTAAATGTAAGTGTAAGTGTAAAGTGTTAAAGTCGTAAGTGTATAGTTGCAAGTGTTAGTGTGTGTTAGACTCGGGTACAGCAAGGGACGACTAAATCCTCTCAATAGGTGCACCTAGTCAGCACCCCTTTGCGGAGAACTCAGACTGCTAATAAAATATAACTGCGATTAACAACTGTCTTTTAGACGCGTTGAAATCGAACCGCCCAAATGTACAATGTGATTATTAGTGTTTATTCTAAATTTTGTCATCATTTGTGTATATAACCAATACACGACATTTCAATAGTAAGGATCAACTTTTTTTCTCAAGTGCCTGACTTTATATCTAAACATGTAACTGAAACATAAGCTTAGATGCCTAAATCTGAGTTAAAATATTTAAAAACTAAGCAAAAATCAGAACAGATCCCTGAGTGACCAAACGATAAATAAAACTAAGTGACTCAGAAAACTACAAGTTACAAAGAAGACAAAATTAAAACGCAATACAGTAACTGATAGATGCCTTAAAAAGGTGTGTAAAAGGCAACATTAAGTAGCCGACTTAGGGACACGCTCGGACTGGCCATAGGATCTCCGGTGCTCCGCCGCCAGAATTTTAATGAAAAGCGCCGGTTGACTGGTGATAAACATGCTTTTGTAGCTTCATTGAAGCTTTTGCAAGCTTCATATCCAAAACTTAGACCAGTAAACGTAAGTCTGCACCACAATCCACAGGGCGCAACATGTGCACTTGTTGCGTATAATCTCATATTACGCCTTGTATGCCCTAGGTACCTATAATAACATATACTCGTTAAGGGCAGAAGTTCTAGCTTAATAAGCTGTATACAATATGGTTATCAGCTCCCTTTTTTCGATCACAAAAGTATAGGGTAGTTTGGTTACGGGTCTTGAGAGTATACTCCTTTTTTCGATCACAAAGGTTCGGTTACAGGCTTGAAGTCCATAAATGAGAGACTTCTCTTTTCCCCGATCAAGAAGTTATAGGGTAGGATTGTTACAGACTTGAGGCTCGGAGCGTGTACAGCTTCCTTTTTTCGGTCACATAGCTATAGGGTAGCTCGGTTACAGGTATGAAGTCCATAAATGAGAGACTTCTCTTTTCCCCGATCAAGAAGTTATAGGGTAGGATTGTTACAGACTTGAGGCTCGGAGCGTGTACAGCTTCCTTTTTTCGGTCACATAGCTATAGGGTAGCTCGGTTACAGGTATGAAGTCCATAAATGAGAGACTTCTCTTTTCCCCGATCAAGAAGTTATAGGGTAGGATTGTTACAGACTTGAGGCTCGGAGCGTGTACAGCTTCCTTTTTTCGGTCACATAGCTATAGGGTAGCTCGGTTACAGGTATGAAGTCCATAAATGAGAGACTTCTCTTTTCCCCGATCAAGAAGTTATAGGGTAGGATTGTTACAGACTTGAGGCTCGGAGCGTGTACAGCTTCCTTTTTTCGATCACATAGCTATAGGGTAGCTCGGTTACAGGTATGAAGTCCATAAATGAGAGACTTCTCTTTTCCCCGATTAAGAAGATATAGGGTAGGATTGTTACAGGCTTGAGGCTCGGAGCGTGTACAGCTTTCTTTTTTCGATCATATATTTATATGGTAGTTTGGTTACAGGCTTGAGCTTCCCTGACTTTTCAAAAAAAAATTATCAGAGAAGGGTTTGGCACCGATTTCTATGGAGGCGCCGCTTTTGTTCCTAGGTTCCAGGTTAAAAATTTGACCCCAGTCTGACTCTGCTTCTGCTTCGAGGTACTGTACGTTGTAAAGTACGAATGTCTGTATTGTAGCCTAAACACCTTTACTTTTACAGTTCTTATATATTTGTCAGCTCTCGTGTAGCGTTTTCGATTCGTTTTGTTGGTGACTTATGGTTTCTTACACACGTGTAATTCTTAATTATATTTCTGGTTTCACCACTGGGGTTTTTATCCTGAGTGTTTTTCTTGGTTTTGAAGTATTTAATATAAGCCTAGAAATATAAGGTTTACGTTCTAGTTACGTGTTCATGTTAAGTTACGCACTAAGTGTTTAAGTTATACACGAAGTTTCGAGAGTATGGATCAACTCTCCTTCTACATAATTAAGTGCTTCACTTAAAACCTGAACACTTAACTTGAACAAAGGCCTTTGATGTCTAAATATTTCGAATGACCGCCATTTTTTAAGCTGAACGAGTACAGCTGGATAAGAAGCTTTTTATCCCAAGTTTGAATTGAAACAGACTAAAATTGTGATCTTTAGTTAGTTTAAACAGATTTCAGGTTTGTATCGACAAATGTATCGGCCTCACAAAAACTGATCAGGAAATCAGAAAATAAGCACGTACTAGTCGGATTAGAGCCAAATCAAACGCGCCCAATAATAAATTAAAATAACCTAAAATTAATTTGAATGTTTTAATTTGTTGCTTCTAAAAATAATACGTAATTTTATACAGTACAGTGACATAACTCATTAAATCTAAACAGCAATATCTCTTTGTTCTATTGCTCACGATGTATTCAGGATTGAAATTTGTATTTTAATTTTAGGCGCTGCTACACGATGCGTCCTATTAAAAGAGGGCAAAAATGTACAAGTCGCACGGATTTACGTCGCTTAATGTTCATTTAATCACGTCTGCTCAATGATTGGGCTGATTTTTACAAAGCTTTGTACATATGTTCAACACAAATCAAAATTTGTCTACTCGATGTCTATAAAGTAAAGAATACATTGAAAATATGGTATATTGTATCATAAAAAGCTGATGGTAAGTTCTGCTTGTTTTTAATAACTGGCCGCATTGAAATCGTCATAACGGAATTATTAGGGCCTAATGTTTTCAAATTCCCAATAAGACATTTTATTTTACAACCACTTTTTATTCTGAGTTTTATGGTGGCGAACCTTCCCCTATTATTTTACATTATTCAGAAACAAACTGTACCAACTGTTTTTACTTACTGCCATATTTTATAAGCATACAAAACATAAACACCGCTAGTCGCGCAAAATTTACCATTATTTACCTTGAATAATGTAAAATCGAAAAACATAATTAAAATTTTACTTCGTAGTTGATCTCAAATAAAACATACCGTAAAACTATGTAAAAACACCGCCCTAGCTGTTTTTTAAAAATAAATAGCTAACTACGGCGATTCTAAAATTACCTTCAATATTGAAAACAAGCAGAACTAAACGATACTTTGCTACTCATGGCATATAGACTACTTAACTTAACATAGGACAGAACAGAAAATTCGCTAATAATTATTTATTGTTCGAAGTTAGGATTATTACAATTTTTCTTCTGCCCATATAAAATCATTTTAGGCACGCCATGGTTTTTTGTTGTTGTTATTTTAAGACGAAAAGCACATTGAGGCTATTATCGCCTCCCTAAATGTAAGTGCGAGTGTAAAGTGTTAAAGACGTAAGTGTAGTGTTGTAAGTGTAAGTGTGTGTTAGACTCGGGTACCGCGAGGGACGTCTAAATCCTCTCAATAGGTGCAGCTAGTCTGCACCCCTTGCGAGGTGTTTTTATGACTGTGTTGGCACGCTACTAATAATGGCTGAGTTTTAATTAAGAAAAAAATAGAAAATGTAAATCACGAACGGTTTTTTTACGTAAAGTAAAGAATTTCTATTCTGAAAAGTAAATTTTAAACTTGTTAGAAATTAAAAGACAATCCATTGTTTCCAGGACCATCGTAAAACGATCCTTCAAACCGCAGATTTCCTTGGTGTCAAATACACTGACGAGCAAATCACCCAGCTGATGGAACATCTCAGCTTCAAAGGTATGAGGCAGAACCCAACACTGAACCTAGAGCCGATCCTGCAGGTGAAGAATGGACCGGGCTTTGTGTGCAACGAAGAGATTAAGTTCATCCGCAAAGGCCAGGTCGGCGACTGGAAAAACCATATGAGTGACGAAATGTCGGAGAGATTTGACAAGTGGACGGAGGAAAATTTGAAAGGCACTGGACTCTCTTTTGAAACGGTTTAAAGTAGAACATGTAACACGCAAAACCAAAAACAGTATTTACTGATTTGGTACAAATGAAATTAGGTATAAGGAAACAATCTGTAATATTTTTTCGACAGAGTTTCGTTGTTCGAATTCGAGCAATATTCAATTCTTTTCAGTAGTTACATATTGCAACATCCCACTGACAGATACCGATTTCTATCAATTGCCTTTTACTGAGCTAATAACAAAAGGAGAACTCAGCTAAGTTGTTGAATGCAAAGAATCAACTTTAATAATGATATCAGCTGACTAATTATTGTAAATATAATCAAAATAAGACAAAAAAATGTAAAAGTTTATGTATAATAAAATGTTTAAAATACAAATTGTAAATAAAATAAACCCGCATACTGTAACCGGTATAGGAGACTGTTCGTTCAACAGCTAGTCGAACTGGTGGGTTCTTGAAATGACCGGCGCAACAAACCGTAACATTACTTCATCATTAAAGGTTAAATGTATCATTAAATGTTTAAAAATTCTTAGTTCGAACGTATTCAATGTAACGGTCCTCAGCCTCGTAGATCCTGTATTAAATTCGGCATATGGTTGTTAACTTTAAAGAACTTTTATAGAAAAATAAACACCACCAAAAAAAAGACGCAAAACTCTAGGAAGCCTTCCAGTTATAAAATCCTGTTCGTCTACATTATTTAAAATGACAGTTAAAAACCAATGTCCTCAATCACTCATCACTACTTTATCTCATGTCCTAAAAAGACGAAGTGACGAAAGTGTGTTTCCAAAAACTAAAACTTTCGCTTGATGAAATTTCGTTATCACGGCTTATGGTTTAATACCAAGGAAAAAGTTCAAAGTTGTTGAACTTTATTCATCCTGTATTGTTAAAAGCGAAAAGTGCCTCCTCGGTGGCCTAGTTGATAGCGTGCTGGGCTTTCACCCCGAGCACCCGGGTTCGATTCCCGGCCAGGGCTTGGCATTTTCATACGCTATAAATCATCCCATCGTCTGCATTAGCCCAAGTGTGCACAATAGTCGGACGTTAAACAAAAAAAAAAGCGAAAAGCTTACTAAATTTTAGAAAGGAAATTTTTAATAAATTTCAATACCTAAACAATCAAATCAACTCATTCATATTGTAATATTGAACTATCACCGAAGTTACTAAAAATATTCATAACTTTAATAAATTTCTGTTTTGTAAGTGCATATTTGGTTATACCATCATATGTCAAGTTTATCCCCTGAAAATAATCTTAATTTTGATTTTACATTTAAGCTTAACAAATATATTTAACCTTTAAAACGAGATAAACATAAAACAAATTGAAAAGCGGAAAAGCCTAATCTGTTTTAATTAACATTAATTTTATGGAGAACAGATTCAATATGACCGTCTACAGCCCCACACCCTGTATTCAACTCAGCACGTTTTTCGTGACTGAAAAGCTTTTATGGAAAATAAATAATTGTTTTCGTTAATATACTTTGAAAATCTACGGTATGAACCTCTAACCTCTACAAGTGATACAATATCACGAAAAAATATACAAACACCTAAAAAGCGTTCCAG